>CM077443.1:15070326-16270326 GCA_039654765.1 Mylopharyngodon piceus
CGTTTTCCTATCTATTGGTTCTCCACTCTCCTGACATGTTTGTTCCTGTTGATCTTATCATGTTAGTTACTTGTAGGATACAAAGACCTATTGGCAAAAGTTTGGACTCCTAAACAGGGTTCATTCTGAGAACGATTTCCAATTATTTGTCTAACCTGGAATCTGTGTTTACTTTCATGCAGCGGCAGTGTGAGTGTCCAACCAATCATACACGCAACATGTTACAGTCTATCAGCCTTTCAGCTTATTTTGACTCAGTTTTGTGGCAACAACTGCAATAAAGCTCTGCGACCATAGATCTAATATAAACCAGACATAATTTTTAAAAGAGAAACATTTACTCTTGAAGAGTGTGTATCATTTCAGAGTGGATATGTTGACTTTCGTCTTTGTGTGCCTCTCTATCTCAGTCACAGGTAGGAGTCTTTGGTAGTAGTCATTGTTTACAGAGGATTTTTTTTAATTAGCTGCTATTTTGTTGGAACAGTTTCCATCAGTGTTTTTCCTCTATATTTTAGTAAATTAATAATATCATCCTACTATTGTATATAGTTAAATGTATTGTTTAATTTAGAGTTTATTTATTAGCTATAAGTCTACAAGAACAGTCTGTGTACCTGTGTCTCAAATGTGGCCTAATTTTATAGTAACCAATTTGATAAACAGTCGTATTTTGAATGGGTTTTTGCCTGTGAACAACTGGCCAGGGTGTCCAGTGAGTTTACAGAATATATTAGTAGATTACATGCTGTGTGTGTAAAAGTACTGTTTTAATACTGTTGAAGAGTAATAGATTTCCTTAAATGTTGAAATACGCATTTGTATAGGTTCAGGTATTACACATTTATGTTTTTCAGAGCCTGTCCAAATGAACATCTCACATGTTGCTTTTATTTGATACTTTTTGTCCTGATGTTTCTATTACATAGAAAAATAAGTGGCTGGTCTATGAAGATTATTTCTGGAA
The DNA here is from genome assembly GCA_039654765.1 of Mylopharyngodon piceus. Classification (NCBI taxonomy): domain Eukaryota; kingdom Metazoa; phylum Chordata; class Actinopteri; order Cypriniformes; family Xenocyprididae; genus Mylopharyngodon; species Mylopharyngodon piceus. Next base: position 15,071,294 of record CM077443.1, read on the forward strand.
CATCATTCCACTCTGGATACAGCTGTTCATGTGATTTATAATGCTTTGAATGTAAATGTTCTAAGAATTCTTTCTTACTGATGTAGTTTGTATAGGCTTGAATCCATCTCTTTTGTCCACAGGCCTATACGCATCTTTTACGGTTAGCATTAGTAATCCCTTAATAACAGTGAAAGAGAATGAGGGTAAGTTTCATTTTACTTTTTCTGTTAATCTTTGTCTTTCAATTATAGCCTAATTGTTTCTGTTGCAGTGAGTAGCCAAACAGGGGGAAAAAAGAAAAAGAAAAAACACTGATGTGGTACCTGTTTTGTGTGTTCTTACAAATGTAACAGTTTACTGGAGAGCCTTTCTCTTCTGGCTTTTTGGTGATCCTTGCTCAAGGATTTGATGTGAAAAACAATGCACATTTATGCATCAGATTAAACAAATTATTACTTTTTTTTTTTTTTTTTTTTTTTTTTTTCAGGAGTTGACTTGAAATGTTCCTACACTGCTGACTTTGGAGCAACACCCAGAGTAGAATGGAAGTTCAAGGATCTCAAGGGCTATCAGTTTTTCATCTACTTTAATAGCAGGCTAACTGGTATGGATAAAATGGTTGCCATCCAGTGTCATCATTGTAACCTTGCAGTAGCATTCCCTTAATGTGTGTAGATGTGTTTTATTGAAATGAGAATTGGGAAAATATTTAGCATTGTGCATCTTTTTTCTTTCATCAGCTGAATATGAAGGCCGTATCACTGTCTATAATGGAGGTCTGAGATTTGACAAGGTGACGCGAGCAGACACTGGAGACTATGACTGTGAGGTGTCTGGAAATGGTGGTTATGATGAGAAGACCATCAAACTCATGGTCCTTGGTAAATTTGAGTAGAAATTATATTAAGACAATTTGTTGTACATGGTTGGTGGGGTGCACAGATTATTGCTTTGATTAAATAATGTTTTATATAATTAGCCTTACAATTCCCACTGTAATTCCCTCCACTACAGTGCCTCCTTCCAAGCCCGTATCCAGAATTCCTTCTTCAGTCACAACAGGCAGTAACGTCCTTCTGACCTGCTTCGACAATGTTGGATCTCCCCCACCCACCTATAAGTGGTACAAAGACAACACTCCCCTCCCTGATGATCCCAGCAAGTTCCCCACATTTAAAAACCTCACCTACAAGATGAACGTTTTCAGTGGAAACCTGGTGAGTGTTGATCTACAATATTAGAAAATACAAAATAGCATAAATAATATAATGTGTGTGTATATTCACATCAGATGATTGAAACTCTTGTAATTTTGTTCATAAAATGTAATTTTGCGTGTTAATATAATTCTAGGTTTATACCGTGTAAATTTATTGTATGGTAAATCCAATATGTAAAAATATTTTTTGTCTGTGTGTGATCAGGAGTTCCCGAGTGTGTCTAAGCTGGATATCGGTTCATATTTCTGTGAGGCCAATAATGGAGAAGGTGTCACTCAGCGGGGTGATGCAGTGCGGATGGACGTCCGTAAGTAACATTGTCATTGTATTCAAATAATAACTGCACTAACATTTACACACTGAGTGGATAAGTTAAGAATAACTTCACCAGATGATGTGCTCTTTAAATAAAATCATATTTTATTTTTTAAACTATAATACTCAGTTCATTTCAGTTGTTACTACACTATAAGATTTTCATATTTGATCATATGTACCTCCTTAAATTTTCAAAATACAGTGTAAACAAACAAATAAAAATCCATGACATATCTGGGGCTGGTTGCATAAACGTAGCCATTAACTTGGTAACTGTGGTCACTTCTGAGAATATTTGCAATTTGCAATATTTGCCATGAAATCTTTTTTTTTTAATTAATAAACCATTAAAGATTTTTAAAAATTTGTGCAGTGGGCAAAGACAGAGATACTGTATTTAAAAGAAAAATCAAGCAACAGGAAGATAACCAAATATTAAATTTAAAAAGGACAACAGAACTAGTTATAGAAGTTTATGGAGAGGAATACCCCATGTTTGGGGAATCATTGGAGGAACTGAGAACAGAGTTACTGGCAGGCATCAAACAGCCATAATCCCAGCGCCGCTTGGACAGTCTTATAAGTAGAATATTGTGTTTCCGATGTTTTTGCTTTTTTTTCAGTAACCCACAAAGATAGTTAGTTATTATCACTGTTTGGACTGTGTACAACTTGTTACAAATATGTCAATAAACTAAGCTTTTTAATGTCTCCCTAGCATTGCTACTTTTTGGCATTTTTAGCATTTTTATTTTATTTTTATGCTAATAACTATGTCTTTGTAATATAGTTGATGTAGGCAGCAGCCAAGTGCCAACTGTGAGGGGCACCTTGAGCACGGAGACACAGAATGTGCCGAGCAAGATCACCATGAACCACATGCTGGAAAAAATGTATGGTGTATTCACGTTACAAGAGGTGAAACTAAAACTAGAGATACAAAAACTGGAATTAGAAATAACCAAGTTAAAACTGGAGCTGCAAAAACGTGACAATGAAATGTAGATTCCATTCAACATCACTGCTATGTTTAATATATTCAACCACATTTTGCATATATGTATAACATATTCAAACTATTCATTGTTTCAGTTTTCTGTGTCAATCAGACAATGTTTTCTACAGCGATATCATATTGTTTGTATTTCTTGCCTTGCCATATTGTGTAGAACAACACAGATTATGTTGCACATTCAGACTGGTTTCATTCTGAGCTCTCCATGCAAGGATTTGTTTTGGCATGTGTTATACTGAGTTTGCTTGCATTGTCTTTCCAGTGATGGATCATAGTGCATTTTAAAATCCTGTGATGTTGAAAAAATGTTGTTTTAAAAAAGAAACTGGTATGGATAAAAACTATACTGTTGTTATAAACTCTGTTGTCTTCCAGTTTATCATTGTAAGTTTTGGCCCAGCATTGAAATGATAGTGTTTGGTATGTGAAGCAGATATTCATATTCCATATGAATATTTATATTTTAAATGTGATACAGGGGGGATGTGATTCGTTTGTATTTTTTTGTTTCATTCTCGATATGAAGGCTATCACTGTGTATAATAAAGGACTGGGGTGTGACAAGGTGACGAAAACAAGATTATGGCAGAGAGGTGTCTGACAATGGTGAATATGATGAGAAGACTATCAAACTCACGGTCTTTGAATCAGTAAATTTGAATCATCAAAATTCTTACTTCCAGTTACTTTTTGGTAGTCACAAACACTTGTTACTGCAAATATTATTGCCTCTTCAGAAATATTGCTTGTAATGAGAACATTTGTAAGTTGCATTTGAAAAAAGAAAAAAAAAACATCTGCTAAATGAAGAGGTAAATATGATCCCTATTGCTTATGTAATAGATCATTTTGTATTGTTAACTCATTTATTAAAGATGTGATGGGGACTTTTCATATATATCTAGCAAGTTCCTCAGTTTTTGCAACCTCACCTAAAAAATGAATGTTTTTAGTGATAACCTGGTGAGTAATTCTACAGTTTTGTGTATGTTTTTAACAGTTGTTTGGTTGTATTTTGTTTATATAATTATATTGACAGTAGTTGGCCACTGGAGTCAGTCGAAAAGAACCTAATGGAGAATTAATGAGAGGCTCCTCACTGCAGAGCTAGATGTAATCTCTGCTCTGTAATCTCTGGATGTAATTTGGGCGTAATGGGTGGAGCTGGAAGGTCCAACCACACCCTAACTCTGCCCATAACTCTATTCCTCCACCCATTAGATCTATAAAGGTGGACCTAGACTAGGTCAAGCTCAACCTGTGACATCCAGAGAGGTTGGGCTGGACTTCATTTGGCTCTGTAGTGAGCACCACTTGGAATTAATAGCTAGCGATATCACTAGTTATCTGTGAAAGTTGAGACTTTATAAGAAATCAAAAAGTTTACATGTTTTCTATTATAGTTTTAAAACCAACTTTTTATGGCAAGCTACTCATTTCAGTTGAGTGACTGACATATTGTGATTCTTGCTGTAGTTCGCGGGCTAGCTAACTTTTCTCATACATTGAAGGTTTCCCCAAAGACAAACAGTTGAGGAGACAGAAGTAGTTGTAAGAAGGGAGGGTTTTTTCGCCAAGTGAGTCCTCCATGCTATGCAGTATGCAGATAGGACTTTGACAGGACAGGTCAGACTGTCAGGATTAGGGATGGAGCTAAACCATCAGTCTTCAGTTGCCCGACTGATCTACAAGGTTTATCATCAATATAACAAGGATTTAATAGCTTGTTATTAAATTGTGACTTGCTTATAATTTTATTTCCTTTTAGCAGTGGCAACCAGGACAACACAAGTCTCAAGGAAAGCTGAGGAGAGCCTGTCAGTGGACTGTTATCAGCATTTCCAAAAGACTGTACCTCCTCTGCCTAATGCTGTGAGTATCAGTACTAGTTAAACCCAGAACAGCTGTGTGCATTATGTCCCTGGTCATATTCAAGAGTTCCTGTTTCTCACTCTCTGCCACTATTTTCAGACACATTCACATACAGTATGTGCACACATTGGATGAAACACACATACACACAAACACACTGTGATGGTAGTGGGGTTGAGGGGTGATGAGATTAAAAACTAAATTATTCCACTAAAAATTTAAATTTGTCATAATTTATTCCATGGAATTAATTCCATCATAGACTTTACATGTTCATCTGAACACAGCTGGAGATTTTAAGGTTTTTTGTTTCACTTTTAAAAAAAGAGTTTTCATTGCATCACATTGCAACACTGTATATCTAATCAGCTCCTAATGAACACAGTAGTTATTATTTGAATTATCACTCAGTGAGTCATTTAACCATGTATTACTGTCTTTGGAAGGTTTTTTTCTTTCATACACATTAAAATGTACAAAAACTCACATCATTTCATATTTACATGCAATGCAGGGATTTCCCAGCTTTTTTGTCAGCTGGACCTCTTTGACATTTACTTGAAGAAGCCCTTCAATTTTAAGTTAATAAGTTAGGTCAATAATAAAATTAAGTCAATAATAATAATAATAATAATAAAATTAAGTTCATGGTTCTCTGATGTTGGTTAATGGTCACATGACATGGTAAACAACATTTATGTTGTTGATAACAAAGGGAATATATTTTCTTTCTCTTAATCAAAAAGTATAGTCAGAATACAAATGAGTAATCTAGATTACATTATAACTACAATTTTTGTCATGTAATTTGGAATCAGTAACCAACTACAATTTGTAAGTATCTACCCAGCACTGTTTAATGTATACTGTGTTTAATTTGACTATATTATTCATATACTGTAGTTATACAACATATACTATTTACTATTAACTCTCACTTTATCTTATATTACACTTATGTGTGAGTGATACTATTTACATTGCATTGTAGGTGTACCCATATCTCATGTATTAGGCTGTCTATCTGTAAATACCTGGATCATATCATATTCTATTTTTTTCCCCCAGTATTTCAAAGGGAACGAGCTGTTGTCTGACCTGAAGCACAAGAAAAGCTAAAATGGGTTTAAAGACAGAAAAAGCCAATTCCACAATAAGAAGACTTTGTATCATTTAATGTGAAAATCAAATTATATTACATTAGGGGCGTCTCCATAAATACTGTATGACAATTTTAGAAGTCTAACTATCGAGATTTTAAGTAACTGGTGACGGAACTACAGCGCACACCACGCCACTGAAATTGGTTTCTAAAAGTAAAAAAAAAAAAAAAAAAAAACGGGCCAAAGCAGCCAATGAGGCGTCTATGTATTTAAGTCTATGACTCTAAAGGGCGTTTAGTTTCAAAATTTCAGTTTATCTTGACTTAGCTTTGTGACGGTCTAGCAAATAAACAGCTCCCTAAAAGTTCTAGTAACATAATATAAAAGCAGGCATTTTTTAGAAAAGTGGAATAGCCTATTTTGGAAGACTTTTTATCATTTCAGAGTGGATATGTTGACCTTTGTCTTTGTGTGCCTCTCTCTCTGTCACAGGTAGGCATCCATGCTTTCATGTTTAGCCTACATTTCGGTTTTTTATTACGTCGTGTCATTGGCTGCTGTGAATTATTCAGTATAAACTTTGAATATTGTTAAATAGCTTTAGTTAATTAGCTTTTTTTTTTTTTTATTTTGTCAAAAGATTTGCTTTTCGTCAGTTTTATTATTTTTATTAGCCTACATTAAAAATTAATTAGGCTACTATTTGCTTATAGCTAGTGGAGTTTAGCGTTTAAATTATAGTTTATTTAGCCTGGTACATGTCTGCAAGAAAGTAAAAACAAACAAAAAAAAAAACAAACATTATCATCACTGTAGGCTATCTGTCACTCACATGTGACCTTAACCAATTCGGTATTTGGTAACAAATCGTTATTTTGAATCAGCTCCTGTCAATGAACCTTGAGAACCAACATTTTGCAAATAGTCAAACAGAACCAGTTGAAGCATACCTATTTCATCATATTCACATTGACTCAAATGAATCAGTGAACCGAGTCGATTAAGAACCATTAGAAACATGTTTGGATATAAAGCGACTCTTACGCAAAACAGTTAACAGTGTAGTTGCAGTAGATTAATAAGGTAAAAGTGTACGGTGGCGCATTGCTGCCACATTTTCCACTCAATTATGTCGTAATTACGAGATATTATGTCGTTAAAACGACATATTTTCTCGTAAAAACGAGATGTTATGTCGTTAAAACGACATCTTTTCTCGTAATAACGAGATATGTCGTTAAAACGACATCTTTTCTCGTAAAAACTAAATGTTATGTCGTTAAAACGACATCTTTTTCTCGTTAAAACGACATATTTTGTACGTGACGTGTACGAAATATACTTTTATCTGGTCTATAATAGAGTTTAGATTTATAGCCTAGATCAGTTTATCAATTCAATATTCAATTCACATTTATTAGTAGGCTATATTACCAAAAGATTACGATGTCTAGAAAAACGTGTAGGCTATAAACACTATATTAATAAAGCATGCTATACAGAAAAATTGGTTTGTGCAGAATTTGATCATTAGTAGGCTACATAAGCGACGTTAAGCTTTTTCTTTATAACGGTTTTATATGGGAGGAAAACACTTAATGTGTAATTAAACGAATTGCGTTCATATTCTGGGCTCATCTGCTTTGCTCTACATATTATGGTTTATTAGCCCATATGAAAAAAACCTGCATGTTTCATATACAGCAACCATATATCTTCCTTACTCAAATCAGCCAGAATTACCTTATGTGTTTCATATAAGTCCAATACATGTCATATACAAAATCAGACTGATTATGGCCACTTTCATACTAAAAATCACATATACAACTTATATGGGATTTTTAGGTCATATATGAATACTGTAAAAGTCTTATATGAGTTTTACATGACAACAGTATGCAATGGTATATGATTTTAGTAGAAAATGTGTATGAATATCAGTAATTTCCTATACAAATCATTTAAAATTCTTGATTGAATCATATGCGAGTCATATAGGATTTATTTAAATTTTGCATCATTTGTTCATATGAATTTTATACAGATTTTATATGTTTTTAATAGGGAAATTGTGTGCCTGTTCTTCAAGCTTTATATGTTTCCATCTAATTCCTCATATTACAACAATAATATTATTATATCTCTACATATAATTATCTTATATGATTTCAGTCAATATTACAATATCTCTGCACATACAAATCATATATGATTTCAGTCAATTACTTGCACAAATTTGCATCAGAAATACTTTTATTTCAACACAATCAAAGAGACACAATCAAATTATACTCCACAAGAGTAATTTAGAATTACAACTTGATATCAAACTGAACTTTGCGAAAGCAAAACACACACACACACACACACACACACACACACACACACACACCCCAACAACAACAAAATACCTTGAACACACTGTCATGGCTATCAATCATCAAAGACCATTAAGGTTTTCGGATGTTTTTGTGTTTTCTTCCCCCTAATTTCAGTAAGTTTGGCATTGATGGTTGCACCAATGCTGGCAGGCACCACATGAGGACACTTTCTGCAACGTTGCTCCTGTGAGACAAACAAATAAAAGACAAAACATTGCTGTTGTTAGGAAGCAAAGTGGCCCACAGTCCATGACTACAGATCAAGTTAGACAAATCAACAGCAGCATGGGGTGGTCTAGCGTTTGGGGATCTGGACTTCCAGATGGAACCAGAAAGTTGTGAGTTTGACAGGAATTGCCACTATTTTGGCCCTGAGCAAGACACTTAAAAGATTAGTTCACTTTGAAATGAAATTAGCCCAAGCTTTACTCACCCTCAAGCCATCCTAGGTGTATATGACTTGTTTCTTTCTGATGAACACAGAGATATATTAATAAATATCCTGACGCATCCGTGCTTTATAATGGCAGTGAACAGGATCAATGAGTATGAGCTGAAGAAAGTGTCTCCATCCACATCCATCCATCATAAACGTACTCCACACGGCTCTGGGGGCTTAATAAAGGCCTTCTGAAGTGAAGCGATGCATTTGTGTACAAAAATATCCATATTTAAACAAGTTATGAAGTAAAATATCTAGCTTCCGTTTTCCGTATTCAATGTACAAAGAAAGTGTAAAACTCTTGCACTTCACAAAGCTTACTCTACGTCTTACACCTTCCCCATTAAACTTGCGGAAAAAGTGTAACTGACATGACGCCAGTTTACACTTTCTTCGTAACTTGAATATGGAAGGCGGCCTGGCGGAAGCTAAATATTTTACTTCATAACTTGTTAAATATGGATATTTTTTTTTACACACGCATCGCTTCAGAAGGCCTTCATTAACCCTCCTGGAGCCGTGTGGTGTATGTTTATGATGGATGGAGGTTCTTTCTTCAGCCTTATACTCGTTGATCCCGTTCACTGCCATTATAAAGCTCGGATGCGTCAGAATATTTATTAATATTTCTCAGATTGTGTTAATCAGAAAGAAGAAAGTCATAAACACCTAGGACGGCTTGAGGGTGAGTAAAGCTTGGGCTAATTTTCATTTCAAACTGAACTAATCCTTTAACCTAAACTTACTCCCACTGGATCACTTTGAATATAATAATAATCTCTCTCTTCTCTCTCCGACGACATCACTTCAGGCTGACGCATCGACTTCAAAAGCTCCACTTTCAGTGCACTCAATCACATTTCCAGTTAGATCAATGGATTTTCAGGAGAAACGGTCTGTGCTGATCTGCTCACGCTGAAAGCAGCGCCGGCACGACCAGTGGGCGTGACTTATGAATGCGCCGCTACTATTGGCTCTTAGGGGTGTCTGTCACTGCAGCACGATTAGTGATTGGATGAATCTCTTTTTCTTCTAGAATTTTTTTTTCCTTTTCCAAATTCTGGGCTCAACTGCATTTCTGTACATATGGTTTATTTGTATGATGTTTACTCAGTTTGGTCTGTTAATATCACTGTCTTAGTAAGTGATATTAAGCCACGTTAAGCGTTTTTCACGTTAAGCGTTTTAGAATGTCCCGACTGGGGTTTTTGAGAGAACAGATGAAACAAAAGAAAATGAGCTTTTTAACAGCAAACACTCAAGATGGGTTTGGTGCACACAGGGGTAAAAAGTAGCCCATGTGTACAATGAAATATACTGCTGTATCTTTAAAATTTTGGGCCTATTTTTCTGCCGGAGGACCTGGACATCTTGTTCAGATACATGGTATCATGGATTCTATCAAATACCAACAGATAAAAAATCAAAACCTGACTGTCCCTGCTAGAAGTCATATAATGGGCCGTGGTTGGATCTTCCATCAGGACAATGATCCAAAACAAACATCAAAACCAACACAAAAATGTGTCACTGAGCACAAAATGAAGCTTCTGCCATGGCCGTCCCAGTTCCCTGACCTGAACCCTAAAGAAAATGAGTGGAGTGAACTGAAGAGAAGAAGCACCAACATGGAGCTGGGAATCTGAAGGATCTGTAGAGATTCTGCATGAAGGAACGGTCTCTGATCTCTTGTCAGGTGTTCTCCAAACTCATCAGGCATTATAGGTGAAGACTCAGAGCTGTTATCTTGGCAAAAGGAGGGTGCAAAAAGTATTGAATAAAAGGGTATGATTAATTGTGAGCAATGTGTATTAGAGAAAAACATTTCTTTCATAATGAGATTTTCCCCCCATTTAAAATTCTTATTCTCCAATGAAAGGTTGGATTTTTGTAGATTTTTAAAATAAAAGATCAAAAGGATTAACGATGCAGATTTATTTTCATAGCCTTCTTTGGTCATATTTACCAAGGGTATGAATAATTTTGAGCGCAACTGTATATATATATATATATATATATATATATATATATATATATTTAAATATTTTTCCATAACGTAATATTTTAAACACTATTATTTTTTTAACTCTGCATTTGTGCAGTAAAATTAATTTGAATGAATATTATAACAAAGTTTTAGCAATTTTAGGCTATTGCACTTAAGTATGAGACTACAGCTCTACAGTTTGTGTTATTCCAAAACACGTTTTTGCTCATGTGAAGGATGCTGTTTTACGTGGATACTGGGACACGAATTGTCATGAATATGGCTCCCACAGTTCATCCTCCGGACCGCCGGAGGGAGCCATCACCGGAATACTGATTCTCCACCATTCGGACTCCATTTCCCATAGGCCCTCATTCCTGGGACTGATTGCACACACACCTGCACCGCATCACACGCACACTATATAAGACACGCATACACACCACATCTTCGTGAAGTCTTGATTTGCTGTGGTGATCATTTCTGAGCGTTATTCTGTGGACTGATATCTTGTTGTTACCTGGACTGTTTATCTCTTGTGAACCCCTGCTGCCTGCCCTGACTCTTGCCTGTACCCTGGACTGTGTTTGTTTGCTGCCTGCCTCGATCCTTGCCTGTCCCTGTTTACGGTACTGCTCTGCCCTTGTCTGTACTACTGCTGTGTTTAATAAAGCTGCAAATGGATCCACACTCTGTTGACCCTTCATTACAGAAGACTTCGCCATCCAGCGATCCAGCAGCTTTGCTACAGATATCCACCGAGCTATCAGCTCAAGCCAATCAGTTAGCGATGCATCACCACCAACTGAATCGCTTAACCTCGTTAACGGAGGAGCTGGTAAAGGCACTACAGGGCCTACGCCTCAACCCCGCCGAGGCCGCCACGCCGCCGCCTGCTGCACCTGCCACGCCAGTTTTCCCAAATCCTCCAGCCGTGAACCCCCGTCTGGCCTTACCTGAGAAATTCGATGACACTCCAGCGAAATGTAAGGGGTTTCTTCTACAGTGCTCGCTGTATGTCAATCAGCAACCCTCTCTGTATCCCACCGAATCAAGCCGAATATCCTTTGTGTGTTCTCTGCTAACCGGCAAAGCGCTGGATTGGGCTACTGCTGTCTGGAGAGATGATAAATCCGTATCTCCCACATTCACTGGGTTCCTGCAGCGATTCAGAGAGGTATTTGAACATCCCGCGGGGGGTCAAAGTCTGGGCGATCAGCTGCTCTCACTCACACAGGGCAAAACCACAGCAGCTGAATATGCCTTGCAATTTCGCACTCTGGCGGCTCAAACCAACTGGGTGGAGGACACGTTGAAGCTGCTGTTCCGTTGAGGTTTAACCATGGAGTTACAAGCAGAACTCGCCTGCCGGGATGAGGGCAGCTCATTAGATTCATTTATTGATCTCTCCATTCACATTGACAACCTTCTTCGCTCACGATGTTTCCCACGAGTCTCCAGCCCAACATGTCAGAACCCCGAGCCCATGCAACTGGGTTACACCCCACTCCAGCCGGAGGAGAGAGAGAGAAGACGACAAATGCACCTCTGTCTGTACTGCGGCCAGGCTGGTCATTTCAAAGTCAACTGCCCGGTTCGACCCACGCCTGCCAGTTCTAAAGCGGTGAGTTCTCTCATTCAATCCGATTACTCAACCAACTGCCTCACAATTCCCGTTCAAGTCACTGTCAACAATCAAAGTGTTACCACTCAAGCTTTGCTGGATTCTGGCGCTGCCGGGAATTTAATGTCTGACACTTTCATCAAAGAATACAACATCACTAACCAACTGCTATTCTCCGTTGACAGTGGAGGCGTTAGATGGAAAACCTATTGGAGGAGGAAGGGTGGCTCACATCACCGAACTCGAGTTACAAATCGGAATTCTACACCGTGAACTCATCCGTTTCTATGTCATTCACTCACCTAACAACCCCATAATCCTTGGTCTACCGTGGCTTCGAACTCATAACCCACAGATCTCCTGGAAAGAGGGACAGATACTGCAATGGGACGCCTTCTGCCATAAGAACTGTTTACAGCAAGTCACCCCATTACCAATTCAAACTGTCGAGCTCCAAGAATCCAGCCCCGGGAAACTCGACATCCCCGCCGAATACGGCGATTTGGCAGTGGCATTCAGCAAACAGAAAGCTACTGAATTACCTCCTCACCGACCCGGGACTGTGCCATCGATCTATTACCAGGCACCACACCTCCTAAGGGTAGAATTTTCCCGTTGTCACAGCCTGAGTCAGCCGCTATGAAAGCCTAGATTGAAGAATTAGCCAAGGGGTTCATCCGACCATCCACATCACCAGCTTCGTCAGGATTCTTCTTTGTCAAGAAGGACGGGGGCCTGAGACCCTGTATCGATTACCGAGGCCTGAACGATATCACCATCAAATTTCGTTATCCCCTGCCCTTAGTACCGGCCGCTCTTGAACAGTTACGACAGGCTGAATATTTCACCAAGCTTGATCTCCGCTGTGCATATGATCTCATCCGCATCAGAGAAGGGGACGAGTGGGAAAACTGCTTTCTCTACAACCACCAGCCACTATGAGACCCTTGTCATGCCGTTCGGGCTGTCCAATAGTCCGTCAGTATTCCAGTCCTACATCAACGACGTGTTCAGGGACATGCTGAACCGCTGGGTCATTGTTTACATCGATGACATTCTTATATACTCCGGGTCCATGGAGGAGCACGTCCGGCATGTACGAGCTGTACTACAGAGACTCATTCAGCACCAACTATACGCGAAAGCAGAAAAGTGCGAGTTTCATCGAACCTCCACGTCCTTCCTGGGGTATGTTATCAGCAGAGAGGGGGTCACCATGGATGACAGCAAGGTAAAAGCTGTACTCAATTGGCCTAAACCACGCACGCTCAAAGAATTACAGAGGTTTCTGGGCTTTGCTAACGTTTACAGGCGGTTCATTCGCAATTTCAGCAGCATTGCAGCACCCCTAACCTCCATGACCAAACGTCAGACATCTCACCTACACTGGTGCCCCGAGGCTGACGAGGCATTCAAGGGATTAAAAGAACGATTCACTACAGCACCCATTCTCCGTCACCCTGATCCTGAACGGCCTTTCATTGTGGAGGTAGACGCCTCCAGCACAGGCATCGGAGCTATTCTATCTCAGCGCCAGGGCACTCCTGAGATGTTCCCTTGCGCCTTCTATTCCAGAAAGCTATCGGCGGCAGAACGAAATTACGATGTGGGAGATCGAGAATTACTGGCAATAAAAGCGGCACTAGAGGAATGGCGCCATTGGTTGGAGGGAGCGCAACATCCATTCACCGCACTCACCGATCATAAGAACCTAGAATACCTCCGCTCCGCCAAACGACTAAACCCTCGTCAGGCTCGTTGGGCTATGTTCTTTACCCGCTTTCAATTCAAAGTGACTTACCGACCGGGTTCCAAGAATACCAAGGCTGATGCACTATCTCGACAAACGGAACGAGTAGAACGATCCGAGACAGAAGAGCACATTATCCCTGACACACTCCTCTTAGCACCAGTCCAGTGGGACGTAATGTCCGAAATTACTCAGGCCAACGAACAGTCCGCGCCACCAGCTGCATGCCCGCCTGACCGTACTTTTGTACCAGCTCTCCTGAGAGAGAAACTCTTACACCACGTCCACGACCTTCCCAGCTCAGGTCACCCAGGTATCACCGCCACTCTTCACCTCCTGCAAAACCGGTTCTGGTGGGATTCCATGCTTCATGACGTGACTCAATTTATCCACAACTGCGCAGCCTGTCAAACATCCAAAACTCCTCACCAATCTCCCGCTGGCCTGCTCCAACCGTTACCCATCCCACAACGCCCCTGGTCACATATAGCCATCGACTTTGTAACCGACCTACCCGTATCCCAAGGCAACACCACAATTCTCACTGTTCTCGATCGCTTCTCTAAAGCTTGCCGTCTCATTCCTTTGCCCAAACTTCCCACTGCATTCGAGACCGCTGAACTGCAGACTGGAGCCAATGGAAATGCTTCTCCTTCGGTGCGCGTCTTATTCAAAGATGCATTGATGATGATTCAATGATGATGAGAAGAATTATTAATATTTCAGTAAAGTCCATTAAATCTATTCTGTTGTTAGTGTGGTCTTTAAACTTATGAACTGTGTATGGACTGACAAAGGTGGTACATGAGGAAGCAATTTGACAACAATGCAGTAAGTATTTTAGGTGCATCAAAAAGTGTGCTCGTTAAGATACCAGCAGACAAGCTAATCCTGCACAAATTAGTGCATAAAAGGTCACCAAAATGAAGTATTTGAACCTCATAATTAAATACAAAAGGAGGAGAAAAACTGCAAAAAGGTCCACTTTTTGAAAAAAAGAACCCCCCCTTTCAATAGGCTGGCTACGGACCTGCACAAGTCGATATTGCACAGCCAATATCACTGAATATCCCTATGTTTTATTATTATAATTACGCTACGTTTATATGGTTATTATATTGTAGACTATTGAGTGGATAAAATATAAAAATCCTTTTAATTAAAAAAAAAAATATATATATTCGAACCACCCGAACCCCCCTTGCCTACGGGCATGGTACCCCATCTGCGCAACTGGAATTTAAACCTGGTTAGTATCTCCTGCTAGTTAGTGAAGCATTAAAAAACTACCCAAACTGCTAAATAACAGATTGGAAATTAAAATAATATCAGATTTGTCTAATTTTAAATAAACTCAAAAAAATATAGAAGAAAAATGTACTTAAGTAAGAAATTTACTTTTGCTATTGTTAAATAAATGTTCAGTGGTATCTTCCAAAGATTTCTGAATTTTGGCGCAATTTTGCCTCTATATATTGTCAATATGGCAACTAGTAAATACACTAAGTTTCATCATGCTAGCATGTGTGGAAGCATTTAATCCATGTGTGTTACAACTAACCCCACGCTAGATTGTGCCCCGCGCTCCCCTATTTCTGTGGTAGAAAAAAAATTGTAATACTTCCTGTAATGAAACCTCACACACTTTAAAATGAAATGTACCGTTTACATTGAAATGTTTGCTGGTGTCACAAGAATTTTTGTAGCAGGTCTGATGGCTTTTTAAATGGAACACGTGATTGTTTTGAAATAGACCTACAATTTTTTTCTCTTCTTGGTCTTCGTGGCCCAACATTCTTTGCTGTTATGTTTGTCAAAATCGCGTTGTTTTAAAGGTTAAATATTTAAAAACAAATGTCTTCCTTTAACCTTTACCTCTTTGAGAAGATTTCTGTCTAAAACACATTTGAAACACAATCTGAAACATTTATAGTTGTGAAAACCAGGCTATGGTGAGTATAGAACACATAAGTAGATAACATGGGATGTTTGTAAACCATATGGAAAAATGTGTTTGTTTTTAATACTGTAATAGGTTTCCTTAAATGTTGGTGTTCATCATTTGCATGGTTTCAGGAATTACATATTTATCTTTTTCTGAGCCTGCCCAAATTAACAGGATTCCATCTCTCATGTTGCTTTCGTTTGATTATTTGTTGTTTTTGTAAATAAATAGAATAAGTGGCTGGCTTATATGAAGATGATATCAGAACATCATTCCACTTTGGATATGACTGTTAGTGCAATTTATAATGTGTTTAATGCAATTTTAAGAATTTCTTCTTACTGGTGTGATAATGGATTGAATCAGTCTCTTTCTGTCTGCAGGCCTACATGCCGCTTTTACGATTACCGTTGCTAATCCCTCAGTAAAAGTGAAAGAGAATGAGGGTAAGTTTCATTTTGCTTTTTCTGTTTGTTTGACTTTCAATTCTAATTGTTTCTATGTGTCATGAGCAGTCAGATATAAATAATGGAGAAAATTTGATGTAGTGTCTGCCTGCATAGGTTTTGCACTTAAGAATAGTAATTGTGTGGCATTTGTTACAAATGAATTTATTGGAGAGCCTCTCTCTACTGACTGGCCTAAAGACAGGTCTGCCCATTTAAGGACTGATGAAAAACATTTATGCATCAAGTTATTTAAAGTATTAACTTTTTTTTCAGGAGTTTTTTTCTTTCATCAGCTCAGTATGAAAACCATATTACTGTGTATAATGGAGGACTGAGATTTGACAATGTGATGTGATCAGACGCTGGAGACTATGACTGTGAGGTGTCTGGAAGTGGTGGATATGACGAGAAGACAATCAAACTCACTGTCCTTGGTAAATCATTTTGTGTTATTTACATAAACATTTACTACCTGATAGATGAGAAATCATAACCCTAACCCAGGGGCTGGGATTGGCCCAGCCTACTTTTAGCCAATCACAATGTTCGTGGTTGGTCTAATTCAGTGGCTAAGCCTATTAGAAATCAACAAAACGACTGAAATTCCTTATGGCAAATTTAACTTGCCATTTTAAGGGATAGTTCACTCAAAACTGTGAACTATTGTTATTCTTTACTTACTCTACTCATTACCCTTATTTGGTTCCAAATTTATTTATTTATTCATTTATTTTTCTGTGGAACACAAAAGACGATATTTTGAAAAAGTGATACATACAATGAAAGTCAGTGGGGTCCAGTGTTGTTTATATTTAACACAATATTAAGCTTTGATTAAATAATGTTTTATAACTATAATTAGCCTTACAATTCCCACTGTAATTCCCTCCACTTCAGTGCCTCCTTCCAAGCCTGTATCCAGAATTTCTTCTTCAGTCACAACAGGCAGTAACGTCCTTCTGACCTGCTTCGACAATGTTGGATCTCCCCCACCCACCTATAAGTGTACAAAGACAACACTCCCCTCCCTGATGATCCCAGCAAGTTCCCCACATTTAAAAACCTCACATATAAGATGAACGTTTTCAGTGGAAACCTGGTGAGTGTTGATCTACAATATTAGAAAATACAAAATAGCATATATAATGAGTGTGAATGTATATTGTCACATCAAATGACTGAAACTCTTTGGTCAAAACATTCAGTACTATACTGTATATTGCTATAATTTAAATGTCATTTGCTTTTTAGTTTAATTCTAGGTTCATACCTTGTAAAGTAAATTATTGTAAGGTAAATTATTTTTGTAAAATTGTTTTGTGTGATCAGGAATTCTTGAGTGTGTCTAAACTGGATATCGGTTCATATTTCTGTGAGGCCAATAATGGAGAAGGTGCCCCTCAGCGTAGTGATGCAGTGCAGATGGATGTCCGTAAGTAATAGAGATGGGTCGATCATGAATGATTTGATCATTTTGAACGTATCTTTTATATGACTCAGGAATAACAAGCTGACTCAGTGAGTGATTCGTTCATCTTGGGGCAAATTCCAAATGGCGTTTGGGCACTTCGGGAAGGGGACTCAATTTGTAGGGGCGTTCCAAAAAAATGTAAACAGCTGAATCCCTTCACAAAGGGCCCTTCCGTAAGTCCGTTAGCGAAGGGTACATGCAATGGTCACTTTGAGGAAGTAATTTTCTCTTTTATGGTCATGTGACCCAATATATATTATATACCCAATATAACACATTTTTGTCATACGTTTCATATGAAGTTTATGTAAGTTTCATAGGTAAGAAATGTTTAATAGTAGGTAAAAGTGACATGCAGGTTCCAAAGAAGAGATGGTAAGTTTTAAAATTGAAACCATTCAATTAAAAACATTCAGTTCTGGTGACTTTGGGGGTCATATTTATCTATTCAATTTCATAAATCAAATTATGTAACAAACATTAATGTAAGTATGTGCTACAGCTAGTATTTTCATGACCTAACTAACTAGCCCTTTAAATGAACCAATGGACCCTTTTCACATTTCTGGAGTTCTCAGAAGTGGAAGTGGTCATAGTTGGATAAACTTCTATAGCGGTGAATGGGAGATGATGGCAAATATAATGTTTGTATTTCCATTTGCTCCAATAGCAAAAAATACAGTATAGCATTTCCATGACTTTAAATAAGAGGGGGAAAATAATCCCCTTTTATTTAATATTCTAAATATGAAGAATATTGTGTTTCCGATGTTTTTGCTTTTGAGTGTTTAGTAGCTCAGAAAGCAGTGTGGTAGAAATTCCTGTATGCACTTGACTTAAGTTAACCTGGGGCATCTCCAGTCGACACTTACAAATTTATACTCTAACGTGTCTCCAGTCGATGTCAGCAGAGTCGGACGATGTCTTGCCCTTATGAACACTATGTCTTGGGAATAAGGTCTCTAGTGCTCAACTTACCTGCTGTGTAACCAGACAGACTCCAGACAATGCCTTTGAATATGATTTAATCACAGCTGGGAGGATCTCAGAAAGATTTCAAAGAGAATCCCCCCAGCCAAAAGAGTACAACAGTTTTTTAGAATAAGTGTATGGCAAAAGTGAAATGATTCATTACATTATTTTCTCTAATATAATTGGTTCTTATGTATAATTCTCTGCTACTAGGTAAAAGCAAATTTGGATTCAGCTTGCTTGCTAGGGTCATGAAGTTAAATACATATATAAATTCAGACAACTCTCTAGCTCTCTTGTTATATTCAGACACGATTTGGCCAATTTTTGATATGAAGGCTATCACTGTGTATAATGAAGGACTGGGGTTTGACAAGGTGACGCAAACAAGATTATGGTGGAGAGCCATCAAACTCACTGTCCTTGGTAAACTATATTATGGTAACATTTGTGGTAAACCATATTGGCCTCTAAGCAAGTTCCTCAGTTTCAAGAACCTCACCCACAAAATGAATGTTTCAGTGTGGATGGACCGGACGTTTGTAAGTAATGTTGTCATTACATTGAAATAATAACTGCACTAATAGAGGATGTGCTCTCTGTTTAAATTAATATTTTGTCCTAGAATTAAACTTTTTAAGTCCAAATACAGAAGTGTATGAACCAAAAAGATTTCATTTGCTCATGTATTCGGTCTCTCTTTCTTTTGCTTCATCGCCACCCACACTCACTGGTGAAAATCAAAGAATCAGATGATCAGAAACCAGTTGACACAGCATGGCATAGTGGCGGCATCAGTGGACTCTCAGTGAAAGACCGCAGATTCATTTAATGTTCTCCTGCTGTGGTCTTCTAATTAATTCTGTTTATACCTGTTTGAAATCACATGTAAAAAATCATTCTCACTGTGGACACACTTTCTCTTAATCTCTTTCATATCATTTATTATTAGCCAGCAACGAGTTTACAGTCACTGTGGGACTAGAACAGCAATTAGTTACTTTTAACTTTACCTTTAACTTTTAAATGAACAGGTCTTGATATACTATATTTGAAAAAAATCTTTACTGAACCTCATAGAATGCCAAGGTACATAATATTTGTTACATTTGAAATGAAAATGCTGTAATTTTTTATTTACATTTTGATTTATTTTACTCAAATATCTTGGTGAACCAGAACAAATATTTGTTATATGATCTTAAATGTGACCCTGGACCACAAAACCAGTCATAAGTAGCACGGGTATATTTGTAGCAATAGCCAACAATACATTGTATGGGTCAAAATTATCAATTTTTCTTTTATGCCAAAAATCATTAGGATTTTAAGTAAAGATCATGTTCCATGAAGATTTTGTAAATTTCCTACCGTAAATATATCAAACATTTTTTTTTGTGAATGGATATGCATTGCTAAGGACTTCATTTGGACAACTTTAAAGGCGATTTTCTCAGTATTTTGATTTTTTTGCACCTTCAGAGTCCAGATTTTCAAATAGTTGTATCTCGGCCAATATTGTCCTATCCTAACAAACCGTACATGAATGGAAAGCTTATTTATTCAGCTTTCAGATGATGTATAAATCTCAATTTAAATAAATTGACACTTATGACTGGTTTTGTGGTCCAGGGTCACAAATACGAAATATCCAAATAGTAGTAGCAGCAGCCATATTTTCAGTATTGACTTTCTTTTTAGAGTGGACATGTTGCCCTCACTATTTCAACCTCAGGTATAGGATTCCATGTTTTGCAACTTGACCAACTGTTTTGCTTTAATTTCTATCATTAGGCTATGTCCTTATACAGTGTTCTGTCTGTGATAAAATGATACTGAATTATGTGAAAGGGGTTTAGTTTACACGAAGAGAAGTAGCCTACATTCACAGCTAACAGAGCTCCCTCCTCACCTGACCAATGTAAGACAGTAAAAAACAAAAGAATATTCCAGGTTAAATACTAAAGGTTATATATATATTAAAATAGTTCAACAAAAAATGTGAACATCAGAACTGAAAACTTCCTCCTTGGTCCAAAAATTTGATCTACTGAGACTAAGCTGCAACAACAGCTCGTTCCAAATTCTGATCATCAGAAAATCAAACATATTAATTAATGAGCAAAACAGTGGCTCATCCAGTCACTTGATGTGCTGAGGAGAAAGTTAGACAGAAACTTTTATTCTTAAACACCTGAAAGACAAGCTGTGATTATTTTTCATGGCATGTAACTAACAATAAGTTGTGGGGGAAGTTCCTCCTGTCCTATAATACATGATGATGGACTGCATGAAGTGGGGCTCATTGTTCTTTCAGTGAACTGATGTTTTTGAGTCTGAAAAAATGGACTCAGAGTGGCATTAAAGGAATGACATTCCTTTGCCATTTGAGCCTATCCTTTTCAAAAAGTAAAGAAAAGAGACAAAAGATGTGCAGTGAAGAGTACAATATTGCCAAAGTTATGTCATTTAATTTAAAGATAGACTACAAATCTGTGTGGGCCTCCTATAAGTAAGACTTTTTGTTAAAGTTTGTTTTGAAAATTTGTATATGAATATAAAATTATACAAAAGGATGCATCAGTGATTAATAAAAAATCTGTGTGTATATTAATTAGTATAAGATGTTGACAAAATTGCTGAAATGAATGTTCACAATATGTACTCAAATATTTAAAAGGAAACATGTTTATAGTCTCTGTTTTTAAGAAACTACAGAGGAAGGCGTGTGAAGCCCAATACTACTATTTTGATACTATCAGAGACACATCTGCTGGTATCGTGGTAACCAGTCTCCATAGGTGATTCAGTACTAATCTCTGCCCACCTCTACAGGAAATGCTAAAATATATTCACATATTGTGGTTAGATTGTTTTTGTCAAGAAGTGTGCAGCTGGTGTCATGCTCCGCATTACAACGTTAAACATTTTTAGCTTTTATTTAGTGTTTAGTGTAGTAATAATGCTAGAAGTGAAAAGAAAAGGTAAGGAAAAATAAAAATAATCATATTAAAAATAGCAACCACTTTTTTTTTTTTTTTTTCATTTTCCAGCACCTGTCAAACTTCCAGAGCATTCTAGTGACAACTTAACTCATTTTACGCAAATAAATTTATAACATTTTCCTGGATCCACAAGTTTACCTCAAGAGAGGGCTCAAAACATTATTCTGCTTCTTTGAAATAATCATAATCTAATTTTTTACTTCTAACATATTTCTTGTGTTCTTTATGAGTTCCAGCTAAACACTGATGCAGGACAAGATCAACAGTCTTTATTCACATACTGCAATGCCATAAAACTCCACAGCTCACAACACACATATTGTTTAAATTAGAAAAAAGACCTTTAAAATGCAAAACTACGCATCCTTTCTATATCAATTTGTTGTTTCAGCAATGTATATTATGTTTTGAATTGGCTATTAAATGATTTTACACCTGATATTAAATAATGAATATCCAAAGTTCCCAAACTTTGTTGTTATTTGACAAGACCTATAACTTATGGTTCTCCACTCTCCTGACAAGTTTGTTTAAGATCTTATCATGTGGGTTACTTACTAAGTATGTATATAGAATTCACAATAAGGATGTGTTTATCCTGAGAAGTAGTTTGTCTCAGAGCCGTTAAATATGAGAGTTGCGAAACTCTTTGATCTCGCCGCCACGCTGTCACGTGGTTCGTGTAGCTCTCAATAGTTCCAAACAAATCCGCGCTGTCAACCAGTTTGAATGGTTTTAAGCGGGACAGACAGCAGCAACTATATTTGCAGCAATTATTGGTAAATATTGACGCATAATATACATTGATTTTTACGTTTACACTTACATTACATACATATAATAGCCTTTTTTTTCTGGGGAGTGGCGGAAACACAGCATTAATCAGTTTTTGTTTAATTTTGGAGGGAAGAGGGGCTGCTCCCATAACGTAAAATACATACAGCTACTGTATTTGCAGCATTTTTTCGGTCAATATTAACGCATAATATTGATTAAATAATAACATAATAATAAAATTGATTACTACGTTGACTACACTTACAGTAGTGTATTCTATCTGGAGAGTGATAGAGAGACGGCATTATCGTTAACAGTGTGGTCTGTTAAAATGTACAGGTAACTGGAGAGATGGTTACTGAGTGAATTAACAATGTTCCTAAATACGATCCATAACATTAACATTTCTGTTAACTAGATTCATTTCAGTATGGCTAATGTACCCCTTCATCCTGACCTTCCCTATATATATATATATATATATATATATATATATATATATATATATATTTTTTTTTTTTTTTTTTTTTCATGCAAATAAAGCCCTTTGAATTGAATTAATTTTTTGTGTGTTTAATTTTAGAGGGAAGGGGGGCTGCTCCCATAAGGTATACATTTACAGCATGTACTGTATATATTTTTCTCGTGCTTCTATGGTCATAATTACTAACAGCCTAATGTTGTGTTATGTTAAGATACATTCACATGAACATGCACAACAAGTGAATATTAATGAATGAAGCTGCTCAGTTTAAGTCAAGAAAGAAGTTTGGTCAACAGTGAAAAATATACAAGGCAAACAACTGCATTCAACAAAACATTTAATTATATATTATATCCAAGGAGAGGGTAGGTAAGTTTTCCTTGAATGTTCTGTCTTCAAAGAAACTCATTCGACTTCCTACAGGGAGAGAAAGATGGCAGAAAGCAGGCCAGAAAAGGAATACAAGTGTTCACAATAGCCATTACATTCTTCCAGCGCATCTGTAGGATGATCTGGAGACCTGGTGGTGAATCAAGAATCAGTCAAATGCTTATCCATACATTGATAACAAAAGCATTCAAACTCCACACTATAAGTAATGCTATAGTCACTTGAATTTTTGGGTGAGAGCATTCCACTGCCAGAAGCAGACTGTGGGCCTATTTCCACCTGGTATTAAGATGCATTTTGGCTGATCGGATCACAAGTGGATGACATTAAATATAGGTGTAAACAGGGTCTAAAACGGTCTTGAGTTTGTCCACTTTCGACCACTTCCAGAAGTAGTCGAAAATGCATTCAACCGGATTGCTTTCGTAGTGTAAACGCTCATGTGGTCGAATGTGTTTGAACAGCCACTAAATACCATCTACTCTCCATCTACTGACCTAATGTGTAAACATTATGGGAAGCGCTCGAGCCAGACAGGATTTAAACTTTGTCGGCTGAAGACCCAAGTTTGGTTTGAAGATGAAAAACGTACCAAGCACAATGTTCTCTCACCATTCCTGATTTCTAACACACACTCACAGCGTTCGGCTGGTCTTGCGGCTGTCAGAGCAGAAGCGAACACTGATGCTCTCAATATGTTTTCCTGTCATCTCTGGGTGCGTTCATATGTAAACTGCTCAAGCTTATTTTGTCCATTAGATTGAAAGATCTGTAAAAACCTATACATTTACCCACCCCCTTGAAGAAATCAGGACAGAAGTGGTTGAAAGAGGACAAAGGAGATGGATTAAAACACCAGGTGTAAACGTGTATGTGTCTCCCTCGTCCACTTGTGATCCGATCGACCAAAATGCATCTTAACTCCAGGTGGAAACAGGGCCTGTGTCAGAGTCCCAGAGGAGACCGGGTCTTGAGTCGAGTCAAGCCTGTTGTTGTTGGAGAGAACTGGGAGTTGTAAAGAAAGAGGAAACAGTGTTAAGGTTAATACATTGAAGGACAGATTAAATACACGTTTCCCAAACATTTTCATGAGGTTGACATTACAGAAGTGAGAGCACACACCTACAGTTAGGTCCATAACTATTTGGACATTTGTCATGATTTCTGTTATTTTGGCTCTGTATTCCAGTACAGATTTTGAAATTAAATGAGAAAAAAATATATATCTATATTCAAACCACTATTGTTATTCAAATTTTTATTCTTCCACACAATAACATTATGGAAGAAGCTGGGTGATTATTTTGCTCATCCAAGAAATTATGCAAATAAGGGAAAAGATAAATTTTTTTTTTTTTTTTATGCTGTCATAGAGGTGTAAATTTAATGATGATTTAGCATTGAGGTCATAGTTTGTGGGGGTGTTTTTGCACTTGTTGCTTTATATCCAGATGTTTAATATTCTGGCCACCTCATGTATGTAAATAAGAAACCCATCTGAACACAATGTAGTGCAACATCACCTTTAACTATGACCTCAGTATTGAATTTACACATTTCTGGCTGATTATAAACTCCATTAAAGTAGAATTCCTGGCAGAGCTGTTGTATTGAATTACATTAGATTGTAAAGGTGTTCCTAATATAGTGGCCACTAAGTGTATGCAACCTCCTTACTGTGTTATTCTCTGGTACTTTAATGAACTGGCAACTAAGTGTTGCTAACATAAACAACAAATCTAATAACCGAAGATAAACGTTGTTTGACAACGAACTTGTAAATGTAAAGGTAAATGTAGCCTAACTGACGTCAGGTTATGGTAGCTAAAGTTAGTGAAGTGTAGGTCACTTAAGTTAGCTGCAATTAGAGTCTAACTAACGTTATTATCTTCCAATAAACATTAACTAAAGCTGGTTACATAAAATACAACTATTGACTAGATTCATGAAAGGTCAGGTAATGCGTTCAAATGTCAAAAATGCAGTAATTTCATCAACTTACCAGCGAGCGAACTTCGGAATCACTGAAAATGAATGGGGTTTAAGTGCCGGAACTATCAGTGTTTGGAACTATCGGCTGCTCCACGACACGCGTTACTTCCGCATTCCAAAGTTCCTATGGAAGTCTATGGGAGTGTCGCAACTCTGTTTTTCAACGGCTCTGGTTTGTCTTCCTCGAAGTTCCTTGAGTTTACTTTCATTGCGTCATGCAGTGGGAGTGCCATAGTGTCGCGTATTTAACCAATCACACACGGTACAGGTAAAGCAGTATCACTCGGAAGGGCGTTTTTGTTTCAACCTTTCAGTTTGTCTTCTTGACTTAGGTTTGTGAGGGCCTAGCAAAAACACAGCTCCCTAAAAGTTCTAGTAACATAATATAAAAAAGCAGATATTTTTTAGAAAAGTGGAATATTTTGGAAGACTTATCATTTCGGAGTGGATATGTTGACCTTCGTCTTTGTGTGCCTCTCTATCTCAGTCACAGGTAGGCGTCCATGTTTTCGGTGTTTGAACCATGTTTACATTTCGTTTTTTTTTATTACGTCGTGTCATTGACTGCTGTGAATTATTCAGTAGGCTATAAACTTTGAATATTTTAATTAGCTGCTATTTTGCTAAAAGACTTGCTTTTTCATACTTGATTTTCATCAATGTTTTCTTCTTTTTTTATTACATAATTAACTGTTTGCATTTAGTGGAGTTAACGTTACGCGTTTAAATTATAGTTTTAGTACAGGTCTGCAAGAACAGAAAACGTCATCAGTGTACCTGTCGCTTAAATGCTACCTTATTTAACCAATCTGGTAACGAATCGTCGTTTTGAATCGGCTCTCGTCAATGATCTTGAGAACGAACTTGCAAATAGTAGGCCTACTTGAAGTGGAACCAGTTGAAGAAACCTAGGCCTATTTCATCATACTCATATTCTTAAGTAGGCCTAATGACTTGAATCAGTAAACCGAGTCAATTAAGAACCGTTCGAAATATGTTTGGATAAAGCGTAGCAAACTGGGCTTATCTGCTTTCATACGGTACCTAATTATCGTTTTGTGTAAATAGAAACAACAGTTTAAATGTGAAAGAAGACCTTTCACGGCTCGGCGCTATCACCTGGAGAACCTGTATTTCCACCTCGCCCATCCCCCACCCGAAACCCGAGCTCAACAACCAGGAATTTGTGACAGCTGAAAGGCAATCCAGGAAGCGTGACCCAATAAAACAATTAACAGTATAGTCGCAGTAGATTAATAAAGTAAACGTATGATGCGCGTGCTCGCACAACATTCTCGTGAGGAAACTCATGAATTCAGAGTATTTGAGTATCGTGTTTGTTTTTACCTGTTACCCTCAAGTTCACAGGGGAAAAACGGTTTCAGAACGGCAGCTAGTCTGGAAAACGTATAAAATAATGATGATTGAAAAATTATGATCGAAAGAATTGTTAGAAAAACATGTTTGAATGAATGTGAATTCATACTATATGAATTTTTATTTCATTACTAATGCTTGCTGCTGTTTACCCGTTCTTTCAGAAAGAAACGTGGAAAAGCGGTTATAACTGCCATAACATCATTTTCTGGCTTTTATCTAGTACATATGTATTTCTGTAGTAGAAAAAATGTAATGTTTCCTGTAATGAAATCTCACACACACTTTAAAATGAAATGTACTATTTACATTGAAATGTTTGCTGGTGTCACAAGGGTTTTTGTAGCAGGAACTGGTACAACTTGTGCTTGTTCTGAAATAGACTTTTTTTTTTTTCTTCTTCTTTGTCTTAGTGGCCCAACATCCTTTGCTGTTATGTTTGTCAAAATCGAGGCCTTTTAAAAGATAAATAATTAAAAACTGTCTAAAACATCTTGCATGTTGCTTTTGTTTGATTCTTTGTCTTGATGTTTCTATAAGTAAATAAAATAAGTGGCTGGTTTATATAAAGATGATATCAGAACATCATTCCACCCTGGATGACTGTTAATGCAATTTATAATGTTTAAAGGGATAGTTCACCCAAAAATGAAAATTATCCCATGATTTACTCAGACTCAAGCAATCCTAGGTGTATATGACTATCTTCTTTCAGATGAAAACAATCAGAGATATATTAAAAAATATCCTTAGTCCTCCACGGTTTTGAAGCCAAAAATAATGCATCCATCCTTTTAAAAAAAAAAAAGAAAAAAAGAAAAAGTAATTCATATGACTCCAGGGGGTTAATAAAGGCCTTCTGAAGCGAAGTGATGCGTTTTTGTAAGAAAAATATCTATAATTAAAACTTTATAAATTCAAATAACTAGCTTCCAGCGGATGACCGTACACAGAATGCGCAAGTAAGTAAATCATGGGATAATTTTTATTTTTGGGTGAACTATCCCTTTAATGTGTGGTGTTGTGTGTGTGTGTGTGTGTGTGTGTGTGTGTTTTTTTTTTTTTTTTTTTTTTTTTTTTTTTTTTTGTGTTTAAGAATTTCTTCTTACTGGTGTGATAATGGATTGAATCAGTCTCTTTCTGTCTGCAGGCCTACATGCCTTTACGGTTACCGTTGCTAATCCCTCAGTAAAAGTGAAAGAGAATGAGGGTAAGTTTCATTTTGCTTTTTCTGTTTGTTTGACTTTCAATTCTAATTGTTTCTATGTGTCATGAGCAGTCAGATATAAATAATGGAGAAAATTTGATGTAGTGCCTGCCTGCATAGGTTTTGCACTTAAGAATAGTAATTGTGTGGCATTTGTTACAAATGAATTTATTGGAGAGCCTCTCTCTACTGACTGGCCTAAAGACAGGTCTGCCCATTTAAGGACTGATGAAAAACATTTATGCATCAAGTTATTCAAATTATTAACCTTTTTTTTTTTTTTTTTTTTTTTTTTTTTTTTCAGGAGTTGACTTGAAATGTACCTACACCGCTGACTTTGGAGCAACACCCAGAGTAGAATGGAAGTTCAAGGATCTCAAGGGCTCTCAGTCATTCATTTACTTTGATAACAAGCCAACTGGTATGGATGAAAAGTTTATTGTTGTCATCATTGTAACCTTGTAGTTGCATTCCCTTATTGTGTGTTGATCTGTCAAATGACAATTTGAGGAAGATGTGCATCTTTTTTTCTTTCATCAGCTCAGTATGCAAACCGTATCACTCTGTATGATGGAGGGCTGAGATTTGACAAGGTGACGCGAGCAGACACTGGAGACTATGACTGTGAGGTGTCTGGAAGTGGTGGATATGACGAGAAGACAATCAAACTCACTGTCCTTGGTAAATAATTTTGTGTTATTTACATAAACATTTACTACCTGATGGATGAGAAATCATAACCCTAACCCAGGGTCTGGGATTGGCCCAGCCTACTTTTTTAGTTCACTGAAAAATGTGAACTATTGTCATTATTTACTTGCTCTACTCATTACCCTTATTTGGTTCCAAATCTATATGCGTTTATTTTTCTGTGGAACACAAAAAAAAGTTTTAAAAAATGAAAGTCAGTGGGGTCCAGTGTTTATATTTAACACAATATATAGCTTTGATTAAATAATGTTTTATATATGTAATTAGCCTTACAATTCCCACTGTAATTCCCTCCACTTCAGTGCCTCCTTCCAAGCCTGTATCCAGAATTCCTTCTTCAGTCACAACAGGCAGTAACGTCCTTCTGACCTGCTTCGACAATGTTGGATCTCCCCCACCCACCTATAAGTGGTACAAAGACAACACTCCCCTCCCTGATGATCCCAGCAAGTTCCCCACATTTAAAAACCTCACCTACAAGATGAATGTTTTCAATGGAAATCTGGTGAGTTTTGCTCTACAATATTAGAAAATGCAAAATAGCATATATAATGAGTGTGAATGTATATAGTCACATCAAATGACTGAAACTCTTTGGTCAACATTCAGTACTATACTGTATATTGCTATAATTTAAATGTCATTGTGCAGTTTAGTATATTTCTAGGTTTATACCTTGTAAAGTAAATTATTTTTGTAAAATTGTTTTGTTTGTGTGATCAGGAGTTCCCCAGTGTGTCTAAGCTGGATATCGGTTCATATTTCTGTGAGGCCAATAATGGAGAAGGTGCCCCTCAGCGTAGTGATGCAGTGCAGATGGATGTCCGTAAGTAACAGAGATGGGTCGATCATGAATGATTTGTTCATTTTGATTTTTTTCATATGACTCAGGAATAACAAGATGATTCAGAGAGTGATTTGTTCATTTTGATTTTTTTTCATATATGACTCAGGAATAACAAGATGATTCAGAGAGTGATTTGTTCATCTTGGGGCGAATTCCAAATGGCTTTGGGCACTTCGGGAAGGGGACTCAATTTGTAGGGGTGTTCTAAACGATTGTGAACAGCTGAATCCCTTTTAACAAAGGGTTCTTCCACGAGTTCATTAGTGAAGGGTACATGCAATGGTCACTTCAAGGAAGTAATTTTCTCTTTTATAGTCATAAATGCTACCAAAGAACTTGAAGGTAGAACTATGTAACTTTTGGCCCTCTAGCGGTTAAAACAAAAGTGCATGCATTTTGCAGAAGAACATTGTTTTGGTTGTCCTTCGGCTCTTTGTGGCTGTGCAGATGAATATGACAATAGATAATGATTTACAGTGAGCTCCCACACAATTCACATGTCAAAGTAGTGTTTTTTTTTTTTTTTTTTTTTTTGCGCGATACGCATGGGTGAGTGACGTATGTACACCATTTCCCATGAAAACCATCTTGCTAGGTCTAAAATATAAATGCTAATAATAGGCTTACCATAATGAATGAGTGTAAAGGCCTGTTCACACCAAGAATGATAACTATAAAGATTTAGTTCTAAAAATCGTTCTAAATATAAAAGAATAGCAGTCCACACCACAACTATAACGATGAAGATAAAGAGAAACGATAGCGTTGGGATCACTTTCAGAATTATTATTTTTTTTTTCCAGCTGTTGAATGATAAAACACTGACAGCCAATCATAATCCATTCTAATTTGAGGGCTTGCGCATTTAAAATGGCAGACGACATTGCAGAGAAGTTAATCGCAGAGGTTTAGAAAAATTCACCACGGTCTGACAAGTCAAACCTCCTTTTTAAGAATACTTTAAAGAAAATGGATCAGTGGTGTGCGGTGGTGTTTTAAAATGAGGCAACGTCCTCATTTATGTCCCTGTTACACAATCTTCCTGGTTAAGTTAACATTACATAAAAAGAGAGGCCAAATACAATTCTACTTGGTATTTTTACACTGTAGTGTTCTATTTATGAAAACCATGTATAAATTTCATCAAGTTAGTGTTTTTATGCATTTTTTACATTTATTCCTAAATAATAACTAATGGCTGTAACAATTCAAACAATATATATTATTCATAAACTAATATTCAGCTTTTCTTTTTAATAGTCAATTTATTTTCAGCAGTCATCAAGCTTGTACACGCTGGTCACTCACTCACAGACACAAAGATGTACCTTTAATTTCACCACGCTGATTGCTCACTAAAAAACCCCGCAGTCATGTTTTCAGGCCATTTTGAGTTTGATTTTGATATGAAATAAAGCGGTGATATCTAAGTGACAGTTGTTTACTTACTTTGTAATTAGTCTTCCCATTAATGCCATCACTGTCTTCATTCAGGCCGATTCGACAAGAACGCGCCTGAAAACAAGAGGCGGGATTTATTACATGAACCAATCATTTCCAATCGTAACTGATCATATCCAATCATAGCGCGATGGAGGCACTGCCTCCTCTCACGTGACTTTCCCCCATTCATTCTCAGTTACCCCCCACTAAACCCACTGCACGCTTTGGGGGCTCTGCTTTGTTTCTATGAGCTGAAGGGAGTCACAAGAGACGCGGACTCCCTGCTGTAACTTCACCTGCGGGTGTCGCTGTTTGACAGTGTTTCTTTAGAAAAACGAGTGACTTTTACACTTTTTAATGTCAAATTTTGTAACATTTGCGTTATATTTTTGTAATATCGATTATTTTCTCATCCAGTTTTTTTGAGGAGGCACTGCCTCCTTTGCCTCCTCGGAGGAAACGCCACTGAAATGGATATATGGAAAACAATCAGGCATACCCTCGGATTAAATGGTGAGAAGTAGTAAAGATGAGAACATTATGCCAGGCTAGCAAACAGTGTAACATAATTAATTACCTCAGTTATCCAGTGCTAGTTATGACAACATTGTCTTACTTCCTTTGAAGTTGCAGTGAAAAAGACTAGATGTTGTTTTTATTCCACTATATTGACTTCGTCAGCTAAATTTGCTGTTAGATTGGATTGATTACACTAGCTATTCACTCGAAACCGCATGCTGAGGACATCTGCTGGTTAAAGTTCGTTGGTGTGGCCTTTAGACAAAAACACGTTTTGAAAGAAGGATTGAGGATGTATTGACTCATTATTTAAATGTTGTTCATTTTGAAAAGGAAAAAAAAGGTACATGTGTACCTTTTAAAAATTTCTAGGGGGGTCCAGGGGTAATTTACTCCCAATGTAATAACACAAAGTATAGCATTATAAATGTATATTAAAAATGAAAATATGAAAAACTTTACTTTATCGATCATATCTGTGCCAAGTAAATTAGATGTCCTCATTCAACTAAATAATACAAATTCACATACTGCTTCATTGTCACAACGATAAGCGTGAGCCTGGTAGTTACCTCTCCTCAGCTACAACATCGTATTATGAATAATCGTCTGACTGATGGGGTTTGAAGAAGATGCGCAGGATATTTTCACTTTAGCAGGCTTTGAGTTTTAAATAATTCAAATTATGTAAATGATAACATTCAGTGAATAGGAAAGCCTATTTTAGAGGTAGGTTAGATCTATCTGTAACCTACCTCATCAGACAATGGTTAACCAGGAAAACGGCCAACAGAACTATTCAGCAGAACTAGTTAGCAGCTAATCAGAATCCACTTGACTTAAAATAGCTTGAGCATTTAAAGCGGCAGACGACATGACTGCAGCGTGCACTTTTAATAAACGGAACATCAGTGTGTTGGTGTGGATGCTGATGTAGTTATCTAGTTATCATTCTTAGTGTGAATGGCCCTTAATTTCCACTCTCTGTCATAGTTTGAAAATTCTCCATTTATTCTAAAAGCAACATTTTAATCCTTAAAAGAAAGAGAACCAAGTATGATTTTTGATATTTATGATTTTTGCTTTTTAAACATGTCTTGATTGACTTTAATTTGTTGTTTTTCTTTATTATAGGTGATCTAAATGTTGGTGGCATTGTTGCGGGAGTTATTGTGGCTTTGCTGGCAGTAGGGTTGCTCCTCTTTGCTCTCTGGTTTGCCACTAAAAAGGGATATATGCCAAGTAAGTTCTTATTTCTTATATGCGTGTCTGAGAGAGAGGGAGGGAGAGGGGAATAATTAATAATTAAATTCAAATAATTAGATGCCATAGCTATAATTAGAAATTCAAAATTATTTGACTCAATTTTTTTTTTTTCTTTTTAATTCTCCACAGAAATGTCAGAAAGGTAAGTCTATTTATATTGGCACATATAACTTCATATTTTATATACATACTATATGTTGCATTAAAATGTTCTAAAATGTAATAAAATGATATAAATGATCTCTTGCAGCAAGCCGAAAACACAAGCTGTTTATACACAGCCTAGAGCAGATGAAGGGGATGATGGGGATGTAAGTACAACACACTTGCTTAGTTGTGTAAATTATATTAAACAGCTGAATGGAATTCCCCATTGGAATTCTGTTTGCAGTAGTTTACTTTGAATGTCCTTTTCTATTTGTGTGTTCTGTTCTACCACCAGAGTAGTGGTACTGGTAAAATAATTCTATTTACACTGTTCTGTGTGTCTGTTTCAGGGGGAATTCAGACAGAAATCATCTTTTGTGGTGTAGCCTGCTTTGGATGAAATATCAAGATTTGTTGCCTTGATCAATTTTTTTTTTTTTTTTTTTTTTCTATTTAAGTTCATACAAATCAGGATCAGTTTGTATGTGAAGAGTGTGACATCAAATGTGCCTCCCTGCCCTGCCTACCACACTAGTTGACCATAGAAATGTCCAAAAGCTTTAAACCATCCATCATAAGTGTGTGTGTGTGTGTGTGTGTGTGTGTGTGTGTGTGTGTGTGTGTGTGTGTGTGTGTGTGTGTGTGTGTGTGTGGTATCTTAAACTTACAGATTTAGTTTTAGGAATCTAAATCCTGTCTCCCGTTTGCAGAAATGAATTGAAATATAATTTATTTAAGTACAAGTAATCTGTGAGTGGAAAACAGACTTAAAGGGTTTATCAATCCTTTATTAATATAATTTGCTCAAATTATATTAATTTGTTTGGTTATTTATGGATTGAAGTTAATTCTATATGACTGCACTATTGGATGAAAGCTTCTGGGGAAAAGAAGGTACTATGAATGTTCCCCATTCAGGAAATAATCCCCCTTCCCATTGATATAAACATTTGCTGTACATTGTAGTCATAAGTTGTTTGTTTACTTCACTGGCATTTTTTAATGATAGTGTACTTTGTTTTTATGTGTTTTATACTTCATTCATGAAATGTAAATATTTCTTTCCGGCTTTTATAGAATTTAAAAATCATGCTTTATTGACCTCTCTCTGAATTGTTAAACTGGAAACAAATTACGAAACAGTTTTTCTTCTTTGATTTGAAGTTTTTAATGTCGGACTTGATCTTGTTCTTCCAATAAATTAAACTTACTGAATATGACTTATGCAATATTAAATGTAATGCTGACATTCCTCCATTAGGAAGGCTGTCGTGGCCTAATGGTTAGTGTTTCTCAATACTGGCAGGAAATGACTGAGGTGCCCTTGAGCAAGGCACCTAACCACTAATCGCTCCCCGGGTGCCACAGCACATATCTATTTCGTAAGATGACATTACGAATTAATATATTTATTTTCAAATTATATCTTAATGTGGCAACAACCTGATGAAATCTAAAATGTTCTGAATATGACCACTAGGAGGCAGTGTAGCCCCACAACAAATCTTGCACAGCTTTGAACACTGTTGAAATTAACTTGCCATTGGCATGTATCTATGAGGTTCAATAGGATGTCTTTAACATAAAAATAATAAAATGAATTTTGAATTTTTTTTTTTTTTTTTTTTTTTTTTTTAATTTATGATTTTCACAGGCTTTTGTTTTTCTTCCACACAATTTTAGATTTCGATTTAACCAAATAGGCTACATTATTACATGCTTACTGTTCATTTACTGGTTTCTATGATTCTAAATATTTTACTTCTTTCCCTGTTCTGGCCTCGACACTTAGAATCAGAAATCAGAATCAGAAAGAGCTTTATTGCCACGTATGTTTACACATACTAGGAATTTGTTTTAGTGACAGAAGCTCCACAGTGCAACAGAGTGACAGCGACAAGACAGGACACAGATAACAAAAAGAATAAGAATAATATACAAATATACAAGATAGACAAAGTGCAAAAAAACCAAAAAAAACCCAAAAACAATATATAATATAGACAATTTGTATGTACAGTTATGATGAGTGCAAATTTGAAATATAAATAAGTATGTGTTTTAAGTAAATAATGTATAATAGTGTTGTGTGTTCCGTGTTTGTCAAGTGACGTTATATTTTGTAAAATGTTAAGAATTTATCTTCCACATGATGCGTTCTACGTTCTACCTGCGCGCAGTTACATAAGAACGTCCGGCTGAATGTGAGAAAACGTCAATGACGATGATGCTTCTCACTGAACAGCGCTGTCTGCCATTCGAGCACATCTGATCTGCTCAACGTCACCTTTCAAAACTGCGACTTTAAGGATAAAGGGGGCGGTGCCGGGCGGACCCCGTCTGCTGATAGGCTGCTTCCGCTTTCAGTCAAGCCCCATTCATAAATAAGTCATGTCTAGGAGGAACCGATGTAACAAGTATTGATAAATTTCGCTCGCGACGCGCCTGTTACAACATTTCTAACTATACGCCGAGCGGCGATAGACTCCGTCGAATTATACTTCTTCCCGTGGCAGACAGCGACAGCGATGGTTGTCGATGCGCGGAGCAAATGAGATTGACTTCCGACTGGTGACCCCTTTCTCAAACTGTAATGACATGAGCGCTCCAGCAGGAAGCTCAAATCATTTTGTGTTTAGAAACATTGTAGCGCGTCCGCCAAGACTTCTGTCTGTCCGACTGTGGGGAATAATGGAGCGTTTTTGAACCAGCCTTTACTGTAGATACTGTAGCTGTTGATTCGATGTTTTAAATGTGTGTCGTGTCCGTCCATTTGGACGCATCAAAAGTAAGCAAATCGCTGTTCTGAAACCAAATGGAAAGCTGAACCATGGCAGCAAAAGAGGACCTATATGCCAAAGTCGCTCCACGGATGCAGCGGCAGAACCGGCCAGGAACTGTCAAACATGGAAATAGTCTGGATGTATTGCTGTCAATGGGCTTCCCAAAAACCAGGGCGTAAGTACCAGAGTTTCGTCTCTTCCAGATCTCGAGCATCACGCAGCTGCAATCACAGCTGTAGACGTTAAGAACGCAAACACATGTGATAAGAGCACACAAAACCCCTTTGGAAATACAGAAACATGGCAGATATTTAAAACATGTAGTGCAAGTTGCATTTGTAATGGCGTCGGTCTGGTTTTGTTATTGATTAATATGACGAAGTGGGAAATAGGCTCGAGCGCCAAAGGGTTATAAAGTTGTTTTCCTGTTGCCTCATTAAGCAGTTTTCTTTTAAACTCGTCATACATGGTCTAGGCTGCATCTGTCCAGATAGGACATGTTCCTGAGCTACCAGCGCTTCCTCGCGCGGATGAGGTCAGATCACTGCTGTCCATCGTATTGGCATTGTGTCAGCGCATCCATAACTGCCCTGCTGCCTGTTTTTATTGTTTATATATTTTTTTAGTTCTATTCCTGGCATCATGGCACTTGAACATGTATGTAAGGAATGTATGTATGTAGCCTACGTGAACATTATATGTAAGGAATCTAAAGTTTCCGATCCCATGAATGATTCTTCAGTCCCTGTCCCAAAAGAACGGTTATAATAACTGTTATAATCAGAAATAAGTGTATTACAGTTATTGTTTGCACAGACTTTTAATTACTTTTAACAGAGCTGTTATTAAATAAAATACATACACTTTAATAATTGGTACTAACTGTTTACTATATATAATTTCTAAACAAACAAAACTTTGCATATTTATGGTAACACTTTATAATAACGTCCCAATAATTCATTTACTAAAATTAACTAACAATGAGCAATTCATTTGTTACGTATTCATCTTTGTTAATGTTAGTTCATGTTAGCTCAGGTCCACTAAATGTGGCAGACAACTTTTGATAATAATATTAATAAAGGTTAAAATTAACATTAAGAATAATAAATGCTTTAGAATTATTTTTCATTGTTAGTTCATGTTAACTAATTTAGTTAACTATGTTAACAAATTGATCCTTATTGTGTTTTATAAACTACCAGTTGTTACAACAAAACCTTTTTTTGCTGATTATAAGTTAAAAGTTTTTACATAAAGAAAACAATGGAGCTGAAGAGAAATATCAATAAATGATGATGATTTACACTCACTTAAAATGAAGACTAAACATTAGTTTTTTACAAAAAGACAGCTACGTGTTTATTGTACATGGGGCGGGTGGCCCGTTCAAATGTGCCGCCATAAAATCACATGACCAGCCTTGTCATGCAACTGATAGAGTTACCACTACTACTACTAATAAAATTACACTTACTTTTATAATACTTTTAATGAAATACTTTTAATGACCCACCTAAATGTAAACACTTACTGAATGAACCTTTAAAGGAACACTCCACTTGTTTTGAAAATAGGCTCATTTTTTCTAACTCCCCTAGAGTTAAACAGTTGAGTTTTACCGTTTTCGAATCCATTCAGCCGATCTCCGGGTCTGGCGGTACAGCTTTTAGCATAGCTTAGCATAGTTCATTGAATGTGATTAGACCATTAGCATCTCGCTCAAAAATGACCAAAGAGTTTCGACATTTTTCCTATTTAAAACTTGACTCTTCTGTGTACTAAGACCGATGGAAAATGAAAAGTTTTTTCTAGGAGAGTATAGTTCCTAGCCATATCGGCCTAGAAAATCGCAACTTTTCATTTTCCGTCGGCCTTAGTACACGATGTAACTACAGAAGAGTCAAGTTTTAAATAAGAAAAATATCGAAACTCTTTGGTCATTTTTGAGCGAGATGCTAACGGTCTAATCAGATTCAATGAACTATGCTAAGCTATGCTAAAAGTGGTACCGCCAGACCCGGAGATCGGCTGAATGGATTCGAAAACAGTAAAACTCAACTGTTTAACTCTAGGGGAGTTGGAAAATGAGCCTATTTTCAAAAAAAGTGGAGTGTTCCTTTAAACAGTTTGAGTCAAATTAATTGAGTAACCACTATCAGTCAGTACATACATGATTTTTATTGGGTGAAAAGAACCAGTCATTTGTTTGGGAATTGGACCTCACTCGTTCTGCGTTGCAGAGCCGCTGAATAGTAATGCGGGAAACACTTTCAGAGACAGGTGTTTCGGTATGCTATTGGCATAAGAATGCACACAAGTCATTTGGTTCCATTCATTTTTTAAATTGAGATCAATCAATACAATTCAGATCTTTAGAAAAAGTGACGTCATACCATATGTGGCACCATACCACTTTTTGATGCAGCAAGTTTCTTGATTTAGACGAAGTTGCCAAAGCTGAACAACTGTCCTTTCCATCACTGTTCTACACTGAGGAGCACGGTTGGAGTAAGGTATCTCCAACCAACCATGAAGTCTGCATTAGGTTGCTGTCAGTGAGGAGCTAGATTCTCATTCATCAAAATTCCAGTTCATCTCTGCTTCTTTTAGCTACACATTCTCTCCTCTATCGCTCACTCATGTCTTTATTTTTGGCTTGGGTTTAATCCTGCTGTTTCCATAATCTGTTTGAAATCCTCCTGGCCTCTGTGTGTTATTACGGTTCGTGTCGAGATTGGGATTGTACAGGGCAGGCCAAATGATTCCATGCATGTTAATCCAGGGAGAGCGAACAAAGGTGAATAGGGCAAGATGTCTTTATTGAATGTGTTGTGGATGAATTTGATAAAGTCTTGGTTTTGATGCTGTGTGCATACCGCTGATCTTGTTCATGAATGTATGCGGTCAGTGGATTAAGCTGGTCATCGTCCTTGAGTCCTTGACATGAGAATTCTAAACATTTGGCCAAATATTTGTCATTTGCTGACATCGGAAGCAGTGGTATGCTAGATTTCTAGCCTTCTATGGTTAGTCTGTCTGCTTCTGACAACATTTAAAAGTTTGCTTAAGTGTTAGTCATAAAGTAGTATGCATATGGGTGGTTGTCATAACCTGCTTTTAATAACCCTAATGTGATTAAAGCCATATATGGATTAATTGATAGTGATCGGTTTTGTTTTTATGTTGGTAAAAAAATTACACCATACATGTTTGGATACATGGGAAGCAATTGACCATGTCCCCAAACCATTTATTGCCAAAGTAAAATCGATAATTTTGACCCATACAATGTATTGTTGGCTATTGCTACAATATACCCGTGCGACTTATGACTGGTTTTGTGGTCAAGGGTCACAAATTAGGTTATAATATAAAAAGGAATTTTATTTAACTTGTAAATAATATTCATGACTTTTTATACTTAATGGGCTATATGCACGGAGCGTTCTTTAGAACTTCCGCATTAATATAAGCCAGCTCGATAACTTCCGGTGAGATGTCATTTGCTGGTGTGTTGAGCATCAGTAGTGTAATACTTAGTTTATAATCAGAATATAGTCACTTAAATAGTCAGGCATAGCATTAATTTAGTTATTCAAACGTAAGACGGCATAATAAATAAAGACGTACCTCATTGTTCCTCCTCGGATAAATTCAATTCGACCATCAGTTTTCACACTTTTATGTGAAAAAAAGCTTCAAAAATTAAATATTTATTGTGCACTTTAGTTACATTAATTGAATAAAATATGTGTTTTTACAAGTGTGCTGAAATCATTGATCTTGCGCTGCACTGACGGACAGCTGCTGTAATTACAAAGGGAAAGCGCGGTGCTCGCTCTCTGTCATGAATCACAAGAAAAGTTATTGTTTTTCTTAAGATCTTTTGAGTATTTCATACTTCACATTGACAAAATGTATTTTTAAACCTAGTTATTTTATAATGTTTAATATTTAGTCAAAAACGAAGTGAAAAACGATTAGAGGAAATGCGCAAATAAATGCTACTTTGCCGCCACCTGCTGGTTAAAGTGGTAATTATTGTCTTTTTTATTTTTAAATAAGTGTTTTCTATCAAATGTTGAATTTCCTACATTTTGAAACGTTCGGTTTTACAATGGGGACAATCTCAGAAGGATGAACAAATAATGTTTGTGGTCATCACATTAAAAATAATACTTGAAGTGCTGGGGAAAAAATGCGTGTGCTTGTCTAATTACAGACACGGCGTTTTTAAACGGTCCCAATAGCTTCGTCTTTATTGCAATCAATAAAACTGGTTTATTGGAAAATTAGGTAAATGTGATAAGTGCATTAAAATATGAATACAACATTAAAAAGTCAACCATTGATGGTTTTGTGTCGATGTACAGCGACTACAGAATGAACAGCTAACAGTTCACCGGAAATGCCCGAGCTGGCTTAACGACAACCAGGAGGTAACCGTGCATATAGCCCACTGTCAACCCACATGTAATGGTAACCCACATTCTCAAGAAATACCAGTTACTATTAATAGTAACATTTTACGGTAAGGTCTATTCAGCCCGATCTCACGGCAGTTCGTACGTATTTTACGAGTTGCCAAAAACCCCTAACCCCGCCCCTAAACCTACCCGTCATTTGGTTTAGAAATCGTACGAATCGTAAAATACGTGTGAATTGGTCGTGAGATAGAGTTGGTCTATTTGTTAACACTGTTAACTTTAACAAGGTCGTATTTGTTAACATTAGTTATTGTATTAACTGACATGAACTAACAATGAGCAATACATTTGTTACAGTATTTATTAATCTTAATGTTAATGTTAAAAATTCAGCTGTTCATTGTTTGTTCATGTTAGTTCACAATACATTAACTAATGTTATCAACTAATCTTATTGTAAAGTGTTACCGTATTAACACTGTTAATCTCCCTAAGCTAGTCATCGAATGGTTACTGGGTTTGTCTCTTAGGCCCAATAGGGCCTAATATAACAGATAACGACAGTTTTAGCACTGAAGGGTCTTAAAAGGATATACTGAAAAGTCAGATATTTGACATTTGCATCAGACTTTCCCTGTTCTGATACGTAATAGCCTAAAGATGGCTACAAATGCCAGGAGTTCCCATCCGTCTTGCTGGACACATGTAGCCCAGCTGGAATTGTCATTGAGATGCAAGGCTGGGAGACTTTGTTTTCAGTGGAGATAAGTGAAATGTTTCAACGAATAGCTGATTAATTAGAAGATTTTTGTAGAAAAGTTTTTTTCAGTGATTGTTAGATTCCATTTGTTAAGTTTGTTTAATCTAAATGAGATTAGTTTTACCTTTCCATCATGTTTGATCTGAGATTTAGACATTATTTTGTATTTTACATAATATGAAACTGTCATACTATAAGTATATGAATTGTATTCTGGTGTGTTCTTTGAAGTGTACTACTTTAAAGGCCTTTGGTTAAGCATTGTTTGACAAACACTAGCTGTTCTGGGCAAGAGACTCTTAGTGACCAAGTTTCTGTGAAATGGAGTGATGTGTATTACACCAATATTTTAAACTGCAGCAACAAAATAAGATATCTCATTTACCTCTCACCCTTTTTATAGCACTAGTTAAAGAAGTAACTTATAGAAGTAAAGATAGCCTACAGAGGTAAATGGTTTGACCTTTACTCAAAAAAAGACCTGTTACATTTCCACACTTGGTATAAATGTGTTAAATTAAGCTTCTAACATTTCATCTTAATATAAAATGTGTACATACACACACACACACACACACACACAAAACAGAAGCATATAAAATAATTTAGTACCTCTGTTAAATGTAATCTTTAGTAAATATCAAAATAAATATCCATTTTTCATACTTTACATTATAATATTGTGGTGCCTAAATTCACTTGTAGCATTTTATATTTTTTATTTATTTTTATTTTTTATTTATATTTTTAGATTATTGGCCATAACCATAAAATAATTATCAGCGTAGATATTGGTTAGAATCTTAATATGTGTGTATCCCTGTTTAATACTTCTTATTTATTTTATGTCATAACGTTTCTTTTTTTTAAATTTGTACCATTTTCTTTTTGTTTTCAAAAAATCACAAACATTTAGACCCCACTGTATTTTTTGCCCCTTACACCCAATTTAAATTATGTGAAGTCAGAAACACTTCTTCTTTTTTTTTCTTCTTCATTTTCCTGTGTAAAGGCATCCAGATTTGTATCTTGCCTAGTGGTAGAAACCACTTTAGTGTCTGTTGACTCAACTCTGTGTTGTAACCAGATGTGTAAAGGTTTTGAAACGTTGCTCTTTTTTTGGAGGTTTCCATGCGAGCCTGTGGAGGACAAACTTATCAGCCGGCTGTCAGTGTGTGTGTGTGTGTGTGTGTGTTAAGGTCAGTTTGAGTGGGAAGCTTTCATACATTGGGTGGAAACACTGATGTTTCTGTGTCCCAGCTTCTTAGGGACTCTTTCCAGTTTCGCCTGATGATGCAGGAGTTGCACAAATTTTCCGCTAGAGAAAGGCAGGAGGAGAATAGAGAGGGAGTATGCAATGAGTTTTAAAAGGAGAGTGTGAGTATGTCTTAAGATGGAAACACTCAGTTCAAAGAACACAGCATTGCGACAAAATTCAAAGCTACATTGTGTTTGAAAAAGTTCATTTTATGTGTGTCAGTCAAGGCCTTCATAAAGCAGATGGTGGTATTAAATATTGAATATCTCATTGGTAAAAATATTATCTCATTGGTAAAAATTATTTTATTAATTTTTAGGCTTAAATGAAAATATTATCACAGTGAGACTTGGTAACCACAGGTAAAACCATACATGGCTACTCAATACCACTGTCAAATGATATTATATTATGATATGTTATACAGGCCTATAAAAAACGCCTAAACACAGGTACAAACTACATCTTAAAGACATGAATTATATATTTCCCTACCCACCTAATAAATATTGCAATATAAATGGCTATAACATAGTTTTCAATAGAAATATTCCACATTTCCACAAACCATGATAATTTACTACAGTTCATTAATGGTAAATGTTTGTAAGGGTGGTGATTTTGGAATTTAAGTCTTCATTCATGGCACGTTTCTCCTGTTTTCCTCATCAGTCTTGCTGGGAATGTTGGCTGTTTCATCCGATTTATAACTAGTTTAATCATCGAGTGATTTGTAGTTTGTAACCGAGAGGTGTGTGTTGATTTGAAACGCTAATCTCACTTGATGTCGCAATGCTGTTTAATAATGGTGACCGAGAATAAACGCGCAGCTCCTTTAAGCTTTGTTCCGTTATCCACTGGGCCGTGCTGCGTAATTAAAAGTAAACTATTGAAACACATGAGGAGGGAGGAGGAAGATTGAGGTGCCGCGGGCCGGATTTGGCCCGCGGGCCGCCAGTTGACGA
This sequence comes from Mylopharyngodon piceus, assembly GCA_039654765.1. NCBI lineage: Eukaryota > Metazoa > Chordata > Actinopteri > Cypriniformes > Xenocyprididae > Mylopharyngodon > Mylopharyngodon piceus. Next base: position 15,114,192 of record CM077443.1, read on the forward strand.
GCCCTGCTTTACAGTGTCACAATGACCATCTTTTGTCAGTGCCTCGCCCGTCATTGCGTAGATGACATGAAGCTGCCCAAAGTTAAATACATTGAAAACTTTATATTCTACGTACAGCTCCCGATCAGGGTGAAGTTTGTCCTCAAAATGATAAGAGCGCATATATACCCTTTATGGGGAGTATTAGTACTGCAAGCCATACTCATTTTCTCTTGACAGTCTTTGGCATAAAATGCTAGGCGTGCGGGTCCGTATACGGACATTTCTTCACATTATTGCTGGTGTTGTGGCAGACAACAACAGCATAGCTTAACCCTGGGCTCATTTTAATTTTTTACTAATGTTCAAAAAGTTTCTGTTTAATTCAGTCGCTGTTTTAACAATGGGTTCCTACGTAGACCAGAACACGACCGCATACAAACGGAAGTTAGAATCTATCATAGTGGTGCACATCGTTTACTCAGGAAAAAGGTGGATACATGAGTTTGCATTGTTTGTGTGTGTGAAAGATGTACTCATATGCTTTGTAAGGATGAAAGCCAAACTGTTTATGTGTTCTGGGTTCAGCCATGTGTTGGTGTGCACGTATTTGTGCATGAGTCATATTTTCTGATTCATCACCTGTAGGGTTTGTAGATTTGTGTCTGTTCTCATTTTTGCATTGCGTTGCGTTGACTCCCGTTACCTGGTATGGAGCTCCTAATGAATATGACTTTATAGCCACTCAACAAAGTTGTCTATTCTTCATTATACTACAGTACTTGATAATATTTGGCCATTCTCGGATATTCAGTAATATTCTATGACTCTTAATGACAACAAAGCCTCTGCTTTGTGTGTGGAGTCATCACATGATGAGCTTCTCTCAGAGGAAATATGGGAAGTAGGAAGGCCATGACAGTGCAGTATCTAAAGAATTGAGCTCAACAAAAACCAGTCAACGCTTACTGTCTCACAAAATGACTGCAAACAATTGGATATCTAATAAAAAGAAAAAGTTTTATAATGTAATGTTTAGCTTGTTTTAGCTTTAAAAAAATACAAATGAAGTCTGTTGAGCACTGATGCAAAGTATTCATGTCTGCTAAATCTGAATGAAGATGTTTGTAATTGCACAAAGTTTTTAAATGAAAGTTATATTTGTGCTCGACCACAGAACGGAACAATCACTTTCTCTTATGTATTTCTCTTGTACGGGGTGAGATTAAATATAGAGCAAATGGAAACTTTTTCTCAAGTCATTGTGCTTATCTGACTTGCATTTACATTTAATGATTTACACTTGTATCAAAAGCAACTTACAAATGAGGAACACAGCTAAGCTAGAACTAGGGCTGGGCGATATGGCAAAAAAATAAAATCTCGATTTTTGTTTTTTTTCAGAATGATTGACCGATTCATGATTTCGATTATTTTATTTTATTTTATTTTTTTTTTTTTACAGTTTAACTAGTCAACTTAAAAACTTAACTACAATATGATTTAAGTAACATTATCTTTATTAACAATCTGGTTAAAAAAAAGTTCCATTCCAAGTGCACCACACATGAAGTGATCAACATGGTGTAAATGTAAAACAATTTGTTAAATATCTTTGTAGAAATATGCCTGAAATATGAAGGCAAATGTTGTACAAACTTACCTTAAACACATCATATATACTCAGAAATAATATAAAATAAGAAAATGCTAAATATTTCTTAGCCAAAAAGTAATAGCAATAAATAACACCAGTAATAGGCTATTATTAACAGCAAATGCTTTGTAAAAACAGAAAACAATAGCAGCTTTCAGCCTGTCACCATCATGCAAACATGAAATATCAAACAGGTTTACAGGTTTTTGCATTCCATTGCGCTATTTGTCCTATTGTTTTTATGTTTGGCGGACATGTTTAGGTGTTGTGACTTGTGTCTTGCGTCTTTTGCAGCGTCTCACCCATGAAACGGCATTCTAAAAAAAAAAAGAAGCTCAACTCGCGTTTAATAACTTTGCCTTTTTTTCTCATTCCACTGCCTGCGTCTCATTTTTATAACTGTATAATTGTAACGCTTGCTAACATTTTTATTCAAAATCGCGATTTCTCGATTTAAAAAATAATAAAATCGGGGCAAAACATTAAATTCGAATTAATTGGAAAAATCGCCCAGCCCTAGCTAGAACACATGCATATATGAATATATACACTACTTTTGAAAAGTTTTTTTTAAAGAAATTGATACTATTCATCATCAAAAATGCATTAAATTGATGAAAAGTGACTTTTAAATGTTACATGTTTTACATGTTACAAAAAAAATTCAAATAAATGGTTTCCACAAAAATTGTCAAATGGTTTCTCAAACATTGATTTCAAATATTGATAATAATAAATGTTTCTTGAACACCACATCAGCATATTAGAATGATTTCTGAAGAATCATGTGACACTGAACATGTGACATCCTATCGACCCCTAACCTTTGAAAAGTAATGTACATATTTCTGTTTTCTGTGTTTACTTCTTGGGGATTTTTTTAGGAGAAACATCTTGATGCTTAAAAGGATCATAATGGAGAACTCCATTAAGTCTCCTAAACTATGAAAGAGCAACCACTGAGAAATAATATTTTTTTCCTGGTGAAATTGTCTTCTACTGTTTTTTTTTTTTCCTCAGTCTCTCACCTTTGGTTATTTTTACCTGAGAGTGCAAACACATGAAATCACAGCTCCAGAACTCTCTTCCCTGAGCACAGATTTTTAGAAAGTTTTTCAGGGTTACCATGCTTACTTAGTAACTTTGTTATTGATGATTTAGTTAAATAGACTAACTTTTAACTGCAAGTAGACCTTTTAAAGTTACATTTAATATGATTTAATTTTAAATTTTAAGGAAGTCATATATGTCTTTGAAATGAAAATTTCATGTTTATGAACAGTGCTCCTACGCTTGCAGACTCCTTGTAAACTCACAGTGCAAAGTTTGTCCGCTAAGAGGAAGTGCCCCATTTCAGGAAGTGGTTTGTGACCTTTAGAGAGTGCCGTGGCTGCTGGGACATAAAGGAACCCATATGTGCTGATACACAGAGACGTGGGGGTGGAAAGACACATGCACGCTCAGAACTTCAGATATAGTGAGGTACATATGTGCATAATCTGAAATAGCATAGCAAAAGTTCATAGAAACCGAATCAAAAGAGCAAGTGGCACATGCAGATATGAGCCTCCTTTGTACTCACAGTAAATATGAGCCCAACCGTACACCGAACTGTTTGTGAAGTCAGGTGAGCGTACTGAAAGAGAACAAACAGATACAAATGCATCTCTGTATTCCTTTGATATTGTGTCCTCACATTTATTCTGCAATTAAAATTAATTTCCATAATGGAAATTAATGACATTAAATAGGCCTTTACATTTATGCTAACTGTTTACATAAAGTTTACATAAAAATACCATAATTGCTACAGATATTATGGTAACACAACCCCAATTAACTAACATCAACAGTGAGCAATGCATTTGTTACAGTTTTTATTAGCCTTTGTTATAAAAAAAATGTTAGTTCATGTTATCAGATCCATTAAATATAATAGATAAAACTTTTAATTTTAATAATGTATTAGTAAATGTTGAATTTTACATGAACTGAGATTAATAAAGGCTTTAGATATATTTTTCATAGTTTCATAGTATTATTGTTATTGAAAAATTAATTTTGGATGCCCCAACAGAGAGGCTTTCAGAATATTTTTACTTCTTATTAACTGACCAATATTTTTGTAGTAACTAGTATTTTGGTGGAAACTATGGGAGCTTATGGAATGTGTTAGTCGACTGGTGTCGTCTAATGGCGTGATAAGGCATTTGTGTAGAAATTAATTAACGAGAGGGTTTCAATTTTTACCGTTCTCTGATGTTTCTTTTCTCATCTACCCTGTCTCCTCTAGCTATGAATAAACTAATGATGAATAAATCATAGAGCAGAAATGAATAAATCATAATGAATAATCTAAAATGTTTTGGACATAATGTACTGTAGCCTCTAAAGTCTTCTGTGTTTCTCTCTGTACCATTTCATAGAGCTGTTTTCAGCTAAACAGATGACAATCTGGCTTTACATTCAAAATTGAAAGTTTCCGCTGTGCCTTACAGTCATCATCCTAAATACAGTAATGCCTTAGTGTATCTATAGTGTATTTATATGAATAGTGTAATCAAATAATGCAAGATGTTATCTTTTCTCAAAATCTTTCTCTATTTTTTTTTTTCCTTTTTGATGACAGTGGCTAATACTGAATTAATGCAGTTATGTTATAGAAACTTTGGCAGAAACCAGAGTTAACGTAACTACATTTAACATTTTGTAGCTGTATGTAATTTTGTAAATTTTGCACAGTAAATAAATATCGGTGTGTGTTGTAACTCTAGCCAACTAGCTAACCATAACTACACTGTAAAAATAACTTATTTATGGTATAAAACAACATCTGTGGTTTCAAGAGATTCACTGTAAACAATATGGTGACAATGTTTCAGGTGTTACGGGACGGCATATTACAAATTTAACTGTATATTTCATTAAGTGATATAATGTTATTATCTACTTGAAATGCCAAAATCTGCTTTTTACCCTAAAATGTACTGATAACCATCATAGTACAGATGGTGAAACAGAAAGCCACATAATGAATCAGTTCATCACAAGTGGTATGTCCATAAAACATGCTCAATAATTTACAAAGATGGTGCACAGGGTCAAACACGCAAAGACAAAACACCATCCCTGTAACACACGACACTAAAATAATGCATTAAACATTAACAAAATAAACATGTAGCTCAAAATACCATGCTTTACTGAAATAAGAAGAAACAAAACTATTTAAATGACATACGATCATATGTGATGTATCATGCTGGGGCTTCTGCATGGGAATATCCTTTTACTTTTTTCCCTGTAATTATATAGTTTTTATTTGCAAAAACCATACATTTGACAGTATTCAACAGTAAAATTGCATATAATGCAATGTTAAACTATTTACAGTTTTCACCGTATATGGTAAGGTAACTTACAGTTAACCAATTAACACGTTTTCACTGTAGCATTTTTAGTTTTTTTCTGTAAAAGTTACAAAATCTTTTATAGTATAATGCATGTTTTTTGTATTAGACCTCTTACAAAAAAAGTACCATGTAATTTCTATGGTAGAGTCAGTGATGGTATCAAATGGAAATACAATGGTACTTTGATATACTTTATGGTATGGTACCACAGTATTTGCATGGTATGTCATAGAATATCATAGAATATGTTCATTGTGTTGGTACACTTCCTTCACACAAGCACTTTACTTTTTTTTTTTTTTGCAGTTAGCATTACATCTCTTCTGGTAAAACCCTTGTCCTGATTATATTTAAACCAAACTGAACACTGAATCTGAGAACATGAGACAGAAACAAGCTCAAAGTTTCCGGATGTTGAGCTGTAATGGAAGAAGCAGCAGTGTGATTCTGATTATGCCTTTGGAATCTAGACCTTCATACGTCTCTTTCTGTCTATTGTGACATTTCTAAATGGCAGAAATTGTTGTTAATTGTCAGTCACAATGAATCATGTTTTAGTCATGCATACTCTTGTTCAAACCCATGGTCACACCTAAACACCGCAGACGCACTCTTTATCTCAAAGAGTTTAGCTCAACTACAGTTTTATAGGCTTAAATGAATTGTACTTGCTTGCTTGTACAGTAATTCACAGATATAAGAAGCTATTTTCAGTTCTTTCTCTTTAATATTGCTTGTGTTACATGAATAAGTTCCATTTTTCTTTATGAATCTTCTGATTCTTCCTTTCTTTAATGCCCTGTTGCTCCTACCCGTCTCCATCTACATAAACAGTGTTGCCATCTGCCCGGACTCATGCACCCTAACCAAGCGAGAACACACTCACAAAAGCTGTGAGTGTCTTCCCTGTAGTTTTAACATAATAAGCTGTTAACTATGCGGGTAGAGAACACGAGATGAGTGTGAAAAGATCTTCACGGCCAGCCAGCCCTGTTACTTACAGAGGGAGAAGGGCTTATTGTCAGAGGATAACAATTGTGCATGAGGATATGTGCACGGAGGGAGAGAGCAGAACAATCAGAGACATCACACGCTGCATTTGTTATTCTTTCCTCTCATATTCTCTGTGTGGGATGGAGGAGCAATAAAAAGAATGGAAGAGAAAGAGAGATGGTGTAATGGTAAGATCCAAAATGAACACCCTTCAAGTGCCAAATAGGTTTTGGCAAGTTAAATGGGGCTACTCACCAGTTGGCCGGTAACTCATTAGGAACTGCAATACATGGTTTAAATCAAAATAATAATCTGACCCACACTGATGTATGTGAAGTGTGCAAGTTTGACCTCAGTGGGAAATTTAGAAAGAGGTTGAGAAAGAGGTTTTTGTTCTCTAAACATTATTTACGAAATTACAACATTACTTAAAATTAAATAAAATCAGTTTTTAGTCAATTTAGTATGAGGAACTTGAGAAACAAGTTTAACAGCATGAACCTGCCATTTCAAATTTGGTGGCAAGGGTCCAACTAACAGGCTTCTGAGCATGCTCAGTCTGATCACTAATGTTGCGCTTGAATAATTTGTGTTTTTGGCCAAAGCACGGGCACTTATGATGACATAAATGTTTGTTATTCAGAATTAATTGATGTTTTAACTCTACATAGTGTTTTTGATTATATTTTATTGTAAAAGTTGTGTTTCAAGTCACAAGTGATTAGTGTTCTCTTCTGTGAAGTTTCCTCCATTTCAATGAGTAGGCCTATATACTTTGAAACACAAGTTAGACAAACTAAAAAAGCTATTTATCGCTATTATGTAATGTTAATGCTCAGCTTAACTTAAAATACAAGCTTTTTGAACTTGGATCCACAAGTAAAAAAAACTAGCTTTGTGTTTATAGAATTTATTATATTGTGTTTGCTGAAAGCACAGACCAACTTTAATTAAATTGATACCACAATTTTTTTTCTTCCTTAAGCGGAATATACTCAAACAAATCCTAAAGCTGGTTGCCTCAAGTGTTTGAGTTTTCTCAACTTCTGATTTTATTAACAGTGTATGGTTTACATGTGGATTGTTCCTCAACAAAAAACATGCTCAACAATTTTGTTTTGTGTAATAAAAATTTGAGACAAAAGTGTTCAGGAACTAAATCGGGCTTCAATGTCTAAAGAAATCCCCTCGTTATTAATATCATCGAGTCTTCATGTGGTAATTTGCACCGAGGACACCCTTTTAGGACACCCTTTTATATCTCTATGTGCATTTGTATGTGTGACTGTGTGGGTGGGTGTTGCGCTGTGTTGTGCTGAATGGGAATACATGCTAACTTACTCCTCTGTAAACAGGAAGTGACTATTTCCCCATAGAGTTTGGAGATTGGGCCAAAGCAGCGAGAATGATGGCGAAAATATGCACTGACTTAGACCCTATTCTCTATGCATATGTTACACATTTGTACTCCACCTCTCAAGAAAATGTTACAAGGGCTGATTAATAACAGGCAGGAAAAAAAAAAAAAAAAAAAAAAAAAAAAAAAAAAACTAGATAAGAGTGTATCTTTTTTTTTTTTCGTACATGAATAGTCATATTCAGCCAAACCACGCACAAAAGCACACCCAGACAAATGTACTCCCTGGACCAGCCTTTTCATCCCTCTCAAATGCTGCACAGGAAATACAGGTTATAAATAAATCATTGAGTTCCTGCCTGGAGCACTGACCAGAGGGGAAGGGAGGAGGAGATGGCCTGTAACACAATACAGACACACACATATATAGAGGCTGATGGATAATCAAACGAGTAAAGTGCGTGTGTCTGTGTGTGTGTGTGCGTGCCTTTCTATGTGTGATCCCGGATGCACAATGATTTTCAGTTCTTATTTCGTATGTGCATTAGGTAGAATAAATATCTGTGCTGTTTATCATATGGTCTGTATAAGAACTGGTATGTGTGGGGCCTCACTTTTGTTTCTTGTGTGTGGCATTTCTTGTGTTTTTGAGGATGTACATACGTGATGAAAGTTTGCGCATGTGGGTGGAGTGTTAGGTTGGGGTGTGATGAAGTCTTAAACATGCAAGTGTCGAGTTTGTTCAAATGCTTAATAACCTGTGTAAATCCCTTTGATTAATGCAGGTTTATATGTGAGTACTAATATTAAACTTTAGGCCAACCTTGAGTGGCTTAGGAATATATTTCCTCTACAAAGCTTCCGTTATTGTTCTTTACATATTAACTCCATAACAAACCGGATGGTTGAAGTTTACTTGTGGTGCTTTTGCTGTTGGATGGGGATTTTGCTGCTACAACAGTCAGCACCTTGTATATTGACACCAACTTTTATACACATATATTTCGTAGAACAGGCTTTTTGTGATTAAAGGAACACTCCACTTTTTTTGAAAATAGGCTCATTTTCCAACTCCCCTAGAGTTAAACAGTTGAGTTTTACCGTTTTCGAATCCATTCAGCCGATCCCCGGGTCTGACGGTACCACTTTTAGCATAGCTTAGCATAATTCATTGAATCTGATTAGACCGTTAGCATCTCGTTAAAAAATGACCAAAGAGTTTCAATATTTTTCCTATTTAAAACTTGACTCTTCTGTAGTTACATCGTGTACTAAGACCGAAGGAAAATTAAAAGTTGTGATTTTCTAGGCCGATGGCTAGGAACTATACTCTCATTCCGGCGTAATAATCAAGGAACTTTGCTGCCGTACCATGGCTGCAGCAGGCGCAATGATATTACGCAGCGTCTCTCACAAATGTCTCCATGGTTGCAAGGCACACTCCCTGTGCAAGCAGGGGGTCACAGGCGCTGCGTAATATCATTGCGCCTGCTGCACCCATGGTACGGCAGCAAAGTTCCTTGATTATTACGCCGGAATGAGAGTATAGTTCCTTTAGTGTTCCTTTAACTGTTTTTTTCCCGCTTTGGGTTTGTTTTAAGGAACAATCTTTGTTTTATTTTCATTCATGACAGAATAGCTCACCACAAATTAAAAAATTGTGTATGCAAGACTGCACAGGCATATGAACTTGATCATGCATGTAAGTCTGTGTCTCACCATGTTTCGATGTCATAAACCTTGGTGAGTGTGTCGTGTTTGGAGTTTGTTTGTGTGTGTGAGTGATTGTGCACGTTTTGAACGTTTTTGAACTCTACATACAGTACATGCTTGCTTCATACGTGTTTAGCTTGTGAGTGTATAAATGCATACATCTTTGCATGTTTGTAGACATATGGCAGTACATCATGGGCTTCCCCATCCCAGCATGCATTGTGGCTTTGGGCCCTGAGGGTTAGTTGGCATGATGACCATTTTCTCTGGGAAGCCAACCAAATATAGAGCAATTGAGTGCTGTGGATAGGCTGTGAACTGGATTACCACACACAAAAATGCACACACAACACTTTTTACAGTAATCTTCAAATTCAACTGAGGCAAATAAATACATAAAATAAACAAAACAAATATGTGTATGTATGTATGTGTGAGTGTAAAACATGTTTAAATGTGACAGTAAGGGCATTTATATTGTTACAAAAGTTTTCTATTTCAAATAAATGATGTTCTTTTTAACAAAGAAAGCTTTCAACAAAGTTTTTAATGTTTCTCAAGCACTAAATCAGCATATTAGAATGATTTCTGAAGGATCATGTGACAGTGACTGAAGACTGGAGTAATGATGCTGAAAATTCATCACAGGAATGAATTACATTTTAAAATATATTAAAATGGAAAAGTTATTTTAAATTGTAAACTTTTTAGTTTTACTGTTTTCATACTTTGTTGCAGATAGTTGAGGATCTTCATTAGAAATCACTTTGGTGCATCTGCAATGAATATAATATTTGTTGTTAATTTGCTTATAATGCTCTGATACATTGTCAGATATGCATTGTGGAGCGTCGATCACCAGAGGCTTCCTGTACTTTGAACAATCTGCATAATCTGCATAATTTCCCTCATCTCTGACGCGTGACTCTGTTCTTGTGTCTTGTCATGGTTTTTCTCGCGAGGCGTAAGGGAAGCACGTCTTTACACTTGTAGTGAAATGTTGCTATGGTTCATAACTTTTTTGTGATCCTGAGTTAGTGGAAATTAAATGTCTATGGTAGGATGACATTAAATGTATCTCAGAGTACTTGTATTTTCACTGATTGATCATTGTTTAGCAGCAGACCTTTATGTTGTCTTGTAGTCATTTTGGTGTGTTTTTTTTTCTGCTTTCTTCAAACCTCAAGCAGCATTTTCGGTTTTACTGTGAGATTTCAAACGGATCCATGGTGCATAACACTCCATTTCCCTTGAGAGTTAGTCAGAGTGTGTGATTTTTAGAGCTTTTATAAAAAGACCCTAATTAGATTTAGAAGATAATTTAATCAGCTTAGGAAAAAAGCCTTTGAGATGTCAGCTGACACATGAGGAAATGACATGGTGAGTTTAACGTGACCTTAGATTGGATTATATGTCATTTTACAGTATAGATGAGAGCAGAGGAAATAATATCAACCTACACATGAGAAGATTATGTGCAATTATCTCTACCAAGTAATGTACTTCCACTAACTGTGAATGTATGTGTGCATGTATTAGAGATGGCCTTGCACAAATAAGTGGGTCTGTGACCCTAAATTATTGTACCATAGGTGTCAGATTGCTTTTAATTACACCTTTTAGTTCGGTATGATAAAAAGCAAGAATAAAAGAGAACCAGAGAGAGAGAGGAGGAGGCTGTGGTGAGTGTTTTATGAACTGAGAGAGATAGAACATATTTCCTTTTTCATCACAGTTCTTCAAACCACAGACCAAGTGATATTATTTTCCACTATGATCTTTATAAGCCAGACACATGCTAAATGAGTCAGACTTGGTGAGCATTTGTGAGATGTTCAATGCATTGTTAAATTTAGGGGGTTGCTCTTTACGCATCCAAAATATACCTTTTTTTTTTAGGGTACTACAGTGAATAGAATCTTAAAAAGATCAGCATTTATTTGGAATAGAATTTTTCTGTTACAATGTAAAAGTCTTTACTGTCACTTTTGATAAATTTAATGTATCTTTGCTGAATAAAAGTATTAATGTATTTTATGAAAAGTCTTACTGACCCCGAATTTTTGAATGGTAGTGTAGATGTTGCTGTCCGTAGGAAACTCTCTGACCACTCATTAAATAAATAAATAAATAAATAATAAAAATGTACATTTCTTTTATTATGTGAGAAGAAAGAGACCACGAAAAACATTTACACAATTTATACAGTTTAGCGGTCTTTGTGCGAAACATATTTGACCAGTTAGAATGAAGTATTTTAGAAAACTGCATATTAAAAATTGTATTATAGTGTGTGGGACTGAATGTTGTGGATTTATTTTTTATACTATATACCAGTAAGAGCAAAGTGTAGGTAAAGGGTCTAAAAAGTCTGAGACCACTAGTGAAAATGTCTGTGTGTATATATACAAACCCGATTCCAAAAAAGTTGGGACACTGTACAAATTGTGAATAAAAAAGGAATGCAATAATTTACAAATCTCATAAACTTATGTTTTATTCACAATAGAATATAGATAACATATCAAATGTTGAAAGTGAGACATTTTGAAATGTCATGCCAAATATTGGCTCATTTTGGATTTCATGAGAGCTACACATTCCAAAAAAGTTGGGACAGGTAGCAATAAGAGGCTGGAAAAGTTAAATGTACATATAAGGAACAGCTGGAGGACCAATTTGCAACTTATTAGGTCAATTGGCAACATGATTGGGTATAAAAAGAGCCTCTCAGAGTGGCAGTGTCTCTCAGAAGTCAAGATGGGCAGAGGATCACCAATTCCCCCAATGCTGCGGTGAAAAATAGTGGAGCAATATCAGAAAGGAGTTTCTCAGAGAAAAATTGCAAAGAGTTTGAAGTTATCATCATCTACAGTGCATAATGTCATCCAAAGATTCAGAGAATCTGGAACAATCTCTGTGCGTAAGGGTCAAGGCCGGAAAACCATACTGGATGCCCGTGATCTTCGGGCCCTTAGACGGCACTGCATCACATACAGGAATGCTACTCTAATGGAAATCACAACATGGGCTCAGGAATACTTCCAGAAAACATTGTCGGTGAACACAATCCACCGTGCCATTCGCCGTTGCCGGCTAAAACTCTATAGGTCAAAAAAGAAGCCATATCTAAACATGATCCAGAAGCGCAGGCGTTTTCTCTGGGCCAAGGCTCATTTAAAAAGGACTGTGGCAAAGTGGAAAACTGTTCTGTGGTCAGACGAATCAAAATTTGAAGTTCTTTTTGGAAAACTGGGACGCCATGTCATCCGGACTAAAGAGGACAAGGACAACCCAAGTTGTTATCAGCGCTCAGTTCAGAAGCCTGCATCTCTGATGGTATGGGGTTGCATGAGTGCGTGTGGCATGGGCAGCTTACACATCTGGAAAGGCACCATCAATGCTGAAAGGTATATCCAAGTTCTAGAACAACATATGCTCCCATCCAGACGTCGTCTCTTTCAGGGAAGACCTTGCATTTTCCAACATGACAATGCCAGACCACATACTGCATCAATTACAACATCATGGCTGCGTAGAAGAAGGATCCGGGTACTGAAATGGCCAGCCTGCAGTCCAGATCTTTCACCCATGGAAAACATTTGGCGCATCATAAAGAGGAAGATGCGACAAAGAAGACCTAAGACAGTTGAGCAACTAGAAGCCTGTATTAGACAAGAATGGGACAACATTCGTATTCCTAAACTTGAGCAACTTGTCTCCTCAGTCCCCAGACGTTTGCAGACTGTTATAAAAAGAAGAGGGGATGCCACACAGTGGTAAACATGGCCTTGTCCCAACTTTTTTGAGATGTGTTGATGCCATGAAATTTAAAATCAACTTATTTTTCCCTTAAAATGATACATTTTCTCAGTTTAAACATTTGATATGTCATCTATGTTGTATTCTGAATAAAATATTGAAATTTGAAACTTCCACATGATTGCATTCCTTTTTTATTCACAATTTATACAGTGTCCCAACTTTTTTGGAATCGGGTTTATATATATATATATATATATATATATATATATATATATATATATCGAGAAGTTTTTGCTTTAATGACAGCAGTGTTCAGGCTTCCAGAACTCTACAAGTCAAGTGAAATATGATATTTTGCATAAAGATAGTCGCATGATAAATGCCACAAATTTGCTTATTTTATTAGTGACCTAGAAATAGTGCAGAATCTTAAAGGGGACATAACACACACAGTTTCTGCCAATCTTATGTTAATCTTGAGTACCTACAGAGTAGTATTGCATCCTTCATACCTCCTCAGAGCGTTTATCTTTTATCAGATTCATAAAAGACAGATACAGTCAAACCGCTTCTTTCCGAAAACTGTAGAGCTCCTGGAGGCGTGCCGTGGGCAGAACTAAAGAGTCACGAGGACGCAATACATCATCGTATTGTCCCTAGATAACTTTTGATTCACTATACGTTCATGTTGTTTACATTGTATGCACTTATGCGCCGACTGCCAACAAAACAGAGACATTTGATGCAGTTTTACTTACCGCCTGTGGTTCCAACTCATGACAGGGATCTTTTACTCCTAGGACCCTCCATCTTTTAGTTTCAAAAGATGTGCAAATCCAGCGTCAAAATGGGCCTAGTTTATAAAACATTCATCACCGAAATGCCGGGAACAAACAAACACACTTGCACAACTTCGTTGCTGCCCTGGAAAAACAAACTGCATCCACTGTTCCCTTAATGCTGGGTTCTTTGGGAAGCTGAACAAGGTTATCTTTCCCTCACAACCAAAAACACACTTCTTTGTTGATTTCGTGGTTTAAAAACAAAATGACAAATCTTTCTCGAGCAAGTCCTGTGTAGCGCTGCCGACGACTTCCGTAACCCGAATGAAGCACGTTGATGGGCTCGCTCTGGTTGTTGTATGCGCGTGCTTCCGGGAGAAGTACCGATACAAGGAATCCCACTCTTTATGATGTCATATAGGGCCATACTCCGAACTTTCCGAAACTTATTCGAACCCTGAAGGAGTGTATTTGGCACAGAAATACTATGTCATACATCCAACTCGTTTTTTGAAACTTTGACCATGTTTAGCATGAGAATCCAACTCTTTAACAGTGTAAATAAGTCAGAATGCATGAAATAGCATCAGACATCCCCTTTAAATTTTGTGAGTAGACGTTTGTCCCTCACTGATTGGGTTTGAGCTTTTCTTATAGGTGGCTTTGGCTCACATGACCCTCTTTAAACTAATCCGGAGAAGTAAGCCTCCTCAATATTCATAAATGCCAGTAAACAAGTGATTATCCAGCTTTCCCAGTGCTGCTCTGGGGGACAGTGGTCTAGAACGTTATCACAGAGTTTGTTTAGCCTGCGTGTGATTTCATGCTTTATATATGTTTCACATACAGAGATAGGAACAATAGAAGGACATCTCCGTAATATCAGATTTAGATCTCTGAGAAAAGTCCTCAGCGCTAATGTACTGATAAACATCCTCCGGAAAGGAGGCCATTGATTTTGTGACCAGAACAGCAATTGAGCTGATCTCTCTCTCTCTCTCTCTCTCTCTCTCTCTCTCTCTCTCTCTCTCTCTCTGCCTCTCTCTCTCTTCCTCTCCCTCTGTCCTTTCTACAGGCTAAAAGCTCTGGTTTCGACTGGGGGCAGAAATGTACAGGCAGCCTGTGATTGGTGAGTGTTCACACCCACACACATTCACCGTGACCCATGTCGTATTTGACAGTCGTTCATTTCAGTTGAATCGTACTGATCCACTGACACTTATTGAGCTTTGAAATGATAATATGTTGCGTTTTAACATCCCCACAGACACACACACTGAAAAGAAACATTACACTATTATATAGGTTCACATGTACTCAAACTCATGAACTCAGCTTCATGTGCACTTCAATGCACTTTAATGGTTTACTGCTGCCCTCTGCTGGCAGGGAGTCAGAAGTATATGTTCTCACTTTAAAAATGAAATTAAGCCAATCATGTCCTTACTTTCCATCCCAACCAAAAAGTTAAATTGCTGCTCACTTATTCATAATGTCTTGGCAAAGTATATTCAACATGGCATGAATGTCTGTTTCCTACAGGTTGTTTTCCCATGTGGATGACCCATTCCTGGATGATCCTTTACCCAGGGAGTATGTGCTATACCTAAAACCCACCGGTCCCCTCCTCAACCAGCTCTCCAATTTCTGGCAGCAGAGTCGCATCACATGTGGAAAGAACAAAGCCCACAACATCTTCCCTCACATAACCCTCTGCCAGTTCTTCATGGTCAGAGCACTTCATCAACATATCCAACCATATAATACCATTTTTTAAATGCATTTTTTAGTTTTGCCACACCAACCTTAGAAACTATATATAAAAGTACATAATTTACATGTATTAAAATTACATAATGATTTACACTGTATTAAATTCCATAATGGTACACCAGACGATTTATTTGAAAATTGCTGTGAAAACCTTTTTTCTTTGACTTCATCACTTTGAATGTCTGTTGAATAATAAAAATGGCTTTGTTTATTTAGTTTTCTCAGTTTACATTATTCTGTTGAAGTTCATACATTGAACGTATTGTGATTGAAACGTTTTGTCAGTAGGCCTTTATTTGACAAATTGTGTTGCGTAAGGATACAACAATTTGATTATTTAAAAATTATTTTAAATATCTCAAAACAAATACTGCTTTATAGGAGCAATATCAGAGGGTTAATTCACCTCAAGATGAAAATTTAGTAAGCATTTACCTACCCTCATTCCAGACCATTATTTCTTTAACCTTATTTATTGTTCCACACAAGATATTGTTTTGTGAAAAAAATGACACTCCAAAAGGATAAAAAATTATTATAAAAAGTACCATTAAAGTGGTCCAATATTCAGACTATCATTTGAAGTGATACAACAGTTTTGTGTGACAAACAGACCCAAATTCAAGGCATTATTTATTGATAATCTTCCCCAGCATGTATGATATACATTACCGTTCAGTTTTTTTTTACATTAGTCTCTTATGCTCATTTTTTTCAATCAAAAATACACTAAAAGATTAATATTGTGAAATATGACAGCATCACTGAAGGACTGTATCTCTCTCTTTGTCACTGTAGTGTGCAGACGCTAAGGTAGATGCCCTCTGTGAAGCTCTGCAGGCTGTGGTAGGTCAGTGGAAAGGTCGTTTCCCTTCCCCGCTTCCCCTGGAGTTCTACTCATCCTCAAACTTCATTGGCCTCTTTGTGGAGGAGAAGGTGGCTGAGGTGATCAAGAGCTTTGCTGCAGACTTTGCCACCGAGGCGGAATCTAAAGCAGGTGTGTGTGTTTATATGTGTTTGTTTGTTAGTGCTACTGATGATGAGCAATAATCTTGATTTTCTTTGTTACTCCCTTTCTTCCTTATTCAATTCAATTTCAGTTTTAGTGTGCTTTTCTGGCATGGAAGTAAACAGATATTTGCATTGCCAATAGATTTGTGCAATGTAAAATAATGTACATTCTCTCTCTCCAGATGTTCATGTGGAGCCCCATAAGAAGCAGCTTCACGTAACTCTGGCCTACCACTTCCAAACCAATCATCATGCATCATTAGAAAAACTTGCCAAAGGTGTAGACATAACCCTGTGCTGTGATTGGCAAGCTGTACTCTTTTCACGAGACATCCGATTTGCCAATCATGAGGTAGTCTATTGGTTGTTACCATTGTTTCTTTTGCTAACATCCTAAAGAATATAATGTTAATTATAATATATTACCAAATATTTGCTACAGAAAGTCTTCTATAGAAAATAAAACATACCATTGTATCACTACATTCATCTGCATCCGTACAATTATTTTAATAATTTCTAAATTAAAATTAAGTTAGATGTATACACTTTGTAGTGCAATGTTATTGGTATCTACATGGGTTAATACTTTGAACACTGAATATATTTAATTAAAATGTTTGATAATGCTGAAAGATTACTAACTAATAATTATGTTATCAAATGGCTTAGGTGGCTTTGTAACTTTTCTGTCTCTTTGTTTTAAGACTCTGCGGGTGATGTACCCTTATGTGCCTCAGAATGATGATGAACTGGAGCTGATGCCCGGTGACTTCATCTTCATGTCGTCTATAGAACAGACCACTGCCAGTGAGGGCTGGGTCTACGGGACCTCGATGAGCACAGGGTTATCTGGACTACTGCCAGAAAATTACGTCAATAGGGCAGATGAGTGTGACACTTGGGTCTTTCATGGGTAAGATGGCTCTTTCTATTCATCAGAGAGCTGTTTTAACAATCAACTTTCACTGACATTTCTTAAAATATGTCAGTGCCATTGTTTTGTCTCAAGATGCACACCAGTAATGTTTTTTTAAAGGCATGTTTATAAAAGCTACTTAAATGTCCTAATTGAACTAAGTCCTAATCCTGGTTTAATCTAAGTCCTGTCTGTAAAACCAGGCAATAAATTCACAGTTTCCACAAAAATATTGATATGCAGCCATGAATAATAATAATGAGAAATGTTTTTGAGCAAGATAATAAAATGATTTCAGAAAGATCATGAAGTAATGACTACCTAAAATTCAGCTTTGTCATCACATGAATAAATTATATTTTAAAGTATATTAAAATAGAAAGCAGTTGTTTTAAACTATAATAATATTTCACATCTTTACTGTTTTTACTGTTTTTTTTTTGTTTGTTTGTTTTTTTAAATCAAATAAATGCAGCCTTGCTGAACATAAGAGACTTCTTTCAAAAACATGAAAAATCTTTTTGACCCTAAACTTTTAAACGGTAGTTTACTGTCGAGCTCTCATGGTGACAGTATGATCTAGATCTAAAAGCAGTAACTGAAATATTTACATCTCTGCATCTCATTACCTACTTCTCATTATCTCCTTTTTTCAGGTCTTTCTCTTTCCTTAATGGAACCCCCCCAACCAATATAAGAGGTGCAATGGGTGGGATTTTTTTTGACCCACACTTGGATGGTCGTCTCCTTGATGACCCCATGCCTTTGGATCCCCCAAGTCTTAGTGTCATATGTCAGCCTATGCAGGTAAAACACTTTCAGGGATGTGATTTTTCCATGTTTATACAGATTTCCATATTTTCCGCCCCCCCAAAAAGTTTGACCTACGTAAATCCGAGAAAAAAATCGGGGGTGGAGGGGTGGGTTGTGGTGCTAATTACTGTATGATGATTAAAATCGGGAAATGGCCTTAAAAAATTGTTAAATAAACTGCAAAACGTTACGTTTTCAAATACATTTATTTCATGCACATCCTGACAGTGGTGTACAAGCTCGCGCTGCCATCTGCGGTGCACTCCTAGCGTGGGTTAGCCAGGGTTCAAAGCGCAACATGAGCCAAAATTCCCAAATTCGTCATGAGAATCGTTTATCTGTTGTTGTCAACAAAGAGAAGCCTTAAGGTCTCCCTGTGGTTTTCCGGCAAAATAAAATCTCCATGGGTTTAACGTTTGAAAGCAAAGCAATTAAGACAACCATAAATGTTTGAATTGCAATTTTACTGTTGTTCTGTAAAATAAAAACAAAATAACAATGTTAATAATTACTATTATCATTAATATGATAATAGTAATTATTAACATTGTTATTAATAATAATAATAATAACAATGCTATTAATACTTTTATTATAACATATATTGTATTACAATATATTACATTATTATCATGAATATTAAATATTTGATTTTTTTTTATTTTCAGTACAATATTATGTATTATTGCAACATAAGATATATCTTTATTCATTTGATAAAATATATTTTTTTAATAATATATGGTGGTCAGGTTTTCCTTCTTTTTTTGTCTTTAGCTGATCACGCCTGACTTGGGGGGATGGGATCTTGTGCTAATATGAAAGCTAATGTTTTATTCAAAATGATTTGTTTTAGATCCTACGACCTAATCAGTCTCGATTGCCTAAGAGAACGTTGTTTGTGTGTCGCCATGGTGAGAGAATGGACGTAGTGTTTGGGAAACACTGGATCACTCAGTGCTTTGATGCCAAAGGTCTGATTTCAACTTTCCAAATCAGTTCTTTATAGTTGTTCCCACAACCAGCTGGAAAAGCTGGAAATATCAGCGAGTTTTAAAATGTTACAGTTATATTAAGCTCTAAAACATTTCATCAGCTATAAATCAACAAAAATAAAGTAACTATATCTAGAAGGAAAAAAATCAAGGGAATTTATGGGCCAAATTGTGTGAGAACCCTGTTGATGTGTAATTTCTCAATGTGTACTCATTTGTCTATATTTGTGTATATTGAGCAGGTCGGTATGTGCGGTCAAACCTCAATATGCCGGCAAGTCTCCCAGTAAGGAGTGGAGGGTTCAGGGACTATGATAAGGACTGCCCTATTACTGTGTTCGGATCCACACAGGCTCGCCTAGTCGGTCAGTCCCTCATCACTGTTAAAAACACTTTAAGATCAAGATCACATGAATTCCTTTCTATTCTGCACACTAATGGCATTAAAGATGCCATTTCTGCTCCACTATCTGCACTAACATGTGTTTATGTGTGGTTTGTTTCACAGGGGATGCTCTTCAAGAAAGTAATACAGTAGTAGACTTTGTATACTGTTCTCCATCTCTGCGCTGCGTGCAAACAGCTCATCATATCCTCAGAGGTAAAATATTACCTTCATCGCTCTTTCATCTCTCTTTTGTTTCTTCGTGAATCGGTTTTTACTTCATTAGCCATGCCAATTTACATCCCTAAAGCAATTTCTTCCTATGTGCCTCTTTCTTTGTTTTGGACTGTATATCTCAGGTCTTCAAAAGGATGGGAAGACTAAGATCAGAGTTGAGCCGGGTTTGTTTGAGTGGACTAAATGGGTGTCGGGAACCTCATTACCTGCCTGGATCCCCCCTGCAGACCTGGCTGCTGCTAACCTTAGTGTGGATACAACGTACAGGTATTTTATTAGACGCTCATCCTTTTTGCTACACTTTTTGATTGTAATGTTGCTTATTGATAGCATTATTTATTGTTTTATGGTTCCATTTGATTTCATAAATAACTTCCTGCAGTAAATGGAATTATTAAGTTGTCTTGTTCCCCTGCAGACCTCATATACCCATCAGTAAACTGGCCGTGTCTGAGTCCTATGAAACTTACATCAGTCGCAGCTTCCAAGTGACGCGTGAAATTCTGTCAGAGTGCAATAATATGGGTAGGTCATGTACTTTTTTTGCATATTTTTTTGAATCTATACTGTTATATATTGACCATGTTGTTCTGGTGTCCAACAGGAAATACAGTGCTGATTGTGGCCCATGCTTCCTCTCTTGAGGCTTGTACGAGGCAGATACAGGGTCTGACCCCACAGAACTCTAAAGACTTTGTGCAAGTGGTCAGAAAGGTCAGATCTCTTGTGCATTTTCTAAATATTTTATATATAATGAATTTTTTATATATATAATATATACACACACACATACATTCTTGTGTAAAGGTATGTACAGTCAAATAAAAAATTATTCAGACATTTTTGATATTTTTGATATATTTTTACTGGTGGGTGCAGGACACTATAGTTCATTTATGTAAGTGAGGATAGCAAAATAAAGTAAACTGTGACATATTATACCCAAAAATTCTTCATACAGTGGACTACCAGTAAAACTGATAAAAATTTGGAACCAAAAATTATTCAGACACTTTGACCTGGCCATGTTTTGCTTAAGTGTTATTTGACATAATTAAGATTAATTTTTTTCTGACACAGTTTAACTCTGAGATCTTGTCATATTTTATTGCCATTTTTTTTAAACTATAGTGAATAAACTGTATTAATGAATGAAATGTTCAAGGTGTCTGAATAAATTTTGGTTTGACTGTATATAAATTACAGATGATATTTAATATCAGAGGTGATATTAATAAAAATATTACATAATTGTTCAAAAGTTTGAGGTCAGATTTTTTTGCAAGAAATTAATACTTTTATTCAGCAAAGTCACTGAAAAGTGGCAGTAAAGACATTTACATTGTTATAAAAGATTTCTATTTCAAATAAATGCTGCTTTTTTAACTTTCTATTCATCAAAGAAAAATAAATTGTACACGGATCCAACAAAATATTAAGCAGCACAACTGTTTTCAATGTTAATAATAAATAAGAAATGTTTTTTGTCCAAAACAGCATATTAGAATGATTCATGTGAGACGGAGTAATGCTGCTGAAATTTCAGCTTTGCCATCACAGGAATGCATTGCATTTTAAAATATATTGAAATAGAAAATAGTTATTTTAAATTGTAATAATATTTTACAACATACTGTTTTAACATATTTTTAAATGCTGCCTTAGTGAGCAGTAGAGACTCTTTCAAAAACATGAAAATATCTCCTGTCCCCAAACTTTTGTGCGGTAGTGTCAATTTACGTATTTATTTTGATATTTTAATGTTACATTAGACTTTATACATACATACTTACACATATATATATATATATATATATATGTGTGTGTGTGTGTGTGTGTGTGTGTGTGTACATATACATATATATATATATATATATATATATGTATGTATAAACAATCTAAATATTTCCCCCCCTTCTGTTCTCTCTCACAGATACCTTACTTAGGCTTTTGTGCTTGTGAAGAGATGGGTGAGACAGGCGTTTGGCAGCTTGTGGACCCGCCCATCTTGCCGCTCACCCATGGACCGAATCACAGCTTTAACTGGAGAGAAACACTGCTGCAGGACTGAAAGGCACTGCAACTTTACCTTCACTGCTCTTCCTCCAAAGGCAACAAAGACGTAGCTTACAGTCACATCATTACAGACCTGCATTATAGCACTATAAAAGGCTCAAGCTTTCATAGCCACGTTCTTGCACTGCTACAGTACACCTCATTGACTCTGTCTTAATATATACAGCATAAGAGCAGTAATATTTGCGTTAGATTTTCATAATGTGCTCAAACACCATTCAAGCTGCAGCAGAACTCTTGCTTCCAACTGTAGCCCAGGCGTAACTAAAAATCTGAGAGCTTCAAAGACGTATGTCATACACAGGATGTAATACACGGTGATAAACTCAGGTTTCCTGCCTGAGTCATCATCCAACACTTCCAAAATGGATGCCGCTGGACTCGGGTTGGGTCTCCGCACCCTTTGTAAACTCCATTTTACTAGACTCTGTAGGGGAACGAGATTTCTCCCTATTACACTGTGAATCAAGTAGACATGCACAACCTCTTGCATCATGATTTCCCAATTACACCTTCTACAAGCCCACACACCAACCTCCTGAAAGCACAAGAATATAATCTGGCAATCAGATAGACTGAGAAGCAGCTTTAAAGTAGTTTAGAAATGGATTTGGTGGACAGCACATTCGTCCTGTGCCTTGCTGTCATGCTGCTACTCTTAAACACTTTGCAACTATAGGACACTTTGGGAGGACTGTTAGTTAGGGTTTATTTGGAGACAGTATTTAAAGGTGTACTTTTCGCATGTAGGGTCGATTTTGCAAAAAGGAAGATGATCAACCTACTAAGGCATCATCAAACATTCGAAGGCAGTGCCACAAATGGATACAATTTCTTAAGCAGCAGCTTAAATAATGTTATGTGCAGCTGTTAAGGAACGCATTGCTGTAAGGCAAGCTTTACTTTCTGAGCACTTGAAAAATCAAACCAAACAGGAAAGAATGCTTCACCAATGTAAAGAATTGTACATTAATGCATAACGTGTCTGTATATACTAAGTAACATAGTAAAATCCATTTGATGTGTTTCACCTTTAAATGGAACAAATATAATTGCATTTATTTATGTATTCATAAGATAGCTGTAAAGATAATATGTTGGTGCTTCAGGTTTTTGTTTGTTATTTCCTGTTATTGGAATAGAGAAATCAAGCCATAGCAAATGACGATATAAATCATCACTATATAATGCAGTGTTTTTTTCCACTCCAAGCTCTTGCGTAAGCATATCTGTTACGGTTACCGTAATATGCCATCTGTGTTCCCTGAAATTCATAACTATTTTAGCCCACACATGGTTTGACATTTAATGATGAGAAAGAGGAGGCATGCATAATGAGGTGTGCATTGCATTGCACAAGCAAAAGAGCTTTATGGAATTTTTTGGCATAGTTTTCAATAGTGTATTTACTTAAAGATAAATGTAGATGTTAGGCTCGACTGAACATGCCAAGGGTGTGCAAACAAGGTTAGATCTGCCATAATATGTTTTGACAGTTTTATGACGTTGCTGTTTTTAATTTAACTTAATTTAATTTTTTTTTTTTTTTTTTGAGTTTAAGAGTTTATCTTTTGCCTAAATGAGTTCTGCCAAAGGATGAATGTTGGAACTATTAAAGGGATAGTTCACCCAAAATGTCTATTTTAAACCTGCATTACAATCTTTCTTCTGTGGGACACAAAGCAGAATTTTTAAATAATATTTGGGCCACTATTTTTCTGTGACCAGAAAAATAGCAGATCCATTAAGAAAATGTCTAATGCATTTTCTTTATACATTTAAGTCGTGCTGTTATACATACACAGGCTATGCATTTAATATGTTTTTGTACATGAATGTGGTATAAACCTATTTTGTATATATTTGGGCCACTCTTTTCAAGTTAATGAAAGTAAATGAGGACTAGTGTGACCGAATATGACCACTAGTCAATGATCCGGTTGCATTTACAGCCCGCCTGTAAGGGGAAGAAATCAGTGAATAACAACTTTGGCCTGAGTATTACACATCTCATTGTATGACATCAGAAGACTTTAAATAGTACTATTGCACATTCAGTTTATTTTATGATAATTTCATTGTAATTGCAAATAGAGAACCAGTTCAAAATTTCTGCTTTTGTGTTCCATGGAAAAAGGAAAGTAATAGTCATGATTGGAACATGTGTGAGTAAGTGATGACAGAATTGTCATTTTTGGGTGAACTATTCCTTTCAAATATTTCAGATTAGAGGGAGTCTGAGACAAATCTTTCTTCATTCATTTGGCATTTTCCAGCTCAACAGTATAACGTAACCTTCTAAATGCTTCCTACTCATGAATTTAAATGAGACATTTATCTCAGCACAGATGACTTTATGTGAACTTATGAAGATTTTTATTTGGTCAGCCCAGTGTAAGTGTGTGTGGGGGTGTGGTTGAGTGTTCATATGCTAGAAACTGAAAATGCTGTTTTCCAATAAAAATAATTACCTTATTAAATTGCCCTTGTCTGCCATTACAACATGTCTACCATGAATAGATCCTCGTTCTTCCAAAAATGGCAACACACAACTACCCCATCATGTGTATCAGTGTGTATTACCACAGAGGGTTGAACGTACAGCTTCAAAGACCGTGTTTGATTCACTGAGAGGTAATATTGTCACTGTATACTTTTTTCAGAAGCATGCTATGTGTGCAACTTCTTATGACTATTTGAAAATGAAGTGTAATATAAGCCAAAGTGCTTCATTGATTTTTTTTTTTTTTTTTTTGGATGAATCATTGTTTTCTTAGGGGTGTATACTTAGACTCATGAGATGTTTTATATACCCTTTCTGATCAATGACTGAGGAGACCAGTAAATATACAAAATCTAAATGGAAAAAATAAATAAATAATGAGACATATAAGGGTAACAATCAAGGCATTACAGATTGTTTGCTATTATTATTAACTGTTGATTGGTCCTCCCTGAAATGAGTCATGTTTAGTTATCAATATATGCTTTCATCCAGGTCTCAATTTCAATCAAATTTAATGTTGGGGATTTCAGTAGCTTAAAAATGATCCTTGCATGCACAAGAAGAAAATGCAAATTTAACCCATTCATAGTGAAAAGTTGTACATGAAATAGCCTAACTGCACAAAACACACGTTATAGTTTAGTGCGTAAAGAATTTGAATAGAGATTCCAAAAGCATATGTGACATTCTGCCAAGAAGCTACCTTTTTAAATATGATTGTTGACATTTATTTTAAGACTTATTTTAATGTGTAACATTTGTAAAGCATGTTTGCAAATAAATCTTTTGTCATCCTGCATTGAAGAGTTTTTTCTTTTATATTTGTCACACTTTACATTACACTACAATATGATCATTGAAATGACATTACTAAGTAAATGACATTATTAAGTAAAGGGTAATGCTAACAAATAATATTATATTGTTATTGTTTTTGCAATTAGGGTCTCTGTAGCCTGTTATTAGGGCAGGATGTTTTGGGCCCGGCCCCTGTGTAGGTATAATAATTTTGTATAAAAATTAAAAATAAATTTGTATAATTTTATAATAAACTAAAGTTTAAATGATATTTTCTAAAAATTTTATCAGTATATCATATTATATTGTTTATTATTATTATTAATTTTCAACATTATTTTGATATGGAGCACGTTACTTTTTCAATCAGTTCATATACAGATATTGGACCAATCTCTTGTTTCTCTCCCTCTAAATTAATGCGTGATTTATTTTGCTCATAATGATCATATTAATGTGTAAATGTGTTTGCATTTTTCATTTTTTTTTTTTTTTCATAACGATCTTTATTTATTTTTAGAGGAAAAATAAATCGTGCGGTCTCTATCACCGGATTGGCTATTCGCTGCACACGTCACACGTTTATGTGCACGAGCTCGTTAGTTATGGCAAATCTAGCCAGGTGAAGTGGTGCATCGCAGTCAGTTTCTCTGAAGTCTACAATCAGTAACGCTCTCAATGTAATGTAAATTTGATAACAAAACATTAACATTACAAGTTGATAAATTTACAAAAAAGTTGTAGTCCGTAAAATTGTCAAGTCCGGAGTGCAATATTTGATATAGCAAGTTGTGGAAAGTTAATAAGGGCCATTTGTTTTTCCATCGACTGACGGATAACATCCATTTTTTGCATTTAAATGCTATTAAAAGCATTTTGACTGGACTTGATATTCATTTTTGAGGTAAATTATTTTTTTTCCCCAGGTAAATCCTGCGTTTTAAATACATTACACAGAAACATGTATGATGAAACCATCTAATGTTTAAATGATGCCGTTGTGTCAAGCTTTTAGAAAGATAATCCCACAATGATATTTTATGCAAACAGTAATAACATTTCCACTTTACAGTAAAAAAAAAAAAAAAAAAACTATTATGAATGTGAAGTGCATTAATGTTGAATGGAAGCCCATTATAAGTGCATCCAATTTCATTTTTCTTTGCACATTTGCACAGAGCTGGTATATACTTTCTCTACCTCATAGAGGGTATTGCCATTTGCACTTCTGGGTGGATGCTAACTTCCTAATTTCCTTGGGTCTGTACTTGAACTCAGCACAATGACAAAGTTGAGTCTAATCTAATCTAAAAATTAAATGAAAGGTTGAGATGCAGCTGGACAAGTATGCCTTGAAAGACTTGCACCTGTTTTCAGACCTGTATTTGTTAATTATGTTGAAGACTGCTATAGCCATAAGTTTTTTTTTTCTTTTGGTGTTCAGTCTTTAGTACTTTGGGTCTTTGTGCAGCAGTGAAGACTTGTTTGCTGTGTCTTTGCAGAGGAGAAAGTGTGCTGCATCCTTGACATACTAATAGAAGAATTGACATATTGAAGATGATGCTTATCTAAGACTGGAAAGACGCCTTCTTACTCAAGTAAGTTAGTGTATTTAATCATACACAACAGTGTTATGGACATGTATTTGAGATTGTGTATGGACGGAGCCCCTAAAGGGACATGGTGATGGAAAAAAAAAGATTGGATAAAAATTATGTCGATTAATGCTTTTGTGAGAGAAAGCAAGGTTTCTTTTGTGAGAATGCAAAAGCATTGAAATTTATATATTTTTTTACCATCTCATATTTTTTCAATCACCATCATTCATATGTATGACTAAGATATTGCCTTATTCAAAGCAGTTTGTTTGTTTAGGTTGAGAATTTGGACAAATGTGCTTCAAGTATCTCTGAAAGTGATAGTTAACCCAAAATGTCATTGTTTACTAGCTCTTGTTGTTACAAACCTGTTCTTTTTTCTGTCATCATTTCCCATAAGGTTCAGAAAACTTAAATGAGTCATATGGACTACTTTTATTATACTTTTATGGTATTATGTCTTTTTATTTTTGGATTTTTGTGTTCTGTTCTTTTTTTTTTTGGACCTTGACAGATGTTGTCATGAACTGTCAATGCATGGAAGGAACTTTGTGTTTCATAGAAAAAGCACAAGGGTTTGGAAGAACAATGAGTGTCAGTATATAATGACAGAATTTTCATTTTAATAAACCATTCCTTTACTATAGCAGATGCATGAAATACTCTTATTAGCCACTAGATGGCAGGCTGTGATTCTAGTTTCTTTGCTGCCTCAATGTATTGGAACTAGATGCTAGATTAGATTAGATTTTTTTTTTTTTTTTTTTTTTGTATACTAGTATAGAGGTGCACTCCTTAATTTTTTCTTATTAAAAAGTTTTATGTAAAGAAATGAACTGCACTTTTGAAAGTTATTATGATTACAATGATACATTCACATGAGATGGAGTCCTTTAGTTTAATTCATTCAATAAAAGAAGTACTGATAAAATAGTGATATAATAGAGCATGTTTTAGTCGGTGTTATGTGTTTTTATGCGTATTTGAGCTGTTTTGGACCATCTCATTGATATCTTACAGTTTATGTGATGTGTTTTTTTTAATTATCAGGAAGTTCAGTAGTTCTGTAATACAGGACAAAAGGACTTATGGTTAGCTTCATAACACTGAGGGAAGGTGTTGGGCTGGTGCAGAGAGATGACATACTTAATCTTTTCATGTTAGGTACTTAACACAAATCTCAACAATACAAGCGCATCAGGTGACGTTGATTGAATGTCTAGAGGTAGCTTAGCCAATCAAAGGTGAACATCTCTCAATTGCGCAAGCGATCCCCATGGCTATGAGACACCTCAGGGTCACATGCCAGACCGAGGGCTGTAGAATACGCCTCTGCTCTCAGGCTGAATGAATGTGTGTGCTAGTAATTGTTAGACAGAAAGGAAACTTAAAGAAAGATGCAATACAGCTTTTGCTGGCTCCGTATTTTGTGCACTGAAAAAAAGGTAACCTAAAAATGATAACATTTAAATTAACTGGTTTTATTCAAGTCAAAAATATTATTGAATATTGCTGAATCAACCTAAATACATTAAAGGGATAATTCACCCAAAAATGAAAATTCTGTCATCATTTACTCACCCTCAAGTTGTTCCAAATCCAAACTGGTATGAATTTCTTTCTTCTGTCAAACGCAAAAGAAGCTATATTGAAGAATGTCGGTAACTAAACAGTTGATGAGCCCCATTGATTTCCATAGTATTTTTTTTTTTTCCCATACTATGGAAGTCAATGGGGTCCATCAACTGTTTGGTTACCCATATTTTTCAAAATATCTTCTTTTGTGTTCGGCAGAAAAAAGAAATTCATACAGGTTTGGATTTGGAACAACTTGAGGGTGAGTAAATGATGATAGAATTTTTATTTTTGGGTGAACTATCCCTTTAATTTATACCAACAAAATAATTTTTTATGGGTTAAATCAAATTAAAAACAGCAATTGCAGGTTACTACTTTTTACAGTGTGTTCTTCTGGGGCTGTATTCACAAAAAATCTAAAGACTAAATGTTGCTCCTAATGAGTAAATTTAAGAGCAACTCTTAAAAATTAGGGGCGTGTCGCTCGTAATTTTAGGATGCATACATTTTTCACCTAAGAGTAATTCACAAAGCATTTTAACATTTAAAGTAGCCCCTAAACCTAGGCAGCTTAGAAGCACTCTTGAGGACATCTAAATCCCTAAGAGAAACTCAGAAATTATCCGAAGCATGCCTGCTGTTGTCGCAACCAAGTAAATATATTGAAATATTACAATGACATTGTAGAAGCCATATGGTTACTAATGTTGTTTCTTTACATGTTATTATATTTTTGTGCTTCCACTTTTAAGAAGGTATAACCTGTATAGAACAGAATATAATAGAAACTGAATAGAATTAGCCGTAGGTGTAGTACTTGATTGTTATACATAATACATAATGTAGGCTGCACAATACTTGATAATGTTCTACACACACACACACACACAATATTTCATATATTATATTTCTCCTTCCCGCTGTCTGCTTGCTACGCTTCTCTACTAACAACTGTGTCTGATTTAAAAGAGCGACATCATCCATAGCAACGAGGTCAAACTCCGCCTTACTCTTATATTAAGGGTTCTTTCGTAAACCTTGCTCGTAAGAGTTTTGTGAATAGGTTTTAAGCTGAAACTCCTAGCTCCTAGTGGCAAGATAAAAGTCTTTGTGAATACAGCCTCTGGTCTCCTCTGTTTCTGTCTTGTAGGTCTCGTGTTCACCATACTGTTGCACAGGTTTTCCATACAAATTTACAAAATTTCTAGATATTCTTTGCTCTAAAATTTTTAATTGGTTAAAATTGCTCTTGGGTACAGTAAAGTCAGCTGTGTATGATTTATGAGTGACTTGATCTTTTCAGGTATTTTCTGTGAATTGTTTGAATTGATTCGCAAATCAGTCTAAATGATTAATTAAGGAATCAGCTAATAATTAAATCAATAATACTAATAATTCAGTAACACTAATCATTTTTAAAAATCATTCAAATTTGATTCAGAATTAATCAGTTAGATTGATTAGTGAATCAGTTCAAACAATTCTTAATCTCATCCAGTAATCATAAATGCATGGAAAAGTCATGGAAATGTATGGGTCAATACTTGTTGACGAAAGTCGATGATTAATGCGTTAA
This sequence comes from Mylopharyngodon piceus, assembly GCA_039654765.1. NCBI lineage: Eukaryota > Metazoa > Chordata > Actinopteri > Cypriniformes > Xenocyprididae > Mylopharyngodon > Mylopharyngodon piceus. Next base: position 15,144,116 of record CM077443.1, read on the forward strand.
AATGAACAATTTCTAGGACCATCTTTATTCATGTTGCACAAGCTTTTTTTTCCCATCAGCCACTTTTTTTTGTTTGGAAATGATTAAATGGTGGTGATTTTTTTTTTTTTTTTTTTTGGTGTGGGTCAATGGCTTGAGGGAGGCCGGATATTGTTACCATCAGAAAATTGTTCCTTGTCTTAGGCCTTCTTTGCCACCTTTCATTGGGTCAACCTTTCATTCAAAGTGAACATGTCTAGGTCTGTGTCTCTGTGCACGAACTCTGTCAATCCTCCGTCTTTAGTACCACACACAGACTTACACACTCAGAGGGCTCGCTTCTCTCTCACTACACACAAGAGCTCTTTTGTTCTGTATGTTTCTCATGACCTTTGACCTTAGGTATCAGTCGGGTGCCCATTGGGGTCTAAGAGGTGTTCCCTACTGTGTGTGTCTCTCACTCGCACACACAAATCCTGACAAAGAACTGGAGAAACTGCAAGAACAGATAGCAAACTATGTGAAAAGAATTATTGACGCTAATCTTCTTTTACCTTTATTGTCTGCAAATGAAACACTACTCTTAGCATTTCAGCAGCTGAAAAAAGGTTTTGTTGGGAAATAAACGAAAGTATCCGTAATTTAAATCAAAGTGACATTTTAGTGAGCTGGAACATTGTGCGTGGGCTGCAGTTTATGCAGCAGACAGACTATTCTCAAGTGAGGATCTTACTGACCTGGATCTATCCGACCTTGTCTGGCTGCAAACATCACCAAACAAGTGCTTTCCAGAACGACAGCATTTCTTTTTCTTTCATTGTTCTTGTGTAATCCTTATATTCCCTAATGGTTTATGAGAAAAGTGAAAAATTGAGATTTTGGGAAATTTATATATATATATATATATATATATATATATATTTGAGCAACGATGTGGTCATTTGATCAAAAGTAACAGAAAAAACATTTATATGTTTCAAACAATTTCTTTTTCAAATAAATGCTGTTATCTTGAATTTTCTATTATAAAAATCCTGCTGGAAATTCATCAGTTTCCACAAAAATATTAACCACCACAACTGCAACGTTGCTAATTATAAGACAAGTTACTTGAGCAATAAATTAGCATATTAGAATGTTAATATACAGTGTGTGTGTGTGTATGTATATGTATGTGTGTGTGTGTGTGTGTGTATATATATATATATATATATATATACACACAGTATCTCACAAAAGTGAGTACACCCCTCACATTTCAGCAACCATTTCATTATATGTTCTCAAGGGACAATACTATAGAAATGAAAATTAGATATACTTTAGAGTAGTCAATGTGCAGCTTGTATAGCAGTACAGATTTACTGTCCTCTGAAAATAACTCAACATACAGCCATTATTGTCTAAATAACTGGCAACAAAAGTGAGTACACCCTAAGTGAACATGTCAAAACTGTGTCCAAACTGTGTCAATTTTTTGTGTGAGCACCATTGTTATCTAGCACTGCCTTAATCCTTCTGGGCATGGAATTCACCAGAGCTGCACAGGTTGTTGCTGGGATCCTCTTCCACTCCTCCATAATGACATCACGGAGCTGCTGGATGTTAGACACATGGCGCTTCTCCACCTTCTGCTTGAGGATGCCTCACAGGTGCTCAATAGGGTTCAGGTCTGAAGACATACTTGGCCACTCCATTACCTTCACTTTCAGCTTCCTCAGCAAGGCAGTTATCATCTTGGCGGTGTGTTTGGGGTCGTTATCATGTTGGAAAACTGCTGTTTCTAAAGGGAGGGCATCATGTTCTGCTTCAGAATGTCACAGTACATGTTGGAATCCATGTTTCCCTCAATGAAGCGCAGCTCCCCAGTACCAACAGCACTCATGCAGCCCCAGACCATGATGCTATCACCACCATGCTTGACTGTAGGTAAGACACAATTTTCTTGGTACTCCTCACCTGGGCGTCGCCACACATGCTGGACACCATCTGAGCCAAACAAGTTTATTTTAGTCTCATCAGACCACAGGACATGGTTCCAGTAATTCATGCTCTTGGACAGGTTGTCTTCAGCAAACTGTTTGCGGGCTTTCTTGTGAGCCAGCTTCTGAAGAGGCTTCCTTCTGGGATGACGGCCATGCAAACTGACTTGTTGCAGTGTGCGGCGTATGGTCTGAGTACTGACAAGCTGACCTTCCGCTTCTGCAACCTCTTAAGCAATGCTGGCAGCACTCATGCGTCTGTTTTTTGAAGCCAGCTTCTGCACCTGATGCACAGCACAAGGACTCAACTTCTTTGATCGACCCTTGTGAGGCCTGTTCCGAGTGGAACCTGTCTTGGAAAAGCTCTGTATGACCCTGGCCAATGTACTGTAACTCAGTTTCAGGGTGTTACCAATCTTTTTATAGCCTAGGCCATCTTTGTGGAGAGCAACAATTCTAATTCTCAAATCCTTCTTTGCCATGAGGTGCCATGTTGAACATCCAGTGGTCAGTATGAGAGAATTGTACTCAAAGCACCAAATTTTAACTGCTCTAATACAAGATACACAAATTTGTATGGTCCTATCAAGCAGACAAAAACATGAACATGATGAATAGGACATGTAGCTTTGCATGGTTAAACGACATACAGCTTTTATCACTTAGGGTGTACTCACTTTTGTTGCCAGCTATTTTGACAATAATGGCTGTATGTAGAGTTATTTTCAGAGGACAGTAAATCTATACTGCTATACAAGCAGCACATTGAATACTCTAAAATATATCCAAGTTTCATTTCTACAGTATTGTCCCTTGAGAAGATATACTAAAATGGTTGCTGAAATGTGAGGGGTGTACTCACTTTTGTGAGATACTGTGTGTGTGTGTGTGTGTGTGTGTGTGTGTGTGTATATATATATATATATATATATATATATATATATAATATATATAATACACAGTATCTCACAGAAGTGAGCCATCGTGCTGGGGCTCAGTTTCAGGGCCTTGGCAATCTTCTTATAGCCTACGCCATCTTTATGTAGAGCAACTATTCTTTTTTTCAGATCCTCAGACAGTTCTTTGCCATGAGGTGCCATGTTGAACTTCCAGTGACCAGTATGAGAGAGTGAGAACGATAACACCAAATTTAACACACCTGCTCCCCATTCACACCTGAGACCTTGTAACACTAACGCGTCTCATGACACCGGGGAGAGAAAACTGCTAATTGGGCCCAATTTGGACATTTTCACTTAGGGGTGTACTCACTTTTGTGGCCAGCGGTTTAGACATTAATGGCTGTGTGTTGAGTTATTTTGAGGGGACAGCAAATTTACACTGTTATACAAGCTGTACACTCACTACTTTACATTGTAGCAAAGTGTCATTTCTTCAGTGTTGTCACATGAAAAGATATAATGAAATATATACACAAAAATGTGAGGGGTGTACTCACTTCTGTGAGATACTGTGTGTGTGTGTGTATGTGTGTGTGTGTGTGTATATATATATATATATATATATATAATAGGGGCGGGACGGTTCAGATTTCTCACGGTTCGGTTTGTATCACGGTTTTAGTGTCACGGTTTCGGTACAGTTCGGTATGTGCTATGTTCAGTAACAAAAAATAGGACAATTGTCAAATAAAGATAAAGAAAATAAAAACAAATAATCTAACTACAAGAAACAGCACAAATAAATATATGAGAGCTAAGATACAAATAAAATAAACAGTGCTTTACAGGTTTTTCAGGTATCTAAGCTTTCAGGTACAGAAATTGAAAAAGTAATCAAATATAAAATAACACTGCATATAAACTTCTTTGAATAGTTAAATAAAGAGGAAACATTATTGAAGTTACAAAAGCTATTCAGTCAAGAGTGATTTCTTCGTGCTTTGTCGTTCGATTAACATTAAAACACATAGAGCAGGATTATTAGACTGCTGTCCCTTTAAGACATAATTTAAAGATCCAGTACACTGATACTGATACACATGCGTTGTCTGTCTCGTTTTTCTCTTAAGACATAACCTACTATGTTTGTTAGGATACTCACTAAGATGGGCATGTTTACATAATTTTTGTGTGAATTGTACGTATAGGTGCAAGACTTGAAAGAGAATTTGCGCGAGAGTATCTGTGCGCTGTGACGCGGCTCTCCATGTACACGCTACGGATGAGTACACACAAATCTCCTCACAGCGCGCGCGAGTTCTCTTTCGTGTCTTACGGATGAATGTTTAAATTGGCATGGTTTAAATGAGTTTACTTCAAACACAGATAGCAATGTGAAATGTTCAGGTCTCACCTGCGCTCGCGTCGCGCGCTATCAACACCTGGGTGGTGACGGCGTGATTGACTGGTCATAGAGCATTCGGCACGTCATTGAACATTTGTTTACAAAGAGTGACTGTTTTGTTCATGTTCATCGCTGTTGTAACGTATTGCCATTGGGAAACTAGAATGCATATCCATTGACTGAAACATACATTACCCGAATCCATCTGAATTTTTTTTTTTTTTTTTTACAGCGAACCGTCCCACCCCTAATATAAATGTGTGTATATATATACACACAGTGCGTGCAGAATTATTAGGTACGTTGATTTTCTGATCATATTTTTTTCCAGGCACATCTTACCAATTCCAAACCACATTAATCTTAATAACTACTATTAATTTTGTATTTAATCATTTATAAGTGATGTATAATTGTTCATGAACAATGAACTGGAAATGAAAAACGCCTTATATTCAGGTGTGCAGAATTATTAGGTACGTTTTCTTTTACAGGCATGAGCCAAAAAAGACATTTAACTCTGACTGAAAAGTCAAAAATTATTAAATGCCCATGAGAAGGATGCAATACTAATGCAATACTAGAAATTGCGGTTAAGGCATGACCATTGGACAGCAAAACGCTTATTGGGTCAGACAAAAACAGCTGGAGAAGAAAAGATACATGTTAACTGCAAAATAATTAAGAATTAAGGTGAAGAATTAAGTGTGAAACCACCAGGAACCCTTTAGTCTCCAGCGCCACCATTTTCCAGAACTGCAACCTACCTGGAGTCTCCAGAAGTGCAAGGTGTCAGGATCTCAGAGACTTAGGTTAGGTAAAGAATCCTAAAAAATCACCCCCACTTAATAAGAATCACAAGCTGAAGTGTTGTAAAATACATGAAGACTGTTTTTTTTATAGGCTTTATGGACAGACAGATTGAGAATGACTCTTGAAGGTTTGGAAGATCATTTTTAGTCCATATCTGCAAGACAGACTTCAGGGTAGGAAATGGACTGAAAATGAACTCCCAAAATTTACTGACAGATTCTGGAAGATAAATTCTTCAAACAGTGGTACAAGAGGATATGGTGCCGGTCCTTCAAGAGTCACTCTCAATCTATTTGTCTATAAAGCCTATAAAAAAAAGTCTTCATGTATTTTACAACACTACAGCTTGTGATTCTTGTAAACTGTAAAACTGTTTGCGCTACAAACCAGTATGTTTATAATTAAGACAATACATTAAAATAATATGGTAAGAAATACCAGTTTGCAATATCAAGCAGCATAAAGAGCTGTTTTGTACAGCTGAAAATAACTGAAAGTGAATGACACCGGAAGCCAGACACATTAAAATTATGCCCGCTCTTACCTGGAAAATAAGGTGGATAACATCACGCTGAAACACGGCTATAATATATATATATATATATATATATATATATATATATATATAATACACACACACACATACACAAAATAAACATAATATTACAACTTACAATTGCACAAAACCAAAGGCTGCGTAAGCACAAGTGATCTTGACTGTGCTAGTCATGAAGGTGCAACTCCATTGTGGATGTGCTTATCCTGTACCAACGTGCTAAAACACGGCCGTACAAAGAATTCAAAACATTTTTACAGTAATGTTCTCATTATAATTTTATGTAGCATATATGACAGACTTGTGCTGCACATATTGCACTTAAAGGGTTAGTTCACCCAAAAATGAAATTTGTGTCATTAAGTACCCTCATGACGTTCATCTTCAGTACACAAATTAAGATATTTTTCATGAAATCCAAGGGTATCTGAACCACACATAGGCAGCAATATCATTGCACCTTTTGAGATCCAGAAAGGTAGTAAAGACATTGTTAAAATAGTCCACGTGACTGCAGTGGTTCAACCTTAATGTTATGAAGCGACAAGAATACTTTTTGTGCACAAAAACAAAAATAACGACTTTATTCAACAATCTCTTTTCTTCCCTGTCAGTCTCCTAAGATGTTGACGTAGTGAGTGCAGTGCAGCGCTTCCGTGTTCTGTGTCAGAACATCGGCTCATTATTGGCTGGCTCCTGCGTCAGCATCACACGCATGTGTCGTGGTGCTCACGTGTACAGCGTCGGCCAATACTGAGTCAGCATTCGGACATAAACACGGAAGCGCTGCACTGCGTTCACTACGTCAACAGATTAGGAGACTGACAGGGAAGAAAAGAGATTGTTGAATAAAGTCTTTATTTTTGTTTTGTTTTTGCACACACATATATGTGTATATAATATATATGTGTATATAATATATGTGTATATAATATATATATATCTACGTACACACACACCAGTACATCATCTACATTTACCCAAATCATAAGATTAGACATGGACTTCTCAGGCTGACCACGGTTTAGCATTACCCTTAGAGATGCTATGTCATCCCAGCTGTGCTAGTCACAGTCTGCGTGTAGCTGTCCTCAGTGTTCTGCTCATCGCTATGAATCAGCAAAGCCAGCGAAGCATGGTACAAAACACAGACAGAATGTTCTGTCTGCTCGCTGGATTACTGGAGCTATTTCCAGATAGCACTCTGTAGTTTTCTTTCTGCCACACATACACACACATACAAGGTTTTTAAGGGCGGCCTGCCTCTGGGGACAGCTGTGCCTCTCTGAGTTAGGCTCACTGAGCCATGGCTCCTATACATTCATGTGTGAAAGCAATGATGGCTGACTATATGTCTATAAATCCAAAAGAGCTCTGGACAGTTTTTGGATGCATAAATTCTTAGATCCTAGAATGCTGTAATATTTCTATTGGATGCTGGACTCCTTATGCATACAGCAAACATGACCCGTTCAGTCTGATGAAAGACCCTATCAGATCAAAAGCACTGTGAATGATGGCCCTGTTTTCAGAGGTGGATCCATGGTCTTGACAAGCTCAGGGTGTGACCATCCTAACTGTGTTTGACTGTGGGACGTTATGTACTTTATCTGCTGTCATATAGTTAGACTGTATGCTATATGTGTTTATATATAGACTAGTATGTAAATGTGTAAATGTGGGTCAGGAAAAAAAGAGGAGATTATGTGCAGACAGATCCGCTCTTGGTGTCAGTGCTGTGGGATATATTAGATTGAGGGATTTCTAGGACAGACATCAGAGAACATTCAGATTGCCCTCCACCACACACACACACACAGTTCAGGATGTCCTCATTCATTCGCCATATGCAACACACTTCCATTGCTATATGTGTAATGCTCCTGACAAAAATGCAGGTACAGTTTAGAAATATAGATAAATGTTGGACTAACTCTAGATTATGACTGCATTTTAGAATAATAGCACAGTCATCAAAACTATGAAATAAGAAAAAGCGAGGAAGGCTGGGAATTATGTAGTGACCAAAAATGTTGAACTGGATTTCAGTGACCATCTTAAAAAAAAAAATCATTAAAAATTGCATTATATCTAAAGCATTTAGAAAGTCTTCTCGATCAGGAGAAATACATTCAGTCAGGTGTGTCCAAACTTTTGACTGGTACTCACTGTTGTAGGAGTCTAGAGTAACACAATCTGTACACTATTTTTCTCTTTCAGGCATAACTGGTGTTATAATTTGGATCAGAGAGGGTGTGAGGAAGGTGATAATGCTATTTGAAGATGAAGATGACCATGGTTGAAAGGGATAATTATGAAATCTCTCACATATGAAGACATACAGTATAGGTTCTCTATGACTGTAGTTGTGTTGACACAATAAGTTTGGGTTTTGATCTGAAAACAAGTCTTGATAAGGGAAATTCTTTGATAAGAGGATTGAAAAAAACAACAAGTTTTGACAACTTTACCTTAAATCCATATTTTAGGAGGAAACAGTTCTCTTTTGTTGCACCTGTTTTTTTCATTGTGAATATATGCATGGTAATTTGCAGTCTCAGATTCAAATATCAGATTCAGATCATTCAAATGACTTTTAGGTTTTTTTTCAATATTTGGGGTTTAAAATGAATCCTGTCAGTCAGAATGTGTTTAGAACATGAATGTGATCTTATGAAGTATATGCATTGTACTATATATATTAATGTATTATATAGTCATTGTAATTGGATATTACTTTTCATGCAGTGTGTAATATAGCTGTTTGTGCGTGTAAAAGGTCTGCAAAGTTTCAAAGATCAAAGTGTCCGATAAATGGAGTTATTGTCTCCCAAAAGAAAGAACCAATTTTGAACTCCCTGAAATGAGTCGTCAGTAATTCCAGTCTTACTTCTTGCACAAATTTACATAGGTTTGTATCAGGGGCAGTTCTAGGCTTTAGCCCCCCTATCTGTCATCTCAGCCCCCCTAAAACTATAATCACCTATCTGAATGATCGGGCTAGTGCTGCTTCCTCAAGAAAGGTTATCGTTTTCACGTGTTAAGTCTTGTCAGTTTAAACATTCATGATTTTAAGCTATTCAATCACAAGACGCTGTGAAAAAAAAAAAAAAAACTTGCGCGCTGTGCTTCAGGTGTGTCCGTGGTGCGCACAGAAGCGATCTGACTGACAACGCGCAAGTTCTCTTTCACAGTGTCTTGTGATTGAAAGCCGCCTCTCAGACAGCACTGGAGTACCGAGTTATCTTTCACGTCTTCTTGAGCAAATACACACAAAATTATGCCAAAATGCCCGTTTTGACGAATATCCACATAAACACAGTTTTAACTGAACGTAAACAGTTATAGGCTATGTGTGTCATTATAACGGATCCATGCATTAGGCGTTAAAGTGACAGACAGCAGCCTCATATATCAACTGTTTCAATAATGTTAATCAAACAGCAAAAGAAAAATAGATAAATTACTCACTGCTCTTAACTAAATAACTTCTGTAGCTTTTAGTATCTGTGTAGCCTATATTTACTTCATACAGTAATACAGTTTTCACAAGTAAGCCTACTGTAAAGTGTTTAATTTGCATCTTTTTTCTGTTGTATTTATTTGTGCTGTTGCTTGTAATTTGAGAATTGTGAAATTTCACTGGTATCTAAAATGTTGGTATCGTAAGATACCAACTAAAAAAATCTTAGTGTTTAACCCTGAGTACATATTTTTGTTTTTTAGCTAGTTAATAGTGATACTTGTTAATAATAATGATATGATGACAATTTTCTGTTAGTCAAACAGTAGCCTACATGTGTACCGATTTGAAGTGTAGCCTACTGCAGAAAGACTGGGATCATCATATTATTAAAAAAAAACGTAGTACTTAGTACCGATTTAAGTACCGGTAGGCTATTTTTGACTTACTATATATTAATATAGTGGTGCCTATTTAAAGAGGCAGCATTTATGCGATGGTCTCTTGGGCTGAGCCCCCCTGAAGATCAAATCCTGAACAGCCCCTGGTTTGTATCATAGACCTCATTGGCTGCCCGTGAACAACGTCTACTTTGACCCGCCCTCAAACACTGTAGTTGAGGAAGAGTTTGGTTTGCGTTGTCAAAATGTTGAGAAGACTCTGTTTTCTGCACTACGAAAGTTTACTATGCATGCACTTCCAAAGGATGAGATTGATATGATAAAACCGACACCATCGTTACTGTTCATATCACTGTGTACAAGTGCTGAGGAAGCCTCCGGATCTGAAATTCAGATATGATAATGGCTGTTTCATTTCCATCACACACTGTAAGCGGTGCACCAACCACAACCGACTGGGCCATCTGACCAAACAGAGCAGAGTAGGCTATCGGAAAGGAGGGGTTTAGAGAGACTGAATCCTTTATCGAACCGTTTCAGACACTGTGAGAAATGAGGTGATGCTGCAGTGTAGAAAATTAAAGTGTGACCTTTGAAACCTATTAAAGGAGACCTCCAAAACAAAGTTAGGGACCTTTAAAATAGCTAATAGGTGCTTTAATAGTAAGTTTTATGCTATTTTCACACTGTTTTATGTCTGTCAATTGCAGACAAATAAATACATGCAGAAGCGTCATGCCCCATGCACGTTAATTGAAAGCTGTAGCCTACTGTAATACTAAACTAACACATGTATAGAACTACTAAGTTGTTAAAAAGTGTTTTATTTTTTATTTTTCCCCCCATGTCTTTCTTGCCAATAGCACCAAGTAAGCCTTGGTCCTTTCTCAAAAAAAAAAACAAAACAAACAAACATACTGAATGCTCACATAACTCCACACGCTTTGGAGATGCAAACTCAATACAGTGCAAACAGTACATTTTAATTCTTCCTCTCCCTCACACACGCACACGCGCTGCATTTGCAGTGGACTTTGGACTGTACCAGATGGCTTCTGCTCTGCTACAGGACTGAGTCTCTGAGAGGGGAGGGCAGGAGAGCGGAGCAGAGGAGGGTGGGGGGTGGAAGAGTATGCAGAAAAGTGGCAGTGGTCTTTTCACTGAGCGTTTGTGTCTGGAGCGTTCACTAGCTTCTACCACTCTCTCTCTCTCTCTCTCTCTCTCTCTCTCTCTCTCTCGCTCTTATTGTTGCTCAGGGTGGAGGTTGAAACTGGATTTAACTGACTCCTAAAGGAAAGAAAGTAAAGTGAAATAGACTCGCAGAGCAGTATGTTGTACATGTTTTTCAGATATTGAAAAAGACATTGAATTTTTCAGACATTGAACGGATGGCTGAAGTTGTGGAGTAGTGGGTAAGTAGATTTCTGGCATCTGGCTGAGTGCCGTGTGTGTGAGTGTGTTCTTGAGAGGTTAAGTTTGGATACCATGAGCATGTTTTTCTCAGTACAGTTTTTCACTTCATGGCAATGGGAGGGTCTAAAGTTAGCACACAGGTTTTCTTCATCAACACACGTGGCGATTTAAATGTCAAAAATGTAACAGTATTCCACTTTGGGAAGCTTATGATCAGTTTAGAAGGGTGAAAAGACTATATTTGTGCAGACAAGAATGTTTGATTTGCACGTACATACTTGATAAAAGTACTGTTGACATTATGTCTACTCTATAAAATCTGTAAAAGTGAGATATATTGGGATCCGTGTGCATGTGCTGTATGTGAGTTATGCTTATATACTTGAATGAATATCATACAAGTCTGTATGCATGCATGCGTGTGTGTGTCGTATACTCATCCGGAGTATTCGTGTGTGTGTTGTGGATGTGTATTAATCCTAACGGAGGGGTTGCTCACTGCTGCAGTGTATGATGGACTCAGCTGTCGTCTTTTTCCTCGTCTGTCTCGTCTGTGTCTCCTTTGTTCAGACGTCCAGACATCTACTGCATCCAGAAATAGAGACTCTCTCTCTCTCTTTCTCTCCCTAGTGTTTTGAGGGGGCACATACAGAGTCATAGTTTCAGCCGGCATCAAAGCAGTTCTTCACAGCTGTCTGCATATGCTGCCGACTGATTGATAAGCCAAGCGACGCAAGAAAAAGCTCTGATTCGTTCTTATCGTTCTGTAATCCATACATTCGCTCATCAGTTACTTGCTAAAGGGCTTTGAATTGTTTATGCTTATGCTGCATTAGCAAAGTGCGCACAGCCTGGAAAAGTTGTCGAGTAACTTTCTGCACAAGTGTGCGTGGGTTCAGGGGTGTTTGGGTGGTAATCTGCACAAGAGTTTGAAAATATACAACATGTCCAAAAGGATATCCTGAGGGGAAACCGCCTAAAATAGCCATACTTTTTGAACTTCATTTCAATCTCTTATCGCAAGTTTTGTGCTTATGGAAAACGAAAGAAAATGTGGCAGAGAAACTGATAAACGAGAGAAAGAAAACAGAGTGAACGAGCAGAAAGGGAGAGATACAGACTGAGAATGAGGGAGAGAAAAGGGCTTACTAGGAAGAGAGACACATGCGGTCTTTGCATGCCGTGCATTCTTAGTGGCTGACCCCTATGGAAAATAACAACAGGCACATGTGAAGGTCATTCAGTCATCATCATTCCCTCATACTGACCACTTGCACGCACGCACACACACACACACACACACACACACACACACACACACACACACACACACACACACACACCACTGGTCTTAGAGTGGACTTTCAACACTTGTTTCACTCACAATCCTGTCTGTTAGCACTTGATGAAACCTCCAACTTGGACCAAAGTGGACCAAAATCAAACCGAGGAGGCACCTGTGATTAAAAAGTGTTTCTTGTTGTGTCTGATTCAGTCTGATCTCCTCCCTTTCCTACTCTTTTTAATCTGATTAGTTCTCATGTTTTTGCTCTGCTGGCTCAGCTGGCTCATACCGAGGAGCGAGAGGTCACAGTGACTCCCATTGTTTTTGTGAAAGGAGACGATGAGGTCATGAGAGACTTTGGTCCTTCAGAGGTCAAAGTTCAGATTACGGGCAAGCTGTGTTCTTGGTTGGATGCCGTTTTGAGTGGCTGAACTGAATAAGATGATGACTGGAGAACCCATCAGATTACATTATAATCACTGTGAGCATTTCTTGCAGATCTGAGTTTGTTAGAACATGTGAATAAACTAAATGTTCTACATTTTTCTTGATGAGTGGATGATGGTGCAAATGTGCTTTTTTAGAGGTTGTAGAAAGAGTTTTTTATTTGTTGTTAGTGTCCGTGGGATTTTTGTAAACACTCTCCTCCCCTCCTTACCTTTGCTCTACTTCTGTCTTCCTACGCTGTTGCGTAATGTCTGAAGATTTCAAACTCTGCCTTGTAAAAAATAAATTATTTAAACCACAGTGTTCATATATAATTAATGAGAAACTATCTAAGGTGCATATGAACTATTGCTTTTTGAAAATCACCACATGATGCTGAGGTGTATGAACCCAGTTATGTCAGTATCAAATTGTTTCAAATTGTGTCAGAAAATTGAGTTCTGATCATTTCATGGTACTAGCGTTCATTTAGTTAAGTTATTTTAATTTTATGTTTCAGGCTTTGTGAGGTGAATTGGAAGCACTGCTGGGTTCACAACAAGATTTCAAAATAGTTGTTGATAGAGGGTAACTTGACCTCAGCCAATGGCGTCGCTCAGAACTGCTTTAATCCCTCCCACATGTAAACAATGGCATGTTGCCCAGAGCAACTGCCAAAACTGCCATGCCTCAAATGAACTAACCGAAAGTGCCTTTTCCCACCTCTCTCGCCTGTATTATATTACTCTTTTTCTGCTTTCTTTCTGTTGTTAGTTCATAGGAAGGGAGAAAGAAAAGAGTTGCACCTGTAGCCAATGCGCTTTTGTGTGGGCACTTGTATTCCCAGTTGTATTTTCTTTGTTAAAACAAACAAAATACATTTTTTTATTTTTTTTTATTAGCTCAATTGAATGATGTTATCCACTTTTTAATCCTTCCAGGGTCTTTATTCATAGCATGTTTAGTAGTATAAAAGTAAAATTAGGCTATATTATTATCTCGCTAATACCGGTAAAAATGTATAATTGCTTACAGTATCATAATTACTTTTATCACTTGTGGGCTCATCTACTTATTTGTTGGGATACAAAGCAGCACTTCACTTGTGGTTGCCTTAATGAAGAAAAAAGTACAAGCATCATATTGCTCAATCCATAATTAGCAAGTGCTTTGCATTTTGCTAGCTAAATTCAGAAGAGAAGAATGTGCCGACTGAAGCTCGACTATCAGCACATGTAAAATTGACTGTCCTGTGCATTAAATTCAGTTCTCAGCTTATAAATGCAAAGGAGCATATGAGATTGTTTGAGCTAGATTAAGTCTGACAGTCTGTATTTAAATTTAGTGTGTGGCAGCTAGAAGGGCAGCAATGCTGAAAATACATTGAGTACTAGGCCTATATCTGGTTTTTGATTTGCCATTATGACAGATCACAGATGTTTTTAGTTTCTATATGTCAGAAACTTAATAGAACAAACAGATCAAAAGTTTGGGGTTGTAAGATTTTTTTTATTTTTTTATTTTTTTATGTTTTTGAAAGAAGTCTCTTATTTGATCAAGTATAGTAAAAACACTAATATTGTGGAATTTAAAATAAATTTAAATAACTAGGGCTGCCCTTGACGATTTTTCTAGTCGACTAATAATCATTAATTTAAGCGATTAGTCGATCAATCGCACATGTATATTAATAAGCCATATAAATCATAATAATGAGCCTTTAATTGCCTATATATAATACATAGCCTAATCATAGCTCAAGCGCACACATAAAGCTTGCCACAGCACACCGGCAAAAGTAATGATTGTTGTGAAAAACCAGCAAGGAGACTTTCAAAACAGTTTAATAATTAATGTTTTCTGTGTTTCGGCTGCAGAAATTAAATCGACGATGCTGACTCGTAATCTCCGTAGTAGTGCACGTTTCGTACAGATTACATAATCTGAGAATATTTGTTTTCCACTTGAATTCATTGACAATCGTTTGACATTTCCAGCTTTCTATAGATATATTTCTCATGTCTGTGAGACAAGTATACACTAAGTTTTTGTTTATTTTTTTGATGCTCAAGTTCACAGAGACCGAGACGGCATAAAGTGCATCCTGTTTTTCTTCTTTATTTTACAAATGCACAATGTTTTCTTGTTAATGAGAGTTTAAACAAATAAAAATAGACCATTTACAGTTTTGAATGTTGTATTTGTATGAACAAAAATGACAGAGTATTTTGAGTTCTTTCCGCTGTTATCAAGAAAAAATTCAAGTGATTGCACCGGCACCTCCATGTCTTGCAGTAATCGTGCTATACTTCAGCTTCCACACTCCGCACAAACACATGTATGTGCGCCTAATAATAGTGCACATTTATCTAGGTTAACGCTAGAGCGAGAACAGCCATGTAAAGTTGCTACTACTTGCATATTTCAAACGATAAGCCATTTTTGAGGTCTATGGATAATACGAACGTTTGGATTTCCTGCCTGACATAATGTAATTACCACAAAGACCCGCCATTAACGATCTGTCCCTCATGGACTGCGTGACTTTGCCACAAGTTTTTTTTCTTCTTCTGCGACTAACAGACTAATACAATTTTTGGTCGACTAAGCCTCTTCTAGTCATCTAATGATTAGTTGAATATTAGGGGACAGCCCTATAAATAACTTTCTATTTCAATATCTTTTAAAATGTAATTGTCAAAGCTGAATTTTCAGCAGCATTACTCCAGTCTTCAGTGTCCCATGATCCTTCAGAAATCATTCTAATATGCTGATTTGAAGCTCAAGAAACATTTCTTTTTATTGTTAATGTTGAAATCAGTTGTGCTGCTTAATATTTTTGTGGAAACCATGCTTTTTCAGGATTCTTTGAATATATAAATATAAAAGTCTTTACTTTTCTGATCAATTCATCCTTGTTTAATAAAAGTGTTCTCTTTAATAAAAAGAGAAAAAAGGGTAAAAAACGTATCTTTTGAATGGTAGTGTGTCTTACATTAGTACTGATAATCTAAGATAGTATACTTAACAAAAGTTAAAGTGACACAATATTTTAAGTACCATATACCACAAAAACATAATGTAAAATATATTGCATGAGGAACTCTTCGGAGATCTCTCCACACTCTGTTTCATTTGACGCACTAAACAGAAGTAGACTTTGTGACCTCATTATAATTGGCTAAACACAAACATTAATGATGCAAGTAGCTGACAGATATAAGAGCTGTAAGATAAAGAGGAGAATTCGGAAGAAAACAGGACAGATAAACAGAAAGAGAGACTTCTGACATGGTTAGTCGTGTGGTAGATGAAGAAAGGGAGTGTGAGACAGAGATGCCTTGGGCTAAGTCTGACCCAGCTGTGTAAAAATACCATCTATTTTTTTCATACACTCTCATCTACTAAAGATACTGTTTATCTCCCTGTGCCTCCAACCAAAACAGGGACACAACTTTCCATCCAGAAATAGATCAGAAGTAGTGTGCTGTAAATTACACTTATAGAGTCCTGACAGTATTCTTACAGCTTTGGTTTTTTATTTTTTATTTATTAGATTATATGAAGGCTGCTGCTATGGTGACGAATAAGATTTTCTCTTACTACAATTATTCTAGAGTTTATGGTTGTGAATGGTGCTACAGAGATTAGAATAGTGCATCTACATGCATCCCAGAATAGTCTAAAGAATGACAGGAAGTGGGTTGCCACGGTTGCAGGGGTCAGGCATGTCAGCTGTATGTGTGACTGGAGACTGGAGGAATAGAATTTGAGCAGCTTATAATGGTACATGCACACAGCTTCTTGGGGACATTTGACAAATGGTGTGACAAGAACACACAGTTCTTCACTACTCCTTTGATCTTTTTTTCACAGAGCTCAGGCATGTTTATATTTATGGTTGTGCATTATAAGCTTTAGTGATGCAAATTCGCACATATGGAAATACAGTCTGACAGTCAGGCAAATGAGTATTTTGTATTGTAAAACGTTTCCCTTTGGCTGTCTATGTGTTTGTGTTTTTAGTTTTTGTTTTTTAATACCTAATGACAGCAATTCAGAGAAACATCAAGAGATTGTTCCTTCATAGCTCAGGAAACCAATATATTGGTATCATATATGCGTTATTGGAAAATGCTCATTTCCCTTATTTTTACATTATGATTATCTCTGATGTCATCTAAATGTTCTTTAATTTTTAAAAACACTATTTTTTACACTGTGCATTATAATGTTTTGATGTCTAAATGAACTTGTAGCTTTAAAAATGATTGATTGTAGTTTTTAGTGTTTAATTTATAATTCGGACAAAACAGATTATTGTCCTTCGCAATTATTGACCACAATTTTAATGTGTGCTAATGTTTTATTAAAGCTTTAGTTTTGTCTTAGATGTTTCTACTAAAAGATTGTTCCTTAGCAGAAGATAATTGAAATCACTGACTTTAAATGTTTTGACATATCTTTGCAGTGTGTGACCATCTTCTGAAATTTATGAGATACTATTAAGTTTTTTCTCAGGAGAAAAGAAGCAGAGAAGCAGCAAGCTTAAGCAAACAACATTGCTCTCAATTTAATCTTAATGCTGTCTGGAAGAAACAACTATAATATTCTTATATACATATTAAAGAGATCAAATTTATTTTTTTTCTTTCCTATGAGAAACACAGATAGCAGCGAAACGATTTGGAAATAGCACACTCCCGGTTTTCTTCCAGCTTCCTGCAGCACTGCTTTAGGGAGGTGCCATAGAACACGTTCCAGGCGTCCTTCTGTGTAGTAAATCCAACCACAGAGAGAAATCACATTCCAGTGTTAATTCATGGATTGATTAAAAGTATATCGGTAAAGTAAAAGTTCTCTGAAACGTCAGAGCACAGTGTAATGGTTTTCAGAAACATCTGTTAATGAATTCTTGTATAAGTCTTTTGTGTTCTCTTTGTCATGCAGCTGAAAGGGTTTATTTTGCAGATCTGAAAACGGTTACCTTGACTTTGTTCACTTTATCCAGCAGATATGTCTCTTAACACATCGTTAGGCTTTCAGCATTTCTTAGCAAAACATGAGAGTGCCTCTCTGTGTACATTACACATGACAGAATGAGACTGTGTGTATGAAAGTCAGCCAAAGCAGTTGAAGAAAGCTGTGGCCGCTGTGTTTATTATACTTTCATATGTTGAAGTCCAGAGAAGCATGTGGTAAGTCATGTAGCTGTACACACACAAAACATACACTGTACTCAACCGTTAGTCAACATGAAGTGCTTTTCACAACACTTTACTTCTATAATGTGCATGTCATTATAGAAGTAACAGGAATTCATGTTGATGTTAACAGTTCAGTACAGTGTGTATTTCTGAGAGAAATATAATATTCAATCAGAAAATGACTTGTTGTCTATTGGGAATTGATTGGATGATTAAAAAGTGTGCGTTACAGACCAGAATAAATGTACCTAAGCAGCTAGTTTGTTAACATTATCCAATAGCTTGCAAGGACTTAGTGACATCAGTAGAAAGGGAAATTTTGTTCTAGAAGTAAAAGTTTTTTATTACTAGATATTACAAAGAATAATAACATGTTCTGATAAATCATTCATAATAAGACCAGGAGCATGCATTAAAAAACTAAATAGAATACATTTTTATTGCCTTTAGATGCTATTCTGGCCATATTTAGACCTCTCTGGTTGAAGAGACATCTGCAAAAGCTTGTTTCTCAAAAGGCTTCCTGTTTTCAGTCAGAAAATATGACAAAATGTGAGACTGGAAACCCAACTCCCCTTAAGACATCCATTTCAGTGGTAACTGAGAAGCCAGAATACCAGTAACAATGAAAGAGCTGTGGGTTCTCATGAAAAGGTAAATGACTGAGGTGTCCGTTCTCAAGCCAGAAAGAGAAAGAACAGGTCTGGAATGTAGCTTGACAGGCAACATGTATGTTGATACAGTTTCAGGACATCTGGCCACAGTCCAAACAAGGATTCATTGAGCAACACTTTGAGGGATGTTTTTCTTCATTCTTCTTTTTTCACGATTCACTGGACATCTAGAGCCACAGAATGTCTCTTATTTGACCAAAAGATATTTTAGAGTACAAACAATGTCTAGGACTGTTTTCCTTTAGAACTGTATTTATGTTTTAGTTCTAACTTCAAACCTAGTCCATTTTCACCACAATCAGTGTTGTATGTATAATGGACATATGACTTCACCCTAATGGACAGAAATTATGTTTTTACTAGCGTAATAATTAGCAGGGGGTCCGTGTTTTCCCTGCATTTGTCTGCCGCTCAGGAAAGGAAGGAGCCAAATGTGCACATATGTGTGTGTGTGTGTGTGTGTGTGTTCTGGCAGTGTCACATGGAGAAGGCATGTGTGTTTCCTCCCAGAGAGGCCACCGCTGAGTGTATGTGTACGCATGTATATGAATGAACTTGATGCACTGCAGCAGTTTCCAGGGTCACAGGGTGCAGCGTTTTCAGAGCAGCACTGTATGTTTACAGTGCTCACGCACATACATTCAGAGACATACATTAACATGCTACCCAGAGAGGCCTCTTAGGGTGGAAACCAAGTTTGTTCTCTCTAAAAACCCATGGCTGTTTCGTGCAATTTTGATTCTTTGTGTTGTCCATTTAAATGAATATTCTGGGTTCAATACAAGTTAATCTCAATCACAGCGTTTGTTGCATAATGTTGATTACCACAAAAAATAATTTAAACTTTTTTGCATTACACTTTTACATTTAGACACTTACAAT
The DNA here is from genome assembly GCA_039654765.1 of Mylopharyngodon piceus. Classification (NCBI taxonomy): domain Eukaryota; kingdom Metazoa; phylum Chordata; class Actinopteri; order Cypriniformes; family Xenocyprididae; genus Mylopharyngodon; species Mylopharyngodon piceus. Next base: position 15,163,504 of record CM077443.1, read on the forward strand.
TGAAGTAAATGGGACCAATGTTTGAGGTTTTAAAGGTGGGGTAAGCAATTTCTGAAAAACACTGTTGAAAGTGGATCAGACAGAGCACCAAAACACACTTAAACCAATCAGCAGTAAGGGGTGTGTAAACTCATTAGGGAGATGCCTGTGTTGCATAGCATATTTGTGGATTTGGAGGCGGTGCTATCAAGATAGAGGCGTGATCATTTTGGGTAGGGGCGTGATTGTTTTGGTGATTTCAAATATCAACAGCGTTTCTCAGAAATCGCTTACTGCACCTTTAAAAGCAAAAAAAAGTGATGCGTAATTTAATAAAAGCAATTCTTTAGTTAAAACTTGTGTATTTGAGCTGTAAAGTTGTTGTGTTTATGGTCGTGTTTGCGGTTTTAGGCGTAATGACAATGAAGTTGGATTTTTTTGTTTTTATTTTCAAACTGAAATCACGTTAACACGCATTGTTTACATCTTGTGATTATGCTATTGAAACAGTAAACAAATTGAAAATACGCGTAATGGAAACCCAATTTCGCATAAACTCCCATATATCTCAAAAAAGTTTTACTCTCGTATGAGGTGGTTTTTCAGGCAATTCGAAAAAGGAATATTTTGCAAAACTGTAACGGAAACAGTTTTTTTTCGCATATACAGGTCACCTGGTGTACGTAAAAGTCAATCATTCTTTAAAGATGGCGCGGTATGTTTGGACAGAAGATGAGACAGAGTTCTTTATTAAACTCATAAAAGACAAAAGAATTATGGGAATACTGGATTTAACTAAACAACAAAGAAATGCCACAACTTATCAAGACCTCGAAGCAGATAGGAGGGAGAAACACCCAGAAACACCTCAAATATGGCTGTTCCAAAGTATAAGGGGCTTTCTTTGCCATTAATGGTTGGATAACACGCCTATGTCTCCTTGATTAAAAATAATAGCTAGTGCAGTGGCTGCGATATACTTAAACCTACTAACATCTGTTGCCATGATTTTTAGAATGACTTATCGGGAAAAAATTACTGTTTACTCGCATAACATTAGTTAACAGAAACACTGTCATTTTGCAATAGTTTAATAGTAATAATTTAGAAAATATTGCAAAAGTTTTGCGCAAATCTTTAATGGAAACCCAGCTAGTGAGTATTTAAGGTGGAAATTAATTTTTATGGTAATCAGCATTATGCCACAAGTTGTCAATTGAGCTTAACTTGTACAGAATGCAGAATATTCCTTTAAACCTACCTGTAATGAGCATTTTCTAACCTAGTAAAGCCAGAAAAAGGAGAATCAAACAGATGGATCAAGTTAAAGTAAAATTCAAGTAAAATTCTCAAGTATGTAAATCTGTCAAACAATTTTGAACCTCTTTGAGCTGATTTGAAACAACTAAAATCTAATTGAACTATGCATAGTTTTCTTAAAATGCGTGGAGAAAACAACAACAACAAACTTTATAAAAGATAAATTATATGAAAGTCTGAGGCCAAAGAGAAAAAGAAAGGACAACTACAGGCAAAATGGAGACAGACATTTTGACTGTAGTGAAATACAGAAACAGTCAGACTGTCAAAGGCTCTATTGTCTTTACTTTGCTCTGGGCTCAAGACATCCGCATAGTTGTACCTCTCCATGGGGCCTTTGCACAGCTGTGTGTGTGCATGCACGGGCGTTCTCTTACGCAGTATATGTTACAGTGTAACTGTGTCAGTGTTTTCTCTAGGAAGAGTGTTTGTCTTACAGGCCACTGCAGAGGCCCTTTTGTTTAACTTGGTGAAGAGGATCATCCTCAAAGCGAAGGCCCTCAACAGTACTGTACGCTTACACTGAGGTGTAGTCAGTGTATGTGCTTGTAGAGTATGTGTGTGTGTTTGTGTGCGAATGTCACTGTGTGTCTCTGCAAGTTTGTTTAGTGCCTACGCCTCAAGGATACAGCAAGCGCTGGCCCCGCTTAGTTATTACAGTTATTAGCTGTGTTTACATCCAAGTTGCGAATTTAATTTAGGTGAGAAAAAGGAATGTCGCAAAAACCGTTTGCAAATAAAAATCGTGACATTTCCAACCCCATGCTCGAGAGAACAAAATCATCACTTCTGTGGAAATTGGCTACTTCCTCTCAGAACTGTTTGGCAAACATTTTATGGACTGGCTTTGGCTCCCACATTTCTAAATGACCAGAGAAACATCTTTTCTTTTTGTTCTCTGAGCAAATTATTCAGTTACACAAACTTGTTGCGGCAAAGACACATGACTTTTGTGATGCTTATCTAGGAATTTATTCGGTAAATGTGTTGACATCGTGGTCAATACGCATGTCTTCTTACTGAAAAATACTTTAACCACCTGAAGCAAACATATTTATTTTATGTACTTTTTTGGAAATTTTAAATGCATTTTGGTGTTTCCAAACACCATTTTTTTATTTATTTATTTTTTTTAAATGTAAAGTCCCTAAATTCACAAAAACACATGGAAACCAGACCGATGTATTTTTCCCCCAGTTTCTTGTCACACCTTTTTAAAATTTGCTTATGCTAAATGTGGATTCCATGAAGAATTTTTTTTTGTTGTTTCTCACCAAAAGATCAAAAAACTTCCCTATTGTATGAATTTTATTTGCATCTTGATATTTCTATTTTTATGTAATGTGTAGTCCCATCATTTACAAAAACATATGGAAACAAATAAACATGGATTTTTTTTTTTTTTAGTTTCTTGTCCCATTTTTCTTAAAATTTATGCTAAATGAGGATCCCATGAAGAGTTTTTCATTGTTTGTTGTTTCTACCTGCTTGTTTTCCTGTAAAGGACTTGATCATACATCAGTATCCACAAGCTTTTTTTTAATTTCTCACTGTTATAATCATTCTCAGCTCACAGTGACAAGGGCCACATGTTCAATAGCACTGAACCTGAAGACCTCAGATCCGTGGTCATAGTTCAGAATTCTGTTTAAGGGGTGTCTGTAAAACAATACTGCCCTCTTCTGGGAAGAGAGAGGAGAAAAGGCCAGAATAAGGCCAGCAACAGATCAGAGACACTGCTCTAAGAGGAATAGAAAGCTTTGCAGCAGATGTGCTCTTATAATAGCCCCTAATGGAAGCGAAACACCAAACCAAAATAGTGAAATCCAAAAAGGTTAAATCCATCTTCAGGAAAGTAACACGAAATTGAGATCATCCCCACCCTCTTCTGCACACTAGCTTGGCTTGTAGGCAATTTTTGATTTTTAATCTGTCATTGAACTTTTGATTGTTTCAGGAAACAAAAAAACTAAATGTAGCTTGTGAATTAGTCACAGTACAGTTGAATGACAGACTAAGACACAGACATTCACAATTTGCACAGCATCTCACAGTCACAAACACACACACACACTTTACTCATGTGCATTGGCAGAAATGGAGCTGTCTGGTGCCATGGCAACCAATGCGGATATCCACCCCAATTCCCACCCCCTTCCTCATCAGAAAGAGAGAGAGAGCGATAGAACGTTAATTAAAATGGAAGCAGGGAATAACCAGAGAGCGAGGGGGGGAAAAAGAGAAAAGCATAGCTTCTACAAGATAAAAGGTTAGACTTTGCCTACAATGCAAATAAAAAGGAAATGAGACAAATCCGGATTTCGGTTCTGTATGCAAGAAGTTGAATGAAGTACGTGAAATGAAGTCCAACATAATTAAACAGGTTTTTCACAAAATTGACACAGTGCCAAATAATGAAAAACTGTAATTTGCAAGTAGGGAAATATATTACCTACGTTATATATATATTTTTTTCTTTTATATTCTTTCATTTTAATAATTATTGCCTTACCCACTTTGTAGTCTTACAGTCACATATAAAAATGTGTAAATATTTGTCATGCAGTGAAGCACAAGGAAAAACTAAAACATTAAGACACACACACACACACACACACACACACACACAGACAGGAAAAGCACCAACATGAGCTAAACAGGGCGCCAGGCCGGGGCATCTGAGGACAACGTGGGAGGGAGGAAAGCGGAGGGGAGGGACTAAGGTAGGTTTAGAACAGGAGAAAAGAATAATTCCAGAGTACACAGAGAAATAAATGAAGGGATCAAGATAGATTGTGGCAGAGTGAGAGATGGGGGGTAGAGTAAAGATCATGACGTGTCTACGTCAGCCGAAGGCATGAACCGCAGTGTCTGTTTCTGAGACACTTCTGAGAACATTTCTTTAAAGGTTTAACTAAAATATTCTTACACTAAACGGGTATTTTTTGTATGTCCCTTACAGATGAACCTGCAAATTCATCACGGAATTGAATATTTCCCACATAGAGGTAAGAGCGATGTTATATGCCCCTTGAAATGCATGGTTGCAGTACTGTAGAGAACCTAGAGGTGGCAGACTGTCACACCAGCATCCTGTTAGAGCTGTCTGTTCAACTGTCTTCAAAACATGACCCAGCAGAACAGTGTTATAATAAGGGAGTGGTTGGTGGCACCGCCCCTCTGTAGTCACAATCTATGAGTCAACCAGATATCATCATCATAATTTGGGTAGAAGAACAGCGGTTGTGCATGTGTGAGTCTCCTGTGTGATCCTATAGTTGGAAAGGTATTCCATATACATACTACACTTTCTTTTTTATGTGTACTGTCCAGCTCTTACAGACTATGTGGACAGCACGAACGTGCATTCAGTCACTGTACATAATTAGCTAAATATTATGGAAGCCTTTTTCCACCTGAGAGTAAAAAATTAAAAGGTAATTGTTGGATTGTAAGTCATAGTCACATAGCAAGATACAAAGTCACATTGTGAGATTGTGTTACATAACACAAAATGCAATGTGACAATATGTCTCGTAATTGTTACTTTCTTTCTCTGGAGATTTTTATTATCCCACAAAGTTGCAACTATGAGATATAAAGTCAAATGACGTCACATAGCGAGAGTCACATTGCGATAAAGTTGCATTAATGAAAAACATAAGATACAACATGTCATATTGTGTTGCAATTATTATGAAACTCGCAATTGCGACATTGATAAAAAAAAAATAAAATTGGGAGAAATAAAGATACATTTTGAAATGCTATGAGAAATAAAGTTGCAGCTGTGAGATATAAAGTCACAGTTTGGAAGAAATAAAGTTGCAATTGTGAGATGTATAAAAAGTGAGAAATAAAGTTGCAGTTGTAAAATGTAGTCACATTTTGAAATAAAAAGTTAGAATTATGAGAATAAAGTTGCAATTTACTCTGAGACGGAAACAGGCATCCAATAAATACCGAGGCATTTATAAACCTGCAAAAGTATTTGCTTTCTGAAACCACAGTAATTGTGTCAGGATTCGGCACATCTGTGCATGAAGCAAAAGAAAGAAAACATGACTCAGCAGTCTCCTGGCACCCTCTTAGAGCCCATCTTTGTTGTGGGATAGCTGCCCATGGATGTGCCCGATCAAATAAACCTTAATCTCTAAAGGCCTCCAGGCCAAACAGGCCGGTCCGGCTCCATCCAGTCCTATCCAGGCAGGCCGCCAGTCTGCCTGGGCCTCGCTTGCGAAGTCATGCCCACTGCGCCCTCCCTGCAGCGGGTACGGTACCGAGGGGAATGTCCCCCGCCCTCCCTCTTTCTCTCGCCCAGGCCTGTTCGAGATAGCCAATGGTATAACCAACTCGGACAAAGTTAAAATGGTTCGAGACAAGCTTTCATCCAATCAGAGCGCACTGCAGTAGAGCAAGCAGGTGGGTGGGGGGTGGAAAGGAGAGAGACAAGGCGAAAGACAAAGGAAACGGAAGATGGAGGGATTGACTTGGCACAAGGCAGAAAAATAGAAATCGAGATAGAGGAGAAAAGAACATGTTGTTTGTCGGAGAGGAAGCAACGAGTATCGACTGCTGCTGCACTTATTGATCGTTCTCAAACTCTGTTTGTCCAGAACAGTCACAGAGACATTTATCTTCACATGTGCACACACCCAGATGTTGTGTGGATTTTGTAACATTTGTGCAAATTTGTAACAACCGTAACTGCCTGTGTTCTTTGAATAGTAACACTCGCATTGTGAATTCTGGACCTCAGGGCAGGAGACAGACACACTCCATGCGTCTTCCTGCCAAGATTTGCCAAGTTCACTCACCAGTGAGAAATTGGTTAGTGTAGCAGACTGACTCCTCCGCCTCATATTGCTCATCCTTTTCCAGCCATCAATAGACGAATGACCCAGGAGAAGCGGAGGTGATGGGGGAATGGGCAGAGAGCAGAGATCCCACACACACTGAGAGTCTATCTATCCTTCTGTCTGTTTCCATAGATAAAGGGAAGAGAGGTGATTAAATGAGTTCAGCTGCATTACTTTGCATTCTGATTCAGGACTGCAGAATCCTTCTGTCTGTTCATCTCTCCATCTTCTCAACTTCTGTCTTCCTTCCATTTCCTGACCACTGTTTTATCTCCTCAAGAGTCCTCTCAGACACCACACACACAACACATAAAGGAACATGGACTTAAAATACACAAACATCCAGTGGGGCAACATTATCTAAAGAAGAAGGTCAGATAAATTTTTGTTTCACAAATAAACTTGATTAAAAATTACAGAGCAAATAACACTTTCAGGAAAGCAAAGTGGAAAATTGCACTTTTTGCTCGTCACTGGGGAAGTACCCTCAAGGGTTTGTACGTTATCTACACCTGGTGCATATTGGTACCGTACTATAATTGCACCATTTAAAAGTGGATAAAATATCTTTTAGCATGACAAGCTGGTGTACCCCTAAAGGTACGTTTTTTTTTTTTTTTGTTTTTTTTTTTTTTTTTGTTAGTGTTCCTATTATTTTAAACTAACTCTGGGGTCCTCTGAGAAAAGCAATCTTACCCAGATAGGAATTAATATATAATCAAGGTTCAAGGTACTGTTTATAGTCTATTTTTATAGTCATAAATAAATTAAACATTTATTTATGTTTATAGAAATTAGTTTTGAATGAGAGAACTGCTGCAACATTAACCAACAAAACACACATACTACAGACATTAACAGACCATCACACTTTACGAAAACTTCCTAAAAAAAAATTAATTCATAAATTACTTGAAAATCACGACAATTGCATGTAATATACAAGTAGTTGATAGTACCTACAATTATCTCAACAGCCCCTACCAATATCCTGATCCTGCTGGAATTGCTCATTGATAAATTTCACTGACAAAGGAACAAATGAGTATTTATATTGATTGTACATGCATAACGGACCCTGTATCTCCTACCAGGGTTCATCAGCATATACTCAGAATACAACACACGTGAAGAATCACATGTGAATAAAATCTTACTGGCCTGCTGAATCATGGACTGCTCGAAAATATCTCGTAAGGTGCTGAGTGTGGGTATTCCCACAATCTGAGCTTTTATACTTCAATATATACTGTGTGTATATAGTTCAAAAGTTTGTGATCTGTGAAACTTTTGTATATAAATGTGTGTTACATTGAAATTTCTTATTGCACTGCCTGGTGCACTTTCATAATGGTAAAGTGTTGATGCAGACCGTGCAATACATATGCAGGCTTCATTCTGTCTATGTTAGAGGAGATCTCCAGATGGACATGTCATGAAACACTATTAATATCTGTTTAGTGTCCATTGTGACCAGCTTCTTTCAAAGGCTTTCTTAGAATCACATGCTTGAATTTGATTGGATGGGTTTATGCAATTTCTGGGAGTCAGGATGCAATGATTTTTGTCAGGCTTGTCAGGAATCAAAGTCATTGTGTTTACAAGGTACTGGGCTCTTATAATGAGAACTTTGGCAAATTCAGTCTTTTTCAATCAAACTTTATGAGGTTCATGGCATCTTACATTTTTTAAAGATATTCAGTTTGGTTCATCTACCACTTGGTATCACTTCAAATGGTAAAATATAGTTACAAGATCTGTCCATGGTTGATCCACAAAATTTTGTCTTACTAAATTCAGTAGGATTGTCTCCATCATAGGTTTAGGAGATGTTTTGGGTTGAGTTGGTATAAACAACACAGAGCAACACATTATTTTTTCATTATTTTATTAATTTATTTGTTTTGGTTCAGTGCCACTCTCATTATATCAGTGTTGGAATGCTACCTGGAAATAGTTGCTTGCCAAGCTATAACCTACTCATAATTTATAGCTACAAAGTTACAAAAGGTTAAAAATAACATCAGTGGTTCTCAACCTTTTTTAACTTGAAGGCCCCCCATTGTCCAACAAAATATTCAAAAGCCCCTCATAGAATATAAGATATATTTAAGATATCAAAAGATATTTCCAATGGAGTTTCTGCTGTAATTATGACAAAGCTTCTTGATTTCAATTTTTTTTTATTAACAGAAACTGGGAGTGTTGATTTATTAATTTAAACACGGTTCATTTTGTGATCCCATAAGATTCTAAATTCTGATTCTGTATGTTCTTCAATAAAATCAATAGTTATTGAGGGGGAAATTTCTGTTTATATTTATGTATTTCATATATATTTTCATTAATTATTATCATTAAGTTTATTTTAATATAATTACATCATTTTAAGTCACGCTGTGGATCTGTGGAAGTTTGCTAAGGCACCCAGGTTGAGAACCACTGCCTTAGATGAGAATTTTAATGCTTCTGTTTGTATGCCCATGATGTCATGCTTCTATATGCCTGGCACCTTTATAATGTCACCACATAATGCAGACTAATTCATATTAGTAAAGCACACTATATTTACTATTGGACTAGGCATATATGTGTTTGTTTGGATAGTTCTGCATGTCTATAGACTTAAATCTTTGTTCTTATGTGGATCAGGGTTTTTATTATTACTTTATGATTCTTTAAAGCAGCACTGGAAGCCACTCGGGCAGATCGCCACATACTGCTCATACCAACACATTATCCCACTGAATGCCTGCTGAAGAATGCAGCACATCCCTCACCCTCCACCCCGCTATGTCCCTCTGCCTGACTTTCTACCATCTCTTTTTCACCAACCGCGAAGGAAAGGTGGAGATAGAAATTGAGAGAAAGATGCAAAATTATACTGTAAATTCAAGCATAAAGTCTGAGCGGGAAGATATGTGGTTTGAGTGATGAATGACAGGTGTGTGTTGAATTTGATGAGTTAGTATGATTCTGCAAAAGTGTGTATGAGTAGCGCATTACTCTTTAATCATAGTGTGTGTGTGGGTTCGGCTAGGCTAGGTGTGTTCTTCCTAATATGTGTGTGTGTGTTGCAGGTATGACTCAGAGTCGGATATGAGCAGGCATGAGGTATGTGTGCGGGTTTGTGTAGAGGATGTGACTCAGGAGGCATGCACTGGGTGTTCAGTGTAAATCGCTCGATCTAATGACAACTGGAGTAATCACATTGTTCAGTAGTCTGAGCCAGCAGTGAAAGTGCTCTGTGACTCATACAGAAAGGCAGGATGGAGCTCACACACAAACAATATAACCCCAAGGGCCGTCATTCACTAAACGTGAGATAATTTGCTATAAACATGAGATAATTCAGCGGGAAAACACCTTACATGGTTGTTTGTTTTTCTAGATAGGTTCTTTCATCTGTAAAATGTGTTAAGGCCACTCTCCCAAGAGAAGATAACATAAACCTACTCATATGTAATGTACAGAAAATGTTGCAAAAACATGATGACTTTTTTTGGCAGTGTATACACATACTCGACAGTATATTCAGTAGGACTTTTCCAGTGTTTTGGTCAGTGCTGAAGTATTTAATATACTTGTAGTCAGTTTGTGACACTTTTCAGGCCTGATAATTTGAAAATAAGCAAATTTGCACCAAAATATTACCATAAAAGAACATTTTCGTTCACAAGAGAAAAGGCTGAAAATATGCATAGAAAACGGATCTGAAAACAGAAATGTTAAAATGGAAAAAGCAGCATGCATGTAAATATTAATTTAATATTGTTTTGTTATATTTGTGATATCTTGCCAGATATCTCAAATACATCAATGAGATATGTACAACTTCTCTATATATGTGATGAGATGCACACAGAGAAATCCAGACGGTTAACAAGCACTCAGTCTGAACACTAGTGGTATTAGCATATTGTCAAAATTCAGATGTGATTGCAAACTCATTTTGCATTTGTGTTGCCTAATTTTGCACATACAAAGTGTGACAATTCAAATACTTAAATATAACACAAATAACATTTGCATTTCCCAAGATACACCTTTTGGGTACTGGCTGATTAAAAAAGAGTGTTTCCCGTTCTTGAACAGATTGCAGGCGTGTGCTTGTGTGCCCTGTGCGTTATATAAAGAGACTAACCAAAATTTCATGTAATACGTGCAGGGAACAGATGGACTTGTATTTGAAATTACAGTTTTATTGAAGTAGTATTCATTTGACACTTGCATAACTACTGGTACACAGTTTTTTTTTTTTTTTTCTCTATACGGTTCTTAAATTATTTAAACTGTAACGTTTTTTGACCTTTCCTATTATAAAATCACACCAATGAAGGAAGTAACTGTATTTAACATTAATATAATTGCTATTTAATCAAAGCAAAAGATTTTTGCTATTGGTTTTCAGTCTAATGAGTTACTGCATTACTATTAATAAGTATACTGAAGGTTTTAAATTAATTTAATTTTTGTTGTGCAGTGTGTTTGTTTTGCATCTAAAGTTCACACAGTTGTTATATAAGAGCATTTTGCAGCTGCCATTATATAGGTGACAGTTATGATGTAAATCTTTGAAGTGATGTCTAAATAATAGTACTCAAGTCTCTTGGCTGGATTAGTTTTTTGAGTTCCCAAAATGTGCCAAAATTTGGAACATTTCTTGACTACATCACTTGTAAACTTTAAAGAGAAAACAAACATAAGTGGCTTTTAGACACAAGATTCATGCCAAGATATGATTAAAACAGGACAGGCCATCTGTGAAGTGATACTTTCATACTTTCAAAGATGGTGATGGTCATAGAAATATTATTTTAAGCATTTTAAAATTGTGCATTCCAGGATTTGGGAAGTCATGGAAATTCAAAAAGTGTGGGAACCCTTAATTAAAGCTGAAAAACATACTGTTTCTTTTTACAGTGTAGTATGCAGAGACCATATGTAGAGGGTTGATTCCACCGAAAAATATAACTGTGACTTTGTCGATCAAACCAACACATCTCAGCTAATGGCATGAGGTTTGGGCTGGACTATCTTTTTGTCAGGCCAATTGAAGATGGGGCAGTATTCAGAAAACCTGTTTGAGAACATTATGTTTGGTGACTCAGAAGAGTTGGTCATGATTTGCACATAATTTGGTCTATTGTTCATGTTGGCAGGATACTCTTTTGCTTGTTTCAGCAAGATTCACGTTGATTTGCTGCCAAAATGTTAATCAATTTAGTGCAGCTGTTTAGTCTGTCACCCTTCCTCCATTCTTAATTGGTGAATGTGACAGACCTGTAAGAAGAGGATGAGAATTCAGCGAAAACTGTTGAAGGTGTGACATCCCCCAAATCACGTTTTTGAGTCAGCTAGGGGAGTTCGCTCGTGTAATGCTTCACCATTAAGTTTTCAGACCATAAAATGCAAATGCAAAAATGAAAGAAAAAAAAAAATGAAACCAAAAGTTTTTTGTTGGTTACTTCAACAATGGATAGTTGCTATTTTCTCTCCTTTTATTCAGTTTAACTTTTTCTAAATCATGACTTTAGTAAAGATTTTGACATTTTATATCTTTCTGTTTTTGTCTTAAGTTTATTTATATAGAATAGCATATTTTATACATAGTGGTAATTCAAAGTGCTTTACATTATATGATATATGTATATATATTTCTTTTTTTCCCTTTATCTTTTCCCACTTCGTCTCTCTCTCTCTCTCTCTCTCTCTCTCTCTCTCTCTCTCTCTCTCTCTCTCTCTCTCTCTCTCTCTCCTCATCTGTTGCTGAGGGATCATGGTCCTGTCATAATTAGGCCCTTTCTGCCTGATATTTTTCTGAGGCCCATTAGGGGGACGGCAGGCACTTCTGCTCCCTCTCAGCTGAAACATTACAACTCTTTAGCCTGTGTAAACACACTCTGAAATTGACTCTTCTCTCTGGTCAACACCCCTACTCACTAAGATCTCAGAGTGGTACTGTAAGCACTGACCGCACTGGTGATTTAATCACCGTCCCAGAAATGTTAAATGTGTTTACAAATATAGGTTTCTTAATGTATTCCAAAGTGTTGGGAAATGGTGTGTCACTGCCCTCTATTTTCACTCAAGCTCTTTGTAGTGCACTACAGTGTCACTTCAAAACTCACATGTCATCCTGTTTTCCTTTAATTTTTCTTAGTTACAGCCACAGAAACACATACTGTGGCAAATGCACACCCTCTTAAGTTGTGAAGTCCTCTCACTTGTGAGTAGTGCTCAATGTTAAGGGCTACTTTAAAGGGAGTGTTCGCCCAAAAATGACAATTCATCCCTCATGTTGGTCTAGACCTGAATGATTTTTGTTCTTTAGTGGAACGCAAAAGGAGTCTTCACACAGCTCCTTTCCATACAACAACAATTCACAGGTGGCCAAGATCTAGAAATGTGATCAGACATTATAAGACTACTATATAAGTGGTCCATATGATGCATCACTACATCCTTTTTTGAATGTGATCCTTCTATAATGCTATTGAATGGCTTGAGAAGACAAAAAGATTATAATTATCACTTTTATGGTGCATTTATTGTGTTTTTGCTAGACCGTGACAGCTGTGGTCTATCTATATGAACTGCCCTCAAATCTCTCCTTTTGTGTCCTTCATGGAAAAACAGTGTATGGTTTTGGAATGACATGAGGATGAGTAAATGATGACAGAATTTTCATTTTTGGATGAATGATTCCTTTAAGATATTTGAGAGTGTTGGTCATTTTCTCCAACACTTTAACAGTCTTTGTTCTGGTGTTTGTTAACTTGTTGGGAGATGTTCCAATTTGTCCATTCATTTACTCTGTTTCCATTTGCAAAGCTTTTCTTTTTCTTTTTTTTTTTTTCTGAAGAGAAATTTGTCAAAATCTGGCAGAGAGGTTTTGCTGTATAACTGTAACATACAGTTTGAGAGTTAACTGCAACCTTTCCTAAGTGACTGCCAGAGAACTTAAAGCGTAACTGATTTAATTTACATAGTTGGATGCTGTGATCACATCTGAATCACAAGGTTTTTCACACATGTCCCTTTAGCCAGCTGATCATGTGTGAGAAAAATGGGTCAGAGTTTGTTTATTATTCTGGGGTTTGCAATGGATTGCCTCAGTAGGTGAAATGATTGGCTTTTCTCTGAAACTCTTTTCTCTCTCTTGAAGTGCCCATTCATTTCTAGACATGCACATAATCAGTCAACTATTATGTCTTGTGACTAACTTTTATCTTCTTTTCAATCATAACTTGTCATTTGTCAATCAGACCACGAGAGCTTGTGGTTACTGTGTCATTAAAGTTACGGTTCCTGCAACGTCTTCTTTTGTAGCCTCTCCTCTGACTTATTGTTTCCCCTTTAATCTCAGTTTTTATTTAAGTTTTTGTGTTTTATTTATCTACCTAAAGTTAAGATTTGCATTGAGGCATCTGGTCCTGGATCTTCGCAAAAGAAGCAGTTTCACTTAAGAAGGTAGCTGCATTGTTACGGTGGACGTTGGGCCAGTGCTGGGTGTCTAAATGGGTTTTATTGAAAAGGAAATCTGTCAGAGCCTGATAAAAGAGAATGGGCTCCTGGACATGAAGAATGGGTCAGAGGGTTCATTCTGAAAAGACTGCCTTTTCATCACTGCATGACTCATTCTTTGTGTGTCTGTGTGTGTGCATGCATAGTATTCAAATACCCAATCATGTGTATCCAGAGTGTGTTTCCTTGTTGTATTTGGTGTTTATTAAAGTGTGAGGGATAACATTTTACGATAATGCAGCAATATGTAGATGGTCCTGGAGATGAAGTCAGGAAAATATAGAACATTTTTGTGTGTGCGAGAGATTTAACATGAGAAGCATTGTGTGAAATTTTTTTTTTTTTTTTTTGTGTGTGTGATTAAGTGTGTGTTCTGGCTCACTGAGGTATAGTGCCCTCTTACCTCACCGCTCAGGCATCCCTGTGCGGAGCAGAGCAGTGTGAACAGAAAGAGAGAAAGTCTCACAGTGAGGGTATTCATATACTCCTAGCATTGACAAAAGAGATGAAGGGAGGGAGGGAAAGTGAGAGAGAAAGAGTACAGGGGATCAAACTGAGATTGTGGAGGCTTAAACATCAAACATTCATATTACCATTATGAATGGCTAATCAGCAAAAAAAAATGCTTGTGAATTAAGCCCAGATTGGTTTTGCAGACTAGGTATTAAAAGTATAATTATCATCCAACTTTCCCAGTACCCTACTCAGTATGGGTTGGGATACATTGTACCTTGATTATTTACCCTCAAATTAGCTTGTCCATTGTGACGTTACCTTCTAATTCATTGTTCTTCTGTCTCTTATTCCCTTCTCATCTTTATTCCCCTCGCCCATTCTCTAATCCCCCCTTCATCCATCCACACTGCCCAATCCTGCTCCTTTGGACACCAGTAAGTGCCCCGTCCTTCCCCACCTCTTTCCATCATGCCGAGCAGGATTCCTAGAGTTCCAGATGTGGCGCTGCGTCCCTCACAGGCCCCTTAGCAGGGCCCTCTCCTTCATATCGGGTGGCCTGGTTCACCGTGTCCTCAGACAACCCGAGCTGAGCACAGGAAAGGGGCCACGATCTGGGGGTGGCCCACTTCAGCCTCAGATCAGGATCTACAGCTCTACTGCTCTCTCCACAATATAGTTATATAGTGTAATGCCTCTGACAGCGGTACAGAAAGCTGTTTAGACATGTTTTTATGATTGTGAGAATTAGAGTGGTTACTTGTTTTCGTAGTATACATGTGTAAAATTATATTAGCAGTATTAGTAAAAATGAATTATTTTTATTGCGATTTTATGTTTTTCTGGCCCATATTGAATCCCTCTATTCTTCTATCCATTAATTGATCCATCTCTATCCATCAATCTGTCTTTCTGTCTGTCAGTATATCTGTCTATCTATCCATCTATCTTTCTGTCTATCTCTAATAAATTTTTAGAATAAATATACAATACATTTTGTTTTATTATATGTATTTTAAATTAATGACTATAATCTCAGGTCTTTTATAAATTCGTTATTATTATAATTATATAGAAAAAGATTTGTATCATATTACAAATTTTCTGCAGAGAATATACATTTCTATATATTCTACAAATATTCTCTCTATATATATCTATATATACACACGCTTTAATGAATTTTCATGTTTTTTGAATAATTCTTTTTATTACTGTTTTAAATTGTTTTCATATTTTAAATATGTATAAAAAAGTAGCAAACAAATCTTCTGTCGTATATTGTATATAAACTCGCAGTTTAATGATAACGTATCGCGTTGTCAAGAGCCGACAAAACACGGTACCTGAGACAGAGAAAATGGCCATGTTTGAAGGAGTTCTAGAGCGTGAGAGAGCTTGATAGGTTGATAGTCATGCTATGTTACCAGACCAGCAGTCACATGATCAGTTCGCTTCTGTTTGATTGGACGAGAGAGCAGAATCCAATGTTAAATTAGATTAAGTGGCCTATGAGCCATGCTGAACATGTTTCGAACCAAACATTGTGCGGCATCACCGCAGGTAGATGCGTAGACGCCACTTCACGTGTGTGACTCAGTGGATTTAACGATCTAACAGATTCTGAACTTCCCAATTAGTAAAGTGGTCCAATAGCTTAGTTTTTATGAGCATGTGTGCATGTAGGTCTGTGTCTATGTGAGATGGTGCTCAGTATTCAGACCACACTGCAGACAGTCTCAGCAGCATAATGGGAGGTTGACTGTTGGGGGTAGAGGAGAGGAGGGGAGGCGGTGAATGAGGGCTGAAGGAGGGGAGGGAAAAGGGGTAACGGACGTGGCGGTGCTCCAGAATCAATTGGCGGTGTAATGAGATGGCACAACGCCAGGTAACCATGGCGCTGCCCCCTCCGCTCTCCTCCGGAGTATATTAAAGAGGAAAAGAGCATGGAGAGAAAGTGAGTTCATTTCTGAGAATGACAGAGAGAGAGAGAGAAGGATGAGAAGGAGATGCAGACAAAAGAAATCGAAAGAGAGAGACCAAAAAATAGAGATGGGGCACTGATAAAGGGTAGTTACGGTGTTAGAAGGTAAAGAGAAGAAAACGTTAAGCGACGAGGGAAAAACAGAACTAGAGAGAGTAAGAATGCAAGCAAGCAAGAGAGAGAGGCACTTACCTCACACAATGAGCATTCCTGAACTCTTTTTCTCTCCAAATCTGAGCTGAACTCAAGCCCCTGCTCTAAAGAGAGAGGGGAGAAGGGAGGCCAGAGTTTGAGGCCAGAGGGGCTTTTTATATTATTATTAAAATTTACTGAGACATCTTTTTTACAGCCGCTGGAAAAGGAACTGGCATGAGATGAATTAGTAGATTGTGTCCTCTTGAGTCCCAGCAACCACCTACTCAGCTTTCTCTGTCTGTCTCTAACCCCTTTTTCTCTCTTTCTTTTTATTTCAATTCAAGCTGTTATTTATTGCCAAAGCACAGGTAAAATCATAATACAATCATAATAATCTCTTATGTGTATAACTGTGCAATAATAATAATAAAAATGTCAGTGGTATAGCAAAAGGATGAAAGAACATTGAATAAAAGCTCTTGCAGTTGGTGCTGTTATAAAGACCGATTCAACAGTTTCAGAATTCAATGAAGATGTAACTGAAAAGGTTTTCCTACAGCTATAGTGGTTTTGAAGATAAATGTCTGTTGAATAATACACTCAGAGTTCCTCCTCGCGATGCATCCTTTTAAAATATTCACCACAGTATACAACCAACCCCTTCCCTACTTTGGCACACGCCACATATCTGAACCCCCCTCTCTTCTTTTCTCTGTCAGTGCTGTGCTGATTTTCTGGTTGGATGAGAGGCATCAGTCAGTTTGATTTCACTGAGACAGTATGCATTTCTTCATCAGCCCCTTTCTCCCTTTCTTTCCATCCTGCCGAGGGGCTGAGATGTGTTAATACTGTGTAGTTGGCTGTGTTACTTGCTCCTCTGATTAGTGAGCGTGTGTGACGGTTACTGGAGATGAATTGAAATTAAAGCTTGATTAATATCGTAATTAGGTTCCCCCCCTCTCCCATTTCTTCCTGGTCCAACCTCACGCCTTCCTAAGAAGGACTCCGGCTGTTTTCTTTCTTTGTCTCCATTTTTGTGTCTCTTTAGCCACCTGCTTGCTTCAGTCTAAAGGGGATTTAACTGTTTATGCCACTTTGGAAGATTTAGATTTTTGTTGTTGTTTTATACCATGTGATTATATTGATATTGAGCAAATATTGAGTTACGTACTGGATGTGAAGAAAAGTCATGTGCTCTTGTGTCCTATATAGTGAGTTGAACATTTTAAGACATTACTGACACAAAGCCTGTTCCAAAATATTCTGGACGATACAATTAGGCCCATATTATTTTTAAGATTATGGCCAATATCTGCTAAGTGGTCAATATTATAAATCTATAATCTACATAATATATCTTTAAATAACATAATTTGTATGCTGCAAGTGATTTTAGGCATCACAGCATTGTAATAAAAGGTGGATGAAATTAGTATACTGTTTGAATTAGTAAAAAATAAGCCCTCATGATAATGGAGGATGGACCTTTGGGATGCTGGTTAAATTGTTGAACCTTTGTCATAATCTATCGCTATCCCTTTAAGTTAGTGCTAAATGCCGATCTAAATTCTAAAATAAGCAGAAGCGATTTAATACCCAATATTGGTCAAAACTGGTACTAAATATCTAAAAATGGCAATCCACTGAACTGAACCAGTATGGTGCTCATATATTGTACATTTCTACCCATCCCTGAAATAACTAGTTTTAGGCAATTTTTCAGGCAGAATCTATGTATCCATCATGGAGATGGAAATCCTGATTCCCAAAATGCATTGCAACAATCTCAAAGAAAAAAAAAGTTCAGTCAACTTTGTCACTTGTCACAAGTTGCAGTCTAACGGAAGTAGCGACAGATCATTTCTGCCATATTGTGACGTTCATCTGAATGAAATGGATTATTGAGAAAAAAAGATTGGAGAAATCTGGCATACGTTACCAGAGAGAAGTGTATCGTTTCACAGGAAGATGGAGGAAAAAATTTTGAAGTAGCTTATTAGATCTTGGGACAGAGCTACAGAGTTCCATTCACTGCAGTGCTGATTGCAAATTCAGTTACTGGCACTCTTTTTGGTTTTTCTGTATGGAATATTATACTTTATGATCCCCACAGAAAATATTTGTTGAGTTGTTGGTTTAAACCAGCTGCAACGTCATCTGTCCTAAAGGTTTATTAAAAAAAAGGTAATAATAGGACTCAGAAGTTACCTGGCTCTAATCAGATCAGTGCTGTATCTTTGCTGCTGATCCAATCTCTTGTCAGTTACATGGCACAGTGTGAAAAGCAACCACCATTTATTGACCAAAACAGTGTACTGAAGTACTGAAGGTACTGAAATGACAATATGATTAGTAGTCTTTTCTACAATGGTAATCTTCAGCCATTGACTCATGTTCTGCCTGTGGCAATGCATCCTGGGAATGGAGGACAGTGACATGCTGTATATCTGAGTGGTAGATTAATAGGGAGGACGCGGTAGTGTGAGTGCCGCAGTAGCACATGAGGAGAATATCAGACAGAGAGACGAGAGAGACCTGGAACGGGAAAGAAAAAAAGAAAAGAAAGAAAAGCAGTGGACAAATTCAGTCCCAGTACAAAATTCAGAAGTGTTTGTGTCATATTGGAAGCTGTAGCTGGGTTTAATCACTTTCTTTTATATTGTTACATTAAACAGAAAAAGGAGATGCCAAAAGCTAAAAAAAGCTAATAGAAACCTCTTAACAATTGTACTATCTATATTGTTAAAACTGAAGAAGCTATTTTTACCTGATCTAATATATTGATATTTAAAATTACTTTAACAAAGCCAGGTTGATTCATTCATACTATACATGTGTATATATATATATGTGTGAGTATATGGGATATATATACTCAGGATAATATAAATACATTACTTTTGCTTTGATCTTACTAAATCTCCATTTGAAACAGAATTGCTGGACTTTCAAGATTGACTTGCAGAAGCACAGATTCAATATTTAGATTGATGTCTTGAAAACTTGCAACTTTATTTAAAAATCTTTTTTATACTCAGCTGGTTTCCTGCTGTGAATTCTCAAAGACTCAGTAGATTTCTTTCCCTCTTAAATGAACATCTGTTTTTTGGTAATTGAAGCAGGAGCAGTTTGTTTTCTGAATGTGTAATTAAAATTTAATGTTACATATTTAGTTATTTCCTAATTAATTGTTGTATTTTTCTCTACCTAATGCTGAATTACTTGAGTTTATTGTCTATAATAAACAAATAATCAGATAATCTGAAGTACTCAATACTTCTACCTCTTCAAACTAATTTCTATGACAGAGAGGGAATAAAAAAAAGAATTGCAAAAGCAAGTTTTTACCTCTTTAAAAAATAGATGCTGCTTGTCATTTGCTTGCTGACCATGGCAGCTGACACAGAAGGTTTTAATGACTCAAGTGGTCACCCGTGTCTTATTCTTCTCATGGGCAGATTCAAAATTTTTGTTCTTTATCACTTAATCTGTGTGTCTCTTCCTTACCGTGTTTGTGCTGAGTGGGTGTTTTTTCTTATATTGCTCTCTTCTGGCTTCAGAGGATTTGACTCCTCAGAACCACTGCCAAGGCTCTTTCTTTGAAAACCAATAAGACCTCACCGGTATGTCACCATAAACAGGCTTGGAGCCATTGAGCACAAGACGACATTGTTCTTCCTGTTGAGGTTGATGATGCCCTATGGAGTCATAGGCATTTGTGCTTTCGAATGCTGCTTAGTATCAGTGGTGTAGTCCTAATAAAAAAAGTGGTTTACTATTACCCAGCCACTTGAAGCCTCCCCCCTCAACCTGCCACCCCACAAAAAAAAAGTGTTTTTATGTTGCTGGTTTATTAGTAACATTTGTTGCGATAAAAATAAATAAATACAGCACATTTTAGAATTAGTTGACAGATTTATTATTTTTCAAGTCTACTGCATCACTGAAGTTCCAGGTCTGTTGACTGCATTACAGTTCTATATGACTATAATTTAAACATGTTGCTTTGGAATTATATTCATTGTGAAAAGTGCTTTACAGATAAATCTGAATTTAATATGTTTAATTTTATGCTAGTGGGTAGAAAAAATAGCTTAATACAAATTAAAAAGTCCCATATAATGTTTTATTAAATTTGCTTTGGCTTTAGTACAGTGGCAAAATAAAAGCCAATTATTTAATAAAAAAAAAAAAAAAAAATTATACTCATGATGCAGTTTTCTCATACAGTATAAGTGGGTCTTTATACATGTAAAAATATAGCTACTTTTATAATTCAGGATGGGTCCTTGGCATTAAACAGAAAAAACACTGATCTATGGACAGTGCATTGTGTGTCTCTCTCTCTGTCTCACACACACACAACAAGACATTTAAGCTCAAGCGACTTTATCAATAAAATATATTCGAGAAAGCCGCACATACGTGAGTAATTCACATTCATACGCTCTCTCTAATGCTCTATCTACCCAATAACTGCATAGCAATGGCTCAATCCTCTGTTATTTCTAAAATGATGTTTTGTAATTAGTAACGGAGGCTTGGGCTGTTAGAAAGATGCAAAAGTAGTTATTTCGCGTCATGGCTATTTTTTCGTTCTTTTATTCATTTTACCTGGCGTTGCTTCAGCGTAACAGTATCTCCACATTCGATGATGGACGGAAAGGGTAGAATGATAGAAGTGATCATGCACCAATTACAACAAAGAATCTTGAGTTTCACAAAACAACATTGGACACAGTTAACGGGGAAGCTAACATGACAGTTGATTACATATAAATAAATATACAGCCTCAAAGCTTTTTATTAAAATTTATCCGTAGTGTCTCAGAGCTTTTTTTCCACTGGTGAACTTACGTAGGTAAGGGTGCCTCAGGTGATTTTATGGCACTTTTCTCTAAACCTGTCTATGTGTAGTTAACAGGTGTTTTTGGGAGTGTTTAATTTTGTTATGTGATAAATAACTGGCTGTTCTGTCATATATTTTTTTCATAGGCACTTTTATTTATTGTTGTAATGGAAAAGTTAAAAGTGAAAAAAAAAAAAAGTAGTTGACCCAACTTGGAAACTGTTATGCGCATAAGCATAACAGTTTAAATATAACTGTTAAATAAAGATTGTAGTCTTCACAAAGGGATGACAAAACTAAGGCATCTTGCATACCCCTGTCATAAGATCTTGTTGCACCTCTGTCTCACACTACAAGAAACATAAAACAACTGTAGTGGCAACAAACAAGAAGAAAGGAAAGTGATATGGCAAGCACTGTGTTTAATCTATCTATATATATATACTATACTATACCTATCTGTCTGTCAAACCTTGTGCTTTTCTGGGCTAAGTGTAGCACCTGCCGCTCTGCATATCCTTCTGAAGAATCCAATGTTAGAAACGAGTGGCTGAAGTTTATTTTTAACAAGGTCCTTTTCAGACTGATCTTTTTTTAGCGGTTTGTGCGGGCCATTTCAACAGAAATTGTTTAAAAATGGTCAAAAATCTACATTTTGACAGTTTTTGGAATAGACAAACAGTTTACTAACACTATAAATTTATCTTTTATGTTCAGTTAGTTAATGTTTCATATTTCTTACACTCTCTCTCTTTGCATCCGTCTCTTCTCCCCCTTTGTTCCCCTGTGTTGGAACCAGCCACTGCGGACACTACCCCCTATCCTAATGCCCTCTTTGTTCACCCTTATGTTGGAGGCCCGCTCTTAAAGCTTGGCATGGGCTAAGGCAGGCAAGAGGGTTGAGGGGGGAGAGAAGAAGAGTGGGCACAGGGCAAACAAGGGGCAGACAAGGGGGCTTGGCAGACACCTGAAAGTCAAATCTGCTCATTTAGATTCAAGAGGAGCAGGATGTGGAAGAGACTTAAAAAGCCTCTTTGTACCCCCCTCGACCCTCTTATAAGCTCCTACAGACAATTTCATTATGTTGCAATTCTTTACGAGCAGATGTCAACCTAATTTATTGACATTTAACACATGAAATATTTATTAATATTAGTTTATTTAACATTAACTATGTTTTTTAATATTATACACTACTGTTCAAAAGTTTGGTTACTGCAGTTTTCAGTGTCACATGATCCTTCAGAAATCATTCTAATAGGCTGATTTTCTGCTCAAGAGACATTTCTTATTAACCAGTATTAAAACTGCTGTGCTGCTCAATATTTCTTTGGAAACCGTGATACATTTTTTCTAGTTTTTTTCATTATAACTGCACTGTAAAAAATTATTTTCTTGATTTGTTATCACAACATTTTTTCTTTTGTCAAGTCATCTTCATTTATATAGCGCTTTTCACAGTACATATTGTTTCAAAGCAGCTTCACAGTGACAATAGGAAAATTATTATCGAGCTAAAGTTGGTTTTTGATTGAATCACTTCCGTTGTAAAAATTGTTAATTATTATTGTAGGGGCCACTTAAATGACACCTACTGAAAAACCGAATACCTTTAATGCATTCTTGCCGTTCATTTACGTGTTTAGTCTATAGCTTTGCGTGTTTGAGTGTGTATGTGCGCAGAAGCTTGGTCTTTTTTTTTTTTTTTTTAAAAGTGATATTTGCCAAATTACTTGTCTGGTCCACATAATACAGAAAAATTAGTTGTTTCCGTGGATCTATGCGAACGGGAATAATTTGATAACGTTTTATCTATACATAGGGAAAGGAAAGGGAAGGAGGCCTTCGCAGGGGATAGTTTAGTTGACACTTCAGGGCTGCGTTATCGTCATGTCTAGATGCAGGTCCTTCATCTCATCTGGATACGGCCTGGATCTGGCAGGCTGCGGCAAACCTCGGGATAAACAGAGAGAGACTAATATTAGCGTAGACGCCATTCTTCTTATGATGTAGCGAGTACATCAGGTGTTATGGGAAGTGTTCCCGGTTCCGGCTGACCTAATCTATGCAGCCTAACAATTTACATGAATTGAATTATATAAGTAGAGAATGTGTTATGTCTATGCAAGTTTAAACAGATGTGTTTTTAGTCTAGATTTAAACTGACAGAGGGTTAAATAATTCATGTGGTTCAGATAACATAATATTTTGAGTTTCTGTTGATTAAACCAATCACCTTCATTCTAATAACTCTAATTTTTAATTTCAATGATCTCAAAATTTTAAGGCTTACTTTTTTTTAAGTTAAACCAACAATTCTTTTTTTACAGTGTGTCACTTTGATCATTTTAATGTGCCTTGCCTGATAAAAGTATTAATTTCTACAAAAAAAAAAAAAATCTTACTGACCGCAAACTTTTAAACTGTAGTGTATATTTAATAATTTATATACAAATATATATAATTTTAAACTTTTAGTTAGACATCATGGCACAGTTGAGTACAAGATTTATCTTGAAACGATCCAAATTCATGTTTATTATTTATTTATATATTTATTGAAAAGGATTCTATAAATTAATTAGACTTTTATTATCTCTGCCTCATGATGCAGTTCACATCACGTTGGCACCTTTGGAAAGTAAAATTGTGGGGAACGAATATGATGTTGCACCACATGCTGGCTGCAGAATGTGCACCCCTGAAATTATTCCCCTCCTGCCATGTTGCACACCATGGATGAGTTGGGCTGCATTGCAGGATAAAAGGGAAGCCATATTGAGATCTTGTGAACCATTTCATGAGTAATTCCCATGTGATTCTGCAACTATGCCGGATACACTCCTTTCTTCATGTAGAAAACCATTCAGCTATGAAAGTATTTTTGTCAGGATGCGAAATAAAGAAATGTAAAGTGTTTTATTTATAAATAGAAGAACGAAAATAAATTTTTTTAGGTGAATAATGTAGGTGAAAGAGTCTCTGTGAACGTGAGGTAATAGCACTCCAAATATGTTTGACTGTCTGGGGAGCGGCGGAACGCCAGCCAGACTGTGACCAACTGACACACTGACTCACACACACACACACACACACAGGGAGCATTGGAGAGACTGTGCCAATGCCTGGATTAGGCAGCCATGTAAACAAGCAAATAGATATGGAGACAAGCAGACAGACAGACACAGGCAGAGAGACAGATGGATGGACAGACACAGAGACAAAATGCTATTAATTGCATCCGATTAGCATGGCGGGCACAGCTCCCCGTCTGCAGCGGGCACTATATTTGATCGTGGGACATAACAAAAATATTTTTCGCTGTCGTTTTGTTGATCCGAGGGAGTTTGCGCCTTAAAAAAGAAAGAATCAAGACAGACCGCTGCCCGTGGCTTTGTCCAGAACAGGACAGTGAGCTGTGCTCCCGTTCGTTCGTTCGCTCTCTTTCTCTCTCTTGCTTGTAACTTTCTGTCTCTGCCATTTTGATGAGGTTGAAAAAAAAGTGTATCTCTTTTTCTCTCTCACTACGTGGCGTGGATTGGACGCCGACTGGAAGGAAGGAGGGAGGAGTAGGAGCAAGAGAGAGTGCGCTGCTCGTGTAGACGGAGAGATGGCATATTTGCAGAAAGAGTAATGTGGTGTGAAAGCAGTCCTTTTCAGTCTTCACTCTTTAGACTGTTCTGTCGTCCGTAAAGCTGCTTTTTATTTTCTGCACTACGCTCTACCCCTCTTTCTGCATCTGCTTCTCTCCATTATAAACTTTTTTCTTAACGTTTTTATAGCTTTATTTCATTGCTCTGTCAGTTTGTTTCTGTTTCAATTCGTTCCTTGCTTGTTTTTAATCGCCCCTCAGTTGTTGGGAGTTCATGGGAGTTAAAGACAAAGGGAAACGTCCACATTTTGGCACCACTAAGGGGAGTCAGAACTGCAGCCAAGGACCCTGCTGAGATCCAAAAAACCCCAGTACAGCGAAGCGCCAAAAAAAAAAAAAAAAAAAAAGAAAAGAAAAAAAGAAAACACCACCCTTTCCTTTGCATGGTCACAAATTCCACTCTCCCTGTAGCCAGGGCAGTGCCGCAGCTCCTCCTCGACCACATCTCACCGCATTCGACCTTTCCGCCTTCTCTTCTCAGTCTTCTACGGAACCTTTTCTGACCCATTTTTGAGGATTTTCATTTTTTTCCACGGTAAATATGGATAGGACCGGCCGCACAGGAGGGCGAAAGAGGGGACAGGGGCTTTTTCAATGTTGTCTGTCGATGACTTGGCGATTTGCTCTTGTTGAACTAGGGATGCCTTTTTTGGCTTCTTTTTCGAGGTTGTAGGTGCTGTATGTGTTCTTCCTTCATGTCAGGACGTGTTTGTGTATTAATGGTTTGAACGTGTGAATGAGCACTTTTATACTTCCTTCTAACATGCTGTCTTTCTTTCCTGCTCCAGATTTTTTGCGGGCAACAGAATTGGCCTAGTCTGCACCCTAAGCCTGACTCCATATTGCCGCCAGGTGTAGGCTGACTCTGGTATGGACATCGAACTGGTCAGCACCATAGACAGACTTCCTCCACCGGTACGCTACTTTCCTATGCCCTTTTTTTTTTCTTCTGTCCATTCTTTTAGTTCTTTTTCAGTCATAACTTTTTCTGAACGTTTTTTAACCTGCAATCTTGTTTACTATCGCGTTGTCGTTTCTTTTTAGTTTAAAAGTCGTGATAGCTGTCCGCATTGCTGTAAAAATAGTCTCCGTATCCACAGTTGTCCACATTCCGTTACGCTTCATAAGCAAACATTTTTGTTTCTATTTTTTTTATTTTTAGTAACAAATAGTAGACCACTAGGCTAAGGTCATATCCAAAATAAATGTAGGTCAATTGCGGTCAAACATTTAACATGCTTTAGAAAAAATAATAATTTCGCTGGTTTGGTTGTCATCAGATATTTGTGTACACAAACTGTTTGACAAGTCTCAGTTCATTTGTTTCCAGTGGTTAGAAATCAGCAAGAAAATAGCAGAAACGGCTTCTGAGTGGTCGTACGATGCCATGGAAACACATTTGAAATGTGAGACTGTGTACTGGATGTATGCTCAAGATTCGATTCACTAACAACTTACTTTCTTTCTCTCTGGCATTTCTCATAATACAATACACTGTGTCTCCCTGTAGAAATAGGTCAAGATATAAAGCAGATATCTTTAACATTTACTCTATTGTTCTGGAATAACCTTTGATTTCCTTAGGGAGTGGCACTGTACCATGAATCATGGCATTTCTAATTGCAGCTTGTTGCACCTACAACTTGTAGTGCAGACTGGGAAAGCCTTTGATGCAGAGTCTGTGATTTCTTATTTCTGTATATTAAATGGCAGCAATGGGTAAATGAAAAAATACACTTAATGTACATAATGTATATTTAACGAAATCAAACTAAAACAGGTGAAAATGTTAGGTTTATTACTGCAAAAAAAAAAAAAAAAACAGTTTAGTATTTCTATACTTGCGCTTAAGTTGCATATACAAGAAATGTGTGTAGATATAAAAAATAAATAAAGCGTTTCTGCTATTGCTGCTTTCTCAAATGTCAGTCACTGCAGCATATTTGATCCAACAGTAGCGGTGTTGTCTGATCTGGGCACGGCAAACACCACCTGTGTCTTTCAAACTGACCTTCACTCTGAAGGTTTTAAACGGTAGTGATTTGAAATACAAGGAATTTATGGTGAAAAATGTTGGTGGGAGCTCCCATTTTAGTCATGTCTCTAATTAGTTATCAAACAATATACACACAAGTCGTTTTTGTTGAACCACACCCAATAATTCTGCATCAAATTATTTGGTTAATTACTTGAGTTGCAGCGATATTTGGGAATTTGTTGAATTTGTTGACTTGTGTAATCAATAAGACTTATTTCTGTATGTTAGCAATATTCTTTCCTCATTAAAGTAAATTTACAAATTTATTTTTTTCTGATATTTATTTTTCAGATTTTGTTCTTACCCCATAAATTCCACTGTCACATATATTTTACTTATGTTGTTGTACGCTTGTGGAAAGGTACATGGGTAATTTTCATAGTTTTTCTCAGTGTTCAGCAGCTGTTGTAATTGTGCTTTACATATTTACATTTTACAGGATCAATACTTTCTCTGTTTATTCCTAATCTTATCTTTTATCTATCTTTTTCATGAATTTCAGGTGACGTACATAATGATCTTTCTCTGTATTACCTGGCGAGGCCATTATGTCTTTTCAAAAAAAATACTTAACTTCCAAACATGGCCGTCTATGGCTGTCTTTTGTTTTAAACTGATTTGTCAAAGTTTGTTGAAATTGGTACATGAGGAAAAAGAAAAACAACAGTCATGAGAATTAGCTTTTTGTTGCAGTGGATATTATTTTTGGTGTCCTGTGAAAGGTGGAGTGGGTCTAGCTGTGACGCAGTGCAGTGATGCCAGCTGCCACAAACCCGTAGATCCGAACTTGTGGTGACTCTGTGCACAAGCTCGTGTCTATAGGTATGTGTCTGCGAGGTGAATGCAACAGTCTTCCCTGCAACCACTGCTGTTGACTAGAAACTTCTGTTCAGGGTTGACACTTTAGCTATAAAATGATCAACCATTAGGATATTTTAGGTGGTTGCATGAATGTTTGCATCTATTTATTAGCATGAATTGATTGCACCTATTTTCAATATTGAGTAAAGGAGGTTTTGCTACTTGCATATGCACAAACGTAAGCAGCGGGGACATTCTCCTATTCTCCCCCCCTCAAGTTTTACAGCGATGTCTCGGGATGAGGTAGTAGGTTGTATAGTTTAGAGTTACAACATGGGAGATAACTGTACAGCCTCCTAGCTTTCCCCGAGCAGACGCCCTTGTGCTACAGTGCTAATGCTAACGTAACTAGCATTGCAACTAACGTGCTCCCCTGAAGTGCAGTACAACGGTGATTGTAAATGTTATATGTGGAGTTATATGTGGAGTCTGATGGTCTTTGTTGATGTAAAAGGGTTTGACAGAATGTCAGATGTAGCATTTTGAATTTGAAATTTCTTTAGGCAAGTGTTTACAACAAATAAGGCCCCTTCACACTGAGGAGGATAACTATAAACTATGAAGTTTTAATAATCGCTCTAATTCTATGAGAATAGGGAAGTCTGAGCCACATCTATAATGATAACAACACAATATCGAAATCGTTGTAATCACTTTCAGAATGATTTTCAGCTAATGAATGAATAAAACGCATCAGCCAATCAGAAGCCAGCTGACTTTAAAGAACTGGATCATTTACAGCGGAAGACAGTGTAACTGCAACATGCGCTTATAATAAAACAGTGTGTTATTATCTGTTGGTGTGGACCCTAATATAGTTCTTGGTGAGAACAGGCTTTTAGCCAGAACTACCATATTTGCTAAACCTCTAGTTTCAGTAGAACCTATATGTACATAATTTAACATTTAAACCATTCCTTTAAATCACTCTCTATTTAAAGCTTTATCCCATAGCTGTGATTATTTTTATTTGGTGAATCTGCTAGCATCCTGCAAGCCCAGAATGAAAGTGGTTGCATTTAATGAAAACAGCATTGTGTCCCCACGGAGAATAGAAATGTTATATTTCTATCAAAAGACCACACATTTATTGCAACAATGTGTTTAACATGGTATCCTACAGTGTTCTGCACCACAAACATGTTTTAAAATACACATGGAAACTGTGAAAGCCTTGTGTTCTTTACCATTTCCTTCTGGATTTTTATTTGACTATCGTTCATTTGAAAACACATTTATAACTGAAAAATTGCTTCTTTTTCTTTTTTTGCTTAAGTGCTAATGAAAAAGTGATATCAATGAGATTAGGTACAAATTCTGCCATAAAGGTAACGGTAGTAGATGAGTATTAGTTAATAAACCTATTTAACTTTCTACCTGCTTGTATGTATTTTATTACAAGTTTGCTTAGTTTTATCAGAATGCATACCAAAGAGCTTTGAGAGTCGCAGTGCTATACTATGGAGACATTAGGCTGTTGCAATGGCTATTTTAGGGCAAATATTTGGTATTGTGTGTTCATGCATATTTCAAAAAGATATCAAAACATGGAAAATATATTGTGGTGACCTGAAAAGATGGTAAACGCAAATTTAAACTAATAATTGGTACCACCAATTTGTAGGAGGCAGCATCTGCAGTTCAGCTGCAGTCACTGCGTCAGACAAAATATTCGAGCGCATGGCAGCCTGTATGCAGATAGTTTTGAATGACACTCCTATCTTGTGCATGTTGTGTTGTTCCAGTCAATGTCTTTGTGCCGTGCTTTCAGTTTGTGTGTGCCATGGTTAGGTTTGACACAGGTGTGTGTGCTTGCTTAGGTGTGGTTGTTGTATTTGACAATGGTGTTTTTGGTTGTTTAGTGTAAATTTCTGCTTGATTAAGTGGTACACGTGCAAGCATGTCTGTGTGCATGGAAATCAAGCAGTTTGTGTCAAATGGTGGCGGTGCTGGTTGTGATGTCATGAAATGGCGAAGACTTCACTTGTGGATATTCACATTATTGTTCAAAAATTTGGGGTCAGTAAGATAATATGACAGTAAAGACATTTATAATGTTACAAAAGATTTGATATCTCAAATAAATGCTGTTGTTTTGAACTTTCTATTCATCAGAGAATCATGAAAAGATGCATCGCTGTTTCCACAAATATTAGGCAGCACAACCCTTTTTTTACATTGATGATAATAATAAAAAATATTTCTTGAGAAGCAAATCAGGGGTGCGTTTCCCGTACAATGACGTAACTCGCTGCTTAACTACCATAGTACGATGCATGGTTGAAGAAATCAACTAGCTAGTCAAGACTGTTTCCCAAAACCTTATTGTCGCAAATTTGTCGTTCAACCACATTGGTTAATGATGTCACGCAGGTGGTGGAGTAATAACTTTTTTAAATGAATCCGTTTGAGATCGAATTAATGCTAGATTTTTTGCCATAAATTATGGACATGGCATCTGAGGACTAATTCTCTTTTTTTCTGTTATTTTGTTTTATTTCCAGATTCAATCATAGGCTTGTTCTTACGTACTAGAGCACGTAAGCACATTCACATTTATTAAAAAACGGTGCTTTAAATCTCTTCACAAACTAAAAGACATAAATAACATTTGTAGGTAACACTTTACAATAAGGTTCATTAGTTAAACATTAGTTAATGTATTAACTAACATGAACTAAACATGAGCAATACATTTGTTACTGTATTTACTAATCTTCGTTAACGTTAGTTGTTCATTGTTTGTTCATGTTAGTTCACAGTGCATTAACTAATGTTAACAAGATTTTAATAATGTATTAGTAAATGTTGAAATTAACATTAACAAAGATTAATAAATGCTGTATAAGTGTCGTTCATTATTAGTTCATGTTAACTAATGTAGTTAACTAATGAACCTTATTGTAAAGTGTTACCCATTTGTATATATTCTAAATAAAACATAGAGATTGTACTGAATGTCAGCTTGTTTATTTCAAGATTTATTAAGTCCACATTTCATACAAACAAGAAACTATGCTTTTAACCACAGCTCGAGAGCTGTCATTCCAACCACACAACTTTGCGAATGTTCGTTGGAACTATGGTTTCGGGAAACACCGACTCATTCAACTATGCTGATAATGACAGAACTTGCGACCATAGTTGGCTAACAATGCTTTCGGGAAACGCACCCCAGTATATTAGAATAAATTCTGAAGGATCATGTGACACTGAAGACTGGCATAAAAAAATTTCAGCTTTGCCATCACAGGAATAAATTACATTTTAAAATATATTAAAATGAAAAACAGTTGTAATAATATTTCACAAATGTTTTTTACTGTATTTTTGATCAAATAAATGCAGCCTTGGTGAACATAAGAGACTTCTTTCAAAAACATTAAAAACTTTTGGAAGGGAGGGTACGTTATCCAGAAATGATTTAGCGTGCGCTTTTTCATTAATTGTCTTGATAAATAGTCAATACAGACAAAAATGTAAATCATTTCAATGATGTACAGTAAAAACTGAAATGTAATTAATAACATTAAGTTTATAAATGTCCAACAATCATTTAAGCAACAATTTCAATAGCACGAGTTGCATTTTTCAACACATAACTACTGCATTACGCAGTGATTTGAGGGAGCAGTCAATTCTATTCACTTCAAGTGCTCAAATGAACCTTTGACTTAATTTGACAGCTTAATTTCTACATCGGTTGGTCTTGGGATTTTGTAGGTCAGTAGATAAATGAACGGATCAGCATGTGAAAATTAAGTATGACTTGTTGGTCTAGCTGTAACATTTTCACTTTTACTATGATGGGCTCTAAACCACCCCCATATGATTTTATTTAATAAATCAAAATTACAGTTTACAGTCAATGTGTATCGGTGATGGGCTAAATGGTTGTTAGCATTTTGTTTTTATAATTTCACTAGAATGAGGACCGCGGAAAAGCGATAGATTGGAGTGTGCATCTAAAAGATGTGTGCTGGTCAGAACATTACAGCTGATGTGTTCCTCTACTGATAAAAACTAATTTTTTTTTTTTTTTTTTTTTTTTTTTTAAAAATTGGATTGCCACTCATTGGATATTTAATATTTGTGTTATCTAAGGTATGCTAATATTTGTTATGCTAAGATATGCATCTATATTATCTGTATTGCATACATTTCCTTATGCAGTAGTTCTCATTGTGTGCTGAGGACAAAATTGACAATGGCACAAAAAAAAAAAAAAAAAATTGGTGTCTCTGCCGTAAACAATGTCTGGTTAGGGCTGCTTCCTCTAAGATGGCATATGGTTAAGTGCCTAGCCTTAATAAATGTTTGAAGCCAGTTTATTATACATAATATACAGTTTCCTGCTTTGCTAACAATGTGAGTCAGCAAACTTCTAAAGCAGCTTAAGAAACACAGTGTGGATAAATAATGTTTTGAGCGCTCTGCCACCCAGAATGCCTCAGGGAGAGAAAATGGTGCACTGAAGCCAAATGTGTACAGAGTTCAGCCTCATTTCACCAAAAACTGTGCCGTCAATGTGGAAAAACCAGCTCCAGAAATGAAAGTCTGCAGCTAAAAAAGGCTGAAAGAACCAAACCACATTTAGACTAGCACAGTTTAGAATGCTCTGGAGTAACCGATCTGGATTTAGATAGATTGATTTGGACCACTTTTTCACTACTGAAATATCCATGTTTGTGAATGAGTTCTCAAAGTCAAACCCTGCTGAAATATTATGAGCTTGAGAAATTTAAGAAACTGCATATATTTATGACAAATTGCCACTTATGTGAAATGAATGACTTCAGATTATTAGATAATACACATCTTAATAAACTTCTTCACTGCCAAAACCTTATTTCTGATAGATGTTTGGGCTCAATAATAGACATTCATATGCTCTCTTTCTCTCTTTATATTTGTCTCTCTGTCAGTCATGTCCTTAAGGCTGCTTATACACTTGGCAAACAATAGTGCTTTTGTGTTAAAGGAGGAGATGGGACCCAGAGAATGTGTTTCGCTGATGACATCATTCTCTGCGCTAAAAAATCTAGGGTTATTGTCTCAGTCAAAAATGTCAAACAGTGCAGTTTATATGGTGTTGAGAGTGATTATTCAACATTACACTTGCTAAACTGAAGAGCATTGGTATTGTGTATTTATGTACACTACCATTCAAAAGTTTGGGGTTGGTAAGAATTTTATGGTCACCAAGGCTGCATTTATTTGATCAAAAATACAGTAAAACAGTAACATTGTGAAATATTATTACAATTTAAAATATGTTTTCTATTTTAATACATTGTAAAATGTAATTTATTCCTGTGATGGCAAAGCTGAATTTTCAGCAGCCGTTACTCCAGTGTTCAGTGTCACATGATCCTTCAGAAATCAAATTGATTTGGTGCTCAGAAAACAATTCTTATTATTATCAATGTTGAAAAGTTGTGCTGCTTAATATTTTTGTGGAAACTATGATACATTTGTTTCAGGATTATTTGATGAATAGTCCAAAGTCAAAAGAGCAGCATTTATTTGAAATTTTTTTGTAACATTTTTTTTTTGTAACATTGTAAATGCCTTTGCTGTCACTTTTAAATCAATTTAATGTGTCCTTGCTGATTAAAACTATTAATTTCTTTCAAAAAAAATATTACTGTCCCTAAAATTTTGAACAGTAGTGTATGACTTCTGACTGGATTTTGTCCATATTTATCTGTATGGCCTGCTGCACTGGCTAATGCAAAATATTTAACTGTTCGAGAGAGTGTTTTATAGTGAATTTGATATGAATATTGTCAGACAAATTAGTCCAAAGTAATTCAAAATAAATTTTAAACTATTACATTTCTAATTTAGTTTGTGTGTGCATGAATGAAAACTGAGGCATCACAATCTTGCTCTTTCCCCGTTGTGCCTTTAAGTAAGATATTATAAATCATCCACATGGTCTGTCTTTTAGATTTTTTAGGGGGGGGGGGGGGTGACCTTCACCTGCATGATAAAGTGCAGTTGGGGGCCCTCTGTTGGCTAATACTGGTACCTGAGTTATTGTATTATTTACACAGATATAAATCATGAGAATGCAGATGGAAAGAGTCGAGAGAGTAGGAGTGTGTTTGCTTAACACAGCACTGTAGCTTCTCTTAGTGAAGTACGGCAAGCAAAATGGGCCAGAAATGATCTAGAGGTGAAGAATGTGAACCGGTACTATAAGATAAATGGCTGCTTATGTCCAGGAGAGGGAAGTCTAACACCATTTCCATATGAGGGACACCGCCATGAGTGTGTTGCGGGCATATCGGGATGCCGACATTTGCCAAGCTAGCAAACGTCAAATTTGAAATAGTCTACGTAAAGAATTTCAAGTGTGTTAAGCCGTGAAATTATTGTGAAGTCGGAGAGGAGAGAATATAATGTGTGAAAGTAAAGTGTATGCAAAATTTTGTCTGTCGCTGATTAGAGCCCATCAGAGTGGCCTGTCGGAGGTCTCCTCCACTGCAGTCTCCCTGTGTCCCCCCTTTTCTCTCCTCTCCACTTTACATCTCCCCGATTCCTTTGCCTTCTGTCATTCTCGTTCCTCCTTCTCTCAGTTTTCTTCCTCATCTCCCTCTGTTGTGGCCGCTGCGCTAGCCAGGCGGTATCGAATGTAAGCCAAGCACATCATATTTTCATGTGTTCATGCCTCTTTTTATTCTCTGCCCTCCCTTTCTCTATATTCTCCGTGTCTCTCTCTCCCTGTGCTTGCTCCCTCCCTCTCTCTCTATTCTTTCTCTAGTTCCCTCCCTCCTGCTCCAATCTTCAGTTCAGCTAGAGAAAGAGAGGGAGTGAGAGAGGGAAAGAAAAAGAAAGAAAGAGTGAGTGGAATAATGGTGAGCGACGAGGGAAATTTCAGCGCTCAGAAACTTTTTCTTCCTCCAAAACAGAGAAAACATCACAGGTAAGGCCATTTGTGAGAAGAAAATCTCATCTTTTCTTCGATCTCTGTTCCTTTTATTTCTTTCCCTCTCTTCTTTCTCTCAGGGGGTAGCGGGCCTCTTGTGCTAACTGGTGTCAGCTGTTGCAGGAAATGAAGGGATCACTTCTATCCCAGTCTTTCTCTCCTGCTCTCCCTCTCTGAGCTTGATTTTTCATTAAACTCGTATCCCGCTAAACGCGCTCAGAGATAGAGCGGCCCGCTCAGACAGAAAGATGAATGGGTCTCAGATGAAGAGGCTTCGTTTTGCCAATGTTTATTTTTGCCGCTTTTTGACTTGTAGATCAGATGTTCCGCCTGTTTTTTTTTGCCACCTCGGGATGGAATATGTACTCGTCGCACATGTGACATGGGGTGAGAGACGGTGCTTGCATGTGCGAACGCCCCCACCCCCTATGCTGATCTCTCATCTTATAGCCCTCTGGGTAGAAGTCTGGTGTGTGTTGCCGGTGTCGTGGCCCTGCCTCTCTCTCTCGCTCTCTCTCGCTCTCTCTCTCTCTCTCTCTCTCTCTCTCTCTCTCTCTCTCTCTCTCTCTCTCACTTTTTCTTTCTCTCTCTCATCCCCATTCAGTTTTCTGTCCTATAGGCTGATTAATCCGGATACCTTTTCTCCCCAGATTCTTTGTTTCCTTTGTTCACGTTTTCCCTTTTTCAGCAGCGCTCTGCTGCCATTTGAAATTCCCACCTTTTTTTGCTCTCTCTCACGTTCCTCATCTCTCTCTCTCTCTCTCTCTCTCTCTCTCTCTCTCTCTCGCTCTCGCTCTCTCTCGCTCTCTCTTTCCTCTGCGGCTCTCGGCTCCAGACGGCGGGCAGACATCAGCCTGTCAGCGTCCTCTCTTGTCTTTTTACGTCCTCTTCTTCTTTTATTTTGTGTTGCATTGCATCATGGGATGAGCAACATAAAAAGCATTCTTTTCTCCCTGTCTCTCCTGTCCTCTGTCCTCGCAGTCTCACAGGCGTTCAGAGGACCGCAGCACCCGAGGCACGGTCAATCGCTGCCACCAGCTCGGTAAGTTCACTCCCCTTCTCTCAGTGCATGTGTGTGATTTATACAAGAGCTGACGTGACCCAATAGTATCTGTATATGAAGTAGCAATGACAGTGTCGCGCTGTTCTCGTGGTTTGAGAGCTTCAGTTTCATGTCTTTTTCAGCCTTTTTATAATTGACTCCGCTGTTTTATACTCTAAAACCTCATTGCAGATGAGCGAATGTCTCTTCCGCAGTAATTCATATCGGCGTACTGAAAGACTGATGTTCGATTCGTCTTATGTGTGCGTGGCAGGCGTGAGGGGTCTGTGTGTGTCACCACGCATGTCCCCGTCCGCCGTGCGCATGTGTGTTTGCGAGTGAGACTCGATGTCTTTGTGTGCAGTCCATGCTGATGGGCGTGTGTGTAACTATGTTGTGTTGCTTTTAAGTATCCGATCTCAGTAAATGGCGATGGGATGCCGAATTAGAGACAGCGGAGGAGAGAAGGACGAGACAACAGCAGAGACACAATGGCGATCGCTCGGTTTTCCGCGCCGCATCGTGCCCCTCTCCTTCCCTGAGACCCTAACTTGTGACGTTCTGCTTTGATGTCCACGGGTTGGGTTCTCGGGAGCTGTGAGAGGCACTCAGTCATCCGCCCATCCAGGAAGAACGAGAGGAGAGGACGGCGAGAGAGATCGTCCAAGCAGATTGAGTAGGGAAGGAAGGACGAACAGGAAGAGAGACACGAGGGGACGAGATAGGGATGAGTGAGATGAAGGTGCCGCAGTTTGGGCCTGTGGATTGTGGTTCAAGGGTTTTAAGGATAGAAGATGAAGATAGAGAGAATGAAAGATCTGTGTTTTTAGGTTGGGGTGACGTTGGGCCATTGAGGGTTTGGCCCAAACAAAGCGTATGTTTAGACTGTGAGTCAGGACACTGAAATGGCTGTGTGTGTGCATGTCTGTGCCACAGCATCTGTTACGCCCTCGTTCCGCACCCATATTTGTGTGCGTCTTTTTGTGTGTCGGTTCATTTTTTTTAATCCAAATTCTTCTTTCCATACAGGAAGTCCTCATAGATGGACATGTCCAGTGATTTCGGTTCATGTATGCATGTGTGTGTGTTTTATCCACCAATTTGAGAGCAGCACAAAGTACTGTTGAGAGCGTGACATCGATAGCTCGGTACACTTGTGTTTGACCTCATACAAACCTTCATCGACATTAAAAATAAACGCACATGTTTTCTTGTTATTTTCGACTATAGGATATATTTTTATTGAGTATGTGTGCATGTTGACCGTCATACTGATTTCTGAATATAGCCCACGTTTACAGCCACGTTTCATTATTTTGATGCTCGCAGGATGTTAATGGCATAAAATAAAGTAGAGAGATCCCTTTAGTGTGTCTGCGGCAGAAGCGCACAGCAGCATGTGTGTTCCTACAGACATCGTGAGTAAGACAGCCAGCCGTCTCTCTGGTAGTGCTCCAAATCTCGCTCGTCTCCCTCACTCTTCAATGGCTCTTGATGTTCTCAGAGTCAAACAGAGGCTACACGTTTTGAACGGAAGCAAGAGTACATCCTGGTCTTAAACAGTCCCGCAGATTAGATTTTTATCTGGAAGACTGACTGTGGTGTTTCAAATGGTGGGGATTATGATATCACCTTATATTTGTGCACGTTACCCTTGAGGTGAAGAAAAGCACTATGAAATTTTTTCCTGTCTTTATGCTTTCTTATACCCCAACAGTATTTGTCAAACAGTGTAATGCAATGAAGAACGATTTGTTCATTTTCAAAAATTGGTTGCCATATTAAGCTGCTAAAAAGGTCATTTAAAGGGAGTTGCAAACAGCAAAATGAACAACCCATTTCTTGACATCATTAAGTGCCTCATTAAACTCAATTTGAACTATAACTAGAATACTTTGCTTGTATTGTTAAGTTGGCACTATATTACATTTTATGGATGTCTGTGGATATTTATATCGGCTTTAGGGGGCATGTCAGTTATGAAGTAGATGAATACTTTCATACTCACCGTTACCTCTATTGAAACTCTTCTCTGCTGTTCTTGGAATACAGTTAAAGATTATAAATTTGGTTTATTGACTACATCGATAGATATATCTGTAGATCATATGTAGTGTTGACCGTGATAACCGCATTTGAGTACATAGCAAATTTGTGTTTTGAATGTTCTTATCATCTTGTTCATTGTGTTTGAATATGTTTATGTGTATGTGCTGTGTGGTTTGTTCTTAGATGAGCAGTGTTTCAGTGTCTTATTACACTGTAGAGCATATAGTCTATGTTAGTGCATCGGGTCACGAGAGGCAAGGAGAGAGAATATAGTGCATCGATACAGTAGATGTGTATTGGGTTTCTCAGATAATATGGGCCTTTAATAACTTCTATCATCAATAGTCTTTATAATGGAAATATTAGTTTAAATACAAATTGTGATTATTTTTAAGGTAATATTTTAGGCCATTAGTTTAATGTGATACCAGTGATTTATTAAAGGCAATAAAAATGGATACATATTTGTTTTAGATGATTTGATGTTTACAGTAGGCTAATATTCTTCTATGTACTGAGCTAATTTTCTATATAAACAAACTCTGTGTATATACATATTCACAGAAACATTTTAATAACGCCTTGCCAGATTAGTACATATTATTACTGACAGGCCATATATAAGTTATTGTTGCGGAGTAAATTTTTTAAAGATGAAATCTTACATGAAAGCATGCTTTAATATAAGACTAATAATATACAGTCAAACCAAAATATTTTCAGACATCCTGAACATTTCATTCATTAATACAGTTTATTCACTATAGTTTAAAAAATGGTAATAAAATATGACAAGATCTCAGAGTTAAACTGTGTCAGAAAAAACTAATCTTAATTATGTCAGATAACACTTAAGCAAAACACGGTCAAGTCAAAGTGTCTGAATAATTTTTGGTTCCAAATTTTACTGGTAGTCCACTGTATGAAGAATTTTTTGGTTATAATATGTCACAGTTTACTTTATTTTGCTATCTTCATTTACATAAATGAACTATAATAGTGTCCTGCACCCACTAGTAAAAATATATCAAAAATGTCTGAATAATTTTTGGTTTGACTGTATATGCTTTGTCTTTGTTATTTGAAATGTCAATCCAGAATAAAAATAGCTGCATGTAATCCTTTCTGCAGTTATTATAACATTATTATGACAGAAATTTATAATACAACAATTATACAAATATCAAAATACAACAAATGTCAAATATACAGTGAGAAGCATGTTTTGATTGGTCGAGGCTTATTTACTGGTCCGTGAAGCCAATAAATTTATAACAGCATAGTGTTTTCTCACATCAGAGTTTGTTATAGTAACCGTTATCCAGTTCAGGTGAAAATTTGATGAGGGATTGTTCATGTAAATGTTTCAGCGTTTACTCTCGTAAATGGTATGTTGTGTGTATTGTGGTGTCTAGCTTCGGCGAGGGCATGCAGGCACCCTTCCTCTCCTCTGCAGTGCTGGATGAAGACTATTGTTCTGGTGCCCTCGTCTTCCTCTGGCACCACACCTCACCCACCATGCCAGCCCACCTCGTCAAACAAGTATGTGTGTGTGTGTGTGTGTGTGTGAAACTGGTGCAAGGTCAGTGAGAAAATGCAGGACGGTTATGATGAAAGATATTTGCTTTAGTCACTGTGGGGGTTTGGCATGGAAATTTCGCCTCTTGTGTTTCTCAGCATCTCTCATCTGTATGGAGAGATGCAGTTGTGC
Source organism: Mylopharyngodon piceus (assembly GCA_039654765.1). Taxonomy (NCBI): domain Eukaryota; kingdom Metazoa; phylum Chordata; class Actinopteri; order Cypriniformes; family Xenocyprididae; genus Mylopharyngodon; species Mylopharyngodon piceus. The sequence continues at coordinate 15,202,897 of CM077443.1, forward strand.
AGTGGAGGAATGCTGCTGAAGTTACAGGCTTCTTAAAGTGTCACTCCACTGATAATATCCGCACACACCATTCCTCCCACACACACACCCTGTTCCTCTCCCTCACTGTCAGAATCATGGTAGTTGGTCTGCAGTGCCAGCACACGCCCCAGGAACGCCCAGATTTTACCGCAGTACCAAAGTACCCTGAGCAGTTTCACACACACAAATTCACTCACTCCACCTGCAATATGATTATGAGGCTAACTAATCAGCTCATATCAATGTATGGTACAATGTAATCGAAAGTTAAAATGTCTGAAATGCCAAAGTTACGCTCAGATACATTTTAAAACTGTCATCAGCTTTAAAATTAATCTTTGGATCTTTTTTTCTCTTATATTTGTACTTTTTCAGGGAGAATTTAAATTGTGATTTCCAGGACTGGAAAGTTGTCAGGAAATCTTTAAAAAAAATCTTACACATTTTTGTAGTAAATATAATTAATTTTTTTTTTTTTTGAAGTTTTGCACTTGTCAACATTTTTTATTTGGCTTAAAATTTATATATTGTGAGTGTCTAAAGTGTGAAATATCAGTCCATATATTGAAGGTTTAATCTCGACATTTGTATACTGAAAGGCATGTTCGCTTAAATTGATTAATATATATTGAGATCCGCCAAGCAATCTCTATTTCATAGATTTCTATACACTGGCAAATGTTTTGAAAAGTCATCTTTGTTTCGCTTTTTTTTTTTTTTTTTTTTTTTTTTTTTTTAACGCGATTTTCTCATTTTATGTCTGGCCATGTGTGCATGTCTGCGTATTTTGCAGTAAGAAGACACCGTTGTCCCTTTCTCACAGACGTTGTCCCACATGGCCATATGTTCAAAGCTGGCATAAAGCATCCTACATATTTCTCTATAGTCTGTCCATCTGAGTCTGTCCACACAAACAGAAAAACAAACACTTACTAATAATAGTGAATTATAGTTGTCAGCTGTTAAACAAGCAGCAAAGACATGCAAGAAGAATACGTTTGAACGTGAACTCCTTAAAAAAAGTGGAGAAAACTCAGGAAAGAGAGAGTAGCAGCTCAACAGTTGAAGCTCACTTGTCATTTAGAATGTGAAACAGCAGGAATGTGAGTAAATAGCAGTTTTTCTCAAACATGCCTGACTGCAGCTCACCCCCTCAGTCCAGCTGATTTCTCTAAATCCAGCACAATGGACCAACAGAGCAGTCGGCCACAGTCACGGCCACCGAATTACTGGAAAACTGCATGTGGATGTATGTAGTCCGGAGGGAAAATGTTGGAGTCAGTGTGCTGCATTTGAGGTGGATTAATCGCATGCAGTGTTTTTCAATTTTTCTTGTTCGTTCATTCTCTTGTTTTCAGTCTCTGGCTCTTGCATGTGCCCTCTCTCTTTCCCTCCCTCTCTCTGTCCTCAGATGGCTTTCAGCCTACTTTCCTATAACAGAAAACAGAGCAGAGTGGAGTCAGCATTCACAGTCAGAGGCAGGCACAAGCACCAGATAAATGCCCCCTTTAAGTGTGTGGGTACTGTATGTATGTGCGAGCGTGTCAAGTGCACCTTATGTATGCTTTGTGTTTCTTTGTTTATCTTTCTGTCTTTTCCACAATGCACTGGGTATAAAGCAATAACTGGGCCCAGATGGAATCTGCAGACGTTTTTCATATTTTCAGCACAGATTTTTTTTTTAAGGAAAATGTGTGCATTTCTGTGAATTATGAATTTAAACATACTAAAATGTGTTAAATGGATCTAAAAATATCCCAGTAGTATTACTGGCAAAAGGATATTCAGTTTAACCAAAGTAAGTAAACTTGCAAAGGACAGTGAATGTGTGCAACGTTACATTTCTATGTAAATCTGTGGAGATCTGCGGGTGCAGATTGCATGTGGGTCTGGAAATCAGCATTCTGTGTAATATAGTGTGTCTACGGAGCTATTTATAATGTATAAAACATTTTTTATTCTTCTGAAAGATGTTTGATTTTAAAGTGTTTGATCGTTTTTCTTTTCTATGTATTTCTTTTTCCTATTTAATATATATTTTACATCTGTCCTCTGAATCATCATTCCTGTCTCACTCCATTTCCCAGCCACAAGCACTGAGAATATTTCTTCTTCCCTCTCTCTCTGTCTGTCTGCCTCTTTCTCTCTTTCTCCCTCTCTCTCCCCCCTTCCCAACCCTCACTCTGTCAACTAAAGCCCTTTCATAATGAATGGCAAGGTACGATAATAGCCTTTCGGTTGCTATAGTAACCAGACAGGAGCTCTGTTCGTGCTGTATTTTTTGTCCTTTATTTTTTTTTTTCCAAGGGGGCAAATGACAGTGGAATGTGAGGCGAAACCCTCCCTCTCACTTTCCCTTTTTCTCTTTCTCATACGCTCACAGCAGATTCCCTCTGTTCTTTCGTATTTGTCTGTCCTCTTCAGCATCCTTAACATGACAAACAGGTTCATCTGAGAAACAAGTTCCATTTTCTATTAGAAAAAATATTTAAAAGAGATTAGATTTATAAATATTTTTACATTTATCCCAAACTAATAACTATAAAAACACAGTGACAAATTTTAGATTACATCTATTTTATTTGTGAACTGAAGTTCAGCTGTTAATAGTCTTAATTATTATTTAATAGTCTCTTGTTTTTGGATCATCAGTCATCAAAGCTTGGTAAATACTGCAGGTATCATGATGGTAACAGGCACAGAGATGTACCTTTTAATTTCACCAAGCAGATTGCTCACTAAAATACCCTCCCAGATTGTGTTTTTCACATAATTTCAGGTGAATTTGATGTGACATATAGTGGTGATATCTAAGTGGGTGAGTTGTTTAATTACTTCTTAATTAATCTTCCCATTAACACTATCATTTGTAAACTAATTCACCGACACAGAACTCACACAAAAACAAGAGACGGGATTTATCGAAGAACAGCGAATCAAAGCGCGATGGAATCATTGCCTCTTATCACGTGACTTTTCCCAGTTTATTCTCAATTACCCCCACCAAACCCACAGCACACTTTAGGGGTCTGTTAAAAGTCAATGGGCTCAGGTGAGGCAAGATGCTTCCTGCCGTAACTTTAACTGCTGGTGGTGTTTTAGACAATGTTTCTTTTAAAAAATTAGTGATATTTGCATTGATTTTTGTACTGTGGATTATTTTCTCATCCAAGGGAGGCACTGATGTTGTTTAAAATTGTGTGTGTGTGTGTGTGTATGGGTATATATATATATATATATATATATATATACACAGTACTGTGCAAAAGTCTATTACCAGTTATTTATATCTTTTGCTGTAGTGTGTCAGTAGGAAATATCAGTTCACATTTCTAAACATTCATTTAGCCATTAATGGTAATAATCCAGTGAGATTTTTGTATGCACAAGGAGTCTGACAACAGCCGGTGCTCCACACTGAGATCTGATCTCACCATCATCAAATCCGTCTGTGATTACATGAAGAAACAGATGAAACCCAGACAGACTAAATCCAGAAGAACTGTGGCTGTGTCTCTAAGAAGCTTGAAGAAACCGACCTGTAAATCAACCTGAAAAACGATGCGCAAGTTTACCTGGAAAAAAGCTGTTTTAAACGCAAAGTGTGGTCACACCAAATATTGATTTAATTTGGTTAATAAAGTTAATTAATAAATAAAATCTATTTATGACAGTATTTTGAAAGCATCCTCACTTTTTACACAAGTAAAACTTCTCACAGTACTGTAGCTTTGCAGGAAGGTTTCTTCAAGTGTCTTGGAGACACGGCCACAGTTCTTCTGGATTTAGTTTGTCTCAGTTTCATCTGTTTCTTCAAAAATTATTCATCAATGAAATTAACACTGCTTCACCACAATAATTTCTGTCACTGTAAATTAGGGCTGTCGATTTAACGTGTTAATTAGATTAATTACGGTGAAAAATAACGCATTAAAATTATTAAAGGGGTTATGAACTGTTGTTTTATTGTTTTATAATGTTTCCTGGGGTGCACGTATAATGTTAGGATGCTTTCACATTAGCACTTTTGGTGCGCACCCGGGTTCGATTAACGTCAGAATTCGGTAAGTTTGGATGATGTGAACACTGTCCTCTGAACTCGGGTGCACACCCGCGAACCGTAACCGAGTGCGCTTAAAAAGGGTGGTTTGGGGTATGGTTCAAGTGAACTCTGGTATGGTTCGCTGCTGATATGAACGCAAACGTACCAAATCGCGGAAGTGAACCGCTATTAATGCCGTATTATTTGATAAAAATATGTGTTTTTGTGTGTTTCACTCACTTTCCCGACGAGCGTGACTGACGTGCTGTAAGCAGAGAGCTGTATATCTCATTTCTGCTCGCCTTAAGCGTTCTACATTCGTGGCAGATAGACGCCAGCAAGTGCCGTTATGTACTGAAGCTTTGGAAACAAAACCAACGGTTCAAAAACAAAAATATAAAAGTGAGGAGAGCAACGTTATGCATTTTGTCGTTACTAAGCAACGGAGTAAACAGCTGCTGGTTTGATGACGCAAACAAACCGCGGGTCGGACCCAAATAATATAATATGAACACAGTCCAGTGGGGGGAGGGGGAGGGGAACTCGGGTTCGGTCCAGGCAATCGAACCAAGTGTGAAAGCATCCTTAGTATGCTCTTTACATCAAAAAATCGTAATTCAGAAATAAAAGGCATTTTTCTTACCCTGATTTTAGCCCTCTTATTTGAACGCTCTGTTTTAAGAGGCGTGTCTGCTGTTAGACTTCAGTGTAAACGCCCACTGCTGTGATTGGCTAACATCTTTCCATTTGAAATAGCTAAGTATTACCAAAGACTACATAGATATAGAAAGATGGTTCACTCCTATTAGTTATGAATGGGAGAAACTGCAATGCACAATATGGCGGAATATGTCCCGCCTTCTAAGTAAAAGAGCCAATCGCTGATTGGTAAAGTCATTACATCACTGCGGCTGCGGTTAGAGGCTCCGGTTCCCATAGAAACCTGAGACTCGCGCATAGGACTGCACATGCGCATTGGCTCTTCTAGCCTGAAAAATAAGCCTTTTTAATGCTATTTTAACATAAGAAACAACATTTATGGGACGGTTCATGTCAGATTTTGTCGCTGATTTGAAATATGTAATTTAACTGGGAGTTCGCCAAGCAGTTTTTGAGATTTCAGGATTCCCCCATTCAAATAGATAGGACTTGGTCTTGGATGCCTGAAATAGCTGCCCGGAGGCGTTGCAAATATGGCCGCCGAGTGAACAGACTTTCCTTGAAAGGGACTTTGGTATTACTCTCTCAAAAACTTTTAGCACGTTTTTACTATTACAGCTCTCAAGGTTAACTAATCGTGAAAAGTGTTGTATTCCATTTATATCTATGGCATTAGAACACTGTAGCTGATCACAGATGTTGTTGAGCGCATGAAAGCAGTGATCTCGTCATTGCAACTCAATTTCTGCACACTAACGAATGCTTTCATCGTAACTAATAGTGCAAACGCATTGTAACTAAGAGATTCGTTGAATAAAAGGGAGTTTTGGCGCGTGTCCAGAACTCAGTCACTGATAAACTTGCGCTGTTTGATTGACAGCTCCAACGATTGTAAAGGGAGCGTTCTTTGATCGCTTCTTTATATAATTTAATCACCGTTTAAATAACAGATTATTTTCATCCTACTAAGAGAAACAACGAGAAGTTGACCGTAGTCACTGGTTTAATATACTCTGACACATAGACAAAGAACATCTGACTGTACATGAATCATTACATATCAGATCAGGCATTAGAATGAACACAGTTATTTACATATTGTTGCATTACTATCGAGTCCATATCGTAAAAGTCTGTTTGCGAAGCCTGCACTGAAATGTGATTGATTTACCAAAGAATCAACAGTGAAATCTCGAATACAAATAAAGCTCAACTGAGACATTCACATTGTTAAAAATAAATAACCATATTCCTAGCATTAGGATCCTTTGAAAGGTAATGTTATTCTTGTCCTGTATCGCTATTATCTCATCCTCATTTCACTAACACACTAGTGGGCGTTGATTTCTTCTGCGGAGGCAGTTTCATCTGTCACAGACAGGCACATTCCAGGATCAGTCGTTCGATAGGCCTGGTGTCAATAAAAACTTTTATTGGACTAACAAGGAAGTTTTTAGTTCTGAAACTTACAGGATATTCTTATAGTACGATGACCTCTTATATATCAAGGAAAAGGGGTCATGAATTTCTCAATTCATGACCTCTTTAACGCATTTAACGGACCCGCTACAGACTACGGTTATCTGACATTTCATACAGTTGATTGATGACTAATATGATGCAGGGCAACTACTCACTGCATGATGTAGCCTATAGAATGCAGTTAGAATCAGGGGCGTGAATCCCCCCCCCGAGTGCTGTTCCCCCCCTGAGTGCTGTCCCCCCCCTCCCAAAAAAAAAGAAAACAAAAAAAACACGCTAAGTATTGTAAATAAATGATATATACTTAAAATAATTGTGTAAGTAGTAAAACAATACAAACGCAAACGGTCGTTTTAAGTTTAGAAACAATTTGAGTCACACCTCCCTTGCCTCACAGTGGTTTGGTCCACCGCGCACGTCACCTACACACACAAGTCCGGCGGCGGGAGAGAACAGTTCTTCAGACAGTAGTAGAACTCCTGTAAGTAGGCTATCAAGGCTACTTTATTCAAAAACATCAGATGAAGTGATTATTTTCTTTTTAATACAGACGATGCTGAGTAATTAGTCATAAAAAAAAATGATGATAACTGATGTATTTTTTCCGTGAGTCCACTATGTTAGCGATTATAATGTTACCTAGCTTGTTTGGTAGCTTGTTTACGATAGCTTGTTGGATACTAAGTCACTCACACCAACTACAACTAACATTGTGATAAGCATATGTGTGAACTGTAATAAGGCTAATAGATTTACTGTTGTGTGTTGGGTTTTGCTCAATGTGTATTCATCGTGTTTTGGTGACTTGGTTGTAAACAACTTAAAAAATATTGCAATAAATAAATGGTTTTGAAGAAGAATATTTTGGTCAATTTAGTCAGTTTTTTTTAATCGAACCAGAGAGAAACATTGAGCATAATGGCACAGTCTCCATGCTACACTAATAATAGCAGTAAGGTTTTCTTCTGTGTAATGTTACATATATCCTTATAAGTAAAATTTTGGCTGTATTATTTGTGTCCCCTTCAAAAATTGCTCTTGAGAAATTTTTGAGAAAGTTTATTGTTTATTGTTTGTGGGTGAACTTAAAGGTATAGTTCACCCACAAATGAAAATTTAGTCATCATTTACTCACCCTCATGGTCCAAAAGAGTATGTGTAATAAATTGTTGAATCAAATAAAATATTTCTTGGTGAAGCTACTTTTTATAATGTCTATTTGATGCTTTACACAACAATGACTTTAAATGATCTTTTGGAAGTAATTTCTCTGCCAAATTTGATGTGCGATTAATTAGATTAATTAATTGCCACATCATGTAATTAATTTGATTTTAAAAATGTAATCGCTTGACAGCCCTAATATATATATATATATATATATATATATAATATACACACACACACACAGAGAGAAAGAGAAATTATATATAGGGTACAACGGGGCTAAAGGCGCCTTTGATTTTATTTTCCTCTAAACCACTAAATGGCACAAAACTTGCCACGGCACTTTCCTAAACATCAACTTCAAGATTCACGTGGAAATTTGGCTGATCCTTGACGCAATCGCGGCCAGCAGCGTAAATTTGATTCTGTGCTAATTTGATCTAATATCTGATGTTTTTAAAAAAGTTATGTATTTAAGTAGCAACTAAAGTGGGACCAAGGGGACAAGGGGTTGTACAGCTGTGAAGACAGTAAAAATATAATCAAACATTAAAAAACATACATGGTGTTTTTTTTTGTTTTGTTTTGTTTTGTTTTTGATAGTTGACTGAGAAAGTGTGTAGCACCAGTGCATCTATAAATGTGTTTTAAGCTCTAAAAATGCCCTAGATGTTTTTGCTTCCTTGTAAAAATCATTCAAAACTTGATTAGCCTATATGAATCATTTCTGTGATGCTTTGACTGATATATCAAACCTAATTTAATTCTGCTAAACTGTTTTCTACTCATGACACATGATACACAATGGAGGCATTTATTTTTCATTTGCATTATGAGTTACAGTGAAATAAACATGCAAAAGTATACACTTTCAAGGTGCTGATGATTTTTGATGTGAATGCTGTGCCCATTTTTTCCATTTGTCTGTACAGATCGCATGTTCAGAGGCAGCAGTGTATAGTGCCCATGGCCTTAGCACCTATAGTGGGGCGATAAGTGGTGGACACAGATTAATCATCAACACACAAGCAAACATGCACACACACATGCACACACACACACATGCGCACACACACACACACACACTCTCTCTCTCCCTCTCTCCGTGCAGCTGTTGAAGCTGGTGGTGTCACCATAGCGACAGCAGTGTGCTACTGAAGATCCCAGCCAACAGCTGCTCTCGGTAGAAACAGTATTGATTGAGCCTGCTCCACTCCCACTTCAAAATGTGTATGTCTTTTAGCTGTCAGCATCTGCGAATGACACCATATCTAAAGATATGGGTTACAAATATATTTTTGTACAATAATTGCGAGTCTTTGAAGTGTTTATATTATAGCATTCTGAATCTAGTGGAGGATGCATTCTGTGTGTATCTGAACATGTGCAACAGATGGATCGGACGGCTCATCATATTCCCTCTAAAGCATGTCAAATAGGTCCCCGATACTTGTCTTATTGTTTGTTCCCTTTCCTCTCTTTGGACGTCCCAGAGGACTGGTGTGCTCTAAGACTTCCTGCGGCCCTTTAGAGGACCTCTCGCTCCCCTCCCCCTCAGCGGTTCAATGTATCATCAAAGAAAGGATTAGTGTGGGCCAGCCCAAGAGACGGACTTGAGCACCTGACAAATTTAAGCTTATTAACTACAGAAAAAAAGGGGAAAACCTGCCCAGGAAGCACAGAGGGATGGAGGGCGAACTCTGGGGATTGCTGATCTGTCAGCATATGGCTTGATGTTAGGTGCTAGTAATGCTGATATCTTTGCATTGAGAGAGTGTTGCTGCGTCTGAAATCGCATACTGTATAGTAGGTACTACATTTGGTTTGAAACGTACTTTGACCGTTAAAAAGTATGTTCTACTATATAGAATGAATGTGTGTAGTATGAATGGAATTCGGACATACTACATCCACCATGTTGTCATTGTCATGTGACCTACGGCATCAGTCGCGTCGCTTCACCTCCATTCACAAATCCTCTCTTGTGGCCTCATGGGATAATAAAGTGTCCATTGAATGTGCACTTTAGAATCTTGCTGGAAGTAGTAGATCATCCAAGTACACCTACTGTTTTATGAATACTATGAATTCGTACATGCTACTCTGCTCACATACTGTTTTTCGCCTACTTTATAGTATGGAAGTAGGCGTGTGTTTGTGCTCTTGCTCTGATGAGGTGCACCTGTTGAATGAAGGTGGGATATCTTGGTTTTTGTCTAAAGATGGGAACTGTAACAATTGTAATGATTCTTGTTCTCGTTCTGATTCCTCTTAATGATTTCGGTTCTATTAATGATTCTTTTGAATATTTGGAAAACAGAAATGCAATTCTGTGGCCAAATGTTGTGATCATTTCAATAATAAATGTAAAACAACAAATAATAAAAAGTGCAGTCACATACTTTTCCCTTTTTTTATTTTTTATTTTTAAAATACCATTGACAAAACTCGTAATGTTTCTTTAATTACGCATTGTCATATGCGCATTAATTTAGAAGCAGTTTTCAGTGTTTGTGATTTACTAAAAAGAACCATCTCATTTCCCTCAAGAATCAGGGGCCATTTACACGACACCGTTTTCAACTAAAAACGGAAAACTTTTTATGCGTTTTGGCCGTTCGTTTACACGACAACGGCGTTTTGGTGGCCTGAAAACGCAAACTTTTGAAAACGGGTTTCAAAGTGCAAGTTTTTGAAAAACTCCGTGTGAACAACAAAAACGTGAATCTGTGAAAACAATGATGTCATGCACATGCGCATTACATGTTCAGTCTATAGTGTTTCATCGCCATCTAATGACCTGCCAGCAGAATACAGCGTTTTTAGTCATTTTCACGGATTCGTATGAATGGAGATCATTTTGACAATGGTGTCATCTATACGCGGAAAACTCAAACGAAAAACTTCTCCATTTTAACCATATCATTGTCGTGTAAACGTACCCTCAGACTTCACTGGTCAGACTGTATGTTTCTGATTCACTAAGAAGAACCAGATCATATGAATCATTTACTTGAGGATCAGACTTTGTTGCACTGTATGTTTCGTTCTAAATAGTGACACGGGGGACACTTCCAGGGTTTTTGGGCATTGGTGGAAGAATTTATGTGCAAGAAATGTTATGTCAGAATCAAATGTCATGAAAATCACTTGGTTATGTGGTTATTGGTTCACAATCCTACACCTCTATCCTTCCTTATCACATTTTAGCTTATCAAGCGCAAACCTGATGTCACACCATAGGACTCTCACAAACTCCTCTGTTTATGCTTTGTACTCTGCGGATATGCATTTTTCAGAGAATTAGACATGTCTGTGCAAAACATGGATGAATCTTTTCTTCCCTTCCTCTAAAGGAAGTATTTTTTTGTCAAACCCATTATATAAGTTTCCCATCAGACTCATGTGGTTAACTTGTGGTTTGTCTTGTCATCCATCTTCCATCTTCAGTCTTATTTTATAAGGTTCCCTTGGAAGGAGTATTAATAGCACTAAAAAAGTTACTCAAAACTCAAAAGTTTAGTGAATATTGCTACTTAACATTTTTAGATCTCGGAGCAAATTACTGTAGCTCAAACAATAGAGCATGGCACTACGATGCTAAGGCCATGGGTTTGATTCCCAGAGAATGCATGAACTGATAATGTGTCAATTGCATAAATGTAAAATGTAAGCTTTCTAAAACATTGCCACCTTTCTTCTCAAAGTATGTGTTCTTAATGCTATTTCATGTTTTTGTCTTTGTGCATCATTTAGATTTGTTACCTCATGAAGTGAAAGTATGTGGATGGACATACATTTACTGCCAATAAAATCCATGTAAATGTTAATGAACTCCTGTGACTCCATTCCCTTATACAAAACTCTCGCCACACCCTTCTTATAGTCACTTTCTTTCAGTATCTCTGTTGAGAATGAGTGTATAGGGGAATGGATGGTCCTGAGTTTTGCCAGCCCTCATAATTCAATGTTAAGCTTATCATGGCTGAGTGGCTTTTTATCCTGGACTTGTTCGCAGTTGGCACTGTTTCTAATCCTCTCCACACGTAGGTCTGTGTCCCTTCAAAAATTTCCATAGCAATACTACAATAGTGCCGGTGTGTTTTTTTTCTTTTTTCTTTTTTTTTTTCAACTGTCAGAATGAACAACAGAGAAGTATCACGGTGGAGAACAGTATTTGATAGTAAAACACTGATAATCAAAGCCGCTCTGTTCATCTTAATGATAATTTGAATATGTTAAATATATGATATATCGATTATGAGCTGTTGGAAGCTTTCAAATAGGAGGCAATATGGCAGTATGGAAGGGCTTGTATATGCAGTGTGGAGGCTGTTCATATATGAGGTAAAGCTGATAGTCACTTGCCATTGCTTGGAACAATAATATCACTGTTTACTGAATCATATCCTGTTTAATTTGAATGGCATGACAGAGTGAATGAATCACAATGAGAGAGATTATGAGTGCAATAGGCAAGAGTCTCTATAGTGATATCGCATTGCCACTTGAAAAAAAAAAGGGACCATGACATGGATTTTTTTATTATTTTAATATGTTCCTTGAGGTTCACTTGTAATGTCAATAAAAAAATGCACAAAAAACAAATATATATGTGAAAAAATTATTATTTTCAACCCTCATTCTGAACTTCTTTCTGAAATGTAGCGATGGGCGATATGGACTTAAAACTATATCACAATATTTTCTGGTATTTATTGCGATAACGATATTAATGATGATATACAGTAAATATAGTACCATTCACCACTGTTTTTGGCTACAAGTGATAGCTGCATGCAGTCATGAGAGCCTCAGAAACACAAACATTGATCTAAAGTAAAATGTAACCATCTTCAAATAGGCTTCTATAATACAAATTACATTAAAAAAAACTGTAAAAATGCAAACACCAGCCCTTGCAGAAATGTAAAAGTTGCAGATATACTTTTCTTCTGTTAAAGTGCAGATGTTTAAATAGTGCAACTGTGCTGAATAGCACAATAATAATTACACACAATAATAATTCAAATCAATTACAAGTTTGAAATGTAAACACAGATTCTGTATTTATTGATACTCTCAAGTAACAATCCCAACCTTGTCTTCAGATAAGTTACAAAATTACAAGACAGAATAATCAAGCGTTATTTAATGATATAACTTAAGTAGGCTAATTAGAATTAAAACTCGCCAACCATGTATGAATGAAAACGTATGAATGGATATTTGTCATTTTAACTGAACTTAGGACTGGTGGTGGTGCTTAAGACATTGTTGGTCATTCAGTGCTTCTGTAAAAAACAAAAATACTGATAAGTTAACAATACTACTACGAATTCTACTACCAATAACAATATAAACCTCACTAAGGATTGATGAGCTACTGGGTTCATGAATATAAATCACGTTGTCTGCGTTCGCTCAATCTGATTTGCTGAAATCAAAACAGGGACAGTAATAGGTGAGCGCCAGCCAATGAGATTGCAGTTTGCGCATTAGTTCCGCCCACTACTGGACAAACCAGCAGTAGCTTCTGCTTGTTCTTAAAGGAAAATACAACAAAAAAATATTTTTACAGGAAAATACATCAAAGAATATTGTTTTCACATCAATTTTGACTCTCTCACTAATGTTGTAGTAACCGTCTCAAAGAATATTGTTTACTAGCGATTAAAGACTACGTATTTTAGCCTAGGATTATAGGAATCTTTTAGGATTCTTAAAATTTGTCTCAGACGACCAAATCGTGGCCAAAATCACAGTGTGTACCCGTCTTCAGAGAACTCAGGGATTATGTTTCAAGACCGGTCAAGACCACAACTGCTGGGATATTACTAAATTGCCGGTGCATTGTCTGATTTTTTTTTATTAACATCATTAATGTGCTTGGATATAAAACTTACTGCTTCAGATGCAATCAATAACTTGTTTCTAATTTGATTTATTTATTATTTACGGTTCAGAAATGAGTGAGGGATTGTGTCAAAAATGTCACCAAAATGAATACAAATGCTCACAAAATTCAAGATATTGTTGCAAAAAAGTTCTTGTATGAGATCTGGATTTTTATATTATAACGTGATATAACAAGATATCAATATCAAATATCAATATCACAAGAGCAGGAGAGCTCTTTTTAAACCATTATTTATACATTTGTTATTTACTAATTCAGATGCAGCTTCTGTACCACCTCTGCAGTGCAAAGATGAATTTTGTTGTCATTGATTTCATTTGATTGGTAACAGCTCTATATAGTGTCTTATTCTAATTATATTTATTAATTAAAAATAAGTAATTTCTCAGGCAGTAATGTGGATCTTGAATTTAAGGAGTGCTGGTCTGGTCTTGGTCTTGACTCGGTCTCACACTGCCTTGGTCTCGGTCTTGTCTTGGTCTCAACCCCTCAAAGTCTTGGTCTTGTCTTGGTCTCAACACACATTGGTCTTGGTCTCGACTTGGTCTTGGATTAGGTGGTCTTGACTACAACACAGGTCTCTCACTCTCTCTTTGAGTGTGTGAGAAACACTGAGCGCTCTCAGCAAAGCGACGGCGAGTCGGGCACCTCACACTAGTGTTTACTGTGTGTCAAATACACTGTGCAGAGATAAACTGAAATAGCGTGCTTGACGGAGAGCGAAACTCTCAAGCACTCAGTGTTCAGCAAGTGAAAATATATCTGTGTGTACCAGTTCCAGATTGTAGAGGTTTAGCGATAAACTCCTCCTCAGCTTCATGTCCGCTTTCCGCCATAGTTGTTTTCGCTCTGCACTTGAGCTGCGAATGGATTGCACTCTGCACTGCAAAGGCTGCGATTATTTTATGCGCAGCTTGTCAGAGCTGTACGGCTCTGTGGTCAGTAGTAAATGCTTCTCCATCTGAAAGCCAGAGGTAGATAACACGCGTCATTCCAGGAAATCCCTATCCCTATCATACTGTCCCTATCCCTATCGCTGTAGCTGAATAAACAGAAGATTGAAAAGCTTTGATTGATTAAACATGACTAATAAACACACGACTGCCACATCATCTCACAGAAGGATGCTCAACTGTCGTTATGAAGTGAGTTTGGAGTAAAAACATGTTATTAAATGTTGTCTTTTGTTGGACAAGATGTTAATAAATGCTTCTCATGTCTGGAAAGATGTTTGACGCATGTTGCTTATTCAAATGTACATTATAAGCGACTCAAGCTCGCAGTGCTTTCAGATGGATTAGCATTTGGAGCCATACTTCACTGACAAGCTGTGCTATTTGTGCTATTGTTGCTATTTCATAATCACACTAAGAATCACGTTTAAGTTCAATGTTATTTTTCATATCGTGCGATAAATCGTGCAGCCCTAGATCGCACACAGAAATACGTCATCAATTAGGCTTTATCATTATTATCGCGGGAAGACTAATTCTTATCGTGGGGAGAATTTTTACTGGTATATTGCAAACGATAAGATATTGCCCATCCCTACTGAAATGATCTGTTTTTAAGAGGCGGGCTTGTCAGTAAAAAGCCACTGTTATGATTGGCTAAAACCTCCTCACAACTGCACGTAAATAAATGTTTAACAGACATTTACAGACAAGGCATTATGAAATCATTTACTTGCGGTTTGCGATGTAGCTGCTGTCAGATCCAATTCGGTTGTTAAGTCTGACGTCACGCGGCAGTGCTTCCGGGTCCAAACGCTCTATCTCATACCACAAGAAAACAACAACCGGTGCTAATATACACACACGATGTGGTGTAATACTACCAAAAAAATTATAATCATAACCTTTATCTCCATACCAAAATCCCAGATGGCCAGACAATGATTCATCTTTTATAAATCCTTAAAATATTAATGTCTGTGATGCTGTGAGCACGGAGACTGTTGTGTAGACTGTAAGTATTTTAAATGTTTAACTTTTTAAAATGTTAAATGTTTATTATGAATAAATAGCGCTCATAAACGGCCGTCGAGATGGCATTCTCAAGTGAAACGAGTCAAGGCTTGGACCCGGAAACGGCTTTCCTTACGTCACAACTTAACAAGCGAATACTGTTTGCTGTTTCATCTTTCAACAAAAGTTTCTTTGCGAATTCTCCATTAAACTGTGCCTTGATAATAAAACAATCTACAGTCAAATGCTCCGAACAAACATATAATGTGAACTTTTTATTTGGGTGTTGTTAAATCTTACCATGTTCTTGTTTTTACTGTATGTTTTACCTTCGTAATGTCTGCAGTCTCTCTGACTGTCTGGCTGAGCATCTGTCAGGACTCTCTTTAACTATCTGCTGCAGATTCTTCCCATCAGCTCCATATTTCTTTGTCAATGCAGCTAGTGAGACATTTATTTTCAATTCCTTACAATTACTGTACATTTTCCCAGCTATTACACTACTGTTCAGAGTTTTTTGAAAGAAATTAATACACAAGTTCAGCAGTTCAAAAAGACGATTGACCAATTAAAATTAAGTATTTTGCCAAGATGTGTATTTATTGCAGTGTATGTAGGTGTAAAATTAAATGGTAGAAGCCATATTGCATACATACAATCAGAGCATCACAGATCTTTCGGTAACACTTTACAATAAAGTCTCATGGGTTAACAATGTATTAACTAACAAAGAGCAATACATTTGTTACAGTATTTATTAATCTTTGTTGATGTTAGTTAATAAAAATCCAGCTGTTTGTTCATGTTAGTTCCCAGTGCATCAACTAATGTTAACAAATACAACATTTGATTTTAATAATGTATTTGTAAATGTTGAAATTAACATTAACTAAGAATAATAAATGCTGTAGAAGTACTGTTAATTCTTAGTTCATGTGATGTTAACTAAAGCAGTTAACTAATGTTAAATCTTATTGTAAAGTGTTACGATCTTTCTTATATGAAACACAACTGAGCAGTTATGAGGCCTGTAATAGTTAAACTTTTGACCTGTATAACAGTTAAATGTGGCCTGCAACCTGTGGCTGTTAATGCGTCAGGATATTTCTCAAGTGTAATATAGACCTGCTTTTGTATCCATAGCAACAGGTCTTAATGCACCGTTATCCTGCAGATGTCACAAGGGTGATGTTTACCGTTTAGATGCAATGCTCTGCTTTAGTTTGTCTCAGCTTTCAATCTTGATGTTTTGACTGTTTTCTTGATGCTTAAATGCTAAAAAAAAATATATTTGAATGTTACTGCTTTGTGTGGTTCTGCCAGATGAAGAGCTGTTATCTTGGGTCAATAACTTAAAAGCGAGCACTTATGTCTATTTCAGTTTGTACAATTTCATTTCACTTCAAAGCAACAATATTACATAGGATGCATTTCATAAGTTGAAACAAGAAATCAGAATACAGAAAAAAAATGTGCAAAGAAATTATTACTATTACTTATGACAACCGTGAGTACTGATATTTAGGGGAGAGTGGAGAGTGTTGTAACCCCCTAGAAATGTGCTGTCAAACATGCATACCACCCTCCAAAGGTGTGTAAAAACAGAAATGATTCACATGACAAAAAGCAATTTTGAGGTAGAATTTCCCATCTGAATTATAATTTGACTTGTGATGTTAATGCATAGTCGATGTAGTGTTGTCAATGGACCGGTCCGGTGATAGACGCCTGCTTTCAAACGCTCCCGTGTGTATCTGTGTAAGCGCTCGGTGAAGAGCGTCATTGATGTCTATTTACATCATGTTTTTGAAGTGTTGATCATTGTAGCCAATCACAGACATATGAGCGCGTGAACACAATTGCCAATCAGAGTTGTTTACGAACTGCTCAACAGCGCTCAAAGCGTCATATATATATTTCAGTACCAACTTGGTATTGCGGTCGGTACTTTTGACAACACTATAACAAAGATTGAACAAAATGTGTATAGAGCTGCATTTGCCACAATTATAAGAGCAACTCATACACACACACACACACATTATATTTTTAATAATTTTTAATACCTTTTTAAAATGCACAAAGGTAGGTTTTGACTGGGATGGTACAAAATTTCAGTAAAATTGATTTTTATTTGATTTTTAAAATTGATTTTCAATTGATTTCTTTTTTTATTATTATTAGTACTCCCAGCCCACCTACTGTTACAACTCTTTCAACAGCACCTTTTGTACTTGGCATTAATTCACAGTCTAGGGTTGTTTTGTAGATTTTAAAACAATTTTTTGTAACAGATAAATATGAAAATATTATATCAAAGTTTAAGACAGATAGCACAGTCTTTGAGAGATTCAGGTCATTTAAAGTCAGCATGAAACGGAAGTTGCGATAGTATTTTATTCCCCATTGTGACATGTCTGAGTGAAACTGCTTCTCAAACAATAAAAAAAATGTAGGGCAGGACCTGATTTTCTCCATCGAGAATTGATTTGATCGTTGGATGGTTGTGGTTTGCTGTTGCTGTGATCTCATGTGAGCGACAGGTTGTGCCACCCTCTCAGACCCCAAACAGAGCTGGGGTGAACTAACACTTTAAGGATTAAATTAATTTAAAATTAAGTAGCTGTTGTCATCATTTTTGCATATGTGAAATATGTTAGAAAAATGTTGGCCTGTGAGAGTTTCACTGTGTTTTAATTTGTACACAATGCAGATTGCTGTTAGGGTTAGGTTAAAGTGTTTATAGCTGTATATAAAAACAATAGAAGTCTATGAAATGTCCCATTTTATAAAGCTAAGTGTGTGTGTGGTTCAGGTATACTCTACGTTATGGTGACAAAATGTCCCCCACAAAGATGTCAATACTCGAAATCCTTGTCCATATGGGGACATTGTTTGGTCCCCATGAGGAAAATAGCTAAAAATCATACTAAGTGATGCTTTTTGAAAAAAATCTGTGATCTATCTGTGATCGATAGGTTTAGGGGTAGAGTTAGGGGATAGAATATACAGTTTGTACAGTATAAGAATCATTATGTCTATAATGTCCCCATAAAACATGAAAACCCAACGTGTGTGTGTGTGTGCTTGTTTTCATGGTTTATGAGGACACAAATTCGTATAATGACATGGGTATTACACTGGTATTACGACGTAAACATGTTTTATGAGGACATTTCATGAGTCCTCATATTTAAAATAGCTTTAAAAACATACTAAACAATGTTTTATTAAAAATGTAAAAATGCAGACAGTTTTCTGTGATGGGTAGGTTTAGGAGTAGGTGTAGTGTAAGGGAATAGAATGTACAGTTTGTACAGTATAAAAACCGGTACGCCTATGGAATGTCCTCACTAAGATAGCAAAACAAACCTGTGTGTGTGTGTGTGTGTGTGTATGTGTGTGTGTGTGTGTGTGTGTGTGTGTGTGGAGGAAAAGGGAAAAGAGGAAGGAAATAAGTCACACTAACAGTGGAAAGAGGAGAGAATGGGAATGAAAAAGCTAACTAAATTTTCTCTATGTTTTCTATGTATTACTTTTCTCTTTAACACAGATAAACAGAGACAAAACATATTGTACATGAGCACAGTTAAACATGCTTTTCATTAAGTGGGCTCTATTTCCTATTAATGTATTCAACTTTTCATAAATCAAATAACAAACCCATTTTTAAATCATAAATAACTGTGGAAGGTCACAGAAAATATAATGTTGTTGGCTTTAGTAATTCATCTTTCACTGAAATGACATACATGTTTTATTGCCAAATTGAGTTACTTTGTTGTAAAATATAAAAATATTTCTGTATGAGATTTACATGAATAGTTTTTTTAATTAAACAACATTGAGTAAATATTTCTGTAAAATTAAATAATTTTGTCATTGATTATACATAATATACATTTATGCACACTTGACATGAATATGAAGAGCTAAACATTTCAAAGTACTGGAGTAATATTTGTTTATATACAGTGAAGTTTTAATTTTAACAACAGCATTCTCTAAATGAACCAGACATTTCTATAGAAAACTAATTTAGTTTCATAAATACATAAAATAGTAATGATTTTAATTATGTCTAAGCATTACTTGAACAAAACCATAATGTGTAAAATACAAATATGAAATATAAACATAAATATGAACTTTTGCTTTAACTGAATTCATTGATTTTGATAAAAGCTGTTTAACAGTTGCATGGAGCCATTTAACATGCTGTAGGTAAAGTGTAAATAAATATATCATTTGATTTCATGTAAATGTATTATCACCCACTGACAAACACTAAGCACATTAGTCATAAGTTTTACAGCTTATAATGCTGCAGGCTGTCACAAAACATGATCAATAAAATATTCTGTTAAGGTATCATTTGGAAGATTATGCAAGTGTTGCATATTCTACAACTTTATTCTCATCTCGCAACAAAGCTTTTAATTTTCTTACAATACCCTGAAAGTATACGCAAATGGTCAGGAAATATTGAGAATAATTACAGGATTAAATAAAAACCCATAGCGATAGCAAATACTTAAAGGTGTTCAGGATTGGCACAAGTTCAAAACTAAAGTCTGTTTTATACTTCTACCTTTATTTCTTATTTCTTTGCATACACTTGGGTTTTCTGAATGTTTGTTTCACCACAGATATTCAACAAGGGCTGAAAGCCTGAATGATTGGTCGTGAGCATAACATGTAAGAATGTTCAAAAAGTTTGTTGATGTGTTTGTCTGTTCTTTGTCAGTGGTATTCTGGTAAATGTGGTATTCTGACTGTATGTTCAGGCATCCATTCTTCTTCAACATTCACATATTTCGCATGGGGTCATTGGTTCAGATGCATCATGGGAGTGAAGTGGGCGGGCAGGGGTGCACATTATGTGCTTTTGCCTCAGGAGAAGTCAGAGGTCACTGTGCTCTCCTGACACTTAGTCATTTCTGGCCATATGTTTAATGCACTGGATAGGACTGCAGGACACGTATTCTCAAGGACTGTAAATTTGGTACTTTCTGAAATATCTGTGTGTGCCTTGTTTTGTTATTTTGGCTGCAATACAATTACTAAAAGTTTTTAAAAATTAAATAATAATATTTACAATTATTAGTATTACAAGTATTTTTTCCCATTGTGCTATTGTGCTAAAAAGTGTGAAAAGATAAGATAATTCAATATTGATTTTTATTGTTTTTTTTAATACAAAACATTAATTTCTTCAGATTTTATACACTGTGTTATGAAATGTTTTCATCTTTTGGAATGGAATTTGAACACTGTCCTCAAATAATATTATGAAAAGGACATTTTAAAAAAATGTGGTGTTGTCACAAATCATACAAAGGTACAAAATTCCTAACTCTCACAGTTTCTATGCATGTTCTGCATTTTTAAACTTTCCATTATCAGATATGCGCTTATTAATTTTTAAACCGAATTGCTGGAGCGTTTCTTCATGGCATGATAATGCAAACTAAGAAAGATTTGAAATAATTTTTAACATTTAAAATCAACAAATTACATTTAAATATGCTAAGTGCTTGTCACCAACGGTTAATGAGACCACCATAAGAGACTGACATCCAGCAAATGGAACAGTTTCATTAAAACAGGCTATAAAAAACTGTGGAAGGAAATTTTGCTGCGCAATTCATCCTGCAATTTAGCGTTACAAAACGTGGTCATTTGAAATAGTAAAATGATTAGCTAAGAGAGGAGGAGTGACGATACAATAGGAGGGGTGAAGGGGTGAGACCCAACACATAGGGAGATGAAACAGAATTACATTTGTTAGTGCTGTGGCAAGTGTTTGCATTTGTTTGAGGTGAAATGGCTGTGGTGATAATGACAATGTGGTTAAGGCTGTGTGTGTGTGTGTGTGTGTGTGTGTTTCAGGCTATGAAAACCTTCCTTCACGGCAAAGCCCATTTATTGCAAATGAGATGGAACTATATAAAACTGTAACAACCCATTTGAACAAATATGTAAATCTGTTTAAATCTGGTTGTTTTCAATGTCTTTTTTCAATGTTGTTTTCAAAGTGAAAGACAAACATACATTTATACTATTATGTTTATTTGCAAGATTGTGTAGTATTTACAGATTCTTTTGTATCTGGTACATGTGGTATTAGACATTTAAGAGAAATATTTGATTAATTATAAATATTTGAATAATTATAATAATATTTGATTAATTATAAATATTTGAATAATTATAATGAAAAAAAATATTAATAACAACAACTTAAATTTATAATTTTAGTCAGGTTAAAACTATATTTAATAATCATTTTAAAAACATTTTGACATGCGTTTATAATGTTAAAAAAGATTTCAAATAAATGACTATTCTTTTGAACTGACACTTCTTCAAAAAAATACAGAAAAAAAGCATCACAGTTTCCACAAAAATATTAAGCAGCACAACAGTTTTCAACATTGATAATAGTTTCTTGAGCAGCAAATCAGCATATTAGAATGATTTCTGAAATATTATTTGACACTGAAAATGTAGCTTTGCCTTCACATGAATGAATTACATTTTAAAATATAAATAGAAAATGTAATAATAATTGTAATAATTTTTAAAAATATTACTGTTTTTACCTATGATCACAGTATATGGATTGTACTTTTTTGTTGTATATATTTTATATTTGTGCAAATAAACTAAACCAAACCAAGTTCAGCCTTGGTTAGCATAAGAGACATCAAAACATTCAAAAAAATCTTACTGACCCCAAACTTTTTAACAGTAGTTAAATATGTATTAGAATTATAATTAGTTCCTTTACAAATGTTACTATATACGGTAGTCAACATTTGAAGTGGACCAAAACCTTTCATCAAAGTTGTCCTAAAACCTTCTTCTTAGGACAATTTTGATGAACTATATATATATATATATGTGTGTGTGTGTGTGTGTGTGTGTGTAAGACTCATGTGTACAGGAGTTTATAAGAATATACTTTAAGTGTGTTTTTTTGTATATACAGTCAAACCAAAAATTATTCAGACGTTTTTGGTATATTTTTACTAGTGGGTGCAGGACACTATAGTTCATTTATGTAAGTGAGGATAGCAAAATAAAGTAAACTGTGACATATTATACCCAAAAATTCTTCATACAGTGGACTACCAGTAAAATTGATAAAAATTTGGAACCAAAAATTATTCAGACACTTTGACCTGACCATGTTTTGCTTAAGTGTTATCTGACATAATTAAGATTCATTTTTTCTGACACAGTTAAACTCTGAGATCTTGTCATATTTTATTACCATTTTTAAACTATAGTGAATAAACTGTAATAATGAATGAAATGTTCAAGGTGTCCGAAATTTTGGTTTGTGAGTGTGTGTGTGTGTGTGTGTGTGTGTGTGTGTGTGTGTGTGTGTGTGTGCGCACAGGAATTTATAAGAATATATATATATATATATATATATATATATATATAATTCATGTATGTTTATGTATACAGCAGAATCATAGCATGGGAACATTGCAACATTTATGCATGTATTGGAATCTGTTATGGCTTAACTTGATTAGCTTCAGTTTCTCATGTTGAGAAATCACTCATGACAATCTAGTATCATGAATGGTAACAAACTTTCAAAAAGAATGACTCATTAGGGCACAGTAATCACAGATTTCATCTAAATTATCTTCCTTTGTTTCATTGTTGTCTGTATAGATCTCCCTCTCTCTGGCCCCTTTGTGCAAGCTTTTCATTCCCTTGATATTCCTCTCATTTTACATTTTCCCTCTTTCTCATTTTTGCCAACCACAGTTGATTGAACAGCTTTCTATTTCCCAAATACCTCTGTTAGCTTCCTTCTATCACTTCATCATCCTCTCATAATCCCTATTTGTTTAACTTCTCTTCCTTTCCTTTCCTCCTCTACCTTTACTCTAATGCCACAACTTCCGCTTTTCAGTGCCCCCCTCCCATGTTTTGCAGTGTCCTTCAGACCTCCTGTGCTAATCTGCACAAGACAGCTTTTTTCCTATGTAATTCTCTTCTTTACTTTCTTACCCCATTGTTTTCTTTATTCATTTTATTTCTCATATTTAATTGATCTTGTTTCATTCTGTGCTGTAATTATGCTCACACATACACTTTTTCTAAATTTATAGCTATGTCCAAATTAATTTTGGCACCAAATCCTCTTTTTTCTTTTAGATTTGAATTGTGAAAAAATTGACTTTTAAAGAGGTTTGAGTTTTAAACAAAACAGAAAATACAAAACTAATAGATGCATACACCTGTGCAGTCCAGCACTGCCTTTGGGGCCCTGGCAAAGTCTTGGTGGGTTGCCATAGTAACCCTGACCACCAACAAAATGCCAGGTGTCTGAAGACATACTGCTGGCGCCACTGGGTCTCTAGCCCCTCCCTGCATGGGCCGTCTCACTCTACAGTCTTCCCATGATGCCTCCTTGTCTCTGAGAGGGCAGATAAGCAGGGGACTGAGGGAATTTTTAACTTACTGAACTTTACTTTTCATGAAAAGGGAATTATTCTGAGCATATTGCAATCGAAAAAATGCTTTTGATAAATCAGTATGACATGTCAAAGGTTGCTGTGTTTGAGTATTCAATTTTTGGCATTAGTTCTCACTCTTGCCAGCAGCTTATTAGCAAATTCCCCATGCCATCTTCCTGTGGCTAGCTTGAGGTCATCATTAAGCAGCTGACAAATTAGGCTGACACCTCCCGACCAGGGCGACTGTGGGCTGTCTGCAGCATCTTTACTTCACGACTGTCACTCTCTCTCTCTCTCTCTCTCTCTCTCTCTCTCTCTCTCTCACTCGGTCCTTTGCTTTCTCTGTTTCACTCTCTTCTCTTCCCACTCTCCTTGTTTTCTGAGATCTCCTACAGTCCGACCTGGCCAAAGGCGTTTAGTTGGCGGCTCTCCACGTGGCACAAAAGCGCCGCGGCATTCCTTCTGTCTGTGGTTAATCTGTAGTGTCAGCCCGCTTTGGCCGGGCCGCACTGAAGCACAGGGAATATTAAAAAGCCCAGCGGCAAAATTCCTCTGGAGAGATGAGGAGGGAGAAAGAGCTGGAAGGAGGGAGAGAGCGAGGTCAATTAAGGTTGGGTGGTACGGCCAACAGCAAAGCGTGAAGTTTCAATCGCAGTGATGGCGAGATGAAAATGAGGAGTGGATCACTGGCAGGAAGATGACTGTAATAGGTGCATATGAACTTTTAAAGTTTACCACAGGCACCTACTAAATCCATGGTAAAAACCAGTGTATTTTAGAAAAATAATTTTTTAAGCAATTTTTATTTACCTTTTGCCCTAGTTTACTTTTATTAAGCTTTTTCCACACATGGTCGATAACAGTTCGCTTCCACTATACAAATATTCACACAAAAAAGTAAAGCTTTGGCTTTTTATATGCATATTAATGCTGAAAAGTTTCTAATATGTTTGAGTTGTCATGCTGCTGGACTGAATTAATCAACATGGAATTGATGCCACATAAATATATTAAATATTAACCTCTTTTATTAATATTAACTCCCAAATTTGAAAAATGTTTTCATCCTGTTGTGATCTATATTAAGCAACATTTTCAAGGACCCCTCAGAGATTGAAAAGGGCTTTAAAAAGGGCTTTTTTGACTAATTGGTATTCAGTAATTTACTATTTTAGGTTGCTATGTAAATCCATGATTAATCATTTGAGAAAATTGACCCTATTTGACTATTTAAAAATTTTATTTCATGATATTTTCAGTTAATGATGAACAAAACAATTTCCACATTTAACAATGTAAATTGTATGTGTATAAACAAAATATTTGTGGTTTCCATCCAAGTTATTAACATGTAAAATAAAAATATATTTTTGGTTGTTTACTTAAAAGTAAAGTGGCATATCATGTTAACAGAAGAAATAAGTTATTTTGTCTCAAACTTAAGAGGCTTATAGTTTTGGCACAATAATTTTTGTAAGCAGATTAATATGATTTCTGACATATTTCTGTATAAGGGAGTTGTATAATTATCAGTTTAACAAATTAGAAATGAGCTAGAAATGAGTAAAATCACTATCATACATGACCACCATCCACCTGAAGTGAAAGTTTCTATGTAAAATTCTAAAAGATTTAAGTCAAGTCAAGTCATCTTTATTTCTATAGCACTTTATACAATACAAGGACAAAAATGTAGTTAAAGAAAGTAAAGTTAGTCTATCATCTTGTTTCATATTTCGTCTGACATTTTTATAGTTTAACAAATGCAATGACAATCAATTTTTAATTTCCCAATACTTTGTTTTTGCTTTGCTGTATGTCTGATTTATGTTCTTGACTATAAATTTTGTTTAGTTCCAGGCAGTGTGTAGTTTGTGTAAGGTAAGTGTGTGTGTGTGTGTGTGTGTGTGTGTGTGTGTGTGTGTGTGTGTGTAAGAGAGTTTGAGTTTGGCGGGATGTTTGCTCCACAGCGACTGCCTGTGCAGAACTTCTCCCAGGGTCAGTGAGTGCATGCTGTTACCCAGAATCCCTCAGCATAGTCCTTCAGTGAAACGAAAAACATGCTGCTCCTTTAAGAGCATGAAACAGGAGCCGGCTGTGTGCCCCTACCAGAGACACACAGTCAGCCAAGAGAGAGGGAGAGGTGGGGGGTGGGGTGGGGTAAGATTTGGGGAGAGGGGTGGGGAGGATAGAGAGATACAGCCAGAATGAAACGAAGGTAATGTAGAAAAAATGAGGAGAAAGAGTGTCTGAGAGATGAGCGATAGAAAGAAGCCCAAAGATGAGGGGGAAGACACAAGGGGATGAGCAGGAATCAGAGAGGAACCAGCAGGGGATGAAATACAGAGCGGAATGGCAGAAAAGATAGAAATTCTCCTCCATAAAGCTGTGCAGTTGACATTATTCGTATTGCAATATTATGGGTGGTAGTTTGTCGTGCTGAAAGGAAACAGTCGCTGTTGTTGCTAGGAGAAAAAAGGTGCCGTCCTCTCTTATTGGCTACGAGAAGTAGCTCCATTATCCAATCAGAGAGCTCTGGTATCAGAGAGAAAGAGAGAGAGAGAGAGAGAGAGAGAGAGAGAGAGCAGGCCACACTACAAGACCTGATTAATATGTTAGCCATGTTTTATGGGTTAAAATAAGCCTGGGAGTAAAATGTATTGATAAAACAATGGTAAGATTGCTCTATGTTGCTCTTTATGTAATATTACTTGAGAAATAAGTCTTGTTGTATTTTTCTGGGATTGTATTGTCATTTTCTAGAGCGCTGGAATGTCTTGTCCCCTATAGTTGTTATGGTAACCATATGTATAAGCAGCGGTGTGTTGTAAGCATGTCCAGCAAGGACGTATGCTTGTGTATTGTTTACTAAATAGATGTTTTTGTGGAAAAATTATGTTAAATCCATATTTTCACTATTGGTTAATTGGTGGCATTAGACTTCATGTTATTATGCATTCAAAGACATGTTGCCAACAAAATGGAAAGAACACATAAACACTCTTTGGAATATATTAAGTCATAATCACTCGTTTACTGTCATTTTGCTTTGGCACAAAATGTAAGACATTGAACACTGGACAGAGACATTCTTCTGTAATCTTCAGTCTTCAACATCGGGGGTCTTCAACCTTTTTTAGGCCATGGACCCCTTGGTGGATATGAGAGATGAAGCAGAGACCCCCTGTTACACATTTTATAAAACTGGCTTATAAAAAAAACACATATAGTACAATATTGATGAAATCACATCTTCATAATAATGTTTCTTGAGCACCAAATCAGCATATTAGAATGATTTCTGAAAGATCATGTGACACTGAAGACTGGAGTAATGATGCTGAAAATTCAGCTTTGACATCACAGGAATAAATTAGAAACAGTTATTTAAATGTTAATAATAATTTATTTGCATTTATGACTGTGCATTTATTTGATCAAAAAGATTGTAAAAGTGTAAGATTGTAATCCATGATTATATTAGATTCAAGAATAAAATGAAATGTAATCTAATCTAATAATATTTCACAATATTACTGTTTTTGCTGTATTTTTGATCAAATAAATTCAACCTTGGTGAACATAGATCTTTCTGACCTCAAACTTTTAAACAGTAGTGTACAAGTTCATTTTAATGTTGTTTTTGATGTGCGTTTTCATTTTTCACAAAAAGATAGTTGGAGATGAAACACTAGTTATAAAGAGGTGAATCCAGAAACTTGTGGATAAGAGGACAAATATATTATATATTAGCTTGTAAATACAAATTTAATTTTTTTTGAACCAGATATTTATTTTCTCTTAGAATCACGGCTAACTTTTGGTTCATATTCATATATTCTGTATAAATTATATATTTATTGTATTATTTTTCTCTGTAGTAAAACAGTATTGCTTTTTTGTTTTATATTCTCAAAGAAAGCTATAAACAGTTATTTTACTGTCTTCAGTTCATAGACGGCAGCTTCATTCCAGGCGACTAAAGCACAACTGGACCTGTAGAGTGATCTGGTACTTCACATCTGGTGTTTTGGTCTGTGATGGAGGTCATTTTAAAATGTTACATGCATTCATATGCTCTGTAATATTACACATATGTACATTCAATCCCTTTTATTTCAGCAACATTCTGTGAGCCATCAAAGCTTTAAATAAAGACATTTCAGTACTTGTGCCTGAAGTGATTTCTCTTTGAAAATCAAAACAGTGTTGTTTACATCAGGAAAGTTTTGCAGGAATCCTATTCTTTACTTTCTTTCTCAGTCCTTTGTTCCCTTCTTCGTAGATATTTGTTTCCGCTCGATGTGTCGGTAGTTGTTTGAAGTGGAGGTTCAGCAGCGGGAAGCTTTGAGTGCAGGTGTCTGAGTGGGATTTGCAGGGCAAAAAGGCGCGCACACACATGTATACACAGCTGTCTTTGTTGTGACCACCACCTGGTTAGTGTATTGATTTACGTGCCAACACTGCTTTCGATCATTCATTCATTCATTCATTCACTCAGTCAATCCTTTTCTATTTTAGTTCATTCTAAGTTTTTCTTTTTCTTACACTCTTAATAATAAAGGTTCTAAAAGAGGATGGTTCCCCAAAGAACCTTTCAGTGAACAGTTCTTAAAAGATCCATTTTTTTTTAAATATGAAGAGTATTTTAATAATCTTAAGAACCTTTTTCCAGTTTAAAGTACCTTTTGTGTAGTGGAAATGTTCCATGAATGTTAAAGGTTCTTTGTGGAACCATCGAAAGAAGAGTGTACCACCGCACCAACATTAAATGCATTTGTCTACAACAAAAGCTGATGTGTAGCATCAGTCTCTGCTTGCTACCAGTCAGAACAGTGTTTAAACCCAAAAAGAGAGTGATGGAAAGACGCAGGGACAAACAACCCATGCTGTGTCTCTCACACAAACACACATACAGATACAGGGACAATAACAGCACTGTGTACGGGGAAAGAAGATCCGGCAGGTCGAGATACCACAGGAGAGCAGTGCCTCTGTCTGTCTGCATCTGCTCCGCTCTGCCTGCTGTTTGATGTGCAGGGATTAGGGGAAATCTGAGAGCTCCCAATTTAGCCGAGCCACGGAGATATTCATATGCAAGAAAACATACACTCACACGTTGCACACGTCTCTATATGAACTGAATGAATGCACTATTGGTTAATGAAAGTATCTCAAATATATATTGTGTTGTATAGAATGAATGTATATGGTTGTTTTTACGTCAGGTTTATGACTAAACTCAGGCGTACCTGCTATGAGTGTCTGCTGCTCCCTAGTGGACAAGAAAAGTATAGCTATCCGTCTCTCTGTAGGATGCACATGTCGTCAAGATTACCTTATCAAACGTGTATTAGAATGTGAAATGATGTGGAAAAAACTGGACACTTTCCCGTATTGCTTGCTTTGTGAATGTTTTTTTTTTTTTTTTTATAAAAGTGGACTGTATGAATTAAACCATGCAGCAGATAGCATACAAAATATTGTGTGTGAAAATATTTATCACAGTAATTATTATCAAGTTACAAATTAGAAATTTTAAAACAAAAAACAATATATAATAAATAAAACAATTATAACAAATTTAACTTGTATAAAGTTAAAAAGTAAAAGGCATAATACACAAGAGAAGCAGTCTTTAAAATGTTACTTTGCAAAAAGGTAGAAAGTTGATACAATATGATACATATGATGATAATCTTGTCATTTAACTGAAATGATAATTATGCTTATTATGACACTTCTGGGGTTTACCTTTGTTATTTACAAAAACGATTCTGCCTTAGGAGTTACATTCAATGAAATGAACTTGTTTTCTCATTTAAGGGTGGAGGTATGAAAATCCTAACAGCAAATATTAACCAGAAGAGAAAAGCCTTGTATAAAACATGCAATTCATAACTGACGCTATATTGAGCAAATAAAATCAGTTGCAAACATTGCAAAAGTGTCATATTGTGGTATAAACAGACAGTCCACAACTTAAAAAATAAAAACAGAAGAGAAAATAAATACAGAAAATGTACTGAGAAATCAAATATGTATCAAAACTATGTGAGCTTTCAACACTATCATCTTGCTGATTTTAATAGGGTCATAATTTTTAAAGTATTTATCACCATAGTGTTTAGTAAAGGTTTCTTGCACCAAAAAACATAATTTAGTGTTACATTACCATTACCATCCTCTTTCTGACCCAGGATTAAACAAGCTGGGGGGTTTTTCCGCATATAAAGGCCTCTTTGCAAAGCCTGTATTACATTCTGACAGGTCTACAAAACGATCCACTCATTCTAACGCTGGAGCCAGAGACAACACAATGTTTGCATCTCCCCATCTTATTATTCTTATTGTTAAATACAAACAATAGCATCTTCTGCTGCTGTTTAGAAATGATAGTATCTATTCTACTTCCTCCTCATTACATAACACCAAATAGGCATCAGTAATGTGTAAGCTGTTTTTGCAACTTTGTTTCAGTAAATGGTCTATTTTAATTAAAGTTGTACATTTGTTAATTCGAATTTAAACTCTTGTTGTTGTATTTTAGTTAAGGTTGAATTTCTCACAGAGAACTAACTGGTTTATAAAGTGTGTTGTTCTTTTTAAAAATATGAGATCAATCTGTGGAGGATCTCTTTGAACTAATTTCATAGAAATATTATTCTGTTAGTCTCTTGCTTTCAATAGTAGAAGTTAAGTGGTGTATTAACCATTTTGAAGAGCTACTTGTCATTTGTTGTTTTTTCTTTGGAGAGGTACCAAGAGCTTCATGCACTGGAATTGAAGACTCCATGGAATCCATAAGGAATGTTGACAGGCACTTCAGCTCTTCCCAGCTCTTCAAATGTTTTGGCATCTAGGACTAATAGAAATGTACTCTTATCCTGCAGAAAGAAGAGAAAGAATGGGTTAAGACAAAAGATGCGTTTATAATAAATGTAATAACATTTCTCGACTGACTTTTCTCAACATGTTTCACTTTCTGAACAGGTAAAGTATAGAGCTTATGTCTCTTTTTAAATAGACTTTTAAATAGTATTTTTATTTTTATTTTTTTACACACATTCAGGGTACCTTAACTGGTGTGATGATCACAGACAGGATGACTCCGTCGTCCTCTTCCTCAGCATTGGGTGAAGGAATGAAGACAGGCTCTGATGGGTAGAGATCAGGTTGGCGCCATACCTGTAAAATCAATTCATGTAGCAAACACACAAACACTCTTAACATTGTGTGCCAAATGGACAAGAAAAGTTTTACCACTGTCATATATTACATTTTTTTGGGGCTTTTTGGTCATTCATTGTAGGTATCAGTCATAGTCCCAGGTTAGTAGCTATGGTCATAATTTGATCTCACCTTGAACCTTTTGCTCTCCAGATCCATCTTAATTAAGGAGTCACCCACTAGGTGGCGCAAGCCACAACCATAGTAGTATCTATAAGGTTTGGTATTATATTTGGCGTAGTTAATATGGGGAAACTCCAAGCCACCATAGTCTTTCAGGTCTTCACCATGGAGGTCCTCAAATGTGCAAAACACCTGAGAGAGACATTATGTAGTCCTAAAAGAGCTGAAGACTCTCCAACACACAAATGCACATTTTGTGTCATAAATCAATCACTGTTATCTAGAGCAAAAAAGAAAAAAAAGAAAGGCCTCTACTTAAAGGGTTAGTTCACCAAAAAAATGAAATTTCTGTCATTATTTACTCACCCTCGTGTCGTTCCACACCTGTAAGACCTTCGTTCATCTTCAGAACACAAATTAACATTTCTGATTAAATCCAAGAGCTCTCTGACTCCTCCAGACAGCAATTTAACCACCACTTTCAAGTTCCAGAAAGGTACTAAGGACATCGTTAAAATAGTCGACGTGACTACAGTGATTCAACCTTAATTTTATGAAGCGACGGGAATACTTCTTGTGTGCAAAAATGAAACAAAAATAACTTTATTCAACAATAACTTCTCTTCTGTGTCATTCACCTACGCTATTTACGTTCAGCGTTTCCATTCTACATCAGAACACCTACTCAGTATTGGCCAACGCTGTTCACGTGAGCAGCACGACGCATGCTAACGCATGTGATGCTAATGCAGGAGGCAGCCAATAATGACTCTGCATTCTGACACAGAACCTGGAAGCGCTGGATGATTTTAAGACTATTTTAACGATGTCTTTAGTACCTTTTCTGGACCTTGAAAGTGGTGGTTAAATTGCTGTCTATGGAGGAGTCAGAGAGCTCTCGGATTTCATCAAAAATATCTTCATTTGTGTTCTGAAGATGAACGAAGGTCTTACGGGTGTGGAACGACATGAGGGTGAGTACTTGATAGAATTTTCATTTTTGGGTCAACTAACCCTTTAATGCACCAAATCTAAGGGCTGCAAGTTACACTACCGTTCAAAAATTTGGGGTTGGTAAGATTTTTTAAATATTTTCAAAAGAAGTCTCTTAGGCTCACCAAGGCTGCATTTATTTGATCAAAAATACAGTAAAACAGTAATATTGTGAAATATTACTATTGAAATTTTCTATTTTAATATATTTTAAAATGTAAAAATGCTGATTTTTTTAGCAGTCATTATTTAAATTCTCAAGAAACATTTCTTATTATCTGTGCTGCTTAATATGTTTGTGAAAACCATGGTACATTCTTTGAGAAATAGAAAATTCAAAACATTATAAAAGTCTTTTTTAATGTCACTTTTAATAAATTTAACAAGTGTCCTTGCTGAATAGAAATACTGACCCCAAACTTTTGAACTATGCTGTATGTGCCAGTGGAAAGGCTGGCAAATATAAGCAATGCTATAAACAATACTACAGACCAAATTCCTTGAAGTGCTTTGAAGAAAAAAAAAGTTTTCAATGAACACATAACACACATGTAGCCAGCACAAAGACGACACCTGGTTTTTAGTATGGCAGACAGCGATGGCAGTGCTGTCAGGCCGTGTGTTGAGATTCTGTTCCAGTGGTGTTTCACTGGTAATGTTGAGAGGAAGCACAAAACGACGGGGAAGCGGTTGGCACATGGTGTTATACATCTGAAAGAAAAAAAGAGAGTGGCAGGACAAATGAGAATGTCATTTATGTCATAATAATAATAATAATATATGGCATAAATTGCATAATACTACTACTACTAATAATAGCAGTAGTATTGTTAACAATATATTTTTGTAATAATAATAATACACATGGTGTTATAGAGTACATCTGAGAGAGAGCGACAGGACAGACAGAATGTAATTTATGCTATACTAGTACTATTACTAATAATAAGTAGTAGTATTAATATAGACAGAGAAAGATAGTTTAAAGAAGAACATAACCTCATCCAGTCCCTCTCCTGATTGACGCAGGTTCTGGATGAGGAAGTTGTTTATAGCCTGGCCATCGTCAGAGCAGCACATGTCTAACATGAGGAACCCATCCTGCTCAAAAGCATTGATCTGATGGAAGGTGGATAAGGCCTTGGTGTAGTATTTCACTGGCATCTCCTGCAGAGAGATGCAGAGTAGTTGGCTAAATTGTTAAAGAAGTCTTTGATAATTTGTCCCCTAAAATGTTATCTTATAATGTCTTTAGGTTCTCCATCAGCTTTCATTGAACCATATGAAACACTATCAGTGAACAAATATAGAATAACCTTATAAGAGAAACCACAGGAAGTCCATCAGCTCATAATTGTTCTCAGTGCCTCTGTGAGCCTTTGCCATGATT
Organism: Mylopharyngodon piceus; assembly: GCA_039654765.1. Lineage (NCBI taxonomy): Eukaryota > Metazoa > Chordata > Actinopteri > Cypriniformes > Xenocyprididae > Mylopharyngodon > Mylopharyngodon piceus. The sequence continues at coordinate 15,236,378 of CM077443.1, forward strand.
TTTGCCTCACCTTTCCAGTTTGTTTGTCAATAAGGTGGAATATGGTTTCCTGGTTGGGGTCCCAGTAAACACCTTCATTTAGTGATTTCCCCCTTAGTTTACCAGTCACTATCTTAAACAGATCCATCTTAATGGGCTGCTCGATGAACACTACATAGTTCTCTGACATGCCTGAAAGGTTCAGGAAAATAAAAAGGTTTTTCAGTACTGCACATTCATATGATCGCTCCATTCAGACTATATGATTACACCATTCAGAGTGCCTAGCAATAAAATTACACATGACTTTATTACATACAGTGGCTGTGCAATAAAATTACACATGACAGTCATTCTTGAATGACTACCTGTCTGTCTAGGAGATCTGAAGATAATAAACTTGACAGATTTTCTTCTTTACTCACCAAAGCTGTGATAATAGGAGGGTTTGGATTTGTCATGAGGGGCGATAGAGCATAAAATCGTGGCTCCCTCTAGAGTATCCTTTGGACTGTCTCTTTCTGGGGGCACCCTGATGATGTTATAGAAAGCCCCTATAAAACAGATCAAAATGCAACATCATGCCTCCTAAATCCTACTAAGGTGATACTGCACTTGGTCAACACATAAGGAGAAGACTGGAATCTAACCTTTGTTTCTGTATGAATTGCCCATGTTGTAAGCTGTGCCATCTGGATCAATGTGTGGATGAGCAGTAGCACCGTTCACAGCTATGAACTTGCTCCAGTCCACCTACAAATAATCATCCTTTTTAAATTAGACATGACTGTTTGGTCTAGGTTGGTGACTATAAGCTGGTTATTCTTTATACCTTCTGTTTCGACTCCAGAGTATCTGGATCCACTCTGTGCATGTAGTTTGTCTCTGTGCTGACGTAATAGTCCCCCTTGTATTTAACAAAGTTGACACTGGCGTTATCTGTTGGCTCTGGAATTAGAGAGAGGAAAATAAGTGTAACAAATACCTTTTATTTATTTATTTTTGTACTTTGAGGCCAAAATGGATTTGAAACCTTTGTTCTCAACCTTTTTGACTCAAAGGACCCTAATATTCGAAGATATTTCTTCTGTAATTTTGACAAAGCTGCTTGTTTTCAGACTTTTTTTATTAACAGAAACTGGGATTATTGATTATAGGCTATTAAAGGTACACTATGTAACTTTTTTGTTCAAAATTAGTCAATACATTATCAATGCGTCTTCCAAAACGTGTTTTTGTCTTACTCTGATTCACTATGATAATTCTATTATAAATGTAAATATTTTAGACCTGACGGGATGGTTTTCACAGGAATACGTCACTCGCCCGTGCGTCAGGTTGTCACAATGAGCGAGAAAGTTTGACATGGAGCATGCTAAATCTCAAACCTCCGGGGAATTTTAAAAAACGCCGAACAGAGGAGAGTCTGCTGGCATAAAGAGAACTAGACAGCTCGTAATACAACTATAATCAACATCAGCTTTTTGGAGATGGCGAGAATGAGGGATTTGAAATGTTGTAAAAGCGACGCGGACATGCCGTTTTATTACTCAACAGGTGAGTAAGGTATTTTATGCTATATGTAATAGCTCTCTAATTGTAAAGCATTATCTGTTGTGAAAGGTAATTTCATTAAAGGCACAATATGTAAATTTTCGCTGCTAGAGGTCACTTATTCAAAACAAAGGCGTAGCTTGATGACGCCTTGATTTCGCGGAATCATGGGAGGCGCTGTCTTCACGTCTACAGGTGGAAAAGAATCGGAACGGGACTCGGGCAGAAATCATGTTCATGGAGAAGATTGTTAACGTTACTGTAGTATGAAGCAGAGCAGGGCCGAGTGCTGTGCGAGCAGAAACAAGGCGCTGGAGCAATTGCTAATGAGAGACGAGTGCGACACACGTCTCGAGAGCAGCGGAACTTTTATTATGCCACAGTCGCCGCTTCCACTTCTTGCGGTCAAGCGTATGTGGGGTAACGCAGCGCTAGATCGATATTAGGCATGGTCAAACATGGTACTCACTGCAAATCAATAAAACGAGATTTAAACATTACGACTTACGAGCTATATAACATGATTAGTTTTCTGTTGATGAATGTATCCATCCAAACAGTTGCTCACCTGTCTAATAAAACACATAATACACTGCTCAAAAAAATTAAAGGAACACTTTTTAATCAGAGAATAGCATCAAGTCAGTTAAACAGCTGGGATATTGATCTGGTCAGTTAAGTAGCAGAGGGTCAGTTAAGTAGCAGATTGTTAATCAGTTCCAGCTGTTCCAGTTCCAGGTGCACTAGATGGGCAACAATGAGACGACCCCCAAAACAGGAATGGTTTTACAGGTGGAGGCCACTGACATTTTTTTCCCTACTCATCTTTTCTGGCTGTTTTTCACTAGTTTTGCATTTGGCTAGGGTCAGTGTCACTACTGGTAGCATGAGGTGATACCTGGACCCTACAGAGGTTGCACAGGCAGTCCAACTCCTCCAGGATGGCACATCAATACGTGCCATTGCCAGAAGGTTTGCTGTGTCTCCCAGCACAGCCTCAAGAGCATGGAGGAGATTCCAGGAGACAGGCAGTTACTCTAGGAGAGCTGGACAGGGCCGTAGAAGGTCCTTAACCCATCAGCAGGACTGGTATCTGTTCCTTTGTGCAAGGAGGAACAAGATGAGCGCTGCCAGAGCCCTACAAAATGACCTCCAGCAGGCCACTGGTGTGAATGTCTCTGACCAAACAATCAGAAACAGACTTCATGAGGGTGGCCTGAGGGCCCGATGTCCTCTAGTGGGCCCTGTGTTCACTGCCCGGCACCGTGGAGCTCGACTGGCATTTGCCATTGAACACCAGAATTGGCAGGTCCGCCACTGGCGCCCTGTGCATTTCACAGATGAGAGCAGGTTCACCCTGAGCATGTGACAGACGTGAAAGGGTCTGGAGAAGCCATGGAGAACGTTATGCTGCCTGTAACATCGTTCAGCATGACTGGTTTGGTGGTGGGTCAGTGATGGTCTGGGGAGGCATATCCATGGAGGGACGTACAGACCTCTACAGGCTAGACAATGGCACCCTGACTGCCATTAGGTATCGGGATGAAATCCTTGGACCCATTGTCAGACCCTACGCTTGTGCAGTGGGTCCTGGGTTCCTCCTGGTGCACGACAATGCCCGGCCTCATGTGGCGAGAGTATGCAGGCAGATCCTGGAGGATGAAGGAATTGATACCATTGAATGGCCCCCACGCTCGCCTGACCTAAATCCAATAGAACACCTCTGGGACATTATGTTTCGGTCCTTCCGACGACGCCAGGTTGCACCTCAGACTGTCCAGGAGCTCAGTGATGCCCTGGTCCAGATCTGGGAGGAAATACCCCAGGACACCATCCGTCATCTCATTAGGAGCATGCCCCGACATTGTCAGGCATGCATACAAGCACGTGGGGGCCATACAAACTACTGAGAACCATTTTGAGTTGCTGCAATGAAATTTCAGCAAAATGGACTAGCCTGCTGCATCATTTTTTCACTTTGATTTTCGGGGTGTCTTTGAATTCAGTCCTCTGTAGGTTGATAATTTTTATTTCCATCAAATGATGTGGCATCCTTTCATTCCTAACACATTACCCAGTCCATATCAGTATAGATATCCAGCATGATATTTTTCCCCATTGAGATCTGATGTGTTTTCAAAGTGTTCCTTTAATTTTTTTGAGCAGTGTATATTAAAGCGTCTTTGGCGTTTTCATGGTTTCTACAAAATTAAACCAGAAACCGAGGGTAACGCAGGTATGATGTCATTGATAGGCGACGCATGGACACAATCCATGTCCTGGTAAAAATTGCTTATTTCTCTGGATTTAAACATTCTTGGAAACATTTGGGATAATGTAAATACACAAGTCAACAAAATATATAACATTGTTCTAGTGGTTTTTGGATATTTTAATCCAAAAATCTTACATGTTGTGCCTTCAAGGGTTGCTGTAGCGCTGTGCTTGAATTTATTTTACCATTAATGGGTATCTATTAATGGGCACAGTAACGTCTTCAGCAAGTCAGCTTGAGATCCTTTCCATCTAAACTGGTTATATCTCTTAAATGTAGGGTAGGCAATTTGTTTTCTAAACACTTTTTGTTATACTTGTTGAAACTCTCTTCACATCCTGATAGCAATCAATAATAGAAGTGGCCTAAATATTAAAACATATATATATATACATATATATATATATATATTCTGTGGAAGTCTCAGGACCAAACAAGTTATAGTGTCAGAACATTCTGCCAACTCCATCTCAACACTTTAGTTCATCTTAATTGAGTCCTTATGGTGTCTGATTTAAATGTGTTCCCATGATTACAGACATAGAGTTGTTTGTCCAGGACACACTTTAGACACACTTGGACGCTTCCCCTGACCACTCCTTTGTGCTCTTGAGCAAGGCCCTCTAAATACATGTCTCTTTACACTTTCAGAAACAGAAAGAGCTTTTTATAACCTTTAAAAACAGTTAGCTACTGGTGATGTTTAAATTTTCTAAACCGATTGAGATCCGTTTCCCCGGTCAACACAGCTAGTAAACCTCCTCACTATCATTTACACACATATTCACCATCTACTGTATATTTACATACTTATCTCAAATCTGGACAGGAAGCGCTGAAAAAAGTTCTTGCAGGGATCAGGTAGAGCCAAAGTGCCAAACTCTGACACCACGATGCGGTTCCTCTCGCTGTTCTGCTTATATGAGTCGCTACGCAGAAAACGGCTTCTGTATGTCACCTGACCATCCTCAATCTGAAAGCGATGCATCAAGGCCATGCCATCAAACCAGTGGTTATAGCTGAGGAAACATTTACGTGAGCAAAAGTGAGGTTGAATATGCATGTTAGCGTTTGAATGACATATTATCATTGTGATCAAACAAATCACAAATTGAAATTTGGAATAACAGCCTTGTGTGAAAGGCCTCCACCACTGCATATCCCAAATGACAAAATTACCACCTTTCCATATGTCATTAGCTTTAGCCAGTTACTAATTGCAAACCATAGAAACAGAGATTAGTTCATTTCTTTTACTATTCCTCACATTCCAGTGATGTTCTTCTTGTAAGATAAAATAAACCACCATATATTAACAGCAGAATTGCCATACTCACTGCTGATTCCCAAACTCAAACTTTCCTGGACCATTCCGCAGCAGACTCCCATGGATCCAGGTTGGGATGGTGCCTTTAACTGTGGTGGGGATGGGCTCAGGTGTCTCCTCTACCGAACTTACCAAGGGAGTGATGTTTGGCAGCCCATGTACTTTTGTGAAGTATGTTTTCTGAGCAGCAGCTGGAAAAATCACAAACTGTGATTTCCATGATATACAAAATCTTATCATTTGGCAAGTTGACAGAACAGAAACTGTTCATAAAAAAGTCCTAAATAATGTTATAAAGATGCACTTAAGAATACAAAGGTTCTAAAATTTTAATAATGTAATTAAAATGTAATTTTTTATAGAGTACTGTCACGAGAGTTTCTCAGCAATCCAAACTGCAAGGTTAGCTAAGCCTGAGTTATGTTATATTATATAGCCATAGTAAGTAACAGATTTGCATAGGCCTGGGCGATAAAACGATATCGATATTTATCGACGGTACGTCTTAATCGATAACGATATAAAAAATGTTCGATATAACTCTCGATATAGTTTCACTTAAATGCATTAAAATGTAAACAGACATGAAGTTCGGTTGCATGAACAACTCTCGCTCTGTCCCTGGATCACAAACAGACGCGCTACGAGTGACACGCAAACAAGTTGCTGTGGAGTTCAGTTGCGCAATCGCCACGTGAGATCAGAACACACAAACACATGAAAATGAGTGTTGTACCTGCCGGCGACGAGGAGATTGTGAATAAAAAAACACATATCAGCTCGTCAGTGTGGCAGTTTCATGGTTTCCTTACATTTTACAGTTGATCTACTTCAAAGTTCGTCTTGAGAGAGCAGTTGTCATGTAGGTATTAACAGCTGCACAAACAGTGTTTTCAATCACACAGTATCTTTATTTCTGTGCTACAAATATTCAAATTATCACAGAAGTACTGCGAAAAAATTTATAGTCCAGATAAAACACTAATGTCTATGTTATCAATCAAAATAGAGCAAATCAGCTTTTGAAAGAAACTTGAACGCGCTGAAAACGACGCATTTATCGATTACATTGTTTCACCACCAGGTGGCGACAAGTGCCTGTTAAAAAATGTATTTGACGTTGAATCTTCTTTCATCAGATTCTTTCAAATACACTGACACATCCAGTAATGAAACAAGAGTATTTATGGGCGTGTCATTGAATCATACATCCAAACATATTTATTTTTTTAAAATAATTCATTCAAATATATTTAAAATTTTAAAATAGACTGCAGCAATTAATATTTTGTCAGAACCTCTATTAAATTACATTATTTCGTTTAGTTGTCATTCAGAATTGTGATCTCGGTTTGAAACAAACAAAAAAGTTTCTCAATTTATACAGAATTGTGCAGCTCTAAGTTTCTTTAACACTTATTTATTTAATCTTCATATAAAATATTAGAAAGATTTGTTTAAATTTTATTTTGTTTTAAAAATTATTTGTTGTTTGCATTAATTAAAAATGCATTGGTTAAATTCAAACATTTTTTTTCTGCTAAATTTTTTTCAATAATTATCGATACCGATCAATATGAAACATTATATCGTGATAATTTTTTTAGCTGTATCGCCCAGCCCTAGATTTGCAGACATACAACTTTGCTCTGACCATTACTATTTAGGTCTGCTGAAAGAACAAAGGATTAAAGTCAACAAATGACAGAGCTGAAATGGCAGAGAGTCAGCGATATTACAAAGAGAAGTATTACCTTTACAAAAACTGTCCCTCTCTACACGCTCACATGTATTGTGATACACTAATGCATAAATAATGAAGCAACTACATTGACATGCAGAGACGTTTCTTTCAGAGAATTCAAAGTTGTTAGAAACATACAATTAAAAAGGAGTTAAATTCAGTTATTCATAAGTAAGCTGTGACTGCAGCTAAATTTAAACCTATAACACTCAAAAGCCATCAGACTCAAAGTATATCTCACCCTCTCTCATATGAATACACAGACATGCTCCCCCATACATTCCAGCCACAAATGCGAACAATCACAAAGCCTGTGTGCAGTAGCACACAACAGAAAGTTAAACTTGCAGATGTGCATCCATGCAGAAGAGCTCTCATTCTTACCAATTTTTTGAGGCTTTATGTAGGACATCCTGTAGAGAGATGTGAGGCTGCACCCTTGATCAGAACAGAGGATGAAGAAGATTGTATGACAAATTGTAAAGAGCAATAAAAAGTATGTGCATGCAGAAGGGAGAAGACAAGCTTTCTTTATGTAAGGCGGATCTCTTGCCAGCTCTGTTATATCACACACGATTACGCGATATAACAGTAAAGGGGAGGGCGGTGCGGTGCGAGCCGCGTGTGAGAGAAATGACAAGGCTGAAATAAATATTAACTGAACAGCGTTTAAGAGAGGACTTGTATAACACTACAAAATGCACTTAAACAGTTATATTTATCTGAAGAAAGTTGCTTTGCATTATCCCACGCAAAGGTGCTTATAGTACAGGGTTCATATGCATTGATCACGTGGAGCATTAAGCATTATGTAACCATGTGCAACACATCATAGTTGTTGTGGTTATTGTTAATTATGTAAATATATAATGTCATATAGACTTAAAACGATTGATGGCTAATTTTATTATTTGTACTTTTTACAATAAGCTACTAAATACTGTATGTAATACAAGGTTTGGTTCAGACTGAGATCTCCCAAAACCAAATCACTCAACTGGTCTAGTGGTTCTTGTTTTACATACAACAGATTTTTTAAATTTTTTTATTTATTTATTTATTTATTTTTTACTTTCTATCACTATTTACATTTAGGCAATGCTAAATGCAAGTGCTAAATGTTTTATACTTATTATCTTTGTTTTACATACTCTGTGTTTCTACATTTGTCTGGATTTCAGTTTAATTGGCAACACAAGCTAATGGTCACAGCTTTTGGTTACAACAACAAAGTTATGATAAAATGCAGAGATAATCAATAATAAAATCTTACCTTTGCTAGTCCTGAATGCATTTTTAAGCACACTTGTCTGCATGATTAATGCATATACAAGAGAATGTCGTTCAGTAGCTTAAAATTCGTATTTACACTCGATAGAGCAGTATGACCCACATTACATACAGTACACTTTAACCCTAATAAACTGGTTATGAGCCTGTTACGTATCCGGCGCCTGCTGGTTCCTGCTACTCCCCACCAGAGGTCGCCGGTTCACCATTTCATTGCACACACAGTTATACATCACTCTGGACTACATTTCCCACAAGCCCTCACCTAGGAACCAAGCATGCACTCAGACATGTTTCCCATCAGTGACCCTTTATAAACTGCACTCACACACACTCACACACTCATTGCTGAGTATTGTTTAGTCTTTGTTCGACCTTGTTTCCGTGTTCCTTGTCAAGCCTTGCCTGTGTTTTTGACCCTGGACTGTTTTCCTTGTTTAACGATCGTTTGCTGCCTACCTTGACCATTGCCTGTGTTTGGATTACTCTTTTGCCTTGCCCTCTTGTATCTGTTTGCTGGTGTTTGACCTCTGCCTGTACGACTACGCTCATTTTAATAAAGCCTGCACGTGGATCTACCACTCCATTGTCCCATCCCCTTCTTTACAGAGCCAACATCATTCTTTGCCTCACTATTTTCTTATACCTTCAACTGATTTATTATTTTGAGACTGTGAAGTATTACTATGCACAACATTCTTATGAAAGTCCATATTTATGTTTATAATGACAAGATATCTGCAGTGAATATCTGTCAAATCAAAGATTATGGGAGAACTATGTGATATTTGTATATTTTTGACCATATGGTCCAGAGGCCAGGTTTTCTTACAGCTTTCTTTAGAAAGTATTACAAGTATTATAAGTATTTCATTATAATCAATAAAAAATAGTAGGCAAGATTGACTTTGGCAATGGACAGACGTTCATTCACTCTATATCACAGACTCTACAGGTCTTAGTGCTTACAGTATATTGTCTGTTTTTTTTTTTATATTATTATTACTTTTTGTGGTCACTGTAGGTCTGCGACTGTTGTCAGCTGGCACTGTCATTATCATTTCACTTGTTACATGTCTTATGGCTCTAGAATAACTATACAAATATAAATGTTATATATTTTTATTTTTTCCTCCAATGAATAAGATAAATGTTATGACATGTTTTGATCATGGCTTACTACACTACCAGTGTTTCATGGGGTTATAAGGAGCTTCCTAGTTAAATGCGTCCAAACTAACTAAAGAACTTTGATTACAAATGCAATAGCCAAAATAAATAAAAATGTCTGGCTTTTCAGAGAGGTGCCCATCCACATACAAATCAATCTTACAAAACATACTTGTGAAACATGGAATCTGTGAGTGGCTCCATCTTAGTTACTGGTGCCAAGTAAAAAAAAAAAAAATGAAATCAAATCAAATCAAACTCCAATAATATATCTATTTGAATTTTTATTATCATATATTTGTACTGCTGATTCCCACAGCTAAGGAAAAGTATAAGACAGTCCAATAATTTAGCATAATAATAACGGTTTTTTTTTTTTTTCATTTGGGGGTAAGTAAACTCTAACCATGAATCAAAAATCAAAGCAGTAATGAATCTGAGCAGTTTATTCACTGTACAATAAACTGACTGTGTATTTGCTCTTATAGCATCTTAATATTTTAAGAAGACTTTATTGTCATGCTTCAAGTAACCAATACACAAATGTATACAGTATATATAAAGTAAATTTCTTGGTTTTAATGCATATAAACAGATGTGACCTGCACATACAATGTGACTATGATCATGCATTCCCAATAAAACTGAAAAACACCGGCCTCTGCTGGAGACCAACAATAACTGCTGAAATAATAAACACTAACAAAGCATAGAGTCCAACACATTGCTTATGTTCTCATATACCAATAAGAAAAACTAATTATCAACAACCATGGTGGTCATCTCAAGTGCTCAGTAATTACAGGCCATCACCAAAGCAATATCTTTTTTTATTTCACATTTCTCTTCATTTAGAAGACTAACAACTAAAATGTTGTAAACATTGTAAAATATAATGACAAATATTATTCAAACATGTAACGTACTGTATGTTAAGCTTCAAACTGGACTCTAATGTAGCATGCACTGCACTTTAACACAATAATCAACTCACCACGGCACATGTGCTATTGGTGATGACAGTAAAGTGATTTTATTTTATTTAATTTTTTATTTGAAGGCATGTATCTGTTCAAAAGACTGGGACAAGTACCTAAAACAGCGATAAAAACTTCAAAGTCAGTCAGTTCTGGCCAAATAATTAAATTTGCCAGAGCAGGGCAACTGCCTTGCAGAGGCCAACATCATGGTAATTGAAATAGCAGAGACCAAAGAATGTTGCTGTGGAGAGCATAAAAACGCCAACTTTAGCCAGCTTGATCTTCGCATCACCATGGACATAGTCGGTTAGGACTTGACCAATCCCCCTGCAGAAGGAGAAAAACACAGAAAGAGTGTAGTTTAAATACATAACCTCACTGATGAATGAGGTGCCTCATTATAATCCACTTTCAATAAAACACCTGATACAACATGCATAATAGAGCAGGGCTCTTCAGATACATGAGTGAGACGCGCACTTACCAGTGCCCGTGCAGTGTGAGAGCTGCAGCAATAGAGTAATCCACTACCGGACCAGAACACAGGTATGCGGCTGGAACCATGCCTAGCAGAGCTATACTCAATACCCGTTCACCTGTCCAGTGCTTGGAGGCTGCCCTTGAACTTAAAACAGCTGAAAAACAATTAGAAAATTTCATTTAATTTGTTAATGTCCAATTGTGTATGCAAAGTAAGAGAGTTCAAAGCTGTGTTTGAAATCGCCCCCTATACCCTCATTCCCTATTCTCTACATTACTCCACTAATATAGTCCACTTGAAGGAGTGATTGAAAACGAGTGAGTGAATTTGGCTGCCGCTTTTGCATAGTTTGTGCTTGCTGTTTAAAGGTAGGGTAGGCAATTTCAGAGATGCTAGCAATAGCTTTGAAAGCATTAGATTCCACCCTCCCTTCAGAGCGCTCTCTCCAAAGCCACCACTCCTCCAAAACACATGAACGTGCACAGCCAGAGCGGAGTCTGCAAAGTGTCATGAGAGACGGCGTTAAATTACCTCATGTTTCAAAGCACATAACATTACAATAATATTGAACGTAAACAACTTACAGAGCTCTGACTTGTACCAACTGACTGATGCAGATTCATTTTTGCGTTGATAGTGTTGCCAGAGAAACGCATAAATCCAAGTCTGAGGACGTGAAAAGCTCTGGGTAGAACGTCATGGGTTGCCATCTTGTAATTACAGTTATGACATGGCGTGAACGCAGCATCAGCTTGTTGTTTTGGTTCAGGAGGAACTGTAAAAGGCGGCTGCTGTTTGTTTGCAGCACTCCGTGACTGTGTGTCTACAACTCTGAATAGCCTCATCATGGAACGCGCTGATGACATGTGTGTCACCGCGAGCAGTGTGCTCAGAAGTACATGTTGACAGGCAGGTAGGACATTGTTGGACAAACATTTTTTTAGCCTGAGAATTCCACAGAAGATATGTACAAAAAGTGTTTATGATAAAAATTGCCTACCCTACTTTTAATAATCATTTGAAACTTAGCAAACTGGCAGCTCCAGTAGTAATGAAAAGATTTATCTTGAACTCTGTATATGTAGGCCTATAATTTTTATATATAAAAAGGAAAACCTTCAAATAAAAAGGAATTTACCTGTATGATATTACGCTGTAGCCACATTGGACCAGCGATTTGGAAAATGGACGGATGGATGGATGGGTGCCATCTTCTTGTCAGATGCGGGAATTAATTCGGCATGACCCTCACAGTGCATTATGGGTATTCTCTAGCCGTTGGACCGTACATCAGCTGACTTGTTGCCTCGCTGCCCTATCTGGCAATGACTTTGCAGGCAGCGTTTGCGCACAAAGGTACCTCACGAGACTGACTTCTGAGGCAGCTTAACAGTTTAATGATCTACGGCAAAATAGAGAGAGCTTTGGTGATGACTAAGCAAATATTACTACAATAGTAATTTCTCGCAAGAAATGACATCAAAAGTGGAAAACGTTGGTCAAAAATGTACATTTACACACAAACTGACCACCAACTGCAACTTTCAGACACCATCTTTCTTTTTTAGCTTAACTGTCAGAGATTGGAACGCACAGGATTGTGGGATATCAAAGGCAGCGAAGGATACATCTATGCTGCCTTCAAAAATCGAACAGATGAAATTATTTCAGGAGACAAGAAGTGAAGCTATAATTGGATTCGGACGTGCCTTGATGCCTTCCTACAGTACCTTGGAATGCATCCTCTGAAGGCAGCATTTTTATGATTTCGGATGTCCACTCGTTATTGCAGTGCATTATGGGATTGAATTAGTGCACTCAATATTGTCCACTATGGTTTTGAACACCACTACAAATGGCTGTCCCCTCAAATAGTGCCCTATTTAAGGGTATAGGGCCGGGGGTGATTTCGGACACAGCACTAAAAACAGGGTCTTCACTTTAGCACAAAAGGAAATTCAGTTTTTATACTACTAATACTGACTACTAATGTTGCCTACAAACACACACTGCATTTTTGATGATTTAACTGAGGTTTAAATGTCAATGTCCTCATTTCAATCTTAATTTTATAAAAATATTAAAATATCCTTTAGTTAAAAAATGTAAATGTATTAAAATCCTGTAAAATCATTTTTACTGAATGTGCAGTTCAAACAACAGTTCATTGTTAATGTAGCACTATTGTTGCAACATTAAATGGTAACACTTTAGAATACTGCTTAGTAATGAATAAAAAGCACTTATAACACCCTAGTAATGACTGAAGTCACTGTAAGCTTTTGAGGTTTTTGTACGGTTTTGCATAGTTGTGTTACTACTTCCTTCTAAAGGAATTACTGGCCATTTGGAACTAAAATCAAGATCATGGTAACACTCTAGTAATGACTCAAGTATTACTAAATGTATCAGAAGCAATTACTATCCAAAACCTATACAAAAACCTCAAAAGTTCACAATGACTTCAGTAATTACTAGAGAGTTATCATGCTTTTCACTTAAAATACTGTTCCAAATAATAAGTAACTCCTACTCAAGGATTTGGTAATACATGAGTCACATTACTAGTGGGTTACCATGATCTTCACTTTAGAATTAAATATACATTATGCATTATTCACATTAATTATGAATGTATAGTTGTTCTTACTAGTCATCTGGGAGGTATGAAAAAATAGTAGTTATTGATTAGCTAATAGTGAACTACCTCATTCAACTGAGCACTTTTACTTACTAATTAGTTATTCAGAGTTTCTTGATAGTTAATAGCAGTTACTAGAATGTTAATATTGTGTTACTCATTTGTTTCTGTGTAGTTATTCATTAATGACAGAACATTATTATAAAGTGTTACCTTATAAATGGATCAGAAAATGGCTGAAAAACTCTGGTTACATTCTTGAACTTATTTTATCAGAGTCATCATCGCTCACTTGAGTGTGATGAAGCTGCGTGGATCTTCCCTGAAGCCGAACGAAAAGGCTCTACATCTCGATTCTTCTGATAGGCAACCAATCCACGAGACAGGTGTGTGTTGCAGAGAAGCACAGCTGCATATAGTATATTATAACGTTACATAAAAAATATTACAGTATACATAGTACAAATATCAGCAACTTAAAAGACAAAAAATGTTCTGTCACTAATAGTTATGTGATGCTAATACAGGAATATGTGTTAACATGACAACAGCCTCTCTGTGCCATATTGTGTAATATTATAACTCATAATAACTCATCCGGATAAAATGTTAAAATGTTGATTTACGTCTTATTCCTCTTTGGCAGACAGTGCCCAAACGAATCAAGCTCGCCATGATTGTTTAACTACAAGGTCAGTTAAGCTGTTTCTGTAATTTCATGAGTCCGTTTTTTCACTATAACTACTCGATTACGCCGTCTATCGCTCTGGGGTACAGTAGGCAAACACACACAAACACACACACACACACACACACACACAAAAACACACACACACACACACACACACACACACACACACACACACACACACACACACAAATAAATAAATAAATTACATCATATAAAAATGAATAGAGAACTAATTAAAAACAGATGGCAAATTTTCAACATCTTTAAAATAAAAAAAAGGCATTTTCTTTTATATTTATGACTGTAAAAATATGAAAAGTGTCTCTTTTCAAAGAGTCACCATAAACATTTTTTGCCTAACAGAGAACTTTCGGAATAAGTTCCATTTTACAAAAACAGAAAATTCAATCCACAACACTGCAATAAACACAATTCCAAAAAATCTATGGATTGTTTCTTCAAGTGATGACAAACTGACAAACTGTGTTAAATACTTCCAATAAACTCTGCAAGTTTATAATTTAATCTTTTAATTTTAAAAGGATGTTCAACATATTTTTGGGCATAAGAGATTTTTGTCAAAGCCAGAATTCTTTCAGTTTTAACCTTGTCATGACGTCATATCTCTGCGGCGGAAGTAGTTCCCTTTAGGTCCATGCCTGTCAGTGATCGCAGTTGCTTGCTTTATCCTTCACATTTTCCTGTGAATATAATCTCTAAGTAAAGTCTTGCAATGGCTGATTTTAATTCTAGCTTTGATATGCCGTCAGCTAGTTCATCTGAAAACGCCGAATCTGCGGAGCTCCAGCGTTTGATTGCAGTGGAGCAGCAGAAGGCTCAGTTTCAAGCGCAGGTAGGTAACTCTTCTGTACCGCTTTACTCTCATTCAACACCAGTGTTAGTGGCAGGTTTTAACAGTGTTTAACGCTCTATTCATAGGTTCACAACTTTACGGATGTTTGCTGGGATAAGTGCATAGACAAACCGAGCTCTAAGTTGGATTCACGAACTGAGACTTGTCTCGTAAGCTGCGTGGAGCGTTTTATCGACACGACGCTCTCAATCACCAACCGCTTTACGCAGATGGTCCAGAAGGGCGCGCACTGATTGAAGGACACCGTCCTCAAGGACAATTAGCACATATTCTTTATGTTTCCGGTGTACGTTCTGGAGACTGTTTTACTGCTCTACAAGGGTCTGATTAACCCTTTTCCTCTGTCGGAATTTTTTTTCCAAAGCCCATCCTCATAATGTTTATGATATGTGCATAACTGATCAATTAATCAGCCTGCAACGAACGATTACGTTTGATGGAAATTATCAGTACTGGCAGTTTCCAGTCACTACCCACCTCTGTAAACCTGACTGGCTTGATTGTGACTTTAAATAAATTATACATTTCAAATGAATAAGGTGAATGATCTTCTGTTTTGCAAATGAACAAAAATATTTGTGAGCTGTTTTTGTCCAAAAGAAGGGCTTTGAAAGCTTTATTTTGTTTGGAATCACTGTATATTGGTACCGCATCATTATCCAATATTGGACATTTATCAGCTAATACTACCTGTTTGAAAATTTAGATCATCATCTAGTAACTTAAGGGATGATGATAGATGATGGCAAAAATCAATCCCTTTCACTTTATTTTGAAGTGTGTTTCAAAAGTCCCAATGAAATCCAAATTGACCATTCTTATTTTTTTTTATAGATTTTATAGCAGCATTTATTATTATAAATGATTTAACCTTGAACGTCATTTGTCCTTGTAACCTTTAAACAAAATAACTTCCCTACTACTTGAGGGACTTCTCTTTGCTGATGATGTTTATTGGTGCAGGGGCAGGACGATCTGTCACACATGAGATCACAGTGATAACAACAATCCAATCAATTCCCCATGGACAAAATCAAGTCCTTCCCTGCATCTTTTCTTGTTCAATCCTTTTACTTGGATATACGTCACAATAGGGAAGAAAAGACTATTGAAACTTCCGTTTCATGGCGACTTTTAAGAGTTATCTATTTATAATGTTCAGATCCCTGAATTTATTTGTAGCATGAAAGTTATGTAGTTGTAGTGGTTAAGTTTCCTTTTTTTTTGTAGCAAAGCAGTAATAATCCATTTATTGGTTATTGACCATAACATGAAGCATACTTATTGCCTTATTTGTATTTTAAAGTTAGTGTATGCACTGAATGATTTTTGTTTATATTTTTGACATTAAGCAGTGATAAACATCAAAAAGTAACAAAATGGTGATGATAATGACAACCCAGTTACCTGTTCAACTAATGGGAATCTAACTCTTGTGATTGATGTCATAATTTCATAATACTAAAGTGTGACAGAAAAGTTCAAGATCCTCATGGCAGCATGACTTTGTTGGTGTTGCTTGCCAAATACTTTCCTATACAGAAATTGTCTTTGATTTTCATCAGCAGTCTATTAGACAGACAATGGCACAAGATAATAAAAAAGCTCATAATTACACACTAACTCTTCCAAAGCTAAAATCAGTCTAATCAGACTCTGGTCTACTCTAAAACCCCAAATCTGGTTTTGCCTTCTAATCCAAAACAATACCATATTGTAAGAGGACTCCATACAGCAGGATTAGTCTTAGAGCAGCAGAGGTCTGCTTCTTGGCTTTGAGGCGATGCCCTTCTTTGTTGTTTAGTGTGCTCAGTACAAAGTGGCCTTTGATAGACCTGTGTGTGTAAATCTTGCAGGCAGGGCTTCTTTCAGCCGTTCTAATTAAAGTCAGGAAGCAGATAGGTTAGCTTAGCGCTCTAACTTGATTATCAGAGCATACAGGAAGCCTTCAGGGTCCTCAAACAGAGCCTTTGATGCTTTGAAGGAAACGACTAGACACTGTACCAAACACACTATGTGTGTATGTGTGTACACACACTTGGAACAAAAAATCTTAATATTAAACAATAGCAAAAATATATTCTAAAATCCATACATTATATGGGATTAGATTTATAATTTGGCTTTATAATTTTTATTATTTAGTTGGTAACATAGTGTGACACTATAGTTTTTAATATTAAATGGACACCATTGTAAGTAATTAATATTTACTTAACCAGGAAAATATGTACGGCAACAGAAAAGGTTCTGTTGAGATTATTGTTCAGACTTATTTAAAGGTGCAATGTGTAAATTTAGGAGGATCTATTGACAGAAATGCAATATAATATACATAACTATGTTTTCAGTGGTGTATAAAGACCTTAAATAATGAATCGTTATGTTTTTATAACCTTAGAACGAGCCATTTCTATGTACATACACCACGGGTCCCCTTACATGTTAAGTCACCATTTTGCGCCAGCATGTTTCTACAGTAGCCCTAAACGGACAAACTGCTCTACAGAGCGTGTTTGCTTAACTAGCTACTCTCTGCTGTCTCAGGCAGAATCCCAAATGGCACACTTGCACTTTCTTGTGGACTTACAATGGCTGCCGCGTGCGCGTGTCCGTTAAGTCCACGAGACCGTAGGGTGTCCCATTCATCATTTTAGGATGCCCACTTCAGCTGAGCCCACAAGTCTGCGAGCTACGCAGAGGACTTTACCCGGCAGTCAAAGCAGCATTACGTTACGAAAGTGCGGACTCAGAGGAAGACCATGAGGGTTTAGGGTGCCATTTGGGATTCAGCCTCAGATGACGACATATTTGTCCTGTGCTGGCCACCGTAGCTTCTCTGTATTGCAATTTGCAACCTCACCCCTAGATGCCGCTAAAATTTACACACTGCACCTTTAAAAACAACACTCAACCACTCAAAAGCTCTGAATTCACAGGCATTTTTGTATTATTTAATTATTTATCGAATTATTATTATTATGTATTTTAGCATTCAAACATAAAATCGGATAAAACAGAAATGTCAAATACAAAATGTATTTGCAGTTAGGTTTTTAATGTCCTGATCATTAGGTTTTTTGGCCCTTTTTCTGAAAGCAATGTGATGAGTGGAAAAAGAACGGAATCAGGAAATGTCATAAGCAGGATCCAAACTTGTGTTTCTGACATCATTATTTTAGTTGGTAGTAGTTTTTGTTATTATTAAAGGTGTCTTTCATTATTCAAAGCATATATGATCAAATATTAACCATGCAAAAGATCAATATTTGTGTTTAATAATTAATTTGAACATAAATAAGGGCCATCACTTCTGTGTGACTCAGTGTGAGACAGAAACAAGATGAGTTTGTTAGCTTTGATGGCTCAATCTTCAGATGCTCTGATGAAAGATTTGACTGTGCAGCGGGAACACAGTCTTGTGATGTAGGATTCAGTCTCAGTCTTATCAAGGATGCCCACTATGCCTCAGTTCTCTCTTCAAAAGCTTTCTTCAAAAGAGAACCCTTTGAAAGAAAAATACCAGAGACATTGTGGCAAGATACGCGGAAGAGTGATCAAAGAGTATTTTCAGAATGGTTGAATCATAAAAAAAAAAAATAAAAAAAAATCCTTTCCCCCTTTTCCACCTCTGCATATGGCCACTTTCAGTGTCCTTTTGTGATAATGAGTCTACTGGGTTAATAAAAAAAAAAACAAAAAAAACATCCGGATATAATAGATCAATGTAGGAAACAGTATCTGATACAGCAACAATCCTCATATCTTTTTTAATTATATGGAGAAAATAAATCCCTGTCTCTAACCTTCACAAAGACCCACTGTAAAATTATGCCAGGCTGAAGCTTCAAGATCAACAACTTCTTAATTAAAACTTGTGTATAATAGGATCTAAATCTGGCATGATCTGTGTCTATGCCTGTGCCATCGCTCTTCCTGTGTCAGTCTGACAGAGTCTGAAAGAGCCCTAGTGTCTGGAGCTTCACTGTACACGTTGATCCTGACACCTCAGGGACAGTGGGACCTGTGTTTGCTTTGGACAGCAAAGGGGCCGTCTGGGAAATCCATCCTGGTTTGGCCGCGCTCCATTCTCTGTCAGAGTGCTGCTGTCAGTGATACGTTCATTATTTCCTCTGAAATCTGTGGTACTTAAAGAGATTAGGAACCCTGTGTCAATGAGGTCACGTAACATAGCCATCAGTGCTTCACACAGCTAACAAAATAACATTAAAAATATCAAAAAATGTTGTGATTATGGTTTCAACGTCACACAAAGTTTCCCAGTTGATTCAACCTTACACCTCGACTTCATAGACAGCCAATAATATGTTTGAATGATTTGTTTGAATACCAATATTCTCAGCAAAACTGATATCTTTAATTTCACTTTGTCAAACATTACAGTAATTTCAACTCTGACAAAATACCCTTGTTTGAGATGAGCAAAATCTGCACAGAACCGAACACCGATCAAGACACAATAGGGAAACAACTATTGTGACACAGCTAAATTCTCATTGGTTTTTAAAATGTTTGATGTTTATCTCTGATATCATGTTTGCATGTGTATCAATTATGTAAGGAATAATTGACTCCGGCCGTTGAATTCTAAGAAAATAATGCACACCCGAGGTGTCGTGGCCGCATTACCACCTCGGGTGTGCATTATTTTCTAAGAATTCAACGGCCCGGAGTCAATTATTCCGCTTATACTACGGTTACCACATCTCAAGACACTGGTCCTCTGTTGTATTTCAAGACATTTGTCAGGTTTTTGTCCTTAAAACACTCTTGTGTGTGGGACTAATTTCTTACGCATCTCATCCCAAGCCTCCATTGCTAATTCCAAAACGTCATTTCAGAACTAGTAACGAAGGAGAGAGAGAATAAGCAGCAAATGTGAATTAGCCTACCTGATCTGTACGTCTCTAATGGCAGCAGTGTCTCTACTAATAGCGAAACTATAAGTTTATCTCAAGAACCGCGCAGTTATTACCTCGCTGGTGAGTCATGTATCTTACGTTGCTAAACTATTTTACTGATTAATTCGTCAGAGCAGCGCTGACCAAACGTTTCTGTGCAAGTGTGTCCTTACTATACAGTACGTGTGTACGTTTGAAAGAGAGAGAGCGCGCGAGAGAGTATGCGCTTTCAGGACACAATAAAACGTATTTTGTGGCAAAAACCATGACAGTAATTTGTCGTTTTCATCCTATTGTTTACTATATTTATTTGCTTGGTCGGTGTCGTTGTGGGTTTTGTTTATTTTGCTGTTATAGGCTGTAAGGACCTATTGAAATAACTGAAAACATTTGGCGAAGTGATACTGTAATGCGGTCAAGACCTGCCTAGAACTACTTTAGCCGTGCGTTTCCCTGAAAATAATTGCACGCCAGAACGTTGGTCAACCAATCAGATTTGAGCATTTAACAGCCCCGTAGTATAAGTATCAGTATTCACAAACACTCTTATGGGTGATTGTTGACATATATTTCAACAATACAAAAAAATGGATGGAAAACATGTTTTTCTGGGGTTAAATTAAATTAAATGACCATTACTTTGAATTGTTCAATACTTGTTCATCATATTTTACTTTTATTTTATATAAAAGCAACAGAATATAGGCTATATTACATCCAGTTTATAACAAACCACATGAGCGTGAATCACGCTCTCAAAGGAGCCTGACAGATGATGACTGAGGGAGCCAGCTGTGAACTCAGTAACGAATCCTACCCATTCACTGTCTGAGTGGGTCTGATTCATAAGATTTGTGATTCATAAAATTTGTTTGTGCGCAAACTGGACATTGCGGCTCGCGCTGTGTTCCCTGTTGCGTGCAGGAAACATTACCACGCACTCTAAATAGATGACATGACGAAGAACCACTTATAGATGCACATAAAACTTTCCTGACTAAATTTTAAGGAGGGAGGAGGGAGGGCTGTATCACAGAGTTTCTGCCAATCTCATGTTAATCTTGAGTACCTATAGAGTAGTAGTGCATCCTTCATATCTCCGAAAAGTCTTTAGATTTATCATATTTATAAAAGATACATACGCTGTACCAAGTCTTTCCGAAAACAGCCGAGCGCCTGGAGGCGTGCCGTGTGAGCGGAGCTAAAGAGTCACGACCACGCGCAGCTTTTGCGTAGCGATCGTCTGCAAGCTATCAATGGTCCGCTAAACAAATGTATTTAGACACACACAATACACCATCGCGTTATCCATGGATAACTTTTGAATCACTATAATAAATATAGCATATAGTGAATGATGAATAATGAATTTATGAATTCACTACGTTCGTGTTGTTTACATTATGCACTTAGACGCCTATTGCCAACAAAACAGACATTTGAAGCAGTTTTACTCACCACCTGCGGTTCCGACTCCTGACCGGGATCATTATCGCTGTGACCGCTCCATCTTTCAGTTTCAAACGATCTGTAAATCCAGCATAGAACTGGGCCTTGTTTATAAAACCATAAGTGCCGATCCTGACGGCTCGAGCAGCCACGGAAAAACACGAGATATTCTCTGCAACTACCAGTTTCTATGGTTATTTTAATAACAAATATTGAGAGTGCATCAATGTAATGTGTGAGCACAAATTTCTCAGCTCCACTTAACACTGGGTTCTTTGGGAAGCAAGGTTATCTTTCCCTCACAACTAAAAACACACTTCTTTGGTGACATTGTTGATTTCGTGGTCTAAAAACAAAGTGACAAATCTTTCTTGAGCAAGTCCTGTGCAGCGCTGCCAACGACTTCCGTAAAGCCGAACGAAGCGCGTTCCTGGGCGTGCTCTTGTTCTGGTTGATGTGTATACGCGCGCTCTTCCGGGAGAAGTGCCCATACAAGGAATTCCATACTCAAAAAAAAAAAAAAAAAAAAAAAAAAAAAATGTCCGAAGTTTGTGAGCAATCTGAAGAGTATTTTTTTTAACAGAAATACTCTGTTATATGTCCAACTCGTTTTTTGAAACTTGAGTTGAATCCAACTCTCTAACAGTGTAAATAAGTCAGAATGCATTAAACACCCCTTAAAGGGGAGGTTCATTGCGATTTCAGTTTTTTAACTTTAGTTAGTGTGTAATGTTGCTGCTTGAGCATAAACAGTATCTGCAAAGTTACAGCGCTGAAAGTTCAATGCAAACGGAGATACTGTCTTTTAAAGTTATGGCAGTTTAATGCCTACAAAACCGACTGGTTTGGACTACAATAAGCTTCTTCCCGGGTTGGTGACATCATAAACCCAACCCTGCAATTAACATAAACACTGCCCCCGGGAACGTGCAACAAAGTGGGCGAGGCCATGTCGCATGCATACGTCTTCTTCCTAGGGACGCTGGACTTTGGGAACAATGATCAATGATCATCCACTGTGAGGGCCTCATCGACACGACAGCCACGACACAGTTCCTCAACAACCGTCCATACCGGCGTGATGAATACGATCCTCAATTGGATGGAACTGGAATAAATACTTTGAATGTTGCAATCCTATTGGACTTACGATGGCAACCTGAGTCGTAACAAAGCACTGTTGGCCAGAGGAGAACTGGCCCCCCGACTAAGCCTGGTTTCTCCCAAGGTTTTTTTCTCCATTTAAACACCTATTTGCCACTTGTCTGCCACCTGATGTCACCTGATGGAGTTTGGGTTCCTTGCCGCTGTCGCCTTTGGCTTGCTTAGTTGGGGACACTTGACATTTGACTTGACATTTGATATTCAACAGTGCTTTGATCTGCCTGCATTGACACTATTCTTTAAGAGCTGCTGTGCAGCCAAATAATGTACCAGTTATCAATGTAAAGCTGCTTTGACACAATCTACATTGTAAAAAGCGCTATATAAATAAAGGTGAACAATGTTTAAAATTTATGTTTAATTCTGCTCCTGACAATTATAATGCTAATTTAGCTGTCTGTGCTGCACATTTTACGGAAGACAGCTTTGAACACTACACGAGTTCAATGCTGGATTTGCACAAAGGCTATTTAGTGGATGGAGCAGTTCCCACTTTAGAAGCAGAAGCTGCTGTTTATGGGCCCCAACCTGTAAGTATGTTTTATTTTTTTATAAAGTTATATAGTTTCTGGGACGTAAACACTATGGGGCAGCAGTAACATTTACAAGTGACAGCATATCTAAACACTTTGACAAATACAAACAAAAATACTTAACATTCATAAATGTCCTTTAAAAGCCGTAGTTGCAGAGGTTCTGCTTGACGCTCTTCATCATTACTGCTATCTGGTTCTGATTCGGGCTCAAATTAATACGGCAATATTGACGCCATTATTTACATTTCCACCGAAGCGACTGGACTTTGACCGAAGCACATGAGACTTTGGCCCGTAATGGTAAAGGGCGTGGCGTTTCCGGACAACGTAAATCGTGACAACGTATTCCGGACAGCGAATCACAATACACAGGGCCAGCTAACCAATCTCAGTCTATTGCGTATTTCTGAGGGAGGGGCTTCATGGAACCAGGAACTCAACGGAGCGTTTTTAGGAGAAAGGAAACAGCGGTGTAGAATAAAGGAAAATATATGAAAAATACGGCGTTTTTTTTTTTTTTTTTAAAAACGAAGCATTAAGACATGTTAAACTGCGCCCCATAAACACAATCAAGCCTAGAAAAAAACCACTGAACCACCCCTTTAAGTTATTGTCTCATTTGCGTCTGTTTTAGTCACAGCTTGGAGTCCTGTATATTCACAAAAAGCCTTACTGCAGCGATTTCCTTTACCCAGTTATTCTTCTAAAGAAGATGACGTGATACATGATTTACACTGCCATCATTTCAACATTCATCACCTCATGTACTTTCTGACAGCAAATGACAGATGGATTCCCATGATAAATGGCAACATTTCCCTTACTGAAAAAGACGGTACCCTGAGGGCATTCTTCATGCATGCTGGCAAGATCCTAAATCCAGTCGACAAACCAAAGCAACGACGCTAATGTTGTACTAGTCTAGAGGTCAGAAGAGGGCTTGTGTTTATCTAAGGCAGATGCTCATATCCTCGACTCCTTTCATTGATCTGTTTTTGCTGCAGGCGTCTTTGTTGCGGATGACCTCACCTGAGTACATGAAGGGGATGAAGTCATTATTAAAGCCATTAGTTGCTGCAGGGCCTCTCCACCCAGCAGGTGAGCAGGTTTTGTTTGACTTTGTTATGTGTTTCTATGTGTTGTAATGTCTCTCAGCAGTATGAATGTCTTCAAGGTACTGACTCAGGACTTCTGTTCTCCAGGGAATTGTATTTATTGTAATACCTCAGAATAAGTGCAACTTATATGTAATTGTCTATGTTACCACTAGGAGTCACTGTTCCTGCAATCATCTGTGTCCTGCTAGGTTGTAAAAACCCTCCTCTGACAGTTGTGTTGACAACATAATCCACTTAAGTTATGGATATTTAGACTACAGACACTGTTCAGATGGGACAGCCATGTGGACTATATAAGGAGTAGCATGAATAGCTTCATCATTAATCCCAACAGTGCAAAAAGTGTTTTTTCTCACTTCTTTTCTCTGCATATGGTTCTGTTTTATTTCATTAGTTTATTTTCATTCAAATAGTTTAGCATAACAGTATGGAAAGGATTGATGGCTCATCCCTGGTGGCTAATATAATGTGTTTTTCTCGTTAAAAAGCAAGTATTAAAAATTAATGACATGGTGCTTTATGATACAGTTATCATGGTCAACCAAGTACTTACAGTTTACAGTTTAACAACATTCCTTTCATTCCACAGAGCAGATAAAAACTTGTATGACATGCATAGAATACTTGATGATTTTACCATCTTTACTTGCAAACATGTTGCAACCTCTAAATGGTCAATCCAAGAGGAGAGGATGCCTGAAAACAGATGTCTATGGTTATTTCAAGCCTTTATTTAGCATAATATGAAAGAACATCGGCACACCCTGGGGAAAAAAGGAAGTGTGGGCAAAGAGGTGTACCATACTGCAGTATATAGTAAAACAGAGTGAAGTGCTTTGCTCAGGGACTCATGCCAGAGTTCAGAAGACGTGGAGGAATTAGAACTTGCTGCCTTGTGCTACAAAGTGTCACAAGCCTTTGTTTAAATCCACACAGTTTCTTTTAACCATCATCATGTCATCTCTCTCTCAAAGAGGATTTATGTTTTGCAAGTCGTAAACAACAATCCTCTTCTCTTTCATCGCTCTACTCTTGTTCTTCCTCTCACTTTTTTTTCGGCTCGGTTTTATTCCTTTTATCTATTTTATTGTCATAAGCAGAGCCACACATGGTACTGTGATGAGAAACAAAGATCCATGGCAGTTTATGTGCGTGTGTGTGAGAGAGAGGGATGATATTTTGGCTGAATGAGGCCGTCTGAACTCACCGTTCTCTTGATACAGTTCACTCCACTCCACTGTGTTTTGCAGAGCCTGGCCGTGTGGGTGATTGAGGATTGGTGTCCAGATGTGAACTATTTAAGCAGAACATTGTCCAGCATGCATAAACGTGTCTGTGTGTGTTAGATCCAGTAGCACATTCCTCATCTCTTCAATTTTTATGCAACCTCAAAAAAACGTACCCATAAGAAGCTCTTTTCATCTGTTTATGTGTAAGTTTATGTGTCTGTATTCAGGCATTGTGAAAGAACAGCTTGTGAATATCTTTCCCTCTTGCTTAATCCTTAGAGACCAAAGCAGTAATATTGATGATATATATATATATATATATATATATATGATGTAATATACATATATACTGTATATATATGCAAAATTATAAAGCTGAGCTTTAAAGGTCGCAAAATTTTACCACTGTTATAATTAATACATAAGTACATATGCTTTGTCATTTTTGAGAAGCTTTTTCTGCAAGGAAACATTTTTTAGAATATTCCTAGACCTCAATGACCTGCCTGTGAAATACCTGAAAATGCATATTTAGAGGTCTGAGGCAGAATAGTATTGATGACCTCTATAAATTCCTTCCCGGTATTGCTAGAAAAGTGTCAATATATTCTTGCGGTATGTTCAGTCACAGTTTCATATAGACTACATTAAAAATCATTTGGAATATTTAGCTACAATTTACTAAATGGGCTCTGTTGTGTGAATAGCATTAAAATTGGTGGATAGAAAAGTTCCATTGTTGCATTTATGCATTATTTATATCGCATTATTATATATTTATAATTTAATAAATAATTTTTAAATTAATAATTTATCTATTTTGTATTTTACAACCTGAATTCCGGAAATGTTGGGATGTTTTTTAAATTTGAATAAAATGAAAACTAAAAGACTTTCAAATCACATGAGCCAATATTTTATTCACAATAGAATATAGATAACATAACAAATGTTTAAATGGAGACATTTTACAATTTTATCCACTAAATGAGCTCATTTCAAATTTGATGCCTGCTACAGGTCTCAAAAAAGTTGGCACGGGCGCAACAAATGGCTGAAAAAGCAAGAAATTTTGAAAAGATTCAGCTGGGAGAACATCTAGCAACTAATTAAGTTAATTGATATCAGGTCTGTAACATGATTAGCTATAAAAGGGATGTCTTAGAGAGGCAGAGTCTCTCAGAAGTAAAGATGGGCAGAGCTGTGAAAGAGTGCATAAAAAGATTGTGGAAAACTTTAAAAACAATGTTCCTCAACGTCAAATTGCAAAGGCTTTGCAAATCTCATCATCTACAGTGCATAACATCATCAAAAGATTCAGAGAAACTGGAGAAATCTCTGTGCGTAAGGGACAAGGCCGAAGACCTTTATTGGATGCCCGTGGTCTTCGGGCCCTCAGACGACACTGCATCACTCATCGGCATGATTGTGTCAATGACATTACTAAATGGGCCCAGGAATACTTCCAGAAACCACTGTCGGTAAACATCTGCAGATGCCAACTAAAGCTCTATCATGCAAAAAAGAAGCCATATGTGAACATGGTCCAGAAGCGCCGTCGTGTCCTGTGGGCCAAGGCTCATTTAAAATGGACTGTTTCAAAGTGGAAAAGTGTTCTATGGTTAGACGAGTCCAAATTTGACAATCTTGTTAGAAAACATAGACGGCATGTCCTCCGGGCTAAAGAGGAGGGAGACCTTCCAGCGTGTTATCAGCGTTCAGTTCAAAAGCCAGCATCTCTGATGGTATGGGGATGCATAAGTGCATACGGTATGGGCAGCTTGCATGTTTTGGAAGGCACTATGAATGCTGAAAGGTATATAAAGGTTTTAGAGCAACATATGCTCCCCTCCAGATGACGTCTATTTCAGGGAAGGCCTTGTGTATTTCAGCAGGACAATGCAAAACCACATACTGCAGCTATTACAACAGCATGGCTTCGTCGTAGAAGAGTCCGGGTGCTGAATTGGCCTGCCTGCAGTCCAGATCTTTCACCTATAGAGAATAATACGTCAAAGACGACCACGAACTCTTCAGCAGCTGGAAACCTATATCAGGCAAGAAAGGGACCGAATTTCAACACCAAAACTCCATAAGCTCATAACCACGATGCCCAGACGTCTTCACACTGTTTTGAAAAGAAGTGGAGATGCTGCTGGTAAACATGCCCCTGTCCCAACTATTTTGAGACCTGTAGCAGGCATCAAATTTGAATTTAGCTTATTTTGTGCATAAAATTGTAAAATTTCTCAGTTTAAACATTTATGTGAAAATGGGGGATGCTGCAGTTTGTAACTCATGGTAATTGACTCCTTTCTGTCATCTTGCACATATATTTGTATTTAACTTCTATTCTACTCCATTGTTCTGTATCCTGACACATTTCCCCTTGTGCTTATGAGTGTAAAAGTGAGGTTTCCTCCCACAGCTGAGCTTATATAAAGGTCAAACAGTTGGTGGGTGGACTATGCTTGGGTTCTGCTGTCTGTGAAAGCAATCACAATGGCTTTAGGCAACTGGGGAGGAAGTGAACACATGCTAGTGTCATCAGTCGCTCCTTCTGATGGCTTTCCTTCTCCTAAAACGTTTTTCTTATTTATGATGGGAAGGACCACACTTGGCTGGACACTGTTTCTGCGTATTTTTTTTTTTTTTTATTATTTTTTTGAGGGGCAGGCTGATTCACTTCCTAGCGTGACGTTGTTGGGTTTTGCTCCAGACACATGGGCCAGTGATGGTTATCACAGGGCAATAGTGGAAAGCAGGACTGAGACTGTTTGCAAAGACAGAAGAGGTCTGATGGATTTTGTTACTGAGGGGATCATTTGTTAGCTATAAATAGTCTTTTTTTTCCCATAGAACTCTAGGTTTTACCACAAAACAATCAGAATTATGACACCACATCTTCAAAATATCAACCATATGACTTAGTTTACTGAATGGCATATTTCTGTCTGCTGGGACCCATTTCATATTTGTGAGAAATGTCAAAGAGTTCTTGTTGTCTCCTTATCATTGTGAAATGATGAAGAATTCTCCTCCAACTGTCTCAGAGCAGCATTTGGCTGCCGTGATAACAAACATATCCTTGGAAGGGAAGAGAGATACTGATTTGCGTCAAACCTGCTGGATCACATAGAATAGAAAAATATCAGCTCTTATTAAAGTGACTCAGCATATGTGCTGGCATTTTTTATGTGTAGTCTATTCTGCATATTTAGTTTATTACAACACGGGAGCTTTAAAAAACTCATTCTGGACATTGCGTAGAGAAATTGATTTTTGAATTTCTTTGGAAAATTGGGGTTTGGTAACATTGTTTCATAAAGTTCTTCTTCTGAAACTGTGACCTCATAAGAAATGATCAAACAGCATTCAGTTTAATGTGCCAGAAGTATTCTTTCGACTTTAATATTTTTAAATATTTCTGTATAGTATACTTCAAGTTAGTTGCTCTGTATCTGTGCTTCTTTCACATGGACACTGAAGTTGTCTTTTCTTCTAATCTACAACACTCCCAATCTACTGACACTCTACCCTTCTGGAAAATATCACTCTTATCGTGTTATGTGAAACTTTATGTCATTTGCATTAGATTGGGTTTTCCAGCTGCTTTCCAACATGCAGTGGAAAACTGCAATAAAAAACTGGATATATTCTCATGAAATAATGGAACGCAAAGAAATGAAAAGAAAAAAATGGACTATCACTAAAAGATGACGTGTGTAATTTCTGTGCCATTTGTGGCACCATGGAATTGTAATCTGAGCAACATCATAATATTTGATCCACCAGTGGTATGGGTTTGGGCCGGGGTTACTTGTTTATCCAAGCAGTGACAGACTGGGTGAGTGTTTGAAAACAGTCACATGTGGAAAGAAATGAAACACTTGACCATTCATTTTGTAACGCTTGCTTAACTTAATAATTTAACCAAAACCAAGATCCCCAAGTGAGGAAATGTGCACTATAACTGTACATCGATCAGGCATAACATTATGACCACTGACAGGTGAAATGAATAACACTGATTATCTCTTCATCACGGCACCTGTTAGTGGGTGGGATATATTAGGCAGCAAGTGAACATTTTGTCCTCGAAGATGATATGTTAGAAGCAGGAAAAATGGGCAAGCGTAAGGATTTGAGCGAGTTTGACAAGAGCCAAATTGTGATGGCTAGTCAACTGGGTCAGAGCATCTCCAAAACTGCAGCTCTTGTGGGGTGTTCCCGTTCTGCAGTGGTCAGTATTTATCAAAAGCGGTCCAAGGAAGGAACAGTGGTGAACTGGCGACAGGGTCATGGGCGGCCAAGGCTCAATGAAGCACGTGGGGAGCGAAGGCTTGCCTGTGTGGTCCGATCCAACAGACGAGCTACTGTAGCTCAAATTGCTCAAGAAGTTAATGCTGGTTCTGACAGAAAGGTGTCAGAATACACAGTGCATAGCAGTTTGTTGCGTATGGGGCTGCATAGCCACAGACCAGTCAGGGTGCCCATGCTGACCCCTGTCCACCGCCGAAAGTGCCGACAGTGGGCATGTGAGCATCAGAACTGGACCACGGAGCAATGGAAGATGGTGGCCTTGTCTGATGAATCACATTTTCTTTTACATCACGTGGATGGCCGGATGCGTGTGCATCGCTTACCTGGGGAACACATGGCACCAGGATGCACTGTGGGAAGAAGGCAAGCCGGCGGAGGCAGTGTGATGCTTTGGGCAATGTTCTGCTGGGAAACCTTGGGACCTGCCATCCATGTGGATTTTACTTTGACACGTACCACCTACCTAAGCATTGTTACAGACCATGTGGCCTCTTTCAGCAGAATAATGTGCCCTGCCACAAAGAAAAAATGGTTCAGGAATGGATTGAGGAGCACAACAATGAGTTTGAGGTGTTGACTTGGCCTCCAAATTCCCCAGAACAAACAAGTCCGATCCATGAAGGCCCCACCTCGCAACTTACAGGACTTAAAGGATCTGCTGCTAACATCTTGGTGCCAGATACCACAGCACACCTTCAGGGGTCTAGTGGAGTCCATGCCTCGACGGGTCAGGGCTGTTTTGGCAGCAAAACCAACACAATATTAGGAAGGTTAATGTTATGCCTGATCAGTGTATATTGGTACAAAGTAAAAAGGATCACAAAACAAGTAAGTATCAATTACAGAAGTCAAATGTTATGTTTTAACTGACCTTTAGGCTTGACATCTTTAAAAACCTGAGCTACAGTTTTGAACTTGTTTGTCAGTTTGAGTTTGGCACATCTAGGATTAGCTCATATCTTATATCTGAATGACGACAGAATGAGCTCATCATTTGTGACAGGTAGCACTCCTCATCATTTCATCTGTGGGCTGCTTTTTCAGTGACATGAAGGAGATGAACTCCTGCTTCCAGACTCTTTCCACTCACTCCAAAGCAGAGCTACGTGGACTGTTTCCTAGGCAACAGCACCAAACATCAGATGACAGTATGTCTGAGTGTATATTACAGTTTAGTGACATGCCAAGAAACTGCTCTGTTGAGGCAAAAACATTCTTGGGCTCAGAATGAAAAATTAGTCAGGGTAAACGTTATCTCTCTACGCCAGTTCCTTGGAATTTTAATTTCATATCATACAAAGGAGGAGAAAAGGAAATCTAACATTTCTCTGTCACTTTATGTGTTTAATATTAACTGCCTTTGTTATTATAGGTCATCAGGGTTTTTTCTTAGAAAAAT
The DNA here is from genome assembly GCA_039654765.1 of Mylopharyngodon piceus. NCBI lineage: Eukaryota > Metazoa > Chordata > Actinopteri > Cypriniformes > Xenocyprididae > Mylopharyngodon > Mylopharyngodon piceus. Next base: position 15,267,524 of record CM077443.1, read on the forward strand.
CCAGACTCAGTTTCAACAGACAAAACGTGGACAAATAGCTCAACTCTGTGTGATCATGACGTACCTTTCATTACACAATCTGTTGGTATAACACCCCATTCATTTTCAGGTCATCCCTAATTGCACCCGAGGAGTTATATCAGTTTCTTGGCTTCATAAAATGTTGCAGCCTGCCTGGTCTTGACGTTTGATTTGTTGTACATGGCAGTGATCTCAAAAGCTTAGTATTATTCCCTGACAGTTTGGTATTAACTTTATAGCCACACAGATTCTATGACTTAAAAGTCTACTCAAACATTACATAGTAAAGTACCGTACTTTACTTGAATGTTTACATGTTAGTTTTACTTCCGATCTAGTACATTTCAGTGACAAGTATTGTATTTGACTTAAACCTAAAACTAATAAAACATGCTTGAACTTGTACACTTACTTTGTTCAACGAGCGAACAAATTGTGCAGTAAGAAGCGTCAGTGTTGATGGATGTCAGGAGAAACTTCCACCAGAAATGACTGACACAATAGAAAAACACCAAGCATTCAAACACCTACTGATAAACTGAATTAACTAAAGGGGGAAATAAAATTAAACTAAACGTTGTATTTTAATTTGAATTGCAGTGTAAATGTCAAATAATTAATTGATTTTAGCTGTTTTAATTTGGTAAAATCTACCTTCCATAAGTACTTGTAGTCAGCTACAAATGTGTTATTTCACATCAGTTGTAATTACATCTTATGTTTGAGTTGCATTTTACTTTTTGAGCATAATCTTTCATTTGCAATGTATTTTTTCTTTTTCTTTTCCTCTCTCTACTAGGAGTTGTTGAACAAACATAAAGCTTTTTTTATTGCACTGCAAAAGAGTGTTTGTTTTGAAAATAAAGCTGAAACATTTGTCAAACATTTTGGATAAACATAATTTGACCTCAGTTTCTTTCCCATTTCAGTTATGCAAGTAGTTACTGCTAAATTTCAGTGTGTCCAACTACAGTTACACACACAATTATATTTCTGGATCTTTGATAACCCTTACAAAAAAAGGTTATTCAAGTGTGCTATTAGTATACTTCTTTTAAACTAAAAAAAAATAAGAAAGTATACTTTCTGTCTGCTTTTTATGTACTTCTCAGGAATATACTTAAAATGACACTTATACAGGTATACTTGACTTATACTGACAGAAAAGTCTAAGTATATTTAACCAATACTTGTACTAAATCTTTTGATCTAAATATACTTAAAAGTATAATTAAGTTCTAATTATATTCCAAGTATATTTGGCTTGTAGTTGTGTTTGCTCTTTTGATTGAGTAGCCTATTAAATATTTTTCTTAGTTTTACATACTGTCTTATAAACTTACATTGTTTGAAAATATTAAGAAATAAAGAACTTAGCAGTATAAAAGTACTGTTTTTTGATGTTTTTTATTTATTTTATTTTATTAACATTAATGACACAGACAACAGGAAGAATATTAGGCTGCTGTCACTTTAAGACGGAATGCACGCACGGACTGAATATACTGACACATCCGGTTTCTTTCTCAACTGTTTGCTAATGACATAACCGAGAGAATACTTGCCGAGACAGATATTTTGACATGATTTTGTGTGTGTGTCCGTTCAAGCGAAAGTAAATGCAAAAGAGGAATCAATTCGGTGTTTGAGCGCTGTCTGAAACGTCTCTCTCTCTCTCTCTCTCTCTCTCTCTCTCTCTCTTTCTCTCTCTTTCTCCGTGTGCGCGCTTCGGGTGTGGCACAGATAACGAGAAGGCGCTCACTGCAGAGAAAATGGGTGGAGCTTACGGTAGAGCTAATGTCCAGCGAGGAGGAGCGAATAAACAACCACACCCTAATCCTACCCTAACCCTACCCACAACTCTATCTCTCCACACCACTGGACGTCCAGAGATGAGGAGCTGGCCATCATAGACTCTGCAGTGAGTACCACTTGCAGATAACAGCTCGCGAGTCTCGATTTTCGCCTCTGCTTCCGCTTTTAAAATTGTTTGAATGTGTTAATTGGCGAGACAAAACACGTCCAAATGAAAAACTTTCACTCTATGATGGTTAAACTTAGCAGTTAATCTGCTAATCACATGCGTTCCGAACCGTTGGACCTTATCCGTACGGATCACGGATTAACTGCGATCCACTGCACCCCTAATAATTAAAGAACACACTTATCATCATGATTGCTATCTTACCAGAGATGGAAAAAAATCCTACTCCAGTAAGTAAACGTGTCCCTGTGAGCCGGTCCCCAAAAATGTTGGTACTCAAAAGCGCTTCCCTCCATGTTTTCTGGTGCATATCGTTTATTTTTACTGCGCACCACTTATGTGCACCCCTGTTCATAAACTAAAAATTAAGTTTGTACTAGTAATCTAAATGTATACCTATAAGTTCACTTGTAATATACTTGCAGTACAAACAAAAAACGTAGTTGTAAACTAGTACTCAACAATGACTACTGTTACATATTTAAAGTATACTTAAATAGTATACTTTTATACACTAAAAAGTGGGCCAATTTAGTCCCAAGTAGTATTGAAATAGTACACTTACAAGTATACTACTAGTACATTGATATTAGTATACATAGAGTATACAAATATAGAGTTCAAGTATATAAAATATACTTGAAAATATTTAATAAAATATAACTTTAAGTAAATAAAATGAACATACATAAAATGTTGAAGTTGAAGTAAACATTTTTTGTAAGGGAAAGTTTCAGGGGCAAATCTCTTTTATGGCCCATCTGTTTTGGAATCTGTTTCCATCAAATTTACTGCTTGATTTGAGGCTTCCTTGTTGTTTTGACATTACAAGAACAGTAACTATACAGTGCGGCCTAATCCAGCACAGGTGGACACTGGCAAAATCATCACAGATAGAGATACGATCATAACTGTGGCAGACATTAGAGAGAAAAATGTGAGTGTACAGTGTTACAATCTTCATTTGGGTTAAGCTCAGTCAATATAGTTTTTCAATAATGGGCTGTGTTCCCAATAGACACATTATGTTTGTAGTAAATGAATACAGCCTCCAAAATCTAAAAAGAACTCCAGTCTGTCTGGTGGTAAATCAATCTCGCCGAGGCATCACAGTTGTGATTATGAAGTGCTGTCCACATCTGAAAGACTAATGGTATTTGCTAATGGTCTTGGTCAGTGGTCTTTTAACAAATCTGCTGTGTAAATCACATCAGCGCCAGATGTTAAAATGGACTCGTGTTTATACATTATGCGATCACTCAGTATCTCATATGCGGTTATATCATATTTAGACAACCTCAGCTGCATCTGGAGAACATTTAGCATATATCTACTGTACTTAGTGTTTTTTGGGATCCTGTTTGATAAATATGATTTTACTGTTGCTGGAACTATTCTTAAATGTTTCTACTTGACTAAGAAGCTTTGGCAAACAAGAGAAGAAAATTGATTAAGGTGTTTATAAAAGAGGAGGCATTATTTGAAATAGCAGTCATTGGAACAAGAATCATGTTGAAACACTTTCCAGTTATTCTCTTAGGATTGGCCATTACGTAACAGTGGTGACGGTGGAGTTCTCCATGTGATCACTGACCAGTGTGGAACATTTTTTCTTTTCAAGCCTCTACCCAAAACTCATTTGAAATGCAATGAAAACATAAAGGTGCTGTAAGCTATTTTTTGGAATACCACACATAAAATGTCCCTACCTGACAGATAATCATCCTGAGAAATTACAGGACAATCCCAGGCTCAGCAGCAAAAAAAAAAAAAAAGTCATTAGAGCAACCTGCACTTTTTCAGCCGGTCAGAAACAGTCTCTTGCTTGTGAATAATTGTGTGCATATGCATTTGATGATTTGATGTCTTTGAAAGTGCAGGATTTTGGAAAGAAGTGTTGCTGAAATTAGCAAAGTGGCAGAAATAAGTAATGTCTGAAATTATTTTAAGACTCAACTAGTTCTACTTCAATAAATCTACTCATAATAGACTTTATAACATGACTGATGTAATGTTTTTTTCCCCAACAGTGCTGAGGTACATTAGGGAAAACGGTTTGTGTAAGTCAAGATTAAGTTTATAGATAAATGCCATGTGTAACTCAAGATTAAGAATACAGAAGAAATATGGGAAGACTTTAGACAGATTATCTACACTGAAATATTGATTTGTAGTGAGCAAAAAGATACATTACATGTTAGTGTTCAGATCTTGAACAAAGTTTACACAGAAATATAGTAGTCTATATTTGATATTGATGTGTTTTGGTATAGAATAAAAAGGATTGTGGGGCCATATTGAAGAACTCCAATCCATCACCACAAAATAGCATCTAAGCTTTGCAGATAAAAGGCAGACAAAAGGTGGTTGTTATATAACTCTATTTGACTAATGTTTGCAGGTGCAGGAGGCAAAAGGTTTGGCACAAGATGTGCCCTTAGATTTATACCCAGTAGAGCCATTGATGTCTCTCACGCAGTAAATTATTGAAACGATAGGTCATGATACTAGGTGTGTTGTCTGAAGTACCGATGTGGCCAACAACAGTGGAAAAGTGGTCAATGTCACGGACAATTTTTGACATGTTAAGACAGTAGTTCAGTTACAATGAATCAAAAACCATTTTGTGAATATTATCTGACTTGACCCATTTTGAGGGCTTTGTTTAACCACCCCTCCAGAGTTGATATGGGTCAGACAGTCAGAGGACACCAAATCACAAGCAGGTGCTTGGAGTCTGCAAATACTGTGCTGTGTCACAAATACTTCATCTAGGAGGCCAAGGAAAAATTAAAAGCCTCTCGTTGTTTCTTTTAGCATGTGTTTGTGCACCTGGTTGCTAAGAATTTCCTTATTTCTATCCCTTCACACACCAGAGCTCGTTTTGAGCTAGAAAACCATTGTACATTCGCAAAAATGTCGAGTGAGAAGTTAATTATAGTTCAATAACCTTGCAAATAACTTCCTCAGCAGTATATGAACATGGTGTTGTCATACACATGTATACAGTACTTTATTTCCCTAGTGGAATTGTAGTACATGCACAAACTCTACACTACAGTTCAAATATTTGGGGTTGGTAAAATTTTTTTTTAATTTTTTTTTTTTTTAAATAAGTCTTTAATGCTCACCAAGGCTGAATTTATTTGATAAAAAGCACAGCAAAACAGTAATATTGTAAATATAATTACAATTTAAAATAACTGTTTTATATTTTAAAATGTAATTTATTCCTGTGATGGCAAAGCTGTTAAATTCATGTTTCAGCATTGTTACCCCAGTCTTCAGTGTCACATGACCCTTCAGAAATCATTCTAATGCTGATTTCATGTATTCTAGCTGAATAAGAGTATTGTTTTCATTAATTAAAAAAAAAAAAAAAGATTGGTAGTGTACATATGTGTAGTGTGTAGGATTATTTTAAGAACATAAACCAGAATGACTATTTAGCAATAAGAATGGAAGCAATGAATTTAGGCAAACTTGGAGTGTCAGGCTGTAACCATTTACTGTAAATCTTAATGTACATAATGTTTTTACAAAACATCATTCAATAAATCTGAATTGGCACAGAAACGGATGATAAGAACCACTGAAAGGATACAAAATGACTAATACATTTGTCTTTATGAAAATAAACAAAACATACAGTTTAAACCGTGTCGAATAGCACTTCAAAAATATTTTTAGTTTCAAGCTACATTTGAAGTCTACCAGCATTCTGTCTACAAAACATTATGAATTCATACCAATGCATGTTTAAGCCAATTAAAATACAATACAGATCCAATATCCAAAGGCACGAGATACGACTAAAACTATAGGCTTTAAAAAAGAATATAGAGTATATACCAATAAGACATGGTCACAAAAGCGAACACTACAAAGCTCAAGTCAAATAACTACTCACACTCACATTGATATTACAAATGTACAAATTGACACTTTTTAAGGTAACTGTCATTGATACAGAATCTGGAAAAAAGCATTATGACTACTGAAATATCACGTTTTCTTTCTGCTCAAACAATTGAACACCAAAGATTGAATATTGTATACAAAATGGTAGTTGCACATATCTGAAACAACATCCAACAAACGAATCAACCCATGCTATATTGATTTTTTTTTTCCCCCCATATGTCTTTTTTGCACGGAAAACATGCAAGTAGCACAAAGAGCAATCTGGGACAGACAGCCAATATTGTCTTATGGATAAATGCGTCACTACAAACTCTCAGACTATGAAGTAATTGAGTTCTAGCAACAGTCCGCGGTTGCAAAAATGGAGAGAGTGAGATAGGCGGGAGACCGTCTCGAGGGAAATGACATCAGAGAATGATATTGCAGCCTAGTTTTTGTAACACAATGTGATTTCTTTCGCTGTCTGTACACTAACAATTCATATGAACTAATTATCGAAGGGTACATGCTTTAGCTTATTCCCTCGACCAACCCCCGTCCTCTATTCATTATCTTCAGTCATTCATCTCATTGTCCACTGCAGTATAAAATGTTTTAATTCACATAATTTCATTTTAGAACACGTGAATCATCCAAAACAATATTGCACAAAGCCTATTAAAATGTTTGTTCCCTACAAAATCATGTTGGAATGGAGCAGCTTCGAGACTGATTGCCAGGTGCAATATCACATGGAGGAAGCGGATTTGTACGCAAGATACACGATCATTACAATCACCAAACAAAACAAATGCTACATATTCCAAAGTTGCAATCAAACTACATCTTCAATCAAGGCTCATGCCATAGTCACAAGATGTTCATAAACTTTGTTTGGGAGACTGTTAGGCACATACAACTATGGCATCAAGTTATGGAGAAAAATTCCATAGTATAATTCCAACAGCAATAAAATGGGAAAGGCTATGGAAATATCACCTTCCACTCTATTAAATTGTGACCCATTTCTTCCATATATGTCACAATCAAACGAAGAATGTTAAACCAAAAGAATTCACGTACAGCTCTTTCAATCGAATTGACGAGTGGTTCGGAGAGCTGGGCAAGAGGCACAGTTTACAAAATTTTAGCAGCATTACACATACAGCAGAAAAGAGGGCTAGGAAAACAGGGCTACTCTTCACATATACACTCATTCAAAACAACACGCTAAAGCGCATTAGATTAGTCACCATCTACGCACAACAACCCATTAACAAGGTTTCATGGTTGTTTTGTGCCAGTCAGGTTCAGTGTTTTGTTTCCGCTCTGAACACACATGGAAGAAGTAACACAGTCTTTCACATTTTTAGGAACGGTCCTCCGAGTGTCGAAGCTTCCCAGTTTATAACAGGTTTGTTTACAGTCAGAAGGGGCAGTTTGCTATAGTTAAGGCGCAGACATAAAATTGGAGAAAAGAAGTAAAATAATAAAAAGAGATCAGTCATAGTTGAACGTAATGCTAAAAACAAAACAAAAAAAACATCACATTTATTATACATTATTAGATTTTTTTTTCCGACAGACTGCCATAAAGTGGTTAAAAAATATATATAATAAAAAAATAATTAAATTAAGAAAATGTTCCATGGAACAAATTCATTATAGTCACAGATATTAATGGGTTACTACTAAAAAAAAAAAAAAAGTCACATTTTTTGATTCAAGTTTTTGTTTTTTTAATTTACAACCGGGATGTTCTTTCATAAAGATCTGCATGTAAATCCAAATCAAATGTGATATTACAACACATGGAACAAACAAAACAACAAATGACTGTTTACTGACTGACTGTTTGCTTCACTGAATCATTATTTTCCTGTTTATCACTGTAAAGCTGCTTTGAAACAATTGGTATTGTATGAAGCGCTATATAAATAAAGGTGACTTGATTTGACTTGACTTGAAGGCATTATACTTTTTGATTATGTAACAAATCAGATCTGTAAGCTGTTAAAACGTAACGAGACGTCAACAAAAGAAGTACTGAGTGTGCAACAGGACTGTTATTATACAGGTTTAAATGTATGGAACGTTTTCACTCAATTGTAATTGACACAAGTCTTTTCTTCTTTCTTCCCCCTCTCTCCTTCTCTCCCTCATCTTCCTCTGGGTCTTGTAGAGAGGTAACAGCGGCCGTGGACTTCGTATGGTCCCCTGGTGTGCCCTCCCCTCCATGCCCTGATCTAGGGTTTGGGGTTTGGGACGGAGGTGCAGAAGTGTGGTTGTCATAGTTCATGGTAGAGGAAACTTGAGAGATAACTGGTGTTTGGACTGAGGAAGAGGAGGAAGAAGCTTCAAAGGTCTGCTCACTCATTTCAAAGTGTCCCAGCCCTTCTTCCTCTTGCATGTGACTCAGGTAGTCTGGGAGGAGGAACTCACTAGGGCAACAAAGGGAGAGAAGCGCCAATGTTCAGAAAATCATCATTGTCATCAATACTAACTTAACATAAGATAAAACTGACAAGTTTAATGATATTTACAATCATCTTTCCCAATCTTAGTACCTTCATTGACTTTTTAGCATAAAAGCTCAAACTTCTTTATGAAAAAGGCTAAAACACAAAAATGGGCAAAGTTATTGCTTTCAATCTCCTCTGTGAAGCCACAATCAGAGGATGTCAAACCACTCAGGCGCAAGTTCAAAAAGTTACTGGTCAAAAAACAAAAAGTAGGTTCAAAACAAAAGAGTAAGAGTAAGTTTTTATGATTAACCCAAGATTCTGTTCCAAGTTTGGTATATGAGTCTAAGATTCTTTGGATTTTTTTTTTTTCCCCCTTGAACACTGAACAGCCAGTCCTAGCATGTTCAAGTCTAGCAATAAAGTTTGGCAAAATGTCCTCTGGCAAAAACACTCCAGCTATCTAAACGAAAAGTCAAAATTCAAGCTTCAAAACTAGATTGAGGATTGTGGCTTGGCAGAAAAAGTGATATAGCAAGTAATCACAATTCAAACACTAATAGCTTAATCCATGAATAGGATTTAGATACTAATGACATCATTTCCTATTTCTTCACAGTAAGTTGTTGCAGTTTTGACACTATGATTTCCGAATTTATAGTCTTTAGCACAAACTCTGAACGCAAAATATTGCCAGGTATTCATTTTTTAAAGTATTCAAAATCATTTAAAAAAATATCATGTGAGATATCTAACCCAGTTAGCACTTTCCAATTTGTACTTGTTTGCTCATCTTAAAATTACACTTAAAAGTCCATCAAAGATCTCTGAAAAGTATGGCCGCAATGCCGACTGTTTCTCGTAATCAGAATAAATAAAACTTCATCGGGATACACTACACGACCACTCCCTCTCTTAATAAGCACACGGCAGAGCCAAACTATTGCCTCACCACTGTAGCTTTCATAGACACTGTTTATTTGTGCCTGACAAAGATGAATAGACCACAGAGATCCTAAAAGCGAGAGGGCTTAAATCAAATAAACAGTTGGATGAAATAAGGGAGTCTACGTGTAGCAGGAGCTCAATGCATAAAGGCACCTGACTCCCTACCCTCTGCTTTAATGAAGGGCTATCGTCATGAAGATTACCTCAGAAGAACGTCTCTTACAGTGTCCTCAAAAATATAGACAGTGATTCCACTGGGCTTTTTTGAGAACTTCACTTAAAAAACCTATTCAGCTGATGTTGGATTGATTTCCCTGCCTGCTTCAACTGTTTACATCGCACTGCTTCTTTTCCTAACACACAGTCCAACTCTCACTACTTCCAAAATGGAATCAAAGCCATGATTATTTCATTTAGAAAATGCTTGTTTTCAAACAGGAAAGTCACTTAGTTGGTTTTCTCTGGAGATCACATCTCCACAGAAAGAGAAATACATGTGCAATTTTAAGAATAGAATGCAAGAGAAACTGAAGGGTGTGCCCATGTGTTAAAGCTATTCAGAAATAAATAAACATTATATTATACTTGGCATAATACTGATCAGGACAGTCAATAGAGGAGATTTCAGTTATTTCCTGAAAGCTCTATTCAGTAATTAATAATGTTCTTCCAAATAAAACACAATGGAACTGGGCGTTGGCCTGGACTGGGGTAAACCTGTTATAACTCAGCAGGAAAGACATTTAATCTGATAGAAACATTTTGTCAGTCACAGCTCAACGAGAAAAGCCTGTCATCTTCAGCTGTCTATGAAAATACACAATGTTTCATCTCTAATAATTAATAAAGTTCAATTAGTTAACATTAGTTAATGTATTAGGTATCATTAACTAACAATAAGCAACAATTATTACAGAATTTATTAATCAAGGTTACTGTTAATTTATAAATATACTATTGGTCATTTTTAATTAATGTATGTTGATAATACATAAACTAATGTTAATTTATATAACTTGAAGTGTACAATTCAAGTTATATAAATTAACATTAGTTTATGTATTGTAAACAGACATTAATACTGTTCAAAAGTTTGAGGACACTGTTTTTTGTTTTCAAGAAATTAATCATTTTATGCAGTAAGGATGCATAAATTGATCAAAAGTGACAGTAAAAACTTTTACATTTGTTACCAAAAATATATATATTTTAAAATTCAGTTTTTTGACTGATTTATTAGTTTCCACAAAAATATTAAGCAGCACAACTGTTTTCAACATTGATAATAATAAGTAATAATTCTTGAGCACCATATTAGCATACTAAAATAATTTCTGATGGATCATGTGACACTGAAGACTGAAAATTCAATTTTGCCTTATTTTGACAAGAAAAATAGAATACAGTTATTTTAAATTGTAATAATTTTTACCGTATTTAATCAAATAAATGCAGCCTTGTTGAAGAATTTTTTTTCAAAATTATTAAAAAAATAAAATAATAAATGCTATAAAAGTAACAATCACTGTTAATTCGTGACACCTAATGCATTACCTGATGTCAACGAATTGAACCTTATTGTAAAGTGTTTCACCTAATACACATTGTTCAATACAATTAAATTATTTCTCCCCCCAATTCAAAAACGCATCTGCTACCTTAACATAAGATGAACGGCCGACCGTACAAAACTAAATTTTGTACTTCTACATATTTTCTTAAAATGTTCAGCTCCTCCTCACCTGGTCTGGAAGTAGTTTGCTAGTTCTGACGCCTCATGGTTGAGACTCCTCAGGTGTACGATTAAATTGCCGGAGTTGGTAAACATGGCGCCGCACGTTTTGCACTCGTAAATCCGAGGCTTGCGGATGATGTGGCGAGACACCCTCATGTGGTGCTTATATTCACCGAAGGAAGTGAAAGTGGCGCTACAGATCTGGCACCGGAAACAGCGTTTACCTTCGTGCTTCAGCCGGTGCATCTTCAGGGAGTAAGCCCGCGTAAACTTTTTCCCGCAGCGGTCACACTGGAATGGCTTAATACCTGTAGAGGGAAGCCATGAAAGATTACTGTCTACCATATCAGAAAACAGGAGATAATTAGCAAATAAAGATGATAATGAAGTTCAATGTGACTGAAAGGACCATAACAAGAATGTCTGTTTTAGTTTGTTGTGTGCTAACTGCTAAATAAAATAAAACACAAAATAACCAAACACATCGTCCTACTCGTGCAAATAAGTCAGGATGTTTATTGTGAAAATTCACTCCACCAATGCGTCACATTAGGCATGTTGGCCACATAACCCACAACTAAATCAATTGCATAAAATCGCTTTCACCAGTCCATAACTAATTGCTGTGATGAGGAGTTCTGTTTGGATAATCACAGCAAACAAAACGCCACCTCTGTGTAAACTAACAAGTCGATTAGGGTGAATCATGTTGTACTCTTCTGCAAACAAAAAGTTTATGTAATACAGAGCCTGACATTAAGCCTTTCCAGGATCTTGTCTGAAAGCTCAACTCAGCTGTCTTAAAACATTTTAACAGTAGAGCTTCAGTACATTAATCATTAGAAAAATGGGATGAGACCAGTGCTTCATTTGTAAATGAATAATTGCCGGATCCAAACGACATTGCCTCTTCCATTACATTGATTTCTGACTGATCTAACTCCCGTTGCTCGTGTCTCCCGCTATCCTGATTAGTATTAGCAGAATTGTCCAGGGGTGCAGTTCCATCTTCTCTGGATCTCTTGTGATCTGAAACACCATCAGCTTGACTCACGTATATGAAAAATGAAAATATACTTGACTGTCTTTTTGACATTTTGGCGACATTAACGTATTTTTAATAAAATAAGTTGTCAGGTAGCCTACACTTTCCGCTGCTCACTGCGCAAAACAAACCCATGCATGCTCTGTCACCATGCAATGCACTTGTTAATAACGCAAAATTCCAAAATCTGACATTTTCCGGAATAGGATCCGGCAGGATTCAGCTCAAATTAAGCACTGGATGAGGCATCAGGAATATAAAGAGAATAGTGTTTGAAGAAAAAAAAAATTCTCTTTGGATTCACATGCACTGTCCCTATCCATGTGGAATCCTGTAATAGCAGAGGCTCTCTCACCAGAGTGGATGAGCATGTGCTGCTTGAGATTCTGTATTCGAGTGAAGCGGACGCCACATGTAGGGCACTGGAAGGGCCGTTCAGGACCGTTGAGTCCTGGGCGGTTGGAGGGACTGATGTACAGGTGGTATGGGTACTGGACATTCTCTAGCCTGGAGAAAAAGCAACAAGAAAAGAAGAAAAGAGACTGATTAATTAGATGAGCCAGTTGCACACTGACTGTTAGTACACTGTTAAAAATAAATGTAATTTTACAGGCAATGGTCTGTCATTATATAATGAAATACTTGTTGTTTTACAGATATTTGCTGTTATTTAAATAATCAGTAATATACCGTACAACACAATGCATTCTGGGTAATATCTGTTGTTTTCAAGAAAGTAGCCTACAGCATTATAACGTGAATTAGCAGCGCTCAAAGTCGACACTCAGAGGCTGTGTCCCAAATCACACCCTATACCCTCATTCACTATTCCCTACATTAGTTTACTAATAAAGTCCACCTGAGACAGTGAATTACACTGATGAAAACCTGCTGTTAACAAGCAGAATCAGTGAAGGGAAGAGAATCACAAGAACTACAGCTGACTTCAGCCACAGCCTTGGATGAAATCAACTGAAGATGTAAATGAAATGAGAGTAAATGAAAAGTTTCAAGATCTGATTTAACAACTCCACAAACAGCCTTACCAGCTTCACTTATTACTAACCAGACTGACTTTATTTCTGTCAGACGTCTACAGAAGTTCATATTGAGAATTAACAGAGGTTTAGATATTGAAGTTTTATTGTTTTATTTGATGTTACCATTGTGGTGGTCAGTGTTTGCTTTGGTTGGGCTCTTGACCCTTGACTTTTCAACATCAGTTTTTCTTTGCTGTAACTGTGTGTTTAAGGTACATATGTTATAAAATAAAAAAAGAAAAGCAAACGTGATCAGATGACATTAGCTGTTTATTAATGGTTTAAGTCATCTAACGGCCTGGTACACTGATGTCTTTCTAATCTATAATTTTTTGGGTGATGTATTATATTTTTGATTATGATATCCCTATCATTCTACAGCATGAAATACATCAGTGTCATGACAATCAGATAATATGAAGCATTTTAAAAACAGTTTGTACTCAAAACGTTTTGAACATCTGTATCATTCAGACACACACAGACATCAAGAATCAGCATAAGAATCTCAACAATGGTGACAAACCATGAAGCCAAAAAGCTTTATGCCGCAATGCATGCTGGGTACCAGCATACTACAAGACTCATTCATGACTCCCAGCATGCAGTGCAGCATGAATAAATTATGCCGTTGAGTTGTTATTTTCTCTTAATTCCTACTTTTTGCTTTTGCTGTTGTTTTTGTTATGACTTTTTAGTACCTTGTTTTGTGATGTTCAGAGCTAATCTGTTTATCTATTTTGTTGATTGTCACCATTGTTGAGATTTATATGCTGATTCTTGATGTCTGTGTGTGTCTAAATGGCACAGTAGTTCAAAGTTTTTATTTTTGTGAATGAGTTTAAAAGTCTTTCATAACTGGTTGCTCAAGCACTGCTTTATCTTTTGCTATAGAATCACAGTGGTGGTAGCAACATAAAATTAAGGTGTATTAATTTAACACTTTTGTTAAGAAACCCGTGACGAAATCAGTGAATCATGCTTTACATCATGTTTATGTTGTTATCAGAACATAACCTGATCACATTTTTCCTTGACTTTTTTTTGCTAGAAAAAATGTGTCTCAAAAACACAGTCACGACAGCCAAAGAAAAGCTAATGTTAAAAGTCAAGGGTCAAGAGCCCAACTACAGCAAACACTGATCACCACAATGGTAACATCAAATGAACCAAAACATCTAAACCTCTGCTAATTCTCAATAAGAACTTCTGTAGATGTCTGACAGAAATAAAGTCAGTCTGGTTAGTAATAAATGAAGCTGGTAATGCGGATTGTGGAGTTGCTTAATCAGATCTTGAGAGATTTAATGTCTGATTTTAAGGCTTTTATTTTCCTGTTGTTGTTGTTTCTCAATGATTGTACTTGTTAACAGCAGGTATTCATCAGTAATGGTCAATCCTCACTTAGTCACTTAATTACCTAATTAACTTAAGCACTGCTGCTTTGATACTCTAACACCCTGTAGTGTGCACACAAGTGTTCATTAAACACTAAGGATTTTGTTGTGGGGTTAAAAGGATTAAAGGTGTAAAATGAAAAAAAAAACAAAAACAAAACAGAGTTAACCGTAATTTAACAGTGCTAAACTGTAAATAAATTTAAGGCAACAGACTATAGAAAAACAGTAATTTACTGGCATCCTTGCTGCCAGAAAATTACCGTAAAATCAAGGGAAAACAATAATCATATTATTATTTCCATGGTGACGTCACTGCTTGTCACGTGACACCAGAGCAACAACAGCACTGCATGACTGATGGATTGCTTTTGTCATTTTTCCTTTTTTATTCAAAATATTCACAAACTTGTTAACCATGTCATAAAATATCTGATATTCCGATTGTCAAATGTGTAACTGAATGTTTTTGTTGTTTAAACACCTTTATAATGATCATGTTAGTTGAACCGTATGCGCGATGGGCGCCACCATGTTTGTTTGTGCCGCAGTTCAGAGACTCGGATCTGTTGGATTTACAACACGTGAATTCATCCACTTCTCTCGAAATACATGAATGTAAGTGTCCCGTGAACTGGGAGAATAACAGGGTAAACTTTACAGTTGCTTACATAATATCTATCTGATATTAATATAACACGTCGTATAATGGAACAGATTATTATTGCCGCTTCCATAGACATAAAGTTATGTTTTGATTATTTCACTATTGCACATACAGTTTGCTGTTTTATGTTAAGAAATAATCATTTTCATTGGATTCAAATGAAATAGGTTGACAGTAGGGATGCACCGATGTATCGGCCGCCGATATTTATCGGCCGTTTTTTGCTCAATTTACAACCATTGGCATATTGGCTGTAGGAGGAAAAAGGCCGATATAACAAACCGATGGTTTATTAATTAACTGCGTGAAGGCGCTGAGCTTTATAATGACTGTTGCATAATCCTAGCGCTGCTGTCTGCGTTTTAATCCTAATCAAATAACAAAAGATCGCACACTATTCTTGACTAAATAACTTCTGTAACTTTCATAAGTGTAGCGGTTTATTTGCGTCCGTTTTTTACTCCAAAAAAATCACCACAAAAGCTAAACAATACAGAGCACAAGAAGTGTGCATTAAACTCTCTCTCCATTGCATTATCATCAACATACAGCGAATTACTCAAAACACTTATTACATCTAACAGTAAACAAACACATACAGATCTTATACCTTTTCGGGGGTGCTTAATAAACTGACAAACTTTAAATCTGCAAAATATCTCTGAAGAACTGCGTGCACTCTTTGTCAGTCCATAGACTAGAACACCCGTCAAAATAAGAGTCCCGCCTTAGTAAAGGAGATAGCGCAGATCTCATACATATTTAAACTTACAAAAAATATTAAAATGTATACAAAAACAAATTGGAAGATTAATCACAATAAAGTCTGTTACAATAAAGAAGGATTAATATGTATATAATTTATACAGTGAAGAATATGCAGTGTTATTTTACATTCATTTACTTTATTTCTTTACCTCAAAACTATTAAACCTACCTAAAAAGCACTGTTTATTTCATATGTATCCTTGTTCTGTTGTCTTTATGTAGGCCTGCTGAATATTAAATGGATCCAATCCATGTTCATTAAAAATTATTTGATGATGTAGTAATAAACCTGCTAGTATATTTTAATGCAGGTGTTTTTGAACTTTGCTTATTTAAAACATGATCAAAATACCATCTATTTTGATGACAAAATTTCACATAAGAGAGGAAGTGACAAATATCGGTATCGGCCAATAATTGTTTGTTAAAATCGATATCGGCCCCCCAAAAAATCATATCGGTGCATCCCTAGTTGACAGTTCTAACACCGTATAAATACTAGTTTATTTTTTAACGTCATGTGTGTTACCATGATGGTGTTTAGTGTCTGAATGACACTGTGCACCTTCTATGAGTACACACTTTCTCAGCTTGTGGAGAAGCTTGTGATGAGCTTTGAGTCATCATGTGATTTTCTCATCACTATTTGTTGTTGGTGGTTGTCAGTGTATTAAAAAAAACGTCTCGGTTACGTATGTAACCCTCGTTCCCTGAAGGAGGGAACGGACACGTACGTCAGTAGTGACCGACGAATTGGGGATATCGCTAGAGAGCCCTATCAGCTTCGAGTAAACTACAACAGGCCAATGGAATTAGCGTGCAATATTTGCATAATGCGCACTGCCCCCGCCAGCTGGTATAAATAGGGAAGCAGATGCAATCGCACTGTTTTTCGCTGAGGAGACAACCTAGGTCTGCACTGCAGCGAGGGCACAGGAACTGTGGCGATGGGACGTACGTCTCCGTTCCCTTTCAGTCGGTCACGTTCGATGTACGTCAGTAGTGACCGACTAATTGGGATCCCAAATAAAACGCCACAGTTACAGACCCCTTCCAGCGCCCAGCACAAGCTCTAGCCACCCGGCGCACCAGGGGGGCGGAGAAGGGGGCGAGCTTACACTGAGAGAGTCTACTGCTGTTCCGCAAGACCCACTACAGTAAGACTTAGACAGCACTGGGGAAGCGAACCCGTAGGGGACGCTGCGGAGGCCACAACCTACCCTGCAGGGGAGGAATTTATGTGGAGATACACATACGGACTGGACGTGGGCAGTACGCATATGGAGTCCCTGGGATGGCTCTAGCCTAGAGATAGGGGGAGACTCATCTGACAGGTGACAGCAGAGCTGGCTCTGCTAAGGGAAAGACACGGGCTCACCGTGGGGAGTTGACCGTGGACAATACGCATATGGGACCACTCACGTGGAGGAGTCACGACATATGGCACCCAGCCAAACATCAACGTCGGTGACGGACGTTTGGCCTGGCATCAGACACTCTGCAATGTCCGAGCCGCAAGGGGAGGCGGAGGAGCTCGACAGGGTTCGCCAAGCGGGGAACTCTACTGGAGCAATGGATGCACGTATCTGGCCCAGGGGGCGGGAATGGCATTGCAAGCCAACACTAGAACGGGTTCTTCGCGTTTACCGGCTACTGGAAGCGAGTACACGGGAAGATACCGGTTCCACACGAAGGCTATAGAATCTAGCGAACGTGTTGGGTGTCACCCAGCCTGCAGCTCTACAGATATCTGTCAGCGAGGCGCCGTGCGCCAGCGCCCAGGAAGAGGCAACTCCTCTAGTGGAGTGAGCTCTTAACCCGAGCGGGCAAGGCACGCCTTGGGACTGATAAGCCAAGGAGATGGCGTCCACTATCCAGTGGGCCATCCTCTGCTTGGAGACAGCCTTTCCCTTCTGCTGGCCTCCGTAACAGACAAAGAGCTGATGTGAGGTCCTAAAGCTTCGCGTTCTATCCACGTACAGGTGCAGAGCGTGGACGGGACAGAGCAAAGCCAGGGCTGGGTCTGCCTCCCCCGAAGGCAGCGCTTGCAGGTTCACTACCTGATCTCTGAAGGGAGTGGTAGGAACCTTGGGCACATATGCAGGCCGGGGTCTCAGGATAACTTGAGAGTCACCGAGCCCGAATTCCAGGCACGATTCGTTGACCGGAAATGCGTGCAGGTCCCCTACCCTCTTCACCGAGGCCAATGCAACCAGGAGGACGGTCTTAAGGGACAGTACTTTTAACTCTACTGACTGCAAAGGCTCGAAGGGATGACCCCGGAGAGATGTAAGTACCAGGGAGAGATCCCAAGAGGGTATAGAGGAAGGGCGAGGCGGATTCAGTCTCCTCGCCCCCCTCAGGAACCTGACGATCAGGTCGTGCTTCCCCAACGACTTACCTTCAACTGCATCGTGATGTGCGGCAATAGCGGCAACATACACCTTGAGGGTGGAGGGAGACAGCTTTCGCTCCGAGCCCTCTTGCAGGAAGGAAAGCACAGACCTGACCGAACATGATCGGGGGTCCTCTCGGTGAGAGGAACACCATTCGACGAACAGGTTCCACTTCAACGCATAGAGGTTCCTCGTAGAAGGAGCTCTAGCGGAAGTGATAGTGTCTACAACCGACTGGGGGAGATCACTTAGAACCTCCGCGTCCCGTCCAGGGACCACACATGGAGTTTCCACAGGTCGGGACGCGGGTGCCAGAGGGTGCCCCGTCTCTGAGTCAGAAGGTCCTTCCTCAGAGGAATGGGCCAAGGAGATGCTGTCGCGAGGAGCGTCAGATCCGAAAACCAGGTCCGAGTGGGCCAATACGGAGCCACTAGCAAGACCTGCTCCTCGTCCTCCCTTACTTTGTACAAGAGCTGTGCGAGATGGCTCACTGGGGGAAACGCATATTTGCGTAGGCCCCGGGGCCAGCTGTGTGCCAGAGCATCCGTGCCGTGCGTACCCTCGGTCAGGGAATAGACCAACTGGCAGTGGGCAGTGTCCGGGGAAGCAAACAGATCTATCTGTGCGGCCCCAAAGCGGTGCCAAATCAGCTGGACCACCTGGTGATGGAGACTCCATTTGCCCAGAAGCGGAGGCTGCCGTGAGAGCTCGTCGGCTGCACGGTTGAGCATGCCTGGGACATAAATGGCATGAAGCGACCTCAGATGCTTCTGATTCCATAGCAAGAGATGGCGGGCGAGTTGCGACATACGACGGGAGCGTAGACCACCCTGATGGTTGATGTACGCAACGGCCGCAGTGCTGTCCGAGCGGACCAGTACGTGCTTGTCTGTCAACAGCTCCTTGAAGCGGCCCAGTGCAAGACGTACTGCTAGCAACTCGAGGCAATTGATATGCCAATGCAGTTGAGGCCCCGTCCACAGACCTGATACTGCATGCCCATTGTACATGGCTCCCCACCCCGTGGCAGAAGCATTTGTGTAGACCACAGCATGCCTGGACACTTGTTCGAGGGGAACTCCAGCCCGCAGGAACGAAGGGTCCGACCACTGAGTGAGGGTGCGACGGCAGTTCGGTGTCACGGGGACACGGAACGTACCGCGCTGCCACGCCCATCTCGGGACCTGGCCGTGAAGCCAGTGTTGAAGCGGCCTCATATGAAGCAATCTGAGCGGCGTGACTGCAGCTGCGGATGCCATATGCCCCAGGAGCCTCTGAAAAAGTTTCAGTGGGGCCGCTGTCCTGCGCTTGAGCGTACTCAGGCAGTTCAACACTGACTGGATGCGCTCCTCGGTGAGGCGCGGTGTCTGGGCAACCAAGTCCAGTTCCATAACGAGATAAGAGATCCTCTGCCCGGGGGCGAGTTTGCTCTTGTCCCAGTTGACCCGAAGACCCAACCGACTGAGGTGAGCTAACACCATGTCCCTGTGTTCAGACAACTGCTCCCGCGAGCTGGCCAGAATGAGCCAGTCGTCGAGGTAGTTGAGAATGCGAACGCCCTGTTCCTTGAGCGGAACAATGGCCGCCTCCGCAACCTTCGTAAAGACGCGGGGCGACAGGGCCAGCCCGAAGGGTAGGACTTTGTACTGATATGCCCGACCCTCGAACGCAAACCGTAGAAAGGGTCTGTGTCGAGGCAGAATCGAGACATGAAAGTACGCGTCCTTCAGGTCGATCGCTGCAAACCAATCCTGGGGACGGATGCATTCGAAAATGTGCTTCTGCGCAAGCATCTTGAACGGCAGCCTGTGAAGGGACTGATTCAGGACACGCAGATCCAGGATTGGCCGTAGCCCACCGCCCTTCTTGGGTACAATGAAGTAGGGGCTGTAAAACCCTGACTCCATATCGGCTGGAGGGACCGGCTCGATTGCATCCTTCGCCAGGAGGACAGCAATCTCCGCCCGGAGAACAGGTGCATTGTCCAGGGACACGCGAGTGTAGTGGACACCCCTGAACACTGGGGGAGGCCGGGCGAACTGAATTGCATAGCCAAGTCTAATGGTACAAATGAGCCAGCGGGATAGGCTGGGGAGCGCTATTCAGGCTTCCAGACACCGAGCCAGCGGGACCAAAGGCACCACAGACGTACCGGGCATGGGGCAGCGAAGCAGAGTGCTGGGACCCGACTCGGACGGCATAGCGGCCCGAAGTGGGGTCTGACTCTGCGAGGTGGCAGTGTGCATGGGAGACGGCTGGGAGGCGGCCTCGACCATTACACTGGGACCTGCTGGCAAAGTGAGAGGGGGCTGAGAGTGGCAAGGCGGGGCCTCGCGCACTGACAGCCGCGCCCTCTTGGGACCTGGAGGATTGGGAAACTGCTCTTTTTGTGCAAAAGTGGGTACTGCTGGACTCCGGAGAGCCAGCGGCGGGACGAGACAACACACAAATTCCCCCCGGCCCTCCTCCGGGGGTGGGAGAGATGCGGGCATCATCTCCCGAAGACCTGAATCCCTCTCCTCCAGGTCGCTCGTCTCAGGACCGCTTCCTCGATCTATTGCCACCTGGCTTGGCTGGGTTCTGAGCGGGCTGGGCGCCGCGTCCGCGACCGGCTCCCTGCTGTCTGGCGGGTGTAGGCTGCTGCTTGGCCGACTTAGCAAGGGCAGAGAACAACGCAGGCGGGCGCCCTCGGCGACGAGCGGGTTGAGGCTGTGCGGCCGGCGGTGGGGTGGAGGCAGCAGCGGACTGCCGGGGCAGCACGTCTTTGATCGCCTCAGCCTGCTTCTGTGCGGCCGAGATCTGCTGGGCAAAGCTCTCGACCGCGTCGCCGAATAGGCCGACCTGAGATATGGGGAGTCCAGGAACCGATATTTATCGGTCTCCCTCATATCAGCCAAGGTCAACCATAGGTGACGTTGCTGGACTACCAAAGTAGCCATCGCCTGACCAACGGAACGCGCCATCACCTTAGTCGCCCGGAGGGCGAGGTCAGTGGCGGCGCGCAGCTCCCCCAGAAGCTGTTGGTCAAGACCACCCTGGGGCATGTCCATAAGCGCTTTAGCCTGATAGACCTGCAATGGCATGCAGGGCGGAGGGGGCCTGTCCACATTTTTAGTTTATCTATGTTTTTTTCTGACTGTATTTTTCTGTTTTTAAACAGACATTTTCTGGCGCCCCGCTGCCAGAAAATTACTTTTTTTTTCTTTTTTTTTTAAACAGTGTAGTCATTAATGAAGACACATGTAGAACTTTTCTGTAAAAAAAAATGTCTTGTCTCAAGTAATTATTTTAAGTTGAAACACTCTTAATAGGAATCTAAATTTCTGCATTATATGATCATTCCTACACTGAATGAAAATGACTAAATAAGGAAACAGGGTAACGTGTGTCTCCAAGTTTGGGATCAGTAAGATTTATTTATTTATTTATTTATTTTTTTGAAAGAAATGAATTTGATTTAGTAAGGTCATTGCAAAAAAAAATTCTACTTCAAATAAATGTTCTTTTGAACTTTGCACGCATCAAACAATCCAAAAATGCCTTGTTTTTTGTAGAAAACAAACAAACAAACAAAAAAAACCCATTAAGCAGCACAACAATTTTCAACATTGATAATCATAGTATTTTTGATGCTGAAAATTAATAAATTACATCTGAAAATATATTAAATCGAAAACATTTATTTTAAATTGGAATAATATTTCACAGTTACAGTTTTTTACTGTATTTATGATCAAATAAATTACAGCCTTGGTGAACATAAGAGAAAATTTTTGAATGGTAGTGTACGTGTGATGTCACTATCTTCTCTAATCTTACCATTAGTGCAACAGATCAATTTACAAGTGTCCTGTTTGTTTTTATAAGACCTAAATTTTAAAATCTGTTAAAGGGGTCATAAAATGCATTTTCAAATCCTTATATTATGTTTCTGGATTTTTTGAATCAAAAAAGTTCAGTTATTTGTAAAAATCATTTATTCATCCTCATTTTCACGTTCACTCTCTTCACACTGTTTCAAGGGGGGTTACCTCTTTCAGAAATGCAAGTAAATGCCCACTGCTGTGATTGGTGAACTTCGTCGCACCGTATCTATGTCCTCCCTCACAGTATGTGTGATGCTCAAGATGGCCAGTGCCGTAACAGAGCCGTATATATTTGAGCCCGAGTCAAAAGAAAATCAACCAAGCCAACTAAAATGATTGCAACAGTCAGTTTCAGAATGGTAATTGTAGTATGTTTTTATTGTAGAGTAATCTCTTATGTGTAAATATCAGGAACATTTTGATTTTCCATTTCATGACCCCTTGAAAGGAATACATGCAAATTTGGGTGGGGATATAAAGAAAGTGTAACACTGTGAATTGAGTATTTTCTATGATTTGTATTCATGCTACTGCTACAATTTCCTCTGTCTACAGATCCACAGAGATCACCCCACAAAGGTTTAAGGCTAACATATAACACATTTAGTCAGGCATATCAAGTTGTCATATAAAAGCAGACTCCACTCCTGAGATAG
Organism: Mylopharyngodon piceus; assembly: GCA_039654765.1. NCBI lineage: Eukaryota > Metazoa > Chordata > Actinopteri > Cypriniformes > Xenocyprididae > Mylopharyngodon > Mylopharyngodon piceus. Next base: position 15,290,412 of record CM077443.1, read on the forward strand.
ACAGCAGTGTCTTTTTTTTCTATCCCATTTGTTTTGCATCATACCATTTCCCTACTCTTCCAATATTCCAAAAGGCAAATTCAGGTCCAAGAAGTTTCCAGAAACCCTGCCAACTAGCTTCTCTGGCCTCTTGGCAAGAAATCTTCATCCTAATAGCCACTACAATATCACAGAAGCCTCAACTGCTTATAAATAAGTATACATGAGGAAAGACAATGATGAGAAATCTAAAAAATTATGTCCCTCCTCAGAGGGGCCCTTCAGTTCAATCATAAAAGTGAGACGCCGTAAAAGGATACTCTGTAAAAACAACACAGACACCCAAAGGAGTCTTACCTCTCATCTTCCTCCATGTGACCAGTAGTGTTTGGAGTGCCCTGCATGGACTGGAGACCCTCCGTCACCCCCTCATCCATGGAGCCTGAAGAGAGAGCAGAATGTTGTTTTTGAACCTCTTCTCCAGTAAAACTGTCTTAATATTTTGTTGTTGTTTTTTTAAACAGACACTGCCTCAGTAGTTCTCAAAAGTGCATGAAATAATCAAAGAGAAACACTCTGATAAATTTGAGGTAAATATGACATTTTCAATTAAATGGCTTAACCGTCATGTGTAATCATCAAGGAAAAAAAAAACATTTTTCCATATGTAAGTGTACACATCTTAATAATTTTCAAAAGTGTTTTAAATATACACTACCGTTCAAAAGTATGGGGTTGGTACTATTTCTTAAATTTTTGTTGAAAGAATATCTTATGCTCGCCAAAGCTACATTTATTTGATCAAAACCCAATAAACAGTAATATTGTGAAATATTATTACAATTTAAAATAACTTTTTTATTTATTCCTGTGATGGCAAATCTGAATTTTCAGCAGCCATTACTCCAGTCTTCAGTGTCACATGATCCTTCAGAAATCATTCTAATATGCTGATTTGATGCTCAAGAAACATTTCTTATTATTATCAATGTTGAAAACAGTTGCATTTTTCAGGATTCTGTGATGAATAGAAAGTTCAAAAGAATAGCATTTATAGAAATATAGAAATCTTTTGTAATGTTATAAATGTCTTTACTGCCACTTTGATCAATTTAATGTGTCCTTGCTCAATAAAAATATTAATTTCTTTCAAAAACAAATCTTACTTTCCCGAACCTTTTGAACAGTAGTGTAATTTTCAAAGTAAAAGCTTTTTTTTTATTTTTTAACAAATATCATTCATTAATAATATCATTATTAAAAACAAACAAAAACAAATAGGAAGGAGTCTTAAGGAGTCTTACCAATGGATGAGGATTGGGGGCTGATGAGTAGATCTTCTTGGGTATGTTCATTCCCAGGAACTGTCTGCTGGTCACTCAGAGAACTGTGTGGAGCACTGACTGGCTGAGAAGCCTCTTCATGCACTTCTTCGTCACTTAGCCTCTCCACCTTCACCTGCACATCCTCTTCTTCCTCCTCCTCTACCCCTGCCGCACCCCCTACACCCAGGCTGCGTGGGCCCTCGCAGGCGAGATACTCCACCAGTGCCCGTCCACTAGAGTCCTGCCCCGACGCTCCGGATGGTTCCAGGAGACCTTCAGGTAGTTTTGACTTCTCTGGCGTAAACCGCCGGTCCACACCAAAGGGGTATGTCCAGGAGAAGGCCAGAGATGGTTCCAGAGCCTGCGCTGAACTCTCTGGGAAGGAGGAAGAGGAGGGAGAGGGGTTGGGGACTTGTGGAGAGGTAGAGGATGCTGGTTGCGGGCTTGCAAAGCCTTTGCGCTTGCGCCTAGATTCACGGCACACAGGGATGGGCCGCTCTGGTACGCTGCACTCGGATGAGACCGGAGACGGTGAGAGGGCATCTACAGGGGCAAGGGTGCAGCTCGCATGGCCTTCAGGGGGCTCTTGGGGCCTGTGTAAACCTGGGGGCTGGGTGCTACCAGGACCTCCTGCTCCCGAGGATGCCGAGTTCCACAGAATGCTGGACTTCATGAACTCAGAGCAAGTGTTAGCTACCGCAAACATCTGCATGTAGCTAGCCGCCGCGAGTACGTCGATGATATTCTCCGTACTAATGGACAGGGTGGATGTGTAGGCATATTCCAGAAGAGGAGTGAAACCAGCAACCGTCACGTGTTGAAGATCCAGCACATGTTTGTTATCTTCACCTACAATTACAGTGTCTTCTTCAGCCGGCTTCCCAGACAGCTTTGCTCGAAGGAAGTCACTACAGCAGGCTAGCACTACCTTGTGAGCTGAGAACAGCTGGCCTTGTACTCGAATGGTGACATCACAGAAGTGGCCCTCACTGCGCAGGGTGTTGAGCTTATCCAAAAGCTCCTGGCTGTGGCTGGGGGAGTTGTGAGTGAAGGTTTTCACACCCATCCTTCACAGTAGGACGAGGAGTCTGGGCTGCCTGGAAAGAATAAGATACATTAGTCCCACAAAATGGTTAACAAAAGCAAGTACATTTATACGCGAGCTACAACAGGTTTTTGAAGTAATCAAATCGTAATCAAATATATTTGAAGTAGGGATGTAAGTTTGCAGGAATATACATAACTGTCAGTAAAATTTAAAAAGAATACTCACTCCAAAAATTAAAACCAAAAAGGTGTCGTCATTTACTCACCAAAATGTCATTCCAAACCTGCATGACTTGCTTTTTTTGTGAAACATAAAAGTAGATATTTTGAAGAATGATGACCAAACCGTTTTGGTGACCATTGACTTCTATTGCATGGAAAAAAAAAAAAAAACACTAAGACATTTCTCAAAATATATTTCATGTTCCAGAGAAGAAAGAATGTCATACAGGTTTGGAACGACATGAGAGTGAGTAAATCAATCAATTAATAGGTTAATCGTTAAACATTAGTATCATTAAAAACATGAGAACTCCAAATACCATGCACACACAGCCTACTTATAAATTATAATTTAATATCATATTTAATAATATTATATTTAATATCATTTAAATAAATATGTTAAATACATACTGCATCATTATAGAATACATTTGTGCTAAAGTTGATTCACTGAAAATATATAAGCTTAAAAAGCTTATATATTTTATATATAAATAATAATAGTTCATCAATCTCACTTATGTCACTGGCAAGGAATATTCTTCCTCATTGCTGATCTAGCAAAGCTAGATATACAGACAGAAGACACTAGGCTTTACACCTTTCACACTTTTTCAGTTCCAGTGATCCTTATGACACAAAGCACAAGCACATACTTCGAATGATTCAGAGCTGAAGAATCCTGATTTTGTAACTTTTTTTAAGCCCAAATAAACTCCCTCAAATAACATCTGCAGAAAATTGGTTTAGAATTGCTTGGATCTAGCTGTCAGCTAACAGAGTGATGGCAGATATGTCTAAACTATACAGATGTCCAAATGAGTCTGTCTCAGTTTAGAGAGAAAGAGATCATCTTTGGTCCTTGACTCACACTGTTAAACATTTACAACTGCAGTGTCTAATCAAACAAGGAGATGAAGTAAGCTAAGGAACATCCAAGAAATCCACTTAATTCTTAGAAAGATAATACTTTGAGTTCTTAGAATGGTAAGCTACATTCCACAGTGACAGAGACTTTACAAGATTTTTGGGACAAATGAAAGTGTAGAGCTATAAAATAGCCATAAAACCTCTTTGCCTCTGTACGCTTCTGATTTACTGCTCCAGCAGCAACTGGACGACACGGTTGAAATACTGATAAAAACTCTACCACCACTTTTTAAGGTGTCAATGCTCTAAGCCAGGGTTTTTAAAACTGTAATCTAGGACCCCCCAAGAGTTATTGGGGGGCCGTGAACAAATTTGAAGAACAGAAAAGATTTTACAAAATATATCTTTTAACAATGTTCAAGATAACAAGGTAACTTATAAATTAACAGTAAAAATTAGAATCCATGAAATCAGTTTATTTTAAAGCTATGTCTAACATTATTATAAAGAAATGAGTAAAAAAATATGTACAGTCAACAAAGAAAGTAATGGAAGTCCATTTCTTTGCCAAAGCAATGGCGCAAAACACAACGTTAAAGACCTTATATGTTATTATGAGAAGATTAATATTTTCGGTTCATTGTGAAACTGTGGAGGGACAGATTAGTTAATGAATGGGAAACACTGAATTATGACTAATCATTTTTATTATTATTTATTAGTATTCCCTAAATATACACAGTATATAACTGTATGAAAAAACATAGCTACCATTAAGAAGGGATCCCTTGCACTAATATTCTTTCTTCAGTTAATATATATGTGTTCCCCAGAAGAAAATGAGTCATAATGGTTTGGGAAAGCATGAGGGTGAACATGAGACCATTTTTATTTTGGAGTGAAGTCTTCCCAAAAACAAATATAAAGATGTCAGTTTCTAAATGTATAATGATTAAAAGTTAATTTATCCGTGGATTATCCATGTAAAATATTTTAGTTCAGGGAAAATGTAGCAAAAGTAGATACACTTAGACATTATCAGAATGCAGAATTACAGACATAATTCATAAGTAATGAATGGAGAGGACGTTGCAAAATGACATCTTGTTGATGGCTGTCAAACTCAACCTAGAGGAACGTTAAAGGGGCGTGGCTTTACACACGAGTTGCTTTTGTTTGTGTATTAAATCGCAAGCATTCATTCTGTAGCAGCCGTGACAATATCATTCTCAACACCGATATCAAAGGTTTGGATTCAAGCATTTGATGCACACTGAATTCCTGATCCCCCAAAGCTGCGTATTTTGACAGGTTGGATGTGGCCTGCTATTGTGCGGTGTGTAAAGTAAATTAGAGAGTAGGGTTACGGTCTATATATGAAAAACCCAAGAGTTAACAATGTGACATTACCAGAAACTTTTTGCAGAAAATATACTCAAGAAGAACAGTAACGTGCTTTACCGTTCACAGAGTCAAAAAAAACAACGTCCAGCTAACCTGCAGCATTCATTGGCTAGCTCGCTAATCTCAGACGATGACTAAAACAGTGTCGTCAGTGTCAACACAGTGTACAAAACATTACTCGAGTTGGATGAATGTAGAGCTCACCGGTAGAAAAGAAGAATGGACGAATCCGTTGAAATGTAATACAACTATGAGCGCATGAATGATCCAGCAGCGAGCTAACTACTTAGCCGCTAGCATTCTGACACTTGCACAGAAGTACTGTCGCTTGTTGAAAGCATAGTCACATCCCGATAAATCACGAAGTCGAGTGCGCCCCGTTTGTATTAAAAGGCAAAATCATAAAAAAGAAGCCTGCTCAAAGTTGCATTATGTATAAAATGCATTGGTATCTTCTCTGATAGGTTTGGGGCTGATGTTTACATACTGTATCCCAGAATGCTTTTCACAGGGGCTTGTGCGACTGACCTTTCATTTTTTTTTTAGGGATGACCTCAAATGCGCTGTGATGACGTAATAACACAAAATAAAAGCATGATTTTCATTTTTGTAGACCATCTGTAGAGTATTTAAGAGTTTTGTTTTAGACTACAGTATTATATGTTTCTGGATGTGGAAAGCTCTTCTGTCGAGTGTTGTCTATGTCCTTTTTTTGAGATAACAGAATAACTTAGAATCAACACTTGACTGTTGTTTATGTTACTTGTGACAAGGTACTAATCTGTTCTTAATAAAATAAGATTTGATTAAAGTAGAAAACTTACCTCCCTCCCTGACAAAACCTACTGAAATGCCAGACATGCGCACAAGTCTCTAACACAGAGTCCTTCTATTTTACTACATTTACATCTCCTCTGTGTTTTCATTGATGCTCTTGAGGTTTTATCTTAGTTCCCAGCCTTTTATTAGTCTGGACATACAACTTTAAATCTATATATTCTGTATTGTATGCATATAGCTTTTTTGTTCATTGCTGAAATATTTTATGAATGATTTGTAAAATTAATGTGTAAAATTAATAATTCTTAATGAGATAATTGTCTCTTCAATGTGTTGACATGGAAGCCTTACAAATGAATCAAGAACAATTTTATTGTAGACACATATTTAATTGATTTAAATTCATACATCAATCATGTATAAGACAGACAGCAGCATCAAGGAAAAAAAAACATTAGGTGTTAAAGGTAGAAAAAAATAAATAGCTTGTAAAAGGAAGCTATAACAATAGCATTGTGCAGACCTTCATTGAAGGGATAGAATGCTTTAGTTTCAAATATGCACCATTCAAAAACTTGCATACTTTTGACTCAAATGGAATGCAAATCTTTTCTCTCATTTTTTTTCTTTACATGTCCTATTCCGTTAAATTATAGGCTAGGTAATTTTGCAACTACATATCAAATCTAATCTCATTTCACCACATGCGAAACAGCTCTTGCACTTATTGAAAAATATCAGTGTTCTTCTGGCTAAAGGGAAAATTTCAGAAATATCAGGCCTGTCTGCTCAGTACTACTAAATTAAAACAAACTCGACCTATAGTTGTCTCATTACATTAAGAAATATATATATATATTTACTGACAACATTGAGATTTTTTTTCCATTCTTATGATGGGTGTGAGGGTGATAGATTTTTAAATGTATTTATACAGTGTCAATAAACATAATATAGATTGCAAAGATGCATGCAATCTCAATGTGTCTTTCATAGGAAATGTATTTTCTTTTTTTGGTGTTTTAGTAACCATTATCTTGTGGACACATGTGTGTCCAATAATATACAGTAATTATCCAGTTCTAAATGAACATTTAGCAATAAATTATTTTCTCCTGTAAAGTCACATATGCCAGTATTGGTTATATAATATGATCCCTTTTAAGCAATGTGCACCAGTGGATGCTTATAGAAAAAGTAATTAATTTAAGGCACACTTTGCAGTCTTTACACTGTTGCTGTCAGACCAGGGTAGCTTGTTGCCTAATGGCTGTAGACAACAGTGTGTGAGAGAAGGCAATTCCACTTTGATTCTTCATTATAAACTAAAATCATTCATCCAAATTAACAGTCGTAACCATGTAACATGTAAAAATAGCACATTTGTATCTATTCCAACAGCTCTTCTCTGTGTATGTTGTTCAAATACAGCTATTGTGTGGCCAGTAAAGGACTGTACTTCCAAATACTGTTTCTTCCAGTGTTGTAATATGAAAAATCTGAAAGCCTTCAAGGATAATACCAGTATTAAAAGTAGTAGATGAAACAGACTCAATGCTACAAAGCTGGCAATTAAAATAAATGTGTGAAATCAATTCGTCTAGCATCTATGAAGTCCGTTCTGGACGTTTTTTAGGAAGGTGGATGTTCTGACTTGAATAATTTATGTAACCACCTTCAGATATATCATTAAATTTGGACTCATTTAACTGTACTGCATTATGGAGGTATCTGAGAGATGTTTGAACAGAATTTCAGCAGGTTTGTTCAAAGGTTTTGGTGTTTTCCAAAGGACTCCTCTCTAAACAACTGTGAACATTATGAAGCTTGTATTGACTGAGGTAGATCTCCGTGGGAGGTTACCTTTGTGGTTAAAATTAAACAAAATAAGACAAAGAATTAGATTAAACCATGATATAGGTAATAATTCATAACAAATGCCCTTGTTATGCCTAAGAGCTCCTTTGATTGCTTCTGAAGCTTGGTAGGGCTTTATCAGTCACTACAGACACAACGGATCCCACCACCTCCTCATTCTCTAAAACTGGACACAATGTCAGCTTTAGCAGTCCTGGTAAAAACATTCCCCTACAACTACCTCTGGCCTCTTATCTGGGTTGCACTTCTCATGCCCTAGAACCTTGCCCATGTAGTCCACGCAGACCACGGTACGGTGGCGCTCTCCGGGTCCGCAAGTCCGTGAGCATGCTGACCACGGCCCCATTTGCCACATGGGACAGGGCAGATCCCCACAGGGCCGGATGTCTGCCGGTCGCAGGTCGGCATCGCAGAGGTAAGACAGGGATCCCTGCCCATCTCTACACTCCACACTTCTCCTGGACCATCCAGCACCACAGCTCTTGGAGCACTCAGACCACTCACCCAAGACCCAGTCAGCTCCACCAAAAGGCAAGATAACATGTGCCGAAATCCTGCTTTCTGTGCCAGGTTTGCTAAAAGGCACATCCCTGGGCAAAAAGAAAGTATACTTGATCCTAGGCGGTGAGGTGTCCCCAGCAGTGGACAGCAGCTGGACAGTGATGGGCTCCCGAAGTGTGTGAAAGCTGAGGAGTCGCTCCAAGGTGGTGGAAGAGCCACTGTAGCGAAGCATGGCACCAGGCACTGGGATATCCTGCTCTGCCATAGACACTGAGAAATTTCCATTCAGGATGTAGTTTCCACCTTCCCCCTTTACCGCCAAGTAGTTACCGTCGTGTGCGATGCCTCGATGGCTGCGTTGCTTTATGTCAATATTAGTAGCCCCAGCCGGGATGGTAACAATATCAATGTAGCCAATACTGTGGAGATATTATAAGTAAACAGTATGTCATGAACTAGGGTGATATGCATGCTATATCAGTACCATATTGGTTACTGGCTGACATTACACTCTTAAAAAATAAAGGTTCTTTATTGGCATCTATGGTTTCATGAAAAACTTCTAACATCCATGGAACCTTCACACTGCACAAAAGGTTCTTTATAGTGGAAGCAGGTTCTTTAACTATATTAGCGTCCACACCAGCAGACGTCACTTTACATGCTTGAGCTCGTTACAGCAGGATAGATTCTGATTGGCTGTCAATGTTTTTTATCGTTCATCAGTTGGATAAAGTAATTCTGTAAGTGATTCCAACGATATTGTTTCTCCTGTGCCATTATTGTTATAGCTGTGGTGTGAACTTTACTATTCTTTAATATTGAGAATGACTTTTAGAACTACATCTTTATCGTTATCTTTATAGTTATCGTCCTTGGTGTGAACGGGCCTTAAGTGTCATGGTTATGGACTATTATATTGATATTCTGTTTTGTTTCCTTTAGTTCCTGTTTCCCTGCTATGTTTAGTTTTGGTTTCCTTGGTTACTGTTTATATTGTCATTTGTTCCTATGGTTACGTATGATTTTCACCTGTCTGTCATTATGTTCGCCTTGTATTTATACTGCCTGTTATGTTCAGTTCAGTTGTTGGTTCTCGTGCTTAATTTACGTGTGTAGTTTGCTATATTCTCCTGAGTGTTCTCCTGTGTTATTCTCCGTGTTCATTAAAGACTTTGTTTGTTATGTCTGCGTCCCGCGGTTTGGGACTACTACACAACGTTACACTAAGACAAAAATGGTTCTAGAACTCTTCACTGAAAGGTTCTTTGGGGACCACAAAATGATTCTTCTATTGTATCACTAAGAAGACCTCCTTTTGGAGCTTAGACTTTTGAATTTATTGGTATATATTGACTCATATTGGATACTTAATTGTACATGCTCATTTCCCCTACTTTTACATTTAGACTACCTTTGCTTTCTTTTATGCTCACTTAAAGTTCATCTTTTAAAAATCTAATAATTTAATAACACTGTTAAATGAAATTTTTAGCAAATTTCAAAATGAATGTCCATTTTTCATACTGTACATTATAATGGTGTGATGCCTAAATTCACTTGTAGCATTTAAAAGCACTGATTTTAGTGCTTTATTTTTCATTTATTTAGACAAAATAGTGTAGAATTTTAATATTGTTCATACAGTAACATGAATTATTTTTGGACAGAATATTAAAATCAGCACATACTTATCAAAAACTAAATATGCTCAGTTATATCAGCAACTTTCCCAAAGTTTATATTACAGTTTTCTAACGTTTTAATAATGCTTTTTTTACTTACGTAGCTTTGTTTAGTGAGCCACTTATTTTCCTACAGGTCGTACCGTCGCCTCCACAGATACCACACTTATCCAGCTTTTCATTTGAGCCTATCACCTGGTCACAACCGGCTTTGATGCACTGGCCCTGAACACAGATAGATGTGGTGTCTGGCCCGCAGGTGGTGCCATCCACAACCTGCCCAGAACATATGAAAGATCAGCATTAGAATAGACAGAAACACTAAACAAATGTTTAAAGAAATATTGTGCATTTATATTGCAGCCTAAGTGCTCCAGTGTATTCTGTTCTCACATAATGGCTATTCCACCTAAAGCGGAATGGCCAAAACTCTGGGCTGATGACGCAAAAACCAACTACATTTCAGCTGTATCTGAAATATCAGTTACAGAGGTGCACTCAAGAGCTTAAGCAAGTAGCTGGACTGTAGGATACAGGGGCTCAGGTTTCACATTTTACAACAGGGAAAATATTTCATGCATGAGAGTTTAGTGGGAGTGTAAAGATATCAATGGGCCTGTGGCAAGAGGGAAGTCTAAGAAAGAGATCATCTGACATCTTAGTAAAGCTTTAGAGCAGAGCAGGCAGATACACAGAAGAGACTAAAATTTCTTTCACATATTGTCATTACCGCTGATCAGATTAGATTATAAAGAAAACGTTTTCAACGGATGTGCACCTTGGCTTCAAAAACTTTGAATTCATTGCTTCCTTTGGCTCGGCAGACAAGTTTGCAGCGGTCTCGTGGAGAGACACCAGAATATTTGGGGATCCACTGCTTTATGTTCCCTTCAATGTCCAAGTAACGGTCACTGTTATGCTTCTCACACTGCTCCTCTCTGAAGCTTTTCCCTGTGAATAAAAAATAAAAGTCACTGGTGCACCACTAAGAATAATGTGATCATAACAAGTGAAGCGTTTTTTGACCTCTTGACTTCATTCATGTGACCTATGCTACACAAAGTGTGTATGGAGGTTTATTTATAAAATGTTACCATGGTCCTCTGGGCAAGTCTGAGTATTGCAGGACTGGTATTTGACCCTCTGTCCCACACAGTACGATCCCCCATTCTGTGGCACTGGAGCAGTGCACTCACGGTGAGAAAACTCCACACCCCCACCACATGTCCGTGAACATGGCCCCCAAGGGCCCCACTCTCCCCACCCACCATTGACTGGCACCTGGAAGACAAATAGAGGCTGTTAGATATACATTTCACTGTAATGTGTAGCACCAAGCAGAAAATAATCCAAATACAGTAAAAAAAAAAAAATACAAGAAATACAGTAAAAACAGTAACACTGTAAAATATATTTAAACAATTTAAAATAACTGTTTTCTGTTTACATTTTAAAATATATTTTATCCCATTTTCAGCAGCTTTTACACCACTTTCAGTGTCACGTGATCATTCATAAATCATTATCATTCTAATATGCTGATTTGATGCACAAGAAACAAGATGCTTATTATTATCAATGTTGAAAACAGCTGCGCTGCATAATATTTTTGTGGAAATCATGATGCATTTTTTCAGGATTATTTGATGCATAAAATGTTCAAAAGAACAGCATTTATTTGAAACAGAAATCTTTTGTAACATTATAAATGCCTTTACTGTCACTTTTGATCAATTTAATGCATCCTTGCTGAATAAAATAATTTCTTAAAAAAAGATTTTTTTTTTTTTTGAAGAAATTGAAGAAAAAAAACGGAAAAAACCTTACTATAAATAGTAGAAAACGTCTCAGGTTACGCATGTAACCACGAGACACTGTGTCTGAAGACACACTGGCGTTCCCTAATGTGTCTTCGGACGCAGTGTCTCATTCCCATTCAAAAGAGAACGTCTCAGGTTACGCATGTAACCATGGTTCTCTGAGAAGGGGAACGAGACACCACGTCGAAGACATATTGGGGAACGCCAATGTGTCTTCGGACGCAGTGCGAGTTCCCATTCGAAAGGGAATAATTATTATTACCAGTATATATATTAATACGTCTATTTTTTATTTTATATACTGTAAAAAAAAAATCACAATTTTTATTCTGTATATACATTTATAAACTTCAAATGTCTCGATAACTAATAATTTTAGCTAATAAATAATGGTTTCAGTGTATTATCTGATTCAGTCACAGTGCTCATGCTGACCCCTGATGTACGTAGCCTTGCAAAGTGCTCCTAAACATCACTTCCAGTAAGCGTAGTGCTGACGGAATGTGAGCATACCACACTGCATTTCTGTCAGGGTTTTTTATGAGTTGGCTGAGGGATGCCTTCTCACAGCCAGGCCGTCTGGGATCACAAGCTTGTTTTTTTTTTAAACACACTACACCAAATATAATCACACTTTTTAAGAGGCTTTGCTGAATACATTGCAACTGCTTCTTAAATGGAAGGCTAAAAAATAATTGAGCTTTTTAAAGGCTCCCTCTATATAAACTCTCTCTCTGGCATTTAAAAGCTGGATTTAAAGTAGATTGATTATTTTAAGCTGCTCAGAGACGGGGCCTGGTTGGGATCCAAGAGGAGGAATACGTTTTTTTTCTGAAGGTGGAAAAAAAAAAAAAGAACAGTCTGACTTTAAGACTTTACTGTAAACAGTATGGTGAAAAGAATGTGTCATCTTTGATGTCAAAGGAAGGGAAATAATAATAATCTTGAATTTTGAATAATCTGAGAGAGACAGAAGAGAAAATTGGGACAGTATGTGCAAATGTTTACAGTTTTTAACGGAGAGTATGGTGAAGCACAAGGGCCCATAAGCAAAGCACCTAAACTGTCAGATATTTTTAATAGTGGTGCCCGTAAATCTGTACAGAGGTGTTTCCAGTCATTTTTTTTTTTTACTTTAGATGCATACGTGCTGACAGGTGAAGTGTGATAAAACCGGATGACGCACATACACATCCTGGCCATGCATACCTTCTTCTCTCCCGCCTCTTCCAGTTCACTCGACACACACAATCCCTCACGACATCGCCTGTCCTCCCCACAGGGAGTACCGTCGGCCCAGGGGAGGCTTCCATTCCGGGTGGTGCACTGTATCTTTCCTTCCTCTTGACACCACAGCTGTGCACATGCCTGATCTTCAGGAGCATTGGGACATTGGGTGTATTTGTCCCCGAACGCCTGCTGGCACTGACGTTGTAGACCAAACTTATGGCCAAGGAGATCAGTGGGTAAAGGGATGGCCTTCTCTGGTGGATCCAGCAAACAGTCACCTGAGGAAAACACATGCAGGGTCTTATTCAGCTGTATGTTTGTAGAGACTGCTTTAATTGCTAGCTCATGTAATGATGCTTATCAGGTGGTTTGGACTGTTTTCTTGAAGCCTGTTGCCATTGACTGCGTGTTTACTTCAAATAAAACAATCTCTTACATTCAGCGAGTCTAAAACAGGTGTGCATGTTAGCTTGAGGGGACTATTTTCATAGCAGAGAGATCTCACTGTACCTCCTCTAATCCCAATGTGCGTAAGACATAATAGTCTCCCATCTGGAGATTTCCATTATATAACCTATTATTGTGGAGTTAGCTCACTCTAAAACAAAAATCAGTAACAAAAGAAAGTATAATTTTACTGTAAGGAATGTCTACCCTGAGTCCTTCCTAAACATAGTTTTATCCATATGGATAAAGATATGGAGACAGCATAACACCTTGAAACAATTGTGCAGACTCCTCGACTCCCTTTGTGTTTTTCCAAGATTGATACTGTGAAATCTAATTAGGCTTAAAGTATTGAGGACACCTTAATTTCTTAAGTATTAAGAATTTGGACAAGTTTCAATACAGCTTTGCACGCCTAAATGAATGTTATGAATGCTTAGTAATGAAAGGCTTTTGTCGAAAGGGATACAGGCATAACAACAATGGAAAATAACAGCCTTGAAGTCGTATCAGTTCATAGTCTACCTGTGGCAACAGTCGAACCGGTAAAGACGGCATGTGCTTGGCTACGCATACTGTTTCTGTGAGGGGAAAACAGTTGTTAAACCTGGAATGTGTGAGTCACTGAAGATGAGTCAATGGAAGAGCAGGAACGAGAGAGTGTAGACTGAGATATCGACGGAGATAAATCAACAACTGGAGAAAATATGTCAACCGTATTTCCTGAGCTGTCAATTTTTCTTATCTGAGCTCATCTTTATTGTGAATTGTTCTATTTTATTTGAACCACAGTTAACACCAGGTATCCCTAATAGGCAGTCTGGACAGATCCCCCTCGGCGGTGTCCTTTCAGAAACCTAAAGCAGTCCCTTTTGAAATATCTTTCACTTGATGAAGTTATATCACAACTTCACAAGCTTCATAGATAGGAAAAACATATATACACACTAACATTCAAAAGTTTGGTCAGATTGTTTTTGAAAGTGATACTATTATTCAGCAAGGACATATTAAACTGATCAAAAGTGACAGTAAATATATAATAGTTTTCTACTTAAACTAAATGCTGTTTATGTCCAGCGCTTCCAGGTTTTATGTCAGAACGCCGACTCAGTATTGGCCGACGCATGCATGTGATGCTGACCTGGAAGCGCTGAACGTAAACAGCGTAGCAGAAAGACAGAGGAGAGAAGATATTGTTGAATAAAGTCGTTATTTTTGTTTTGTTTTTGCGCACAAAAAGTATTCTCGTCGCTTCATAACATTAAGGTTCAACTACTGCAGTCATGTCAACTGTTTTAAAAATGTTTTTACTACTTTTCTGGACCTTGAATGATGGTAATTACGTTGCTTTCTATGGGAGATAAAAAACCTCTTGGATTTCATCAAAAATATCTTAATTTGTGTTTCGAAGATGAACGAAGGTCTTACGAGTGTGAAAACGACATCAGGGTGAGTAATTAATGACAGAAATTACATTTTTGGGTGAACTAATGTTTCTTGAGTATTAAATCAGCATATTAGAATGATTTCATCATGGATCAAGTGAACGTAACACTGGAGTAATGGCTGCTGAAAATTCAGCTTTGCTATCACAAGAAAAAAATACATTTTAAAATATATTAAAACTGTAGCCAATATTTCATTACTTTACTGTTTTTAGATTAACTATATATATTTTTATATTTACTGTATTTTTGATGAAATAAATACAGCCTTGGTGAGCATAAGATACACTAAAAATCAGGTGTTGTACTGATCCCAAACATCTGAACAGTAGTGTATATATTCATACAATACATGAGCAGATGAAGTGAGTGAGAGTGAGCTTGCTCTGCAAAGACTGTTAGTTTTGACACTCTCAGCAAAATTACACAGTGTGGTCCCACCAGCCCATTATTAGTGGTTAGGGAGTAAGTTCAGACAGAAAAGGCATTTAAACAAGAAACGTGCAAAACATTGAAAGAAAGTAAATTCATAAAACACAGGCATCTACATTATAGAGATTTTTCACCACACATTAAGATCAAAATTATACAGTAGATTCTCTGTGACATGTTTCCATTAACTTTAGAATGACAGATTTACAATTCAAGCCAAATGTCTCAAAAACTTTATTGAATGTTATTATTGTTTTTTCTCTGGGTCTCTGGGAAATATGCACCATTATGTTCTAAGGCCAAAACCAAACAAAAACTGAAAACCTAATGATAACCGAGAGAAAACCAGCTGTTAATAAAAGATACACTCAGAAAGACAAGAGAAAAACAAATGGTACTGCTTTCCTGGGAGTTCTTTTTCACTGACATAAAACTTTTAAAGAAGGGAAATGATTAAAACAGTATCCTGACAAAAAGAAAAGGATCATACCGTGGCCATTGTCGAAAAACTCTGTGATGTATAGTGCACTACATGGAGACCAGGGAAGAGTTTTGTTGAGATGAACGAAGAAAGGAGCCATCATATGATGTCCATTGAGATGTCCAAACCATTTCTCACAATTTTTAGAATCATCATGTGGCATGCTGAGTACATGGCCTGAAAAAAGGAGAGAAAAACAGAAAGATGAACCTGTACAGTCAGTATAACTTCACTGTAGTTCACATTGCTGAGCTCCTTCATGCAACTGAGCTCTTTATATCTTTCATTGATGTTTATCACTGCTGCAAAGTTTTTGACTTTCCAGAGAGTGTCACTTACAACCAAACATTCAAACAGACAACAATACTGCAGCTACTCCTGCAATTTACCTGTATTTTGTACACCTATTTGTGTGTGCATATTCTGTATGGGTTGTTTAAGCTCACTCCTGAGAATATGATTGAAGAAAATAGCACAGATGGCATACAAGAACTTGTCCTCGGACAGACTGACAACTCAGTGATATAGAAATTGGCAATATAGTGACTTCTAAAGCCACTACAATATGTAAGTAAGTATATTCGATAATTTACTGGTCTACTACCATAATGTAATGTCTTTGAATTATCTTAATTTTGTCTCCTAAAATACTGACACGTGATTCTGCATTCTATAACCAAATATTGACTTTAATCAGAATTAAAATTTGATTAAAATTTGAAATTGATTGACCCTAATAATCACACAAAGCTCTTAGTGTCCTTTAGCTGCTGAAAACAGCTGGTTTACATGAATTAATGACTAAGTCTGGAACACATGCTCTTGTCCAGACAGTCAGTTAGGGTGAAATGTCCAACTATGGACATGGAATCTGGTCATGTGTGTGAACATACCGAGTTCATGTGACACAGTAAACGCTGCCTGAAGGCCGTTGTCCTCTATAACTGAGCAGCTTCTTTTGGGGTCACACATAGTGCCAACATCAGCTACACCCAAAGTGTCACAATCCTTATATCCACAAATATCCTGAGGTCAAAAAGAGAGAGTGACAAGTGGGCAAATGAGAAAGAGAGATGTGAGACAAAAAAGAGAAGCAAGAGGAGAGGAGAGGAGAGGGGGACACATCTGAGACACTGATATCCAGCCATCGCTCCATTAGTTCCAGACAGCCCTTTTTTTCCCAAGCAGGCTCTTGCCAGCAAAACATATTTGTCAGTGTTTCCATCGTAAAATGAAGCAAATACAAGGCAGACTGCGTACTAGAAAAAAAACAAGAGGGGAAAATTAACTGTGAGATAGCTGGACCACACAGCACAGGCAGACCAATAGTCTGTCCAGCACTTCCCTGTCCAGACAGGGATAACCTTGACAGTGGAAGACGTCTCAGTGAAGCCATGTGAGACGACCAGAGACACACAGACCTCCTCCACTAAATAAAAACCACCTGTTTCTCCATCTAGCCACAGCAGGACTGAGACCTCCATGAGTTCTATTGTGTTGCTCTCAGCTGGATGTCCAGCCAAATTTTCTTTTCTCCTCCATCTACTTTATGTGGTGCTAACCCTCTGGATTTGGCAGTGCTACAATCTCATGTTTTCTGTCTCCAAGACTGGACAAGGGGTTCCCAACTGAGCATTGTGATCATGACCCTGTCATTGCCTCAATGAAATTATGTCTTGTTTTGTAAAAGTGTTAGCCAAGTGAGTTAATCAAAAGCTGTAAAATGTGTGGACTGGAAAGGTTGGGGAGAAACATTTCCCATCTTTCCTTATGGAAAAATTAATTAACCTACATATTTCTAATATTAAAAGTAAATCTGATATTGAAAGTCTAGCTGTGTCATACTTTTTTATTGCAACCAATGTAGGTTACTTACATGGTGCATGAGATGATGCAATCTCAATTAATGTTGGTGTTTCACTCAAATTTTGATTATTTTGTTCTGGGGGGAAAAAATGGTTTGTGTTTCTCACCTTTCTAGTGAACAGGATGGCAGTGTCATAGTGTTCAGGATCCCTCTGGCTGCTTGGGTTGAAAAGTTGTTGCCACATGCAGAAGTTACGCAGGGCAACACCGCCATTGCTTGAAAGCTCAGGTCCCACCTCCTCATCCTCAACAACCACCATCTTTACTACCACCAGACTAACAGCATTTTTCAGACTGGGATGTGCATAGATCTGTGCTGCCATGGACATCACTGCCAGGAGGTAGTGCTGTAGAAATTAAGAGAGAATATAAAATTAGTAATAAAACCAAAATGGTCTGTGGGTACACTGCATAAATCTCAAAGATACTAAAAATACAGCCCTGGTAATATAGTAGCAATAACATTTCTTTGGCATTAAAACAGGATGCTGTCTGATCGACTGTATTCAGTCTTATACTCTAGGACAGAGACTACACCTTGACAAAATTTTTAAAACCAGGCATAAGTTTCCATGTTAGACATATTCACATGCTTTATCTCAATCATTTGAATTAATGCAGATGCCACACACATCATAGTAGACTCAGTAAAGACAAAATAAGTATTTTCTTCATTAAACTTGACACTACATTTTGGGGGAGAAAGTAAAGGGGTAGCCCAAATTTGAAGGCTTGTGGGACTAAAATATTTAAACATTTGTTCTTCTTTCTATCAATAAAATAGGTCAAAAACAACTCCTGGCTGTCCTTCTTTTCCAGACGGTCCTTTCACCCCCCTCTTCTTTTTTTTTTTTTTTTTTTTTTTTTTTGTTGCTCCCACACTGATTCACAGACAAGTTTCATATTTTGTTACACTCTGTATAACCAACCCCAGTCACCCTTAAACCACAAGTTTTAGTGGTTTGCCTGATTTATGTTACTTTTCATATGTAAACCATAGACCAAACATTAAGAGCTACTTCGTTTTAGTTTTTATTAAAACCTTTTCTATGATACTTCAATCGACTTGTGAATGCAGCATAAGAATAAAGACTGCAATGGAAATGTGTCCCTGAATGATAGTTTTGCCCTAAAATACTTTATAATATGAAACAGCACACATGACAGCTGTTTTGAGTGCACTCATATTTAGTTAGTGGCACATCAGCTAAAGGGATAAACACATATTCCCTACTTCCAGTGTTTACTTCAATACAGACCTTGAGGGTAACAGTGTCAACAAAATGTGTTTTTCATATAGTTCTAAGTAATTATTATCCAGAAACTTGCATCTCGGAGAAACATGAAATTAGTTTGACTATTTATTTTTACAAAATCGCTCCAAAAGACGCCATCAAGCAGTGACGTTTCGGACGGGAAAGCTATCTCTACCGCGGGGGGTCACGGAGTTGCAGCAGCTTACCCTACGCCACTTCCATCATGGTTCTCCAAGCAACGCAAGTGGTGCTCACTAAAAAGCCAAATGATGTCCAGTTCCACCTCACTGGACGTCATTGGTTGATTTTGGCTTTGTCTAGCTCCACCTCTGTGCAGACAGATTTCGCTTAAAGCGTTCTGAAACTTCAATCTAATTCCACTCCGGGTTTTCTGTCAATGAGAGAAACCCCGCTGCAAGCGACCATGGAAAACACTTGACGCTTTCACTTTCCAAAACACATCCCTTGCTGCTGCCAAAATTATACAAATTCCCTCCTTTTCGCTTGAGAAACCATGCTTCGACTTTTAAAAAGCCCGTTCTTCACTCCAGGATCCTTGCTCCCTACAACACTGTAGGCTTATATTGACCGAAAATGGTAAGTTCGGTTAATGCACACTTTTCTCGCGCGTCCTGCGCATGCTTAGACAGAGATCATGTCATATAATGTCACCTGGAAAACGTATGAAGGAGACTTAATGGGTCTCTGTGAAACGAATGGCTATATTTAGGTAGCCTACCGTATCAAAGGCGGGTGCAAATAAGTTACAGTTAAAACATTTCTACAAATATTCCATAAATATGCCTACTATAAATAGTGCAGTCACAGTTGTCCGCATTAAGGACAAAAATAGGGGTAGCCTATTATTTAAAGATATTAGCTTGTAAAACACAAAAATACGAATATGTGTGTGTGTGTGTGTATATATATATATATATATATATATATATATATATATATATATAGTGTGTGTGTGTGTGTGAGAGAGAGAGAGAGAGAGAGAGAGAGAGAGAGAGCCCTCTTTGGACGAAAGGTCTTCAATCGAACTGTAGTAACATTATGTTCAGACTGAATTAGATGACTGGAAAGTTGTTTATGCATAAATATTAACCGCTGCGCATGCCATATTCAAAATAAAACGACTATATTTGTAAAAATAAAAATTTTTAATTATCTAAAGACAGTTGACTAACCTTTATCTCGTCTCCATAGAAACGTGTCATGGAAGCGTCGGCCACTACCAGTGTCTCGATGTATCTCGCAGCTGACACAAATCTTTTTGCGCGTCTCATTTTGCCGTCTTCGTCTTCACTAGAGTTCAGGTTGCTCTCTTTCACAAAACGGTCCACTTTCATTTGATCAAAGACCATATTTGAGGCTCTCCGGATGTTGGAAAAGACTCGCCTTTTAACTACGTGCACCTGCGTAAAAGATTTCCCGGTGGTCTTGACACTTGCTTTAGGCTGAATAAAGTACTCGTCCCCTTGCGTTATGAAAGTACCCTGGATGCCGTGACATAAACTGACAGCAACTACAGATTCCTTTTCGGAGTTGACCGTTCCTGTGTAGAAACAGTCTCTGAGGTCCGCACCGCTGTCTCCGTACTGGGTGACATCCCTGAGAGCACCTCCGCTCCTGGAGGCGTCCAGAATCGCGGGGAGATCCTTTGCTTTAATGCGCTGGACGCTTAATGCTGGAGACACGAACTTGCTGTCCGGCGTCAGGTCAAGCACAAAAAGTTGGCCAAAGGCATTGATCTTAAAACGCTGTCTCTCTTCATTCCTCCAAAAAACACCTCTTCTGAATGCAAGGTTTATTGGCACAGTCTCCTCTTCCTCGTTTAGCTCACCCAGAGCAAACTGAGACATAATATTTACTAAGAAAAGTATATAACAAACTATTGTGGATACCATTTTAATAATATTCAATTAAAATATTCAAACTGTATGTTGTAAAATAGGAAAACTGGACGCACAGATCTATTTTAAAACAAAGATGCAAATAAAGATAATGAAAATCCTATGAAAATTAAAAGAAAACCCTAATATTAATATTGACTTAATAAGAATTAAAATTAAGTCTCGAGAGTTCATAAAAACAGTCTTGTAAGAAAATACTCATCCGGCTAACTGTATAAGCGAAGAATGTTCGCGTTGCTGGTATTTATACTGTCTTGGGCTTCTACAGCGTACGCGGTTTATTTTTGATATTCATTCTCTCTCCTCCCCCTCGTGCGCCAGAGCAAGAAAAAAAAAACCAAAAGAAAAAAAAAAAAAAACCTCAGTTTGATCCAATGGGGCTACCGGCACGCCCCCTTTTCACTACTGCAAGTCTTACTTACAGCTATTATTATAACAGCCGGCTGGAATGCTGCAGGACTCTCAAAGTATGTGTTGAGTGTCAACCATGTAGATGCTAGAGAGCGTGTTAAACGAGTGAAAAACTTGGTGTACCCACGAGCAAGGTGACATCTGAATATCCTGGCTAGGTGAACCTTAAATCAAAATGAATGATTTTAAAGTTCCCAAATACGCTTTGGAGTGCACATCAGTTTGAAATCCTGAGCTTGTCTCTCTATCTGTGGAAGTGATTTAGTTAAATCCTGAATACACTTTAAACTCATAAAACCTCTAAAGAACAAAACAGAAAGACACATGATTAAAAATAAATAGGGACGTTTAAGAGGTTATTCACAAAACACACAGTGAGAGTTTTTCAGCGAGGTCTTCATTATCATAGCGCAGTACATTTGCGTAGCGCAGCATACAGTGGCTGATGTCAGGTTGATTTCAAAACCACCGCTGAGGGGCAGCATTGTATCATTTGTATAATGTTGGAAACTAGAGGTTTTTCTGCTAATATAACAATTTAACAAGAGATCGTATGGCATCCTACGGTACAAAAACATTGTCCAATACTATAATGATTTTGCATGGAATAGAAAGAGTTTTTTTTTTTTTTTTTTGGTCTGAAATTATTGGTCGTAGTTTAAAGGTTTTTAATATTTACTAAGTTGTGCTGAAATTGCTTCACCACAAGATGTCGCTCTTACACCTGTGCATAACTGAATGGGGTCCATTGAACAAGTATATCAAATTTTTAGATTCAGCAGTCAATGACAGAGACACAGTTAAGAAATTGTATCTTTAGCATGTCACCGGGACAAGCATCCCCAAAGGTGCCCCTCTATACCTTAGCTACCTAAAAAGTGCATATTACTATAATAATGCAGCTGAAAGGTACCAATAATATGCATCCTAAGGATAGGTGTACCTTTAAGCTACATTTAAAGGATTAGTTCACTTTCAAATGAAAATTACCCCAAGCTTTACTCACTCTCAAGCCATCCTAGGTGTATATGACTTTCTTTTTTTTGATGAACACATCGGAGAAATATTAATAAATATCCCGACGCATCCGAGCTTTATAATGGCAGTGAACAGGGGTCACGAGTATGAGCTGAAGAAAGTGCATCCATCCACATCCAACCATCATAAATGTGTACTCCACACGGTTCCGGGGTGATAATAAAGGCCTTCTGAAGCGAAGCGATGCGTTTGTTAAAAAAATATCCATAATTAACAAGTTATGAAGTATATCTAGCTTCCGCCAGACCGCCTTCTGTATTCAACATACGAAGAAAGTGTAAAACTCTTGCAATTCACAAAGCTTACGCTACATCCACCTTCCCTATTGAACTTACGGAAAAAGTGTAACTGACGTCAGTTTATACTTTCTTCGTAATTTGAATACGAAAGGCGGTCTGGCGGAAGCTAGATATTTTACTTCATAACTTGTTAAATATGGATATTTTTTTTTACACAAACGCATCGCTTCGCTTCAGAAGGCCTTTATTAACCCCCGGAACCATGTGGAGTACACGTTTATGATGGATGGATGTGGATGGATGCACTTTCTTCAGCTCATACTCGTGACACCTGTTCACTGCCATTATAAAGCTCGGATGTGTCAGGATATTTATTAATATTTCTCTGATTGTGTTCATTAGAAAGAAGAAAGTCATATACAGCTTGAGGGTGAGTAAAGCTTGGGGTAATTTTCATTTGAAAGTGAACTAATCCTTTAAGGGTACTTCCCCAGTGACAAGCTGCTGTACCCCTAATTTTCCGACTTTTTTTCTGATAGTGTACTGTACCAAAAATATGTTTGGAAATGGTCAAGCACACGCAGCATTGATGGATGCTTTTTATTGAATCATTGGATAAATGATAGAATTTAGGTACCATTATAACCTCTCCTTAAATGATGAATATATCACTCACTGGCTTTTGAAGGTTTCAGAAAAGAGAAATGGAAATAAATGCAGACAAAACAGATACAAAAAAAAAAAAAAAATATATATATATATATATATATATATATATATATATATATATATATATAAAGATCACTTAAATATAATATATATTTAGAACTCTGCAGTACAGTATAGATATGTCTATGTCCATGTGCTGTCCTCCCCTTGCGAACTTCATATCACAAGTGACTGTTTGGATGCTGTAGATGAAGTGGGAGGGAAACCCTGCTCTTTGAGCGCTGCAGGCTGATGATGCGAAAGCTCACAGAGCCACAAGTAGTTGCGGGCTTAACCTTAAACTGAGAGGCATACCCAATGAGCGCACTCGAGCACCTCCCCAAAATCTTCTGATTACAAGCGCTAGATGTTTACACATGACGTGCGCGCATAAAGACGACAGATGAGCAGTGCCGCTTCAGTATACAGGTACAAGAAAGGGATGGATCACAGACCGGCGGATTTCACACTTTGTGGACGCGCAAAGACAACATTTTAGTGCAACCGCATCCTGGAATATTGTTGCATCCACATCTCACTCTTTCTCAGTTTGCGCTTTATAAATCAAATTTCTCGCGCACAAACATGTTTTTGTTGCTAAGATCAGTTCTTCTTGTTAACGTGTTCTATGCTCAGTTGGAAATTGTGAATTCAATTCAGAGTCAGTTTTGCGTGCCGGTCAGACTGGATCATGTCAAGAACAGTTTAGTCGGTGCTGAAGACAACACGTTGGCGCAAAAAGTTGTATTCAAAATAAGTGCTTTTGAACAAGATTTTGTACTCGAATTGCAGTCGGACTCCAGCTTCATTGCTCCAGGTTTCTCGACTCGCGCCGACTCAACTGCTCAAAATTCTGCGCACAGCGAAGATCTGAGCCGGTGTTTTTATGCCGGTGAGGTGAATTCTGACCCATATTCCTATGCAGCGCTCAGCTTGTGCAAGGGGCTGCAGGGCGCATTCGGTTACGATGGCTGGGAATATTTCATCAGTCCGGCTGTTAACGACACTGACCGGGACAATATGGATGCGCATGTCATCAGACGCAGATCTAACGCCAATATGAGTGGAAACTCAACGTCAAGGTGCGGCGTGGACAGCGATGTGACCCACACCGTTGCTCAGTCTTTGGCGAAGTTCAAGCACATGAAGGAACACATGAGTAACCTCGCTATGTCAGTTCTGAAAAACCGCTCGAAAAGATTCGTTTCCATTCCGCGTTATGTAGAGACATTAGTGGTGGCCGATGAATCTATGGCCAAATTCCACGGTGATGACCTCAAGCATTACGTGCTGACCTTAATGTCCGTGGCGGCTAAGCTTTACAAACACCCCACCATTCTCAACTCTATTAACATCGTGGTTGTCAAGTTTATGGTGATTAACGAGGAAGAGAAAGGACCCAAGGTTTCCGGGAACGCGGCGATGACCCTGCGTAATTTCTGCACCTGGCAGAAGAAGCTGAACAAAAACAATGACAAGCATGAGGAGTATTGGGATACGGCAATCCTATTCACAAAACAGGTAAGGTGTAATGCGCGTTTCGTCAATAGGGGGGCAGTATGAGAATCAGCGAATAGAATGATCCTGCTAATGTATCTTGTGGTAATTATATCAAGATGGCTTGCAACATGAAACAAAACTGAACACCACACAGACGGCTGCAATTTACTTACCCAATAATCAAACCAGTTAAGACATGATTTATGATGACATTGTAATCACAGCTTTTGAGTCCAAAGGTGCATTGCATAAGTATCAATATGGTGTTTTAATCATGTGTTGTTTGTAAAAAAAACAACGGGTTTTTATTCTAACTAAAAAAAAAAAAGAGTAATATCTGAACACACATTGGTATACATAGTTTTTTTAAACTGAAATATGTTTTGTGTCTCTCAGAGTAATGGGCAGGCTGCAACAAGAGCGGCCTCTCCAGTTAACCTGCTGTTGCCATGGGCTTCCCATCATGTTTATAAGTGTTGTTAAGGTCATGGGTCAGGCCTGCCTTGGAGCTACTGCCCTGTATTGGCAATGCGAGTAGGAATGTGTGCTCTGAATCAGCAGAGATACCATTCACATATGCAGAGTAATTAGCAGAGTGATAAAATAATTTGCTTATTGATCTCATTGAACTTTTGGAGCATTATTTTTAATTGATAGCATTTCGAGCAGGATTTGACTGGATGTACACTGTCTAAATTTAAAAAAATTTAGGCAATGTCTTCAGGTGGCAGGTCAAATGATCATTTGCATTAGGTCAGATCTAAACATCACATCAACTCTTGGCTGGTCTGAGAAGATTCTTTTGGGAGAAAACAGAAAGAGTGTGAACGTTTGGAAGTAAAGGGATAATTCACACAAAGATAAAAAGTTCTGTTATCTTTTACTCACCCTCATGTCGTTCCAAACCCCTATGAATCTCTTTCTTTCATGGAACCCAAAAGGTGAAGAATATCTTGGCCACTCTTTTTCATACCATTAAAATTATTGGGGAAGGGTGCTGTCAAACTCCAAAATGACAAAAAGGCACCTTAAAGGTAACCTCACAATTCATGCACTATATACACAGCAAGATATTCAGTGAACAATTATTTAAATTTCAGGTTGTTTTTTCATACAAAACTACCATATGATTCCATTAGATGTTGAATATAGTGTGTTAGTCATATGTACCCTACCAATTTAATGATCCTTTTATATAATGGATTTTTTGTAAATTTTCAACATAGGCTCAATGGAAAAACGGGCCTCTACCTACATTGTCACAAAATTCCAAAAACATGAAACATACAAAAAAATTAACACTAGTGGTAATAAAACACCAACAACCTTTATTCCGTTTCACATAAATTATGATGGCATGCAAATTATTGATTAATAAAGACTTATTTTTGCATGTTTTTTGACTGAAAATGACTGACAGTCTTTACTGGTTACCAAACCTGTATGAAATTCTGCTTGTTAGTGTCTGTAACATCAACTTCCTTCAACTTCACATCTTCCTGCCCTTATTTAACCCCACTGCAGAATAAAAGTATCTCCTCACAAACAGATCACTGTTTCCATTCATTTCAGCTGTTATCAGCTGTTTTCAATGACATTGACCAGGGCAATATTAAGGAATGGCCACAAAGCTTCAGCAGTCTGCTTTTACTCACACATAAACTCCTACTTTGCACCGACTCACCCTTACTAACCCTCATGAACTCATTTTAGGCTGTCAGCTGTTTTTTAGGAACACTCGTATGTGTGAAAACAGCTCCAAAGATGCCAGATGAGCGCAGCCATTGTATCCGCTGGTAATCTGCTGCAGTTACACATGACCTGAGCTGGACATCCAGACCAGTTATGTCTGCCTATTCTGGATGACAGCTGTAGTGAATCATTCTGAGGGGAGTAAATGTTTTATTGTTTCTTCTCCAAAGGGAACTTATGAAGCATTTTAGCAAGAGACCACAGTTACTCCCTACATTCTTCCACTCATTATGTTCATTACTCCCTGTGGACAGAGAGAGATTGTCGGGTTTCTCCATGGTCTTGGATGAGTCAAGATGATTTGGAGAGGGGTTAGACTTGTACATCTGCTAACCTACATAAAAGAAAAATTTTCCAACTTTGAGTGGGTTGTGATTATGCAAGTCTGCATAAATAATACAGAGAGAAATATGAATGAAATGACAAATATCAATTGATAGAGAGATGAATGAAGAAATTGATGATAAATGAACACTATAGCAGTTATGTGTTGGACATATTGCAGCTATAAAAATGTAGATTCAGCAGACATTTAAATGGAGATTACAGCATAGTTAATGCGTTGGGAATCCATTATGTTAAAGGGATAAAATAGGGAGATTAAAAAGCCCAGACATTTTCTTAAGTGTGCAAGTTGCTATTTTCCATTCTGTTAAAAAGAATCAGGGACTGGAGCTCTCAAGCTTCAAAACGGACCAGAAAAGGATAATAAAAGTCGTTCATATGACATATGCATTATATATTTCTTATAAATCGTCTGAAGCTATGCACTTATAGCTTATTCACTTTTCTGCTCTGAAGGAGTTCATGTGAGAAGTAGCACTGTCTAATTTGTGAATCAATTGTACTTTTGAGTCAGATCTTTTCAATGAATCAGTTGATCAGGTTCGCAGAGCAGGTTTTGAATTGATTTGATCAAGAATCAGACTGATCCAGATCTTGAATTAATGATGATAAGGACTTACATTTTGGACTTCTGCTCACACAAAACTATTATAACTTCAGGAGACTTTGAATGTATTGTACTTTATGGTTCTTTTGCGTCCTTTTTAAAGTTTTAAAGTGCATTTACTTGAATGGAAAAGTGTTACCAGTACACTATTTTATTTTATTTTATTTCTTTGGCATTCATCGGTAGAAAGAAAGTCAAATGGGTTTGGAACAACATGTGGCCAAGTAAGTGATGACAGAACTATTTCTTTAAACTGTTTATTTCAGAAAGGCCAAAAAAGAGGTAAAGTGAGTTTCATACAGGATTTTGGGAGATACACTAATGGGAAGTGTCCAGTTTCGGGGGGAACTTCCCCTAACCATCATCCCAGCTGTGAGAGATCGGACTCTTTACCCCTCTTTCTCCTCCTCCCACCCCCTCCCAGTCTGTTCCCCATTACTATTTAATGAGGGAGAGGCTGAGGGTGGTGAAGAGAAAGAAAAGCAGAGGAAGATAGAGAGAGAAAACCTACATGCCCGCTGTGTCCAGGCCCACCTGCTGCAGAGCTCCAATCCCAGCTGCAGCCTGGGAATAAAACGACATATCTTTCTATCCACGCTGTTCTGTTATGACCTCATTTTCTGTCAAATGATGTAGTGGCATCAAAACCAGCAGTGGATTATTGTAGGTATTTTTAATCACCAATTAAATATTATGGCAGCAAGTATGTTTTTTTAAGAAGTACATTTGTTGCAAGAAACAAGAAAAGTCTGAAAATGAGTCATCGTTGGCCAGCCATGCAGAATTGCAACAGTTCATGTTTAATAAAAACCAGAGCAATAATTGTAACTAGGCCACTGTTGCAAGAGAGACTGAGAGTCATGCTATGGCAACATGAAATGTAACCATTACAATACTGACATAAGATGGATTTACAAAGCTTTACTTGCAACTTCAGCACATGAACTACATTTTACAGTGTACACGTGTTGTTAAGGAGGCAGTTACAGTTATATGACTTTGAGGCAATCAGTATACAGTCAGCTAGTGCAATAACATTAAGAACAGCGTCACAGGTTTGAGAATCTGTTTCATAGAATCAGATGAACTACTGATGTTAGCCTCCCAGAAAATGTTTACTTTAGTGTTAAACAAGGTGTTGTAATTCAATCTACTTTAAATCGTAACATTTGCTTTTTGTGTACATACACTATGCAAACTTCACACTTTGCTGAAGGCTTATTCTCGAATGTAAATATATCTGTATACTCATAAACTTGAAATTTCATTTAGAGCATTGCTCTTATTTTATAATGCATCCTTGTGTTATGTAATTTGGGTAATTGGTAACAGCAAACCAGTTGAAAAGTTTGACTCAGCAGTTCATCACGGAGACAGAAAGGCGCATTTGAAGTTTATTTGAATTGGCTAAATGTAGCCTCCATCAAAGGCATTTGTCCACTATGTGTGGAACTAATGGAAAGTGAATGATTTGTGCTGATAGCCAATGCATTATATTTTTTAAATAACTTTGTAACTTTTTTTAAAGGTATGCAGG
Source organism: Mylopharyngodon piceus (assembly GCA_039654765.1). Classification (NCBI taxonomy): domain Eukaryota; kingdom Metazoa; phylum Chordata; class Actinopteri; order Cypriniformes; family Xenocyprididae; genus Mylopharyngodon; species Mylopharyngodon piceus. The sequence goes on from CM077443.1 coordinate 15,319,142, forward strand.
ATAGTTTCCATAACAAATGTGTGCTAACATATTTTTTTTCAAATATTTTCGCAGAAATTATAATATAGTATAATACTGGAATGCAGAAATACCACACAGATCAAACTGTTATATAACTTAAGACAGCATGTTAGGAAAAAGTAAATTAAATAATTCTTAAGCTACATGTGCTTCTGAGCTGGTGTCAGGTTATATGAGAATGTGCTGTCTGTCTGATTACTTAGGCTTGCAGTTTAACACTTAAGTGTTTAAATCATATCTTGCAACTTGAGAAAAAATGCTTTAGTGGGGTCTATAAAAGATAAACATTAAGGCCCGGTTTCACAGATGGGGCTTAGCTTAAGTCAGGATTAGGCTTTAGTTCAATTAGGATATTTAAGTAACTTTTATAAACGTACACTAGAAAAAAACATTACTGGTGTACATCTTGAGACAAAACAATGGCACTGACATATTTTAATATATGTCAGTATTGTTGCTTTCAGTTAAAACAGCTCAAACATGCATTTTAGTCTAGGACTATCTTAAGCCTTGTCTGTGAAACATTTCACAGATTTCTTTGTATAATAATTATATAAAACTATACTATCAGTACTTCATAGTTATACAAATGTACTAGATCTATGCTTTTGTTTCCATTCAAAGGGATGGAAACTGATAAAGACTAACTTTTTATATCTTTCAAGGCTTAAAAGATTAATTCTCCTGTGGCTCCTTCTAGTGGGCAACGTTAAAATCACAGTTTAGAATTTGCTGTTAGCCTCCCGAGCATCATAAATTCATTAAACTAAGCTTGTTTGCTCAGATTTGTTCTCCATGTCATTCGAAAAGATCGAATGTCTAATGAACTTCTAATATCAAACCAACTTTATTGCAGTTATAATTACATTTTTTATGTTGGGATCACAAGAAAACAACTTTTATGTCGAGATCATGAGAAAATTAAGTTGAGATCATGATCATGAGAAAACAACTTTTGTTATGTCGAGATCACGGGAAAACAAGAAACAAAAAATAATATTGCATAGCCTCTTAAGGTTTCCATAAACTACTGCTAAAGTTACCAGCATCAAACATTTGCACAATCCTACATCTGCCTTCTCAGCTATGTTTCTCTGTTTTTAGTTGGCAAACTAAAAGTAACCAACATCCTTGGGCTACATAGGCCCATCTCCTATTTTTATATAACAACATATTTGGTTTGAAAATGATCACTAGCTTGGAGCTTGTTGACTGCCATGTGAGCTTGTTTTTTGCAGTTCATGTGGTTCTCAAATTTGTCACATGGTAGGATTCAAGAGAAACTTTTTTATTGAGCTTGTTGGGCAGTTGAGTATCAGAACAGAATGAAACAACAACAAGATGGCGAAAATGAAATGCCTCAAATAATAATTGGGAAATACACTGTTGCAATCATTAGAAGAATCATCTCAATTTTGTAATTTTGAAGCACTACAATTTGATTGCTATGTGGCCTGTATTTAATTATGTGCCTGTTTGCACAGACACCCTGCTGGAATTGTACATCTACCCGGCTTGCTAACCATATAACCACTACTGCCCTGCAGGGGTAGGGTAAGATAGTATATCAGAGAAAGTACAACAATGATATAGATAGAAAGTGCGAAGGAAGGCAAGAGTTAGTGAAAGAGGGAAAAAAAGAGAGAAATGCACATGTGGAACAGTTTGGATTTTATAAAAGTATAATCAAAGTCATATGTTTGCAATGTTGGATGCCAATTGGGTCAGCACTGCTTGTGGAGAGTATGGGCAAGTTTCCCCCCCATTTTGCAGAGGATAAAGAGATTTCTGGCCAAACATAGAGGATGGATAAAAAACAGTGGATAGATAAGTTACTTGAAATGACTTGGAAGTCTCTCATTGCTTATCTAACATTGTGAGAGCAACAGACCATTAGCTTAACCATGACCTGAAAAAGTCTGATTTTGTTTCCTCCACCGGGCACAAGCAGATGGCTAGAATCCAATGAAAAGGCCCATACCTTATTTTATTACCAAAGCATGTCATCTGGCACTTGGAGTCTGAACTTGGGGTAGGGGTATAACTAGGTACAATGGTGTAACAAGAAACTGATCAGATAATATCTTAAATGGTATCTGATAAATATTGCATATAAAAAACCAAACCTCTCACCTCATTTGCACTTTTTCTTCATATTTCAACCAGCAGTCCAACAGATTTTAGATTCAGGTCACACAAGTACAAGTTTGTCAGGACTGGGATTCTCATTTCTAATCAGATGTTTCATATGTTCCACTGAACCAAACTTGTTTTTTTAAATATGTGTTATTTTACTCATGTAATTTTCATTTGAGTTTAGAAAACCTGTAAATTATAATAATAAATTAATATAAAACACCAATTCTCACAGCTGAATTGCTAATCATATGAGCTGAAGAGGTCAACTGTTTCATGAAATTTTCTGTGAATATTTGTTTGTAATGGAGTGTGTAAAGGATTCTACTTTGTGGACTACATATGACCAAAGTAATTACCTAAACACCATAATTGTGAACAACTACAATTGTTCATGTTCTTTTGTAATCCAATCAGCAAATCGTCTGCTTTCAGATTGTTTGTGTATATTTGTAACTAGAGCAGAGTGGCTAATTTAAGCACTAATGTAAAGTTAAAAACCCTTGTGCATAGAGCATACAGCTGGTGTTGAGCTAGTGGTGAATGAAGTGATTTAGAAAGAGAGGTCACACCTTTCCTGTTACATGCATTTGTGTGAAGAGGCCATGTTGCCTTCATTTAATTTTTTTTTTTTTTGCCACTTTGCTGTATTTTCATCCTGAGTGTAGAGTAGTCTCAGGGTTGTTATCTGTCTCCAAGTGTGGGTATATGCAGGTCAGAGTAATGGGCATGCAGAAAGGTAGGGGGCATGCCAAAACGTCTTTACAATTGGTCATAAAAGCTGCCTGTTAGGGTGTGGGTTAAGGCTAGGGTTTCTTTTCTGTTGTAGCATTGTATACCTTTCGGCACGCCCATTACGACCTGCAGCTATCCCTGTCTCTCTGTCTCACAGATTAGTTGTCACACAAAATTATGACTGAAGAATACACTCCCAACCACTTCTGGCAGATGCCTGACTACAGGGAAGTACTTTGACCTGTTGAATGTTTGAATGAGGCAGACATCATCAGAAGGTCTAAAAAGATTCAGGGGACTTTGTTTATGATTAGCCCCATGATGATCATTAGGAGTTAGCAGCTGGATTCTCACACATCAAGAAATGTACAGAGGATGTGAAAACTAGGTCAAATTAAAAAAAAAATAAAGAGAGAGAGAGAGAGAGAGAGAGAGACCAGAAGAAACCCCCTGTCCTTATAGGCTGTCTTGAACGTTTACTAAATGACTAACAATTCTATGTTCATGTATAAATATATGAGCTGTAGCCTAACATGTCACACTGACAATGCAATTTAATTTGTGGTCAAAGCTATCAGAGCAAAATTTGAGTGTTAAAGGAGATCTCTTCTGAATGTGGTGAAGCTTCTGTTCCCTTTAAGTGTGTTGTGGCCAGAAAGAAACTCGACTTTTTAATGCTAAGGTTATGACCGCAGGCAACGTTAGTCCTTTTTTGGAGAGTTGGTATAGGGTGTTGCACCATGGGATAGGGTTGACCAGCAAACCTGCTATTATGATGTTGAGTCAGTAGGGCTCAACAGATATTTTGAGAAAATTCATATTAAACTGTGGTAACACAATATAGGTCAGCCGGAAATTCCTTTGGACCGAGATACTTTATTTTACACAATAAAAATGAGAGATATTTAGGGTATCTGAAATATTTCCATGTCAATCAAAAGCACATTCTTCCAGCTGTTTCCTATTTTTTTACCCACTTTCCCTTTCATTATGCTAGTGTGATTCTTCAGTTAGATTTACCTGCATATCAGTGTTGCCCGAAAGTTTTTATTATATAAAATATTATTACTTTACACCAGGATTTTTGCTGCAATGATTGAAACAATACGCCATTGGTTTTTGCCAACCATACCAATTTGTATATTAGCTAAATAAGTAATTAGATTCAGTTAACATTTAGTTTTAGATATTTACTGAAGACTAAATGTATTATTATTATTTTTAAAATGTAATATTTTAAAATTACACACCCTTGTATGGGTAAAATATGCGAAAATGTAATTTGTACTCAAATTGACTAATAATTACAAATCAAATTAGCATTTAGTATGTGTTAAAAATTCAGATAAGGATAATGACTACAATTTGTTTATGTTTTGTTGATCTAGGACCTGTGCGGAGCCTCAACGTGTGACACACTGGGTATGGCAGATGTTGGAACCATGTGTGATCCCAAAAGAAGTTGTTCTGTGATTGAAGATGATGGGTTGCCATCTGCTTTCACTACTGCCCATGAGCTTGGTAAGTGTAAACAGATGTATAAAGCGCAACAGTAGGGTTGTGGCATTTACAATCCGATTCATTTTCTCAATGAGAAACTGATTTTTAACGACAACATATAAACATTTCAAGAGAGACCTACGGTACCATAAGCTTCAAGATTGTTAAACAGTGATATATGCTTCTGTAGAAGCCATAAGCTAGTGTGATTGACTTCAATAAAAAAGTATTTAATAGCAAGATGTTCTATGAAAAAAATACATTACCTTTAATACCTGGCTCTCCTCAGGGGGGTCACTGTTTGACTCATTAGCAGTTTGCCCCTGCTGGCAGATGTACATTTACTTCATTTGCTGGCAAAAAGCTTGTTTGCCTTTCAAGGGAGCTCCATGCTGCATCTGACGTTGATGCTATGGGGAATGCCTCAGCGTGTCTGCCTCTGAAGCACGTGTGCAACTATTCCGTATCACGAAAGCTATAAAAGATACCCGAATAATGCAGCATTTCTGTCCAACCTATTTATTATTCGTTTGTCTCATAGACCAAATAAAGAACTTAGATATGGCGAATAAGCCGTTTAGATCACGTTACATCACGGGTGGGACACACATCTTAACAAATCTTTGTGTTAACTGCTTGGGAGCATAGCATGCACGGTCAGCTCTTGAGGGGACTGACTGCACTCACTGTGAGCATCTCCCTCTTTGATGAGAGGGACATCCAAACTTCTGCCAAATGTGTCTCAATGGGTCCTGTGTACAATAGAGAAGGGGTACAGAATCCAGTTTGGTTCTCGCCCACCAAGATTCAGCGTGCAAGCCCAGGTGCTGGAACAGGAAATTCAGTCTTTCTTGGTGAAGGAGGCCATAGAACGTATTCCTCATCCCAAGAGGGATTCTGGGTTCTACAGCCGGTAATTCATAGTTCCAAAGAAGGATGCGGGATTGCGTCCCATCATAGATCTGCGTCAGTTAAACCATACTCTAAGGAGATACAGGTTCAAAATGTTTACGATTCCTCTTATCATGACTCAAATCAGAGGACTGGTTTGTCTTGATAGATCTAAAGGATGCATACTTCCATATTTCCATCCTTACTCAACACAGGAAGATCCTCAGGTTCACTTTCAGGGGTGAAGCTTACCAGTATCGGGTACATCCTTTTGGCCTAACATTATCCCCTCACACTTTTACAAAGTGCATGGATGCAGCTCTGGCTCTTCTGAGACTCCAGGGCATCCGTGCACTCAATGACATTGACGACTGCCTAATTTTAACTCAGGAGATGGCGGTTTGAGATGTCGACCTCACCCACATAAGGTGTTTGGGGTTAAGAATAAACTCTAAGGAAACCAAGGTGTTTTCCCCGAGGGGCAACCCATTTTGCATGATAAAGATTATGTGCCAATGCCTTCGTTCCTTGATGATGTGGAAGAAACCTTGATGTCTGTCTTAGGGACCTGTGCAGGGGGTGTCATGTCATTGCAAAACTTGACGGATGCTTCCCTTACAGGTCGGGGAGCGGTTCTAGACAGCCGCTTGACTCGAGGTCTGTGGAGAGGGCATCATCTCTCTTGGCACATAAATTGCCTGGAGAGGATGACTGTATTTCTAGCCCTGAAGTACTTCCTCCCAGATCATAGAGGCTATCATGATCTTGTTTGTACAGACAACACATCAGTAGACTCATACATAAATCATCAGGGATTCTGAGGTCATGTCCTTTTTGCAGACTGGCACACCAGATTTTCCTGTGATCCCAGGGCAAGCTGCTCTCCCTGGGAGCAGTCTACATCCCTGGGTATCTGAATCACGGAGCAGACATCCTGGGCAGGGGCGGTGGTGCCTCCAGACGTTGGCATTGATTAGGGAAAAGTTTGGCCAGGCGGAAGTAGACCTGTTTGCTTCTCAAGAAACAAGGAGATGTGAAAGCTTTGGGTTTGGCCCCTGAGAGGGACCAACTCTTGAACTATGGTCTCTCAGCTGAGGTTGTTGAGACCATCCTAAACTCTCTAAAGTGGAGAGTCTTCACTTTATGGTGCAGAGAACACCAATTTTACCCAGTTAAATATCCAGTGGCTTCAGTGCTGGAGTTCCTTTAGGATTGTTTTTCTGCTGGTCTAGCCACCTCCAAGCTTAAAGTCTACGTGGTGGCAATAGCTGCGATGGGTCTTTAGTGAGACACCATTTAGTAACCCATTTCCTTCATGGCACTTTGAGGTTAAAGCCTGCAGTTCATCTGAGATTTCCAGCCTGGGATTTGGCTGTGGTTCTGGAAGGGTTGTCCCTGGCACCCTTCGAGACCTTGGACTCAATTTCAGAGAAATTACTAGAACTAAAAATGGCATTTCTGTTGACTATTACATCCCTTAAAAAAGTAGGAGATTTGCAGGCCCTGTTGGTTGCCTCCTCCTGCTTAGAATTTGCCCCGGGTAGGGTCAAAGCCATCTTACACCCTAGACTGGGCTACGTGCCTAAATTGGCCATGAATATAGCACATTATACAATTTTGCAGGCTTTTCATCCTCCTCCTTTTGTGTCAGTGGACCAAGAAAAGCTCAGTCAGCTTTGCCCAGCTAGGGCCCATGAAACTTATGTTCACAGACTGCCCAGTGGTGTAAGACTGACCAGCTGCTGGTTTGCTTCGGTTCACCCAGACGGGGTTCCCCAGCTTTCAAGCAGACAATCAGACTATCTTTAATTATATCTTAATATATGACACACACTCACAACAGTTTTTACTTAACTAGCATTCAGATTATCGCTTCCAGCACAAACATAATGCTCCAACAACAAGTTTTTTGCATTGCCATTTATTTTAGGAGGTGCTGAAATCATTTAACTGAATGCTTGCAAATGCCAACCCTACTCAATATCTGGGGCTAGAACCAGTAATTTCAGTCTCCAAAATCTTTTGGAAGATCTCCACAACATTGTCCCTGAGATGATGTTCATTCAGCTCAGATTAGCTCAGTGGAGTAGCTGAGGAAAGATAAGCTCTATTGAAGTGGCTTGTTTCCCTGTAGGAAGCATCATAGGCGGTTTTGTAAAAGTTTCCTCTCAAGGCCAGGGAGGAAATGTGGGGAGCTGTTGGAGGTATTGTAGAAGTGACTCAGCATAGCTGTGGTCTGATTGCTGAGAGGAAAATTGTATGAAAACTATTGGAATGATTGATGATTTAAAAGGCAAAAATCTAAACTTACATTTGTATAATTTTTTAGAGATGGTTAATTTACATAAACATGGAGTGCTGACACACATCGCATTTTGGGTTTTTTTTTTTCGCATTTTGTTTTTTTCTCTTTTTTCTCTCCTCTGCTGTGTTCTTATAATTTCTCACTCTTTTCTTCTCTCCTTTATTCCTTCTCCACTGCAGGACATGTATTCAATATGCCACATGATAATGTTAAGGCATGTGAGGAGGTGTTTGGCAAGCTGGAGGACAATCACATGATGTCTCCCACTCTAATCCGAATTAACCGCACCAGTCCTTGGTCCCCATGCAGTGCTGCCATTATCACTGATTACCTGGACAGTGGACATGGTAAGTCAAAGAAAGTGATACTGTACGTTCCTGTTGGCCTAGACTTAACCTGCAGTATTTCAGGGATCTGAGAGTGGTGCACATGAATTTTGAAGCAAAGGTGGCCTGAATACGGTTTGTTTGTAACGTGAATTATAAATGCAACTGTGCCTGCACTTTTGCATAATGCCTAATACTGTAGGTTTGGCCTTTACAGGGTTACTGTATAAAGGTAATGCCATGAAAGTGTAGAAATTACACTACTGAAATATAACACTATTTTTTGACATAGGATTAATCTATCACAAACTGAATATGTTTAAATTTGCCTGTACAAATATATATATTTATATCAAAATGTTGTTTGTTTAGTTTAAAAATACCATTTTATTTTTTAAACTATATAAAACAATATAATATTCACTAAAAATGTTTTTTTTATTGACTGCATTAATGTCTAATGAAGTTGGAGCAGCTACACAACAAAACATTTTTTTAAAAAGAAATGAATACTTTTATTCAGCAAGGATGCGTTAAATTTATCAAAGGTGACAGTAAAGACATATAATGTTACAAAAAATCCCGTTTGACAAAAAAAATAAAATAAAAAATACTAAGCAGCACAACCGTTTTCAACATTGGTAATAATAAGAAATGTTTCTTGAGCACCAAATCAGTATATTAGAATGATTTCTAAAGGATCATGATGTGACAATGAAGACTGAAGTAATGGCTGCTGAAAATTCAGCTTTGCCATCACAGGAATAAATTACATTTTTAAAAATATTATATAAAAAAGTAATTTTAAATTGTAATAATATTTCATAATATTACTATTTTACTGTATTTTTGTTAAATGCAAATAAATGCAGCCTTGGTGAGAATAAAAGATATTTTTTTAAAATACGTTTAAATCGTACTGTCCCCTTTTGAATGGTATATGAGTGAGCTCAGCTCTGACTTTAACACCTAAGTGTTGGTTCTTTCTAAAAAGCTGTCTTCAAAGAAATAGACATCCCAAGTTCAACTTAAGTTACAGCTTGCAAAAATTCTGTGATCTAAATTTTTGTTTAAACAGTGTGGCGACTGACGTAACTGTTTGACTGGAGTGTTTCTGTGAAGGTTTACAGTGGGGTCACTGTGGGATTCAGAACCCCTCTCAGGGTTGGTATTTACCCTCTGTAGACTAAGACATGTGGATACACTTACATCTCTGATAAACATAAAAATCTAAAGCAAATATATCATCCCACATTCCAGTCATCTATTCAAACTTTAGTTCCTTACTGTTAGAAATGATACTTTTATATTTGATAAAATAATTATAAGAAATGCAGGTAAAATGAGTGCAAACAAAAGTCTCTTAAGTGTTGTAAATACAATTTTATATAACTGTATATATGTAAATTTCTGTTATTATTTGACATCTTTGCAGGTGATTGTCTGCTGGATCAACCTCAGAAACCATTAGCTCTTCCAGAAGTGCTCCCTGGTGCATCGTATGGGTTAGAGCGGCAGTGTGAGCTTGCCTTCGGTGCCGGCTCAAAGCCATGCCCATTTATGCAGGCACCATGTCAGCGATTATGGTGCACAGGGAAGACCCGTGGGCAACTGGTCTGCCAGACAAGACACTTTCCGTGGGCAGATGGAACCAGCTGCGGGGACGGACAGCTCTGCATGCGGGGCACATGCATGGATAAACAGGAGATCACCAAAACTAAGGTACCTTCACAAATTTCAGATATAGGACACACACATACACTCTAAATATAGTAATATTACACAAACACACACAAACAGGGCTGTGTGTGTGTGTGTGTGTGTGTGTATATATATATATATATATATATATATATATATACTTCTGCTGTTTCTGTTGTTTTGGTCATGCTCACTTGCAGAGTTTAGAATTTTAGATAAGGGGATTTACAGTTCTGTTGAATGAACACATTGAACACATAAGTAACTCTCACTGCACTGTGAAAGATGTATGTCATGTGGCACAACAGAGCTTTGACACATCGATGTCAGGCAGTTAAACGTACTCCACTTGACCTGCTACTTGGTTTATTTGCCCTGTTGCTTAGAGAACTTGCACATGACCTGTGAATGTGTTGCATTCTTTGTGGCCAAGTCATTTGGGGTTTAGAAGTAAAATTGCCAGTTGTCAAGGTATGTTCAATGTTCAAAGGTCAAGTGAGTTGTGACAACCCCCTATTCCTGTTCCTCTCTGTTAGGTGGATGGCAGATGGGGTAAATGGGGGCCTTTTGGTACCTGCTCCAGAACTTGTGGAGGTGGTGTGCAGCTGTCAAAGAGAGAGTGTGACAACCCTGTGCCACTCAACGGAGGCAAATTCTGTCAGGGAGTGAGGGTCAAATACCGGTCCTGCAACCTTTCCCCATGCACTGACACAGGTTTAAAAACCCTTTCAAAAATGTTTTCTATGCAAAAAAATCAGCATCAATGGATATATAAAATAAACAAGAATAATTTGGAATAATTTTTGTTTTTTGTATGCATTGAATAAAATATACAATAAAATAACAATTTCAGGAATGTGCTTCTCTTACATCTGCCTCATTTTTTTTTTAGGCAAGAGCTATCGTGAGGAGCAATGTGAAGCTTACAACGGGTTTAGTCTGAACACTAACCGGCTCACTCCTTCTGTGGTGTGGGTGCCCAAATATTCTGGTGTTTCGGCCAAAGATATGTGCAAGCTGATCTGCAGAGCAAATGGAACAGGATACTTCTACGTTCTTGCACCAAAGGTGAGCAATAAAACTTTTAATAAGCATCTACTACTTTTAGAAATTATTTATAAAACAATATAACGAAGTTTGGGTTCGAAAGCATATATAAACATATTAGTTAATAAAATATAAACTTAGATTATATACAGTATATATATATATATATATATATATATGTAACCTTGTTTGTGTCTCATGAAAAAGAGCTTCTCTCACTGGAAATTATGAAGCTTGAGTGCTTTATGGGGGATGCGGAAAACACATTACTTTATAGGGTCTCCTACGGTATATATCCTGTCAGTGAGTACAGGAGATTATGATATAAAGTGAACCTTAGACACCTTAACACCATAAAATACATTTGTGATAGTTTGGTACATGAAAGGCTACACATGCAATATCAGAAAAGTTATGAGTTACTGGACATTCAAGAATTTATTGAAAGGAAAAGAATCATTAAATTAAAACCATATATTACTATATGCATGTAAGGGAAGAAAGTTTGTGGTGAGCTTACCTGCTGTTTCATGGCTGCTTTACTCTTATGTCAGATGTCACTGCAGACAGAGTCGAGTGGTCAGGAAGATGAAAGATAACAAAGGTAAAAGGGCCTATCTCTTGTGAGATAGTGTTGTGTGGAGTGAAATTGTACAGACGCAACAGTTACGTCATGGCTAGTGCATGGCTAGAGGTATGTTTATGAGACTGACATGCTGTTTTAACCAGGCTTTGACACTAAAGAAACTATTCAGATTCTTAAGGAGACTGAAAAAACTGTAATCCACTCAAGACATGTTTTGCCAAAGGCAAAAAAGACTAGACAATACATTAATTCAGTAAGCCCCATTGCTAATTTGAAGGTGTGACTCATCCAAAACAAATGGTCAACAGAGTAGAGCCAGAAATAGCTAAATAGTAGACATAGGGGAATAATTTCTTGCACTTTCGGCTGGACCCCCGCACATATTATCATACTCCAACATGTAGGGTGATTGTGCTTCGGGCGACCCAAGTTCGAGTCCCGGCTTGCGGACCTTTCCTTATTCTGTCCCTCTCTCTCCCAGTTCACTTACTATCTATACTATTCTATCGCAATAAAGGCAAAAACCCCATAAAAAAAAAAAAAAGAAAAAAGAAAAGAAAATAAATCAGCCTGTGCTGCAAAGCTGCTCTGAAACTAAGCACTTGGAAAAATTAAGGAGGATTTATCTAATGTAAATGTACAGTATATGCATAAATCTACTGCATACATCTTCTGTATATCTTTGTTTTAATATCTATTTCACTCAATTACAAATAAAAAAGTGTAATTTATGTATCCTAATCATCAATACACGAATCACTGTTTTTCAAAGAAAAAAACTGTTGTATAAGAATTGCCCTTGTACAAGAATAGTCACCATAGAATGCTACAATTACACGGATCCACAAGATTGTTGGCATTTAAATCATTTTTCTTTGCTTTTTATAGGTTGTTGATGGTACACCATGTTCTCCTGACTCCTCATCAGTCTGTGTCCAAGGAAAATGCATCAAGGCAGGCTGTGATGGGAAACTGGGATCTAACAAGAAGTTTGACAAATGTGGTGTCTGTGGAGGAGATAACAAGAACTGCAAGAAGGTCTCAGGCCTTTTCACCAAGCCCATGTAAGTGAAGTTGTGTCAGACAAATAATCTTAAAGGGGTCATGAACTTTTTTTTTTTAATTTACATTCTCTGAGGTCCACTTATAATGTTTTCAAGATTTTTACCTCAAAAAACTAATCCTAATTTAGAAGTAATAGGTTATTTTCTATCCTGTTTTTGACCCTCTCTTTCGAACACTCCGTTTTGATGGGCATGCTGCATTCAAGACTTGAAAGTAAACGCCCACTGCTATGATTGGCTAACAGTTTTGCATATTAAAATAATTTTCAAAGTTCTCGCCATTACACGTGTGGAATTGTTTTGAAAACTTCTGATGATGAAAAATATCTTGTTAAATAGTTGAAACATTTGCCAACAATGGGAAACATTTATGCGTATTACATGTCATATGCTATATAAGTCTTGGTTGTGGCAAACAAAGTTTAAGTACTAAGTTACCACAGTTATAATTGACAAAGCATGACTTAAAGTTTAGTGTAAACAAAATTATGAATTAATGTGCCATTGTTTGTCACACTGTCATTCTTATAGGCTATTCATAGTTCATCTTATTCGATAAAGTGAATTGTCATCATGTTTTAAATAAAATGAAACTTGTAATGTCTTACTGATGACAAAACAGAAGATCTCACTGACTGAAGCTTTTATTCAGGATCACAGCGAATGGCTTTGATCAAAACAAAAACAAAAGCTACGTTCTCTAAGTGCTTTCTTCTGTATCCGATAATCCAACGCATTAACTCCATAAATGCTAAAGAAAAGAACAGCAAATCACAACTATTTAGTTTGACTGCAGCTCTACTTTATAAATACTCATTACATATCAAATGATCTGTATCAGACAAAGCAATAGTGACACATGGTAAAAACACTGTTACTCACACTTGTGTGTTGCAACATTACTGTCAGATCCAGTATAGTTGGCACTGCATCATCTTTTATTTTCAGTCTCTCTGAAAAGCCTGCGTTGAACTGTGTCTTGTTTAAAAACAAATCTGCAGATAAATGAAGCAAACAAACGAAAAGTGGCTTACTGATGCTTTCTTAATGTTAGGATCACAAGGATAGCAATGCAAAGACTGTTTTTTCACAACTTGGCACTTCAAAACATCTTGTAATCCTCAGAGACATTTCTATCGATTTGTTGCTGGAGTAATCCTGTGTTTGAGTCTGTCTCGTATTTACTTCTACATGACATGAACGAATTGGTGGGCGGTGCTAAAGAGGCAATGATGTAGAAGTAGGCATTGATCTTCTTCTGCAGAGGCGGTCTTTCATCGCACTATGACGTAATAATGTGACAAAATCTTAAACAAGTTGTTTTCTGAGCTGTTTTTGGACTAACAGGGAAGTTTTGAGCTCTGAAACGTACAGGATATTTTTATAGTACAATGACCTCTTATATGTCAAAATGTATTTCTCAATCCATGACCCCTTTAAAAGAATTTATGCATTGTGCTTTTGGTAGGCCTGGGTATCAATACAGATTTCCTAATTTGATTCTGAATTTGATTAGATTTCATTACATTCTGTTTATTTAGGGTATATTTTGGTTATAATCTCCTTTTTTACCAACATATCTAAATTATACAGGGCAGTTTCTTGCCATTATTTTTTAGAAATGTTTTCACATTCAATACATACTACAAACTCAAAACATTCTCATGATTTCTTTTTGATACAGACTGGTCAACTGGCATACTAGGAAAGAAAAGATTACTCCAAAACCATTTTAATACTTTTTCTGACCTTTCTCTTCTCAGGCATGGTTACAATTTTGTGGTCATGCTTCCTGTGGGAGCCTCCAACGTGGACATCAGGCAGCGTGGCTACAAGGGCATCGTGAGTGATGACAACTATCTTGCTGTCAAGAACAGCCAGGGCAAGTACATGCTGAATGGAAACTATGTGGTTTCAGCCATGGAGAAGGATATTCTGGTGAAAGGGAGTCTGCTCCGCTACAGTGGAACGGTTGGGTCCTCAGAGACTCTACAGGCTGTGAAGCCTCTGGGTGAAGCCCTGATAATTGAAGTGCTTTCTGTGGGCCAGATGACACCACCACGCATCCGCTATTCTTTCTACTTGCCACGGGAGAGTAAAGATAACAAGGTGCAAAAGAAAGAAGAAAAGGCACATGCTGAAAACAGTGTTCTTAGGGAAGAGGGCGGAATCAGTAAAGGTGGAAAGGGGGTAGATCTTCTCAAGGACAAAATCTCACCTATGTACGTCAAAGATATCGCACCAAAACCAGAGAAGTGGGTGGCGGCAGGGTGGGATGTTTGCTCGGTTACTTGCGGTAATGGACTCCAGAGGAGGATGGTGCAATGTCTTGGGGGAGATGGTGGGGCTGGGGTGGACTGTGACCCTACCCAAAAGCCCAGTGCCATTCGGCCATGTGGAGACCCTTGCCCCATGTGGGAGGTGGGCAACTGGTCCCCCTGCTCCAAGACCTGTGGGAAGGGCTTCAAACGGCGCCTGCTTCACTGCATTACAAATGTGGGAAATTTTCTTCCCAGGGAGAAGTGTGCAGACAAGAAGAAGCCACAGGAGCTGGACTTCTGTTCATTAACCCCTTGTAAATAATCCATACCTCCCTTTATTATTGCTCTCCATGGACCTTCTATTTTGTCGATTTGCATATTCAACAGAGAAAAGAACAAAGAAAAAAAGACTATATGTTCTGGTTCATGGTTCATAGTTTATATTTTCTCATCTGCCTGACAACAGAACAAAAATGAACAGCTGTGGGAAAAAAATGATGAAAAAATGATAAAAGGGACAATTGAGGTCATGAGATAAACAGGCTTGCACAAAAATGCAAATAGTACTCTACCTCCAATAGTAACACAATTATTAAATTATCCATCACCTGTAAATCATCCAGATGAGACCAAATTCATAATCATGAATGGAATTATAGCCTGATGTCATTAAAATTCATAGGCATTCATACGTAACATCTACACAATATATTTTTGTATGTTTAAATAAATGCCATAAAGACATATTGACAGCATCTAAAACATAAGCATTAAGTATGAATTTAAAACAAAAATCTTTATGAATTCTTTATTTTTTTAATATTTGTATAGTTACATTTCACTATTATACCCTAACCCCACCTATATTCTAAAGCTATCCACTTCTTAACAAAATTTAAAAAAAAGGCAGATAAATGTAAATCATTTCAAATTAGGTTCAAGCATTAAAATATGATGACATTGAACATACTCATGTCATTGATTAAGTGCAGTACAATTAACATATTCCATCAGTTCAATATTCCATGAACCTAAAAGAATTTTAAACATTGTATGTCTAAGTCATTCATATGCAAAAAGCTTACATTTGAGATGCTGTTAATATGTCTGTAATGTACATGTCTATGCAAACATAT
This sequence comes from Mylopharyngodon piceus, assembly GCA_039654765.1. NCBI lineage: Eukaryota > Metazoa > Chordata > Actinopteri > Cypriniformes > Xenocyprididae > Mylopharyngodon > Mylopharyngodon piceus. The sequence goes on from CM077443.1 coordinate 15,334,851, forward strand.
GAAAATTAATGTGGTAGTACCACACTTATATATGAATACCTGTGATTACTAATGAGATGACATTGGGCATTGCCATGCGAGGCCAAAACAACAGTGTAATTATTAAGCCTAAACTGCACAAATACATTGCTTTTAACTGAATGGATGATTTTTTTTTTCTGCAGACATCAGTGTAAACATCTCTATTTGTGTGAGCTAATTGATGTTTGAAATGGCCATTAATGAATGCCTACAGTGGAGGCCAAACCAAGCACTGACATAGTCCATCTGGATTAACAGAAACATTCCACGGGGTATATAATAAACTAGCTCAAAAATGCCCTTGTACTGCATGGAACTAGCTGCAATCTACCATTTGATCTAGAAAGTAGTTTTTAACAAAAAATTAAGATCAGCATCCAAGAATGAGACTGGAGTATTTGTAGAAGAGGTTAATATTTGCAAAAATGTTTACTGGTTCACTAGTTTTTCACTTTTTCACATTGCTTAAGGACTGAGAGGAAGCACAGGCAGCACATCCTGTCAGCACATCCTTCGTATCAACAAACAGGCCTAAATATTATCATTTTTTCACAACTAGAGCAAGAAAGCCGGTTATCCCAATGCTTTACGTCATGCAAATAAATGAAGTCATCTGTGTTGTAATGTAACTGGAAATCTTCCAACTACTTTCCACATGGGTTTTCATGCAATCCAGTGATCCACCTTTACTACTGCAAGATGACGTGCAGTAACTGCAGTAAAGGGTCCATTTTGACAAAGTACAGATCATGGAAATGTTTAAGTCTTTGCCGATGTATTAGCCCCCTTAAAACAAAAACAGCAATGAGAAAGCCTTATGTACACAAGCCCTGTGTTTTATCAGTACACTTGTGTTAGCATCTTAGCAGTCTGGCTCTTTTGTATGTCCATTCATCTCCTTAAAGTTACTGTTATTTAGTTCAGCAGACCTGCATTTTTTCTGGCCAGCATATTTCCTGCTGTCAGCCATGTTCTGTACTGCCAAACACATTGTCTCATTGTCCAGCTTTCAACCAGAACATTATTTTTGTTTGTTTGTTTGTAATGCTGTTTATCTCCCCTCCTCTACCTACCACTGAGCCAGAGGTGCAGCTGCTATAATCATGCCCTGTCTGGTACAGTTGCCATTTTAACTAAGTTATTACTATTATAATGAATTTTAAGAACTGGTGGCACAAGGTTGTACAGTGTGGTGCCCTGTGCTTCAGTGGCAAGTCATTCTTTGTACACAGTGAAAATCCCTGTAATACGCCAATACATTACGTTTGTGATCAAGGTTCATCAGAGTGACCATATCGTCCATCTAAAAGATGGTTTCTGTATTACTTTAATGCATATTTTTCTTTTGCGCATTCGTACAGCAAAAGATTTCAATGTCCTGCATGGGCTTGTATACCATGTATACATCCATCTGGCTGTGCACAAACAAGTCATGTAAATACCTATTATATCTTGTTATACATATTTTTTTCTCTTCATGCTTCAAGGTATTTATTCCAAATAAAACATTTAGAAATATTTTGTGGTGCAGTCTGTGTCATTTTTCTTTATTTTCTCTATTAAAGGCACAGTATGTGATTTTTTGGCAACTAGTGGTAGCATATTCAAAACAATAACAAAGGCGTAGCTTGATGACACTGTGAAAGAGCATGGAATCATGGGAGTTGTCATCTTCACCTCCACTGCCGATGGAAATTTTATTTTTTTCTAATGAATTAGCCGCAAGTAACGTAATGTTTAATGCTAAATTACTACTCATACATGTCACTTTATTTGTCGAATTAAATGGTGGGGTAACGCAGCGCAGTTTTACATGTTCAAAACTATCATATTAAAAGTACATTTAAACATACCCACAGCATTTGCAAAAAGGCTGACTTACTATTTATGTAACACATACTGTTTTTAACTACACTGCCATAGACTTGATCACGAGAATTGCTGAACAGTGTTAGGAAATGTCACACCGATATTGATCCTCGTTTTATTTCTCCTCTTGTCCAAAACTCTTCTTGGGTCATTTGATTCACCCATACGTTTACGTTTCTTGGAGTTATCTTTGGCGACTGAACCTACTGCAAACCATAACGAATAATTGTGGTCCATGAAGACTGTGCGACACAACAACAGAGAGGCGTGCTAGACGCTACAACTATTACTTTCGCATTTTTTCATGAGACTCACTGTGTTGCCATGGTTTCTATGGCAGTAAAAGGGGAAACCAAGGATAACGTGGACATGACGCCATTGACAGGCAATGCAATGAGGAGGGACGTTACACTGGTTAAAATTGTGAATTTCTCTGGATTTAAACATTGTTGGAAACATTTGGGATAATGTAAATACACAAGTGAACAAAATATATAACACTGTGCTAGTGGTTTTTGGATATTTTATTGCAAAAATCTTACAGATTGTGCCTTTAATAATCATCTCAAAAGTCTTGTTTGACCCAGTTGCTACCTTAGTATGACAATATAAATGTCTACACACAGGAATTTAAAAAATGAAATATTTTTAAACTCCTGAGACAATGAAAGGAGAGAAAAATGGAAAAAAGAGGTAATATTTCATTCTGTTGAATGTAACAGCTGCATACTCGCCGTTTCTGGCCTTTTAAGGCAGTCTGACCTCGATCGGATGAGTATATAACTTGGAGAGCGGGATCAGGGCTGTGCATTGTGGGTAGTGAGACAGACTAGTGCTATTACATCAAGCAGAAAGCATTGTTCTGTCAGTGGCCAAAACAGTCTGATTTCAACTGACCTACATAAAGACCAGCATGGACTATAAAACAAGACTGAACAACAATGAAAGATGATTTATCCTCTTCTTCCTTGCTCCAAGTCTTTCCTCCTTTTACCTTTTTTGAATCCTGATATGCAACACTGTTTGAAGTCCTCTCTTGATCCTTAAAGAAATATGCTGGTATCAAAAGCTCTTTGAATGCTTTGCTCATCTTTTAACACTAGAACATGTTTTAGAGTTCTTTACAACTTTTGGGGAAGGATGGAGGATATGATGTGTTGTTTTTTAATCACTGTTTGTCAATTATCCCTCATAACCACCATCTTTTGCTCCCTGATGTTACGTATCATTAACAAACAAGAAAAGGAAATATAGTCTTGACAGTACAACGCTGTCTTAATATCCTGTCTGAAACTAAACACCTTTGACCCCATCTTTGGGGATCTCATTCTCACCCACATGTTAAATGGACAAGAGAACATAGAAATAGGAGGAAAGTTCTCTGTGGAAGCTATGGTAGAAATTCATATTTCAATTGGAAGAACTGATGTTTTCCTAGTAACGGCTATGATAAAAACCACAACCAAAATTATTTGGAAAGGACATATGTACTCAGGAATTTCTGTGCCACCACAAACACCTCAACAAAACTGCCAAATAAAATTAATGATTTAATAATTTAACAGATGCCTTTATCCAAAGTGACTTACAAATTAGAAGAATTTAAAACCAGCAATTTACAGGAGCTAATAATATTAGTACTACCACAGTACCGAGTTTCCATAGAACAGTAAACCATGTAGAAGTTTGAGCAGAGAAAAGAGAGAAGTGTAATTTTTAGGCAGTGCTCTTGTTTTTTGGTTATGGAAGTATTGTGTTCTTCAGCTAATTCTTGAAGGTTGTGATGGCCTGAGAAGATAAGCAAAGCAGATAGTTTCATTTCTTATTTTGCAGAAAACAGTAAAAAAAAGTCTTCCTTTAATGTGTCCCAAAACATTTTGTTTATAAAGCTCTGAAATCAAATTTTGTCCAGTTACAACAAACTAAATGCCAAATGTGTTCTCAGCCAGGTCCCATATGGTGAGTCATACTGCTGTATGAGGTGAGAGTATTGAACTGTAGGAGTCTATTTCACTGCCATGTACAGCCACTACAGCTGCTTGCTAAATGTTTGCACCAAATTCACTGTACAAACTATACTTTTCAGTCTGTAGGAGAGCAACAACAAAACTTGACCAAATACCACCTATTATCAGCCCAGTAGAGTCTCTCATCATCTTTCATAAAGCAAGAACAGTTCTTGCATAACTCTCAACTAAGTAGACAGGAAAAATAGAGCTTCAAGTTTATAACAGCAATCTCTGTATATGCTGTTTAACTTGGTAGCAAAATTTTGAGCGCATTAGGACGGCCAATTCACACACACTTAGTGTTTGTGGGTCTCATGATGTTACAGTGCTGTCATAGATCTATCATAGAGCTATCATAGATCTGATGTTCTGTGATATACACTGGCAATACAGTAACGTTGGAGTGATGAAGTCATACTTTGGTACTATAATGTGCATGTTTTAGTTGTGTGAGGTACTTTGGTCAAAGTAAAAAGTAAAAGAAAAAGTAAAAAAAAAAAAAATCTCTTGCATCATGTTACAAATTGGAATGTCAGAGAGAGTATGTGGTATGTGGTGTAGTAGTAGTGCATTTTATCTCACTATCATCTCTTCATTGTCAATCAACTTCAGTCATGTAACAAACAAACAGATGGTTTATAGCGAAAAGTTTCTCAACCCAAGTGCAGCTCTTTATTAAAAGTGACAAAATTATAAATATATCCAACCCCAATGAGCAAGAGAAACAACAAGAAAAAAAGGAAGACCTGAAAACAGACCTCAATATGGAAACCATCTAACAAGTTTATATTGGACAAAGGATTGGAACAAACACATGGCTATATATAACATGCTAATGAGGTTAAACAAGACAGGTGCTAATAATTACAATCGGAAAAAGGAAACACAAGAAACAGGAAGACAGGGCAGAAGAAACCTAATAACACTTCAAAATATGAGTCCCCCTAAAAAATAGACACAATGACCCCTACTGGTCATTTGAACTAACACAAAAAACAAAATATATGTATGTCACATGCATACTCTGAACTTGACTTGAAGCGGTGCTGCGCAGACCGATGACATCAAAGTACCACGAGAGTGATTAGAGAGCAGACGGCCCTGTATATGCTTTCGAACCGCTCTTGCGGTACTTTGATGTCATACACCGATCGGTCTGCGCACCCGCTCTAACTCTAAACACACACCTGCAGCTAATTACCTTCTCGTTTGGACTTGTATTTAAACTGCTCACTTGCACTCAGTCATTGTCTGGCCTTGTTGTTTGTTTGTTGGAAAAGACTTACATGACTTTGTTGTTACTGGTTTATAAACTGTCCTCCCTGCGTTTATGAGATAAGCTAGCTGTGCAGCGGCCATTTCCCCTGTGAGTCCCAAACTCTTGAGGTTAGACAATTGGTATCTCGGGCCGGCTCGGTGCCATTCTTTCCGGAAGTGCATGAGGAGGTCACTAGATCATGGACGGCACCTTTCTCTGCCCGAAATCGGTCTGGTACCTCCTCCCTCCTCACTACCCTCGATGGTGGGGCAGCCAAGGGGTACGTGGCGATCCCCTCGGTGGAGCGCGCTGTTGTGATGCAATTGTGTCCAAAGAGCGCTGCCACCGGGGGGGGGTAACCGTGTCTCCCATCCAAGGCCTGTAAGTTCTCGTCCGTTCTCACGGCCAAGGCTTACAGAGCCACTGGACAGGCTGTCTCCGCCTTGCACGCCATGGCTTTCCAGCAAGTATACCAAGCCAAGGCAGTAAAAGAGCTGCACGAGGGTAGTTCTGACCCGGTGCTGATGCAGGAACTGTGCACAGCGATGGACCTCGCCCTACGAGCGATGAAAGTCACTGCGCGCTCCCTTGGTCAGACGTTGACCATACTAACGGTCCAGGAACGCCATCTCTGGCTGAACCTGGTGGATATGCGGGAGACCGACAAATATAGTTTTCTCGACTCCCCTGTCTCCCAGGCTGGCCTTTTCGGCAACGCAGTCAAGAGCTTTGCCTAGCAGTTCTCGGCTGCCCAGAAGAAGATGGAGGCGATCGGACACATCCTGGTCTGGCAGCTCGCTGCTGCTTCCATCCTGCTGCCGGCTGCAGCTGCTACGCCTGCAAGTCGCTGAGGGCACCTCCCTGTGGCTTCCTCCGTCCCCCGCACGGCCTTAGCAGCAGCCTCCACCTAGGCAACAATGGGGAGCTGGCCACAGGAAAACGGCGCCACCAAACAGAGAGGCTAGCGCAAAAGCAAAAGGCCCTGAGATGGGCGACCCAGAGATAGAGGGGACAGCTCCCTCCCCCAGAGGAGGGCCGGGTGGAGAATCTTTTGTTTCCTTTTCTCTTTGTTCCGCCACTGGCCCTTCAGCTAGCAGTACCCAACATTTAAAAAAAAGAGCAGTTTCTCCTATCTCTGGGTCCTAAGTGGGCGTGGATGATGTTGCGTCACGCTATGCCTGGCCATCCTCATCTCCCTCTTCTTTCACCACCAGGCAGCAGGGCCCGGTTCAAGAATGCTATGCCTTCTCCCGTGCCCAGTGCCCAACCGTGGAGCCAGGTAAGTGTTGCACTGCACACTCAGACCCCACTTTGGGATGCTATGCCTTCTGAGTTGGGTCCCTGTGCTCCACGCTGCTCCGCTGTGGGTACTTCTGTGTTTCCTCTGGTCCTGCTTGCATGGTCTCATTCAAACCATCAGACTCAGTTATGCGATTCATTTTCTAGATTTACCGGCCCAACCTGACCTGGTTCCCAGAACTGATGCTCCTTACGACAGCCCCTCCCTGGCAGATTCCTCTGTGGAAGCCCCCGCGTCCAGACCTCTGGTGATATACCCCAGGCGGTGGTAGACACCATCACTTTGGTGAGAGCATCCTCTACGAGGTATGCTTACGCCTGGAAGTGGAACCTATTCATTGAGTGGTGTTCTTCTCACCGGAAAGACCCCCAGAGATGCCCGATCAGAGCTGTGCTTTCCTTCCTCCAGGAGGGGTTGGAGCGAAGGCTGTCTCCCTCCGCCCTAAAAGTGCATGTTGCCGCGATTGCCACACATAACAATCCTGTAGATGGTAGATGGTCTACAGACCGGATACGTCCGCTTATTCTGCTCTTCAGTTCAGTTCCCCGCATGGTGAACCCTGTTGAGTTCCTCCATCACCCTCAGCAGTCAGACGTGGTGGAGCGTCCGATGCCAGGCCTAACACTCGTAAGTGCGCCCATTGGCTGACCCCGGTGCTAGGCTAGGTGTCCACATGTTGCGATCCCCACGGTGATCCCATATGTGTATTCTTCCACGGTACGGTTCCCCTGTCATTGAGCCTGTGTCTTTCCCTTGGCAGAGTCCACCATCCCTGCCAGTGTTGTCTCCCTCCTAACTAGGCCGGAGCCACCTCAGACATTAATGCCCAGTCCATATATGTAATCTCCACACGATACCTCCTTGCAGGCAGGATGTGGATTCTGCAGCGTCCCTTTCCCCTTGAAAGGGCACGCTTTCCCAGTGTTATCCAATAGTCTTACTTTATGGGTCAAGCGGAACAACAGTTATAGACTCTCTCCACGTAAGCCCTGTCCTATCTTCTGCCCTAGTAGGTGTGGGGGGATCAGCTTACTAGAGGCGCTGGAAGGGGCAGCAATAGTGGCACTTTGTTAGGGATCCCAATTCGTTGGTACATTCCGACGTGACGTCAAACATGTCCGAATGAAAGGGAATGTCTCGTACCCTGAAGGAGGGAACAGAGACGTCACTTCCCGTCGCCACAGTTGCTGTACCACTGCTGAGTGCTGGGTCACCGGCTCTCAGGCGAGATCCCAATTCGTCGGTACACTCCGACATGATCTCTCCATTCCCTCCTTCAGGGAACGAGGGTTACATACGTAACCGAGACGTTTCTCTATGTTTCAAGGCATGTGATTGGCTGTTCACAACTGATGTTACACTTTCATGTGCACTTGCTGAACTCAGATTTAAAGACTGAGTTGAAAGAGAAAGTTGATGATTAGTATCATAGTACCAGCAAAGCCTGACTGAATTGGTTTGGTTTTGTCAACTTGAAACTAATCCTGTAACCCTGAGTTTGATTAACTGCCATCATGGTATAGCCCCCTATTTCCTGTGGATTAAGTTTTGTTGACCTGTTTTCATGAAGAACCTGATATTCTAAGTTCCTGTTTGAGAAAGATATACCTGTAAATACTTACCTGTGTGTTCCTCGAAGGACTGTTTAAAAGACTTGTTAAACTCGCCTGCATACTTACCTCACGCTACTGTTTTATCACCTGGTTTTGCAATTAACTCCCGCAACTGGGTTCTTCTCCATCTTCTGTTGGTGTGTCTTTACAATGTACAGTTACATTGTCTAAATGACAATGAATCTACAATGAAGCCAAACCCTAAACTGTAGCTATAAATTGCATATATTGTCTGGATTTCGTCAGATTTACTGACTAGAAAGTGCTCTGGGTTCCTGAAACTGCATGTGGAACTTTATCAAGCCCAACATATTTCAATGTGTTCAAACACATTCGCTATGAATGGGAAATATAGTCAGTATTACACAGCACTGTGCCACTGATGCTTGCAGTGTAAATATTTAATATGGCTGTCAAAATAAATATGTGCTGCTTTTGCATGTGTTGTGAAACAGTCCTAAGGCCACATCAATAAGATACAAATGAAAAAAGATTGTGATGCCAAAAAAGTTCCTTCCTAACTTCACTTCACATGAAAGTTTGACTTCTCATTATTTTTCCATGCTTTGGTTTGCTTTTCTGGAGGTAATAGAGAATCATTTTCCTTAAAACTGATTTGAAACAAAATGTATCATGAAAAGCACTATGCAAATAAAAATGACTTCTAAGAATCAGCCAAATGTCTTGTATCATGCTTATCTGTCCGAAACATCCGTTGCCAAAACATCTCCAAAGGGTGCAAGAGCTTTCAAAATGTATCAAGTGATTTTTAACAAAAAGAGAGAAAAACTTTTGTTGTTATCAAATGGAGACATCTGAGAAGGCAGTAAGTCCTTTTAATAAAATCACTTTGTTTAATCTCCCTAAATGCATTGCAGTTTGAAGTTTGACATATCACTGCCCATTGCTGCCTTGGGATTGAGAACAATGTGACAAAAAAAAAAAAGAGAAGAAAAGAAGAATCAGAGGACAAGATGGATGATGAAGATTCATAAAGATCTGAGAAGTGGTTAAATAATGAGAAGGCCAAGAAGAGACTTGATTTCAGTTGGCTGTCACCTGAGCAGCCGGGTGATGATGACATAGATGGTGATGACGACTCTGAGAACTAGACCTAAACATTCATATTAACCCACCTCAAGAGAGGTTTGACTAAAGATCATAACAGAAATATGCTGAAATCACCCAAAACATATCCATAACGTCCTGCTGTTTCTATGGTTGAAGTACTTACATTCGTTTACTTTTTAGTTTATTGACTCTCTGAAAGAAATGTGAACTGATACTATACTGTCATCTAAATGTTCATTTGTGCTTGGGGTTTCGCCTCATAGCTTGGCTTTCTTTAGCATGCGGTTTGAGAGCAGTTGGGCTCTGGCCATGTTAATTTGCCTGCCAGACCTTGAAGACTCGCTTGATGGCTCGCAATGCAGGACATCTTAAGGGAAGCGTACCACAAAATAAAGAGGGGGGGGGGATGAAGTCATATGTGCTATAAATCCCTACAAGTAGAGCTCTCTGCAGGAGTGAGGTTCATTACAACCTGACACAGTTAGGGGATTCCTGCTTTCTCAATTTCTCTCAGATGGAAATCTGGACTCTAAACACAAACATGCAGTTTTCATTTTGAGGCTCTGAGTTATGCACTTTTATGGTGAACAAACAACAACTAGTTAGACTTAATAAACCTGGGCCTGGGGGCTGCACTAATAAAGTTAATGATTTTTTACACTGATTGTATGTTGACTGATAAAGGTCCAAAAAGCTCCAGAACTTTAACATAATTAGATGCTAAAACAGAGACTAAAAAGAATGACAGATATTTAATGAAAGGTGCAAACACTAAAGAAAAAAATACTAAAAACATTAAATAATAGAAAATAGAAGATAAACACTTACATGGGTGTGCACCCGGCTTTAAACGCATACCTTGTGTCTTTATCGACCCGAGACGTCATTCATACCCTCCCCCTCATTCATTTTTTAAATTTAGACACCAACCTTTTTAGTATTCCTCAATCTATTCATTTTAAACAATATAACAAGAAAAATTTAAATAATAATAATAATAATAATAATAACAACAATAATAATTTAATTAAAAAAAATAAATTATAAAACAATTTCTGTTTTCTAATTAATTTTTTGTAAAAAGTGTATAGGGTCACTAGCAACCCGAGGTATGTAATAGTGTAAGTATATTTTTTTTCTGCATAACAATAATTGAATCTCTGATGACTCAATAAGTGCAGTTCACCTTTATTCCTCAAAGTGGCAATATCTGATTCAGAATGATGATGTGATGTTTCACTTAAAACAAAAGAATAAGCAAGTATCAGCAAAACTTAAAATGGCTCAGCGATTTACTGCAGAGCAAGTGCTGTACGCAATCAAATATTAGTGTCACTGTCACTTGACAGTGGATCTGGTGAAGAAGATGCTTACCAGGGAAAACAACCCTGACTATGACAATGATGATGGTAAAAAGCATCTGCTCAAATCGAACCCTTGCAAGTTACAAAGGGTAACGAAATAATGCTATTGTGGTGGTTAGAGATCCATCCATGTTAGATATATATCCGGGCTGCTCAAGACCCGAATATGTAATAATGATTGGTAAAACAATTATGCACTTAAGGGTTAAAGTTTGTCAAAAAAATCTTGCTCCATCCTTTATCATTACTCAAAGTAGTAAGAACAACAGACAATCTGCATTAATGGACACAGTTTTAGGTAATAATGGGCCCACATTAGCAGAAGTATTTCAGTAAGACAATGGTGAGTTAGCCGGTTAGCTGGAGACCTATACAATATAAAACACAAAACTATGTATTTTGAACACTCGGTAGAAAATATATAGATCAATAATTAATCATTCTTACAGGTTGTGATTCTGAGGAGCAAGTTGGTCCAAATAAAGTGGGTACTGTCCCATCTTTAATGGATAAGCATTTTGTAAATCCCATTTAGACATTTAGATTTGAGAAGCAACCGTCAAAAGGGTCTACTGCTGTTGTATCGCTGTGGTAATTATAACCTCATCCTTTGGAAGTGTATACAAAAGAGAATTTGCTTTTGCAGCGCAGAAACGGCGTCTTCTCAACATGTACACAACAAGAACCAGCTACAGTATTTGAGGGTGGGTCAAAGACCATAGGTGGGCATTATGCAAATTTGCTACATTGTTACCTATGTAAGTTGAGGAAGAAAGATTGGAATTACTGACAACTCATTTTGGCAGTTCAGAATCAGATCTTTTTTTGGAGCGACAATACCTTCATTTATCTGCACTTTGATATTTAAAACTTTGCAGACTTTTTACATTCAAAAACAACTATATTACACACTGCATGAAAGGTAATATCTATAATGAAAAAGCATTATAGGGGCACTTTAAGTATACATTTCCAGAAATAGACACTGTCTAAAACATAGCTTAGAACTTGCTTAAGGCTCAGTCATGCTCTCTAACAGATAAACAGTTCTTTACTGTTTGGACTGAATTTCATTCTGGCCTTAGCTGAGACTCTGATGAGTCAGTGTTATTCTTCAATAAGAAAAAGTAATGTGTTTTTACACTGGCCAAAGTTATGGAGACAAAGCTGGCTCTTTATTTGATTCTGCTCAGGGTTTACCTCACCATAAGAGCTGATGTGAGAACGCACTTCAACCCAATAGAAATTAATTCCTAGCCTCTCATGACGAGGTGTGAGTTAATTGATGTTGTTTGCATTTGCTTTTTGGTTGATTTTGTGTAAGCCACACCATTCTCTCCAAGAGTAGTCAAGTGGCTTATTTGCATGTAGGCCTATGTCTGGAACAAATAAACTTTTGAGCCAAGAAACTGTGTGTAAATACTGATGAGGCCCACTGAGTTCATTGACTGAGACCTCCCTGATTGTCTGTGTCAGCATCCCTGCACTTAATTAATGGCTGTACATATCCTGCTCCTCTCTTTTTTTATTTTATCTCAAAACAGGGAATTTCCTGATGGTTTATGACTTTTACTTTCATAAACAAAATCCTGAAATTAAATATGAAATCCATCTCTATTCTAACAAGACTTATTAAAATGAGAATTTTACCCCTCTAAGTTTATTAAACCAGATGTATTAGATCATTTGTTTAGAGTCACAGTTCAGTTGAGGCATAAAATCTCTAGATTTTTTTTTTTTTTTTTGATCATGGATTTATTATTGGAAATATAGTTTCTGTAAACCCTTTTGGAAGAATATGTCCCATTAAACAGCATGAGAAAATAAATGTAAGCTGAGGTGTCTTTTATCACCCTGAAGGGGTTTAATTTGCAATAACGACTGGCTGACTGTACATTATCCAGCTTATTACCCACTAATTAAATACATGGATATGAAACTTTAATTTGAACTGAAATTATTTTACAATTTTACGTCTATTTTCTTAAATCTTCCTCTAAGGAAAAAAAAACACTACATGGTTATAGAGAAATTAACAGTCCACAAAATGTGCTATAAAGACTCTCTAAGAATGCTCAATACAATGTTCGAAACATGCTAAAGACACTAAAACAATATTACAAATATTCACTACAATCTATTATTGAGATGCAGGATCACTCTAGTTGTGAGCGCAAATGTGCGGTGTGATACGAGAGATATGAAAGTATCGCCAGTTTCAGTTCGACAGCCGACTGATATACGGTGTTAACATGGACAACTGCAAATATTTAGCAATATCTGACCACTGAATGTGCCAAATGACCAATCAGAATTGAGCATTCTAGAAGAGTTGTTTTTGTAGCATATTTTGCGGATTGTTACTTTCTCTATGTGGGATTTATAATAGTCCTTTACGATTGTTGCTTGTCAGACTGTACGAACATGATCCTCATGTCACACTGTGGGATCTCAGCTGTCCTATATGTCAGACTGTACGACAGTCATTAACAAAGAAATCTCTAGCGTTAATTTTGATCACAGCTTAATTTGAAAAACTGACACTGCCAGAATTTCGTCGGAGGTAAAATCTGATCGCAACGGTCATTAATCGGCTATCGGTGAACATGTCAAACTAGTGATCAAAGACTACAGATTTTTGCCTAGGATTATAGGAATCTTTAAGGATCCTCAAAATTTCTCTCAGACGACCAAATCGTGGCCAAAATCGCAGTGTGCACCCGCCTTAAGGGTTAATGTTACATCATTCACATTAGTGCCCGGCTATCATATGCACTGTTACTGATACCGTTAATGATACAGTTTCCACATGTGCACCACAATAAATTAGAAATATACACATTGGTTTGTTGACGGACATACACTTGCTAATGCTGATGGTGAGGAATTACAGTTGCAACATCTCATAATCTATGACAAACTGAGTAGCGTATCACCAAGAAACGTCCATCTCAAGTCGTTCTTGCGATGGAGGTTCGGGTTGAATAACTAGTTCTTCCAGATTTTATTTATACATTACAAGCATATCTACAGTGCATGTCTACAGTGATGACATTATTAATTTGTAGGCTACACAATTGCTTTAAATGACATCTAGTGAAAGCCTGTTTCAAATTTGAACTGGGTGCCTTTTTCTGTTTTCATTCATATGAAAAAAAAATAGGCATCAACCCACCAAAACCACTGCACCTGTTGTCCTGCTCCAAACCATTTCAAATGATCTCACCACATTTTGCTCAACTGACAAGACTTTGGCAGATCTGTGTTGTTGATGTGGTCTGGAGGTGAAGAAAGTAGGGAATTTCCTGATTTTGTTTACCTAAATCCAGCCATTTGCCAATGTGTGTGTAGCTCCAATATTAACATTATTTTCACCTGAGTTTGAAACTTAAAGTGACTGTAAACATTACATTTGTGCTGTATAAACCAAGACATGAACTGACACTGGACCAATTTTAGAAGGTGAAATTGATTTTAAGCTGGCTATTCTGACAGATTTGGGGGCTTTACATTAAACTGATTAACTAATAGCTCAAATTTAGCTTAAATAAAAGACTCTCCTCCAAGAGTTTAGAGAGAACAAATCAAATTAAGAATGAGACCCCACCCCGCTGTTTAACCTTAAAGAACCTTTCTCTCCCAGCATCTGCAGCTAAACAGATTTAAACCCAAGTGACCTCTTCTAGGCTGTCCCACCCTTGACTGTAACCATTAAAAGCCTTCGGTTTTATAGTTTTCCCCCTAAGCAAATCTTACCCCAATATACTAACAGCAAAGGCATATAGCAGGCCCACGCCATCCCAGTGCACAATGTTGTAAACTTAAATATTACTCAGAATCTAAAGTGGGACAGCCTTTGAGCTTTTGAGAACTGTTCAATTATGACACCACAAATGACATGGAATTGAAGTCAGGTGGGCTTGTGTTCAATGATCTACTTACACTTATGCAACTGATGAGCCTCCACCCAAGCCAAATCTAAAATCATTCTCTGCAACAAAGACTGTGACTGGTAAAACCCAAACTTTTACTGCTCAACGGAACAATACGTTTAATTGGCTTGAGTAGAGCATAAAATTTTTTGTAAGGAATGTTGTCCTTTTCCAACAACAGGTGGAGAGATTTTGAGGCTTTAAAGACTGGCAAGATATTTCAATATTTTGTTCTAAACGTGAGGCAAGTGAGCAGCATGATTTAGCACAGACACAAGCTGAAGCACTCAAAGAGAGACACAAGAAAAAAAGATTAGGACATAATCAGCTAAAAAGGACACTGCTAACCACATATCTTTTCTTGAAAGAAACCGATAACACATAAGACCTCATAGATCTCATTTATTTTGCATAAAGCAGGATGTGGGCAATATGAAACTTAACAAAAGGAATTATTTACACTGATTAATGCTTAGAAAAACAATTAAAAGTAATTGACTGCCAAATAATCAATCAGTATCATACACTGTTTACATTACAGGCTGAGATATTTTACTAACTATGCCCACCTTGCTACAGTATTTGATCGATTTCTTCATAAGTTACACACTCCTTGTCTCCTGCTTTATAAACAAATTATAGAGCATTGCAAGTTCTCAATGAACTTGAAATCCTTCAGCTGGACCCCCAAAATAATTATGTCAATCAGAGCCCTGATAGTATAGATACAAATATACACAGATGAGAAAATAAATAAGCCTGTTTATTTTTTTCATGGTGCATCAGACTCTGTTTTCTACATTCATGCAAATAAAATTGCAATTTGTGGTTTTAGTTTTTATTTTATATTTGCCTGGTCCACCCTTTTGTCAAGAGACTCACCCAAATGCAAAATCATACCTAAGCATCTGCTAACAGGCCTAAGTTTTTCCAGCATCTGAAATCACATTTAATAAAACTGCACTTGGCAAATAGTTAAAATAAATAACAAATAGAAAAACGAATGTTTATTTTCCTCAAATTTAATAATATTACTGTTATCTGGATTTCCAAGCCTACTGTGATTCTGACTCTCTGCCAGCCTCAAAAAAAAAAAAAAAAAAGAGTTGCAGAGCGGTCTGGGAAAATTATTTTAAATTAATTCATTTCAAAATAATAATAATCATTTTCATCATCAAACATTCATTTAAAACTTTTACAATGTGAAAAACAGCTAGGGGGCCCCTTGGGCATTCAGGGTTTGGATAAATGAAAAATAGTCCAAAATGATTTAGATTTTATTAGAAACATCTGAGCCCAATGAAAGTGCTCATAAAATCTTCATCTCCCTGATTGTAACCTCTGATTACTGTCTGCCATTACTAAATTATTGCTCTTATGAACTACAGTACCCTGTTGGTTACATTATGGGGTTCAGATATTTACTCACCTTGTTATTTGATTTATTTCTTCTTACCAGTTACACACTATAGTATATACTTAAAATAAGTGAATCCTTGAACTCTGAGCATTAATAGCTGCTCTCAGACAGCAGTATCCTGTTTTATAAACAAATTATAGAGCATTGCGAGTTCAATGATCTCTCTCAGCCAAGACATTTGTCTTTATCTTAAACACTGCTTGTGTATTGAGGAAGGATAGCAAATGGGATGGCTTATAAGAAAAAAAACTGAGCAAAGGGTTCACAATGACTATAAGGTTGCAGTGTAAAATATATTTATGCATTTTGTTGTGTGCCATTGCAAATTGATACTGTTAACAGTGTTAATCATACTGTACAGGTTTTGTTACTGTAAAGACCATAAAAGCTAAATAAAATTTGTACTGTCTTGAATGGCAAAATATTTCCTGAAAAAAAAAAAAAATGGACAGATGGAATAAGAAACGTGGGATAGTTGAGGTCTTCCTTTTTTACCAGTTAGTATAACTATGCTGCTTGCTTGCTTTTAGGTTCTAAGAAACTCAAACCAGACTCCTCATACAACAGCCATCATACAAGACACAAATGAGAGCACTGGTAAAAGCCAGATTGGCCTTTTAGTTTTTTTGGGCATTTAAGAAATCCTGCTTATCTGGACTTGTGTGTTGGATTACCCTCCAGAGTGAAGTTGCTTTCTTTTCAACCTACATGTTTTGAAGGCCTGATTTATGATTGATCACCAAGTTTAAATTAGGTCACGACCAGGGACAAGTCTCCAGGGTCAATGTCATAACCCCTCAATCAAGCACAGAGGGAAGCTAGAATTCCAACATTCAGCATGAGACTAGATGTAGCCACCAAACACAATGAGTTCATAAAGCTGTACGTGCTGGCAGACACTATTCAGATACATTGCATTTACTTAGGATGTGGTGCATCGACAAAGTAACTTTTTTGTAGCTGTATAAGCTCACTTTTGGCCATACCACATACATTTATGTAATCTACAAGGACATCGCATGTCCAAGCTCTAGAGGGCCTAAGCTAAACAGTAAAGCACTAATGGAAGGATGTAATCAAAACGGCCTGCTTAATCACAAGAGAGGGCCAAGAAGATTTGTCATAACATCATGGTCATCTTTTCTTTTTCTTTTTCTAACTATAAGCATAACAAGAAATAATGTCTGAAAAATAAACACTATGCTAGAGGTAGAACACAAAGAAAAATAAAACATACTATGACAAATAACCTTAAAATATTACTTACTTACTCATAATAGATTACTCCATGTACTGTATAACCTGCCTTGCACTTTTTGCCACATAAACTACAACAATAGCTTTAATCACAATACCAACACACCATAACAGCAAATCAATACACAAATCAATAGACTGGCAAATGGAAACTCTAAACAAAATAGGCAAAGAGCAATGATTTACATCTGGAATAATAGGATAAATCAGTTTGTACACAAAAGTAAAACAAAAAAGCATTAAGTTTGCCAATTTTCAACCAGCTTTGAATTGTTATAGTCTTATAGTAGATGTATATGAACAGTATAATCTTTCTCCATGTTACCTGCACTCAGATTCTACTGTCAGCAAAAGTCGGTTGGATGACGGATTTGACAGCTACAGGGCTTTTGTTAAAAATACTACTATCCCTGCCCACGGACAGTCAGCATTGACTGCTCAGTGCATTATTGGCATTAAAGTTTCCCTGTCTGTGTGGTAAAAGCGCATGCCACATGATCTCAACAACAACAACAACAACAACAACAACAAAATTCCTTTCTACTGCATTTTAAATGCCTATCATGCCAGCTGTGAATTACCCTTTTAATGTCTCATGTCCAAGAACATACTCAAAGTTGCTGGGCTGCATGACATGGGAGTTGCAATCTGTAAACACACAGAGAGGGAATAAAAATATCTGCAATAGTTCAAGAATCTTTTTCTTGGTGGAGTCCACCAAATGTTCAAATGTTTGACAGTAATCAATCAACGGTTTTACAAACTACATAGTTTGAATAATACTTTTAACCTTATAGTCTCAAAGTTGTCAGTTTCTTACATCAAAAAACAACTTAAATTTTAGTCTGTTCCTCCCACAAATCATTTCATTAATTTTTCATGTAGATATACAACTGTAAACATATTGTTAATAAAGTATATAGGGGTAACATATGGTACAACAGGTAACTGGAATATCTACAGGGTTTGTAGAACAATCATTTAATGCATTTAACACATATTTACACTTTATCTAGGTCAGGAGGTACCTACATCTGTAAATATGTCCCAAACCTCAGTCATCACTTCTACTGTAACAGAGAGTCTGGCTGTCTTCATCCCAGCAGCACTAACGAAAAGTTTGTGGTCCTTTGATTAAGATGTTCCTATATCAAGACTGTCACTGTAGCCCTCCAGGCTCTTTCAGCAATTGCCTAGGCCTGGAACAGTGCAGTTAAAACAGGTGTTAACATTGAGCAAAACTGATGTGGCTGATGAAAACAAAGCCTTGTTTGTGGTGAGAGAATAGGTCAGTGTACACTTACTCCTAGTATGCTGTGCATTTAGGCTAGTGAGGCTAGTCCTTGAAGAGTATCCAACTATGAACAGCAAACCTTTATTAGCTGATTGGTTAAACAAGAAAGCAAATCAGGAAGAAGTTAGGTGCTACATGCTAGCAAGCTTCTTTTACCCACATTATTTTATCCAAACTGTCATTATAATAAAGATGTTTCATCATTTTGCTAGACTTTTGTGCAACACAACCTCAGCAAACACGTTATTTCAGCTAACAGGAATGCTAACAGCATGATTCCAGGCAAGTACCGCCAGTTCTGGTATCCAGAGCCTGAGACAGTTTGTTGCCAGGAGTATTGATAAGACATTCTAAAATGGAAAGATACAAAAAAATGCTACACATTTACACACACTTTTAAAACAATGAGAAGAAAAATAATATAGTTTCATTAGAGTAATAAATGTTAATGTTCTACCAGAAATAATGTTGACCAGAGTAAAAAAAAAAAATACCCTTGGGTTGTTTTTGGCAAATGCACTTGGATCTGCACACCAACTTCCCCTTATTTAGTTAGTTTGGATTAATATGGATAAGGAAACGAATGAGAAACTAGCCAATCTCCTGCTCTTAAGAAAGGTATAACTTTCAGTGATTTGCAGTATTTTAATGGAAAGCTGATGGGTCATGATTACATGTATATCTGATGCCTTTTAAGTAATGTTTTGAATTTAAGAGCATTTTGCAGTTTTTCCTCAATTAACAAACTTACTGGCTGATACAGAGAGCAAGGACTGCCAAGCTCAAAAAAAAAAAAAAGCAATATGACTTTTCTGAGTTTTCTGAAACCATTTGATTGCTTTGTGTGAAAAACAGATCAAATTTTGAACTTAAATTTCAGTCTGTTTTTTTTTTTTTTTTTTTTTTTTTTTTACACAAAGCTGTTGTGTTGATCCAGAAGATTTGCAATGTAGTGCATAAATCAACTGAACCACTTTTGCATTGTTTTTTTTTTTTTTGACCACCCCTGATGACTATGCTTTCACTGAATAATTCATGTCCAGCAGACTTCAAACTTTTTAACCCTTTGACGCGTACGATCACACCGGTGTGATCAGTCTTGGCTGGCCCCAGGAGCGTACGATCACACAGGTGTGATTAGAACGTTCAGCGCCTCACGTGATCAACTGCCAAATTCAAATGTGCTTGCGCGCTTTGGCTGGCGCTAAACCAGAGACGGACGCGCGCCGCTCTTTCATATATCACATATATGCAGTGTTTTCAACCAAATAATGTTTATTTTAGGTTTCAGACATTTAAATACACATGTGTACTAACAAAACAATATATTTAGATGTTGTATAATACACAATGATGTCTATAGAAGCGGAAATAACAACCCTTTCCATTAAAATTAGACGACACGTTTTATTCATATCAGATACACATTGTGAAAGTAACTTTATAGTTTACTCTATTCTTCCCCAGTTCACCGACTCACTTACTTTTATGTATTTCGGGAGAAGTGGATGAATTCACGTGTTGTAAATCCAACAGATCCGATTCTCTGTGTGGCACAAACTAACATGGCGGCGCCCATCGCGCATATGGCTCAACTAACGCGATCGTTATAAAGGTTTTTAAACAGCCAAACACATCCACTTGCACATATTTGACAATCGGAATATCAGATATTTCATGCTATAGCTAACAAATTTGTGAATATTTTGAATAAAAAAGGAAAAATTAAATAAAAGCAGATCATCAGTCATACAGCACTGTGGTGTGTTATGTGACATGCAATGACGCGTCACCATGTAAACAATAAAGTGATATGTTCTAAATAACGGTCGCCTTAAAAAACTCACGCTGGGGGGTCAGCCAGTATATTTTAAACTTACGTGCGAAAGGGTTAATGGCACAGAAACCCGTTTGATTTGACCCCAGCAGGGCTTGTGGTAACCATCCAGATGTGTTTTTGTTTTCTATTGAATTGAACCTAATTGAGAGCAGAAAGAGAAAAATAAACTGTTAACAACATGACTGGACAAGTCTCAAACATGTTCCTATTTCTGAACTCAACAGGACTATAGTTAATCATCTGTCATGTTAGCTCCATTGGATAACAAAATGTCTAAAAGGTTAAGTAAAACAAAGATCTGATTAAGAATGTTTGTTGGTGTATATGTACATACAGTATGTTGTGTATTTGATCAGATGAAAAGAGGTTTACGCAGACCTGTTGATCTCCAAGGCCTATTCTATTCTATTCTATTCCAATACTGAACATTTTTTGCAATAGCTTAGAGCCCAAATGCTGCCACAGATGTTTCTACTTGTGCTGAAGATGCAGACACATGATTAAACTCAACACATGGGAAATTACTGTTTGTTGTGTAAAGCTCACTTATAAGGACAGACATTTAAGAATAAATGACTCGATTACTTCTTTGCATCCCGAAACATTTGCATTTAGCTCTTGATCAGATGATTTTCACTGAAGAGAATCAATATATTCTAGGGAAGGAATGTGCAGTACTCCACTACAAAAGAGTGCTGGACCAATTAAAGCAGGTTTGATGGAGCTTCTAAAGAGATCCGCTACCTCTATCTCTCTCCTTCTCTAACTTATTGGAGCATGAACTGCCTTGCTTCACCTGCTAAAGTCATTAATGACCTGTAGATTAGTTCCACATGTAAAAATGCTCCGGTGCACAATGTCAGGTCCCATAAAAGTAGAACGTTGGGCAAGAAACCATGTGAGAAAGTGATGTAATATTTAAAGGCTTTGGGTTACAGTGCATTTGAAAGCATGAAGGTTATGACCCATTTTAAACAAATAAAACATTGGATGAGAAGAAATATTTCGCAGAGGGCCACAAGCAAGTGTTTACATGCATGTGTACATTTAAATCCAATAGTATGAAACAGCCTGTTTCTTTTACATGCATTTTGCTTATGGTTTATGAAGACACACTCGCAAATAAATCATTTGCACCAGTGCATCAGCTATAGCACTGTGGGCTGGACTCTGAACAGTTGCATATGCACTTGATAGTCATGGTTGGATGGTGGGTCCAACTATGCATGCTCATGCAGGCCCCCTCTGTGCACACACACACACTGGATCATCTCCAGCAGGATGAGTCATGGCCTGGTGTGTGGTTGTCTAATGTGGAGTCAGCGCGACTGTAACGGGAACTCAGTTTAGGGGCTAAAACCACAGCCACCCCGAACTCCCTTGGATCCACCCCTAAACCCTTCTAAAATGCAACACATTCACACACACAAACATTATGAAACTGCTTGGCTATCGAAGAGTAGCCTCAAATCCACTATATTAGTGTTTTCACAGACTGCAACTTCTTTCACTGCTCCAATGAGAGACATGGAGAGAAGGATCTCTTAATGGTATTGCATTACTTCTTTTAGCTGTGCAATCTCTTTAAATAATCTCTTATGTGTGTGTTTGTAAGTGCATGTGCACTGCAAGCTGAATAACAAAAGTAGCTCAAAAGGACACCAGTTCATCAAACAGAATACAAAAACACAGTTTATCATGGAGTTCTCATACATGCTGAATTTAAGATACATGACTTTTGGAGAGTTGGTTCAGACCTTCGCTTGCTGATGTGGACAGTAGGCCAACATCCAAATAACTCCATGAAACTCCATAGATGTTTCTCTTTCTTGTCTGTTCAGACCTGATCGACACAATAGCACTGATGTCCTTAGTTAAAGTTAAGGCGGGCATACACTGTGCGATTTTCGTCCGATTTTGAGACGAATTCTGACTCGTGTGACTCTTTTTTGAGTCGGGCTGATTTTCATCTTTGTTGCACGTCATTTGTCGTGCAGTGTACATGGGAAAACAAGAGGCGATAAACCTCTCTCGACCTGCAATCGGATGGTCGGATGAATTTCTGGCATGTCAGAAATTTTGGTCGCCCCTCGTGTGGATATCGCACAGTTGAAGCAGAGCTACGAACCGATTGCCCTAAACTCTGTGTTTTTTTCCCTCACTGTGCCTACGCAAAACCAGAAATTAAACCATTTCATCTTCAATGCAGCAAGAAAGAAAACGAAAAGAGGGAGATCATCTCCCTCATCGTTGTTCATCTTTTGGCAATTGGTGATAGCCTAAAGAAAAATGTCATGTCGCAATATTGGAATTTTTTAATTTTTAACATTTTTTTGTATTTTATTTTAAACCATGAAGACGATTCAGTGTACTGTATATCACAGAAGCAATGTGCAAACTTTGCGCGAGAGTTATGCCGATGAAGACGTCTCAATCCAATTATTCCTTTACTGAAAATGAAAGTAAAACCGACGAGATTTGACGATATCTCTGGAAACATATGGTCTGTCGGCGCAACCCAGTACGGGGGTTTATCGTGCATATTTCAAACGTATAGTGTGAGCAGTCAAGTCACAGCTCGACCATCAGATCGCATAGTGTAAGCACATAAATCGTGTGCTTTGGGTTTACATCGCACGCGATTTACTCATACAGTGTGAGCTGGTAACCTTGCTGAAATCGCACAGAAATCGCACAGTGTATGCCTGCCTTTACAGAAATAACATCACTGGCACTAGCTCACACAATTTAAGAATAAAACCAACAAGCTTGCTTCAGTCCCTTTCAATATAAAAGTCTTTGCTACTGACTCACTGATAAAGACAGTCTTTGGCGCCATCTAATGGCGTAATAATGTAACTTTCACTGAAGTTGAAAATTACAATCACTAATGGGCGAAAATAAAATATTTATTGAACAATAATATTTAAATGAACAATAAAAGCCATTATAAAAGTATAAGAAGTATTTGTGTGAGGAAATATCACATATTGTGTTAAAAAAATTTACACAGCGTATGAGAACGGTTCCAAGTCATTCCAAAATATGTACAGTATATGTAGAAATTAGCATTAACCAAGATTAATAAATGCTTTAAAAGTATTGTTCATTGTTACTTCATGATACCAAATGCATTAACTAATATTATGAATTATGAATGAATTGTGCATTAATGTAACGTGTTACTTTTGGTATTCTGGTGAAAAGATCAAAAAGTTTTAATAGTCAACTTGATGCCATCAATGATATTTGTTTGGTTTGGCATGCTGAGGTTTAGAAAATGTGGTCTTGTTTTTACAAACATTTCCTCCTGTAGCCTGCAGAAACAATCAGCAAGAGACAGGCATATTATCTCAAAATAAACAGCAAACAATTTCCTTAAGCTGGAACTTACTTAGATTATGTGTAGCCTACAGCACAGACTAAGACAGGGGTCTTCAACAGGAGGTCTGCTGAATCACTACAGGATGTCCACCAATTATGCTGACCCCTTGATGTTAAACTAATTTCAATCATGACAACTCTCAGAATAGTTTTAGCATGTTATTGAATATGGCAATGTTAATGAATTTGGTCTTAGCGAACTAGATCTGCTACGCTGCTGCTGCTCCTGATTATTGCTACTGCTACTGCAGAGCAAGTATGGAATTGCTACTGCTAATCGATACACAGACACATTGCTGTGAGCATGTAAGATATGCTGCTGCTGCTGCATAAATAGACAGACATAAATCCTGTAGCAGATCTAAGCAGGTGGAGCTGGGGGAGGTGGAGGGTCTCAGAGTAACTCTGATAGCATGCTGCAAGACTAGCTTACAACAAACAATGTTGAGCAAGCAATCTCATTGGCTGCAGGATCAACAGAGGCCAATCAGTTTGTGCCATGTAGTAATGTGACTGCATCCTCTAGAGTTTCATGACTGAACTTTTTTTTTTTTTTTGAAAAAATGAAAAAGTGAAGTATATAAGTCTCAACATAAGTAATGATAACTTTAATGGCTTTGTAATGTACTTTACAGTTTCAAAAGTTTGGGTCAGTAAGATTTATTTTAAAGAAATTAATACTTTTATTCAGCAAAAATGCATTAAAGTGATCTAAAGTAAAGACTTTTAATTATTTCAAATAAATGCTGTTCTTTTGAACTTTTTATTCATCAAAAAATCAACTTTGCCATTACGGGAATAAAATACATTTTAAAATATATTAAAATAGAAAACATATTTCAAATTGTGTAATATTTTCACAATATTACTGTTTGTATGGTATTTTTGATAAAACCAGCCCCAAACTTTTGAAGGGGAGTGTAAATATCATAATAAAATATGCAAATACATTAATATGGCACCATACACATGCTATTATAAGCCAGGCTTGAAATGCATCGCTTGCATGTTACATGTGTTTTTCTTATGTTTCTTTATCCACCAAGGGGTCCTAAGATATTGAGCCCTGTAGAGGTTCTTGAGTAGCGTGACGCGAGGGTTTTGAATGTTTCTCTGTTAATTTGACAGAGGAAATAGAACCCCACCCATGCAGTGTTTTATAGAGAGCCAAACTGGCTTTTACTGGAATAAATTTCTTGGCTGGAATCATCTCAGCAAAACCAGACTCTCCCTGTCCAAGCAGCTAAAATCCACCATCCCACAGAAAAGTTACACTTAATTTCAGTATATGGGCCAAATTACCCTTCATCCTGATGTATTTGCCAAAAGATAAGCACAGAATATTTTGAGATAATGTGCAGAATAATTAAAGACTGTATATGTAATATATATGTAATTTCATGTATGTCATTTCAAATACTGTACTGTATGTTACATTAAGTTTCCATCTTGGCTTTAGCCTTATAGTTAGTTGCTAAGATCATGAAACTTCGGTCTGTCCAAATATACTTCCTGTTATTCTGTGTACAATGCCAGAAAACCCAACAGCAACTAATAAAGTCTATAGTACCCTTAAAAAAAGAGCACACATGAACGATCAAGGAACGTGACACATTAACAACGCAGTGCGGTCTGTTGGTGATTAGCGTCGCTGTGTCAACTGCCAGGGTCGGTCAGTCTAATGGCACGATTAGATCCCCATAGTCTAGCCAGCTGTATTCTGCCAAGGGCCAGGCTTTAGGCACGGCTACAAAACTGATAAAAGTTATGGCTGTAGGAGCTCTAAAATCAGAAAAATGAGAAACTGCAATTTATCCTGTCTGTTTGATACTGTGATGCACTAATCAAAACAAGAGACTAAGAAGCAAAAGATAGAGAGTCATAACAATCATTCAGACTTATATCTGAATATGCTTAAGTGTGCATATTGTAAATGTCAAAACAGTCTTGTAATAGCTTTTTAGATATTTTTAATATGCAGACCTCACAAGATATGTTTTGTTGGACAGGTTCTTGAGCCTGTGTCTTGTCTGGACAGCATCAAAGCAGTCATTGGCTCTTATCTAGCAATAATTCTTGATCATCTTAGATTTGCTGCAGGGTCTCATTGTGCAGTTTGAATGCATTCCAAACAAAAAAGTAGATATGAACAGAAAGATATGGAACAGAACTTCTGGACTAAAGTAAATTGCTACAAATAACTTTAATATAGCTTTAAAAAGTTTGTGGTTAGTAAGATATTTTTTAAAAAGAAATTAAAACTTTTTATTCAGCAAGGATACTTTAAATTGATAAAAAAAAAAGTGACAGTGAAGACTTTTACATATTAACAAAAGATATATATTTAAATAAATGCTGTTCCTTTGAACTTTCTATTCATCAAAGAGTTCTGAAAAAAAAGAAAAAAAGAAAATCAGTTTCCACAAAAATATTAAAGGAAAAATAAGCGGCTCAACTGTTTTCAACATTGATAATAATAATACTAAGTAGTTTTTAGCACCAAATCAGCATATTAGAATGATTTCTGAATGCTCATGTGACACTGAAGACTGGAGTAATGATGCTGAAAATTCAGCTTTGCCATACAGGAATAAATTAAATATTAAAATATATTAGAAAACAATTATTTTTAATATTTTTTAAATATTTTAAATTGTAATAATATTTCACAATAATTATATTTTATATATTTACAGTAAGTATTTTTTTTATGAAATAAATGCAGCCGTGGTGAGCATAAAAGACTTATTTTAAAAAAATATTACCGACCTCAAACTTTTGGAGGGTATATTGTGCATTGTACAATATATATATTTTTTAACTTTATTATTAAAAAAATGTTAGTGGATTCCAACTTTCATTCTACAGATCACACTTTAAGTGTTCCTATATATAAATGGATTTATATTCTTACATTCTGAGGCCTTTAGAGCTAGCATTTGCACAAAAGCTGTATTTGAAATATATTGGCCAACCATTAAAAGAATTTTTGCAGAGACTTTTAAAGCAGATAAGTGATACGTATATTTACACTGGAATCACAATCTCAGGAGACAATGTATCATGTGCTCAAATGTTTATTACAACTGGCTCACCAGGTGCTCCCTATGACCAGTCCATCCATCTGACACTGTTGTTTTAAATAAGATCTTTGTGTTACTCGTGGGAACCACAGTCTTAACTACAGTGGTTACACAATAATAAACACAAAGTGACAGGTTTAAAGGGTAAGTGCACCTCTGAAGACATGTAAAAAAGTAAAAAAAAAAAAAAAAAAAAAATGCAATAGGTAGCATTTAAACTCTATAATTACAAAAAGTCAAAGGATTTTATGAACCACCACATAGCCAAACAATCAAAGGATAGGCCTACTGAAAAGAATCTGTGATGCACACTTGACTCTGACTAACATATGTGTGCATACTTCACAGTGAACTCTGGAACATTTTAAACTAACGTACACAAGGTGCATGCCATGTCAGAATTACCGTAATTACGAGATGCTGAGGCCCCATTTACACTAGTGCATTTTTGTTTTAAAACGGCATTTAAAATGAAAATGATCCTCGTCTACACAGGCGTTTCCACAGCGTCACGCCACGCCATGCCACACCATCGTTTTCAAAAGTCTCCGTTTTGGTCCGTTTATACTGAAACGCAACCCTGGCGTTTTCAAACTAAAACGGGGTCTGCAGCGTTTTCGAATGTCTCAATTTTTAAGGTTTGAAAACGCCGGAGTTGTGTAAACGACAGGCGTAACTGTAGCAAAACGTATGCGTTTTAAAACGAAAACGCACTAGTGTAAACGGGGCCTAAAAGTTTATTAATAAAGCAAAATCCATTACTTATTGTATTGGGGTTTTGTCTAATGATTACTCAAATTACATATTCATTTTTCAATTATTAGTGTTGCCACAGAAATGCAAGAACATGGAACACCTCAAGAACGTCCAGATTGTCATCTAATTACAACCTGACATGAACGCACCTACAAATCTTGCCACTTGTTGTACGCATACTTTTCGAATGAAACTTAGGCAAAGTTTTATACACAAATCCTCTGGAATGGTTTTTTATGACTTGGATGGATGTGATCTAAATCTCTAAGACCTTCCAAAATTGATATTCTTCCCAAAGACTATTATTAATTGTGGTGAGGACAGTGCAAGCTGTTCCTTTGTGTTATGTGTGAATTAGAGTGAGGTAGCTGAAGTGATGGTTGAGAGATCCGCTGTGACAGCGGCGGTGGACAATCAAGCAAGTATGATTTTTTTTTTTGTTTCCATTGAGTGTCAAGAACTGCATGCATTGATGTGGTGAGTCTGGACAATGACTTGTTTGAAGGTCTGGCTAGCTTGAAATGGGTACATAAGACACAAAGACAAACACACAACGGATAAACACACACGAACCACACACCTCGGTGTCTGACCTTTCCAAGGCAGAGAACAGGCTTTGAAAGGGTATCAAGTGTCACTGAGAATTTAACAAAAGCAAGAGGGAGGGTGCAAGAATGATGCAACAGAAGACTCAGAACAACTCAGCTCACAATGCATCAGTCTGAGTTTCTCTTCAAAGTGCCTAATGCAGAAGGAACTGCTTTAAAGTTTCCCTGGAGTACAAAAGGCGCCAGGGCAAAACCCCCAGGAGGATTTCCTTGTCTGAAGTCAGCACACACCCTCAGCTCATCTTAATATTCATAGACATCATGCATTCAGCTTTCCAACAGATCGAGCGAATTCAAGTCTCATGGCCACTCATAAGGTGTATAATTGTTAATACTTAAGGTAAGGCATTTACCGTTGTTCTGCAAAAATCCAGTCACTCTAATAGGAATCCACCCAATCAGAAATTCTGTGTGAGGGTGAAAAATTCCCAGTGCAAATTTAAGGTTTAACCACTTAAATATAGTACCAAATATGGAAAAACACATTAATGGAACTGTGGAATTAATGGAACATTAATTAACACTGTGATCTTCTGAAAAATAAGTCATATCGAGATCACAAGAAAACATGGTATCTAAGGACTCCTGAAGCAGTGTATTGCAAAGAAAAAAAGAAAAAAAAAAACAGTGGAATATATAAATACTGAGGGTTACATCATTTGCATTTGCAAATTAGATTCCTGTTGTAAAGTTGTCAGTTTACTGTGTGGCACTGTCTATGGTCGAGGCAAGTTTCAAGTGTCCAACACATCAATTTCAAGGTTGCTGTTAGTTTTGAACTGGGCCAAGGACTGACATCTGTGTCTCAAAGACTATTTATTCATTTGAGAAAGACAAGTGAATGATCCCGGCAATATCGTTTATTATCAATGTGGGTGTGTTTGAATTGTGTCAGTGGGTGTATGTGGGTAACCTACAGAAAGCCAAATCACGCACCGCTTGCGCACATAGTCCATGCAGTAATACACAAGGCCACAACAGCTGCCAAAAGCACATGGTGTTTCAAGAAAGCACATCTGATTCATTTTTCCACTCTTTTTCTGTCATGTGACCTTCAGGCAGCTCTTGTTGACTCCCTCATTCTCATGCACATGGTCACATGCACACTCACTCACTCACTCTCCTCCTCTCTTTCTTTATCTCGCTCTTGTGCCACATTGCCACTTCATGCTGACCTTTCTGATGATGTCATCTTCTCAATCATTACCAGATTGTTCTTTGGCTGGGCTGGAGCAGACCCTCAAAGGGAGAGGGGCTTTCACATGGGATAGGCTGTTACTTTCTTCTTGTCAACTTAAGTTTGATGAGTCCGTCGGGGATCCACAACACATATATCCACAACCTTCGACCCTAAACTCTATACACGTACCATTTTTGCAGTTCTAATGCATAATGACACAAACATACACACAAACCTGGATACAGACCAGTATTTTGTCTTATGTTGCAAAAAAAAAAATACAAATTTATTTGATTAACCGTTCAAAAGTTTAGGGTCGGTATGATTTATTAAAAATGTGGTAACACTTTACAGTAAGGTTCATTAGTTAACATTAGTTAACTACATTAGTTAACATGAACTAATAATGAAATGCATTTATACAGCATTTATTAATCTTTGTTAATGTTATTTTCAACATTTACTAATACATTACTAAAATCGTGTTAACATTAGTAAATGCACTGTGAACTAACATGAACAAACAATGAACAACTGTATTTTCATTAACTAACGTTAACAAAAAATTGCAAATACAGTAACAAATGTACTTCTCATGGTTAGTTCATGTTAGTTAATACATTAACTAATGTTTAACTAATGAACCTTATTGTAAATTGTTACCAAAAATGTTTTTGAAAAAAGTCTGTTAAGTTCACCAAGGCTGCATTTACTTGATCAAAAATATTGTGAAATATTACAGTTTAAAATAATTGTTAAAATGTCTTTACTGTCACTTTTGATCAATTTAATTCATACTGACTGAATAAAAAGTATTAATTTATAACATTTCTGACCCCAAACAACTACACTACAAACAATGGTGCATTATTAATACTTAAATTAAAGTCTTATAATATCAAAAAAACATTATCTTGAATTATTCTTATCACATTAGATTTTTTTTCTCATAGATCTCATAGATGTTTGTGCTTAAAAAAAAACAACAAAAAAAAACAAAACAAAACAAAAACTATTTGCCAGTATAGGGTAAGAACTTAATTCACATTATTAAAAAAAAAAAAAAAAAGTCTTATACACAGTTTTGTATCTTTCTGATAAATGCTCAAGTATTTGTCCTGGAAAACAAGTTAAATTAAAAATTGATAATGAAAATGTTTTATTTTAAATATACTTTCACCAACAGACAATATTCATTTAATAACTCCATGTAGCTTAACTGTGCAGTTTGTTGATGCAACATCTGAGCTAAATTGATTCAAATATTCCCCAAAGCCAGTATTCAACATGTCCAAGATGGTCTCCATCAAATCCAAAATACACGCTTCTGATCATACCCATATGTCTGTCCAAAGCCTAAGGGTACCAAGAAGCTTCTTCAGATCCACTACACTGTGCATGTGTGCCTTGGTCTTGCTTTATTTTCACTTTATGTTCTCTTTCACCACATCCACTTTAATTTGAGATCAGTCATACTCACTCTCTCTCTCTCTCTCTCTCTCTCTCTCTCTCTCTCTCTTTCTCCCACCCTTTCCTTTCTCACGTCCATCCACCACATGCCATATTCTGTAAAGTTGTGTGAGAGCGTCATGGGAAGGAAAAGCATCTGGATCTTCTCAAGTACTCCTTCAGCGTTCTCTCACTAATCAAAGCTATTAAAACAAAGACTCTGTGGCTTAAGTGAAGCAGAGGAGGATGGAGCAAGTTTCTCACATACAGTATATGTACATCTGTTGGCATTTTTACACATTAGATGTACATGAAGATTTAAAGCGATAGTTCACTTTAAATTGTTCTAAACCTTTATGACTTTCTTTGCAGAACAAAAACGAAGATATTTTGAAAATTTCCAAAACAAGAAATTGGACCCCACTGACTTTTAATGTTTGGAACAACATGAGGGTGAGTAAATGATGACAGGATTTCCATTTTTTGGTGAACTATCCCTTTAAATGTGTTTAGGTATTGTCTAACTTCCCTGTTACTCAAATGTAACTTAAAACCTTTGGCATGAAGATTTGCAGCTGTCCATGTGAGAAATAATATTTTTCCCAGTCAAAATGGAATCAGAAACTGTCTCAGCAGCTGTCAGAAATCCCCATTAAATAGATTCTGGCATACTGACAACCTAATTCGTGACAAAAACTTGAACTTGCAGATACTGTACAAGTATACAAAAGAACCATGAAAATGTAGATTTCTAAAATTCAAACAACTCATTTGTTGATCGGAATGGCAAGTGAGCTTAAAGAAACAGAAAATTCTGTCCTCATTTGCACACCCTCATATCATTACAAAGTTGTTGGACTTTCTTTCTTCTCCGACACCCCCGTCTCAGCTGAGTGAGACAGACTGCCAACAAAAGCGGGTGAGATTTAAGCCAATACGGTCAGGTGTTAAATCCCTGACCAAATTTGAATCAACTCAGCTTGGGAGATGTCGCTTTAAAAGAAGGAATATGTTATTGATCTACCATGAACATTCTACATGATCACAATAATTACCGATACAAGGCACTGAACACAATTTCACAATGGCTTCTGAATAGCAGAACTCAATCTTCATGGTGCAGGGCAGTGTATAACGCTGGCAAATTTCTAACTATAGTCTCAATCTCTGGATGTTCTCAAAGTTAAGCCTTGATAATGTCGGCAGTGCCTAGTTTCCAGATCTGAACTTCACTCACATCTTACAACAGTGTTGCTTGGGCCACCAAACTAATGAAACAAAAACATAAAATGAGTAGCAGATTATCTTTGACATATTTTGTTACGAACAACACTCCTAGTGCATTATGTGGATTCCATATTGGGACACTTTTGACAACTTTTATTCAGAGCTAAAGCAGGAATGTCTCGAGCCTGCCTCTGGTGTTAATAACACATAGTCAGACCAATATCACAGGACAAAACACAGAACATGCCCAGAGTCAACGGAAACACATTTAATTGTTTTCAAAGACTGCACCATGTCTTACGTTTATTTGCGCTGATGACAGTTCAATCTGCAAAAACTGAGTAAATACTTGCCTTAGAAGACAGATATTGGTTAACTCAGGGATACAGATCAATATACCCCCTCAACTCATCTCCAAGCAGTGACATCATTGGTATACAGAGCTCCACTGTTTCCACACAATAATGTTGTTTTATTTTGAGAAATAAAACTCCTCAGGAGAATAAATAAATAAATAAATAAATGTATTTCAGGCTTGTTTATTGTAAAAGTTATTCTTGGTGTGACATCACAAGTTTCTGGTTATTGTTGTTTTTTTTATTTGGTTGCATAATAAAGTGCATCTGGGATTTCATTTCATACATTTTGCAGCATCACGGGCTATAGAAAGAACTATTTTTCACATTCAGTATTAACAAAAATAATTTTTATTTTGTAGCTTTTTACATCCTTTTATTTTTCTCTCTACACACACATTATGAATCCAACAAATGCTTCTTTCACCAGTTAAAATACTTCCCAAATTAATGTGCCGCTTACACTAGCTGTGAGAAACAGACCAAATACCCTTACACATTACATTTTCAAAATATTCTAAATATATTTGATTAGTAAATAATGAATTCTACGAATTCAATTTCAAATAGAATACAAATCTTCAATTAATCCTGATGTTCATTTACTAGACTTAAACTGTCACATTTTCCACTTCTATCACTGCCTCCAATGCAAGTGTTCATCACAGAAATAGCTTAATCGCTTGAAATTTTGGAAAAGGCACCCCAGGGTGAGGATAATCGGAAAAAGCTTCCAACGTCTGTGGTGGAAGAACTTGGCAGATAGGCCTGAGGCATCATGTTTAAGACAGAGCCCTCAGTCCTCCATCACTGCTCTCGGTTCAGAACGAAAACAGCCTCTATCAGGGTTTGCAAATGAATCTACAATGTGGTCGTGTTTTCGCCTAAACTCCATTGCCAAGAATGTACACACTTTTCCAGATTATAATAGGCTCAGAGAGACTGCAGCAACACAGTGCTATTTGTCAAAAGGCAAGGACCTGTGTTGTTTGCTTTATTGGAAACACGGAATAGACTATCTGGCTCTAACATATAGCTGGGTTTAAAAAAAAAAAGAAAAAAAGGAAAAAAGAGATTGGAAAATCTGAGAAATTTCACAGTCACTGTCTTTGCCCCATAGAAGGAAACTAGTGAGTTGGTGAGTTATTTCCCCACAACAGGCCTGATGCTCTGAGGACAGGGTAATCTAGCATGAAAAATCTTCAAAAAAAAAAGAAAGAAAAAAAAAAAAAAAAAAAAGAGAGAGAAAAAAAAAGGTGGTTGTGAAAGTATCTGGTGTGTGAAAACATTAGTTTGTTGTCCATGCCAGCAAATCTTGACACATCCATTCCATCCCACCCAGCTGCCCACCTCCCACGTCCTATTCAGAGTTATTGCAGTTGCTAAGTCTTCTCCACAGCAGCTGTTTTTCTCAACAATGCTGTTGACCTAAATGTGGAGGGAGAAAATTATCTAGAAGAATGTGACAGAGAACCCTGGGATTTTTCAACAAGTCGCACCATCTCAGACAAAGAGCTGTTGAGTGTCATGCATTTGTTTCAGTAGTTTATCAAGTGCATGGAGTCCTACTACAGTGATTTATTAAAAGGGATAGTTTAACCAAAAATGAATATTACACATTAATTTACTCACCCTAATGTGGTTCCAAACCCTAATGTTGTTTATGACTTTCTTCTGTGACCAAACGTTTCAATATAATGAAAGTGAATAAGGGAAAAATGACTGTTGAGTTAAAAAAAAAAAAAAAAAAAAAAAAAAAAAAAAATAAAAGGAGTTGGGCTCTATAAGTCTTCTGAAGCCAAACGACAACACTATTGTATTAACTCACCTTTTGTATTCCATAAAATGAAAGAAGGCTATTTGATTTAGAACAACATGTACTGTAGGTGAGACAGAATTTTCACTTTTGGTCAAACTTTACCTTTAAAGTCTTTGCACAAACACCAAACATCATGCATTCTTCAGTGTTTCTCACTTTGTATCTCAAGACAACAGAATATGCATGTGCGTGTAAGAAAAGCACATTTATGATATTGGTGTCATGATGATTTCTGAATCAAGGTCTAAAGCCTGGTTTATACTCGCCGCAGAGTGTGATGGTGTGCACGGCAAAAAATGCCGTCATCACGGTGAGGGAGGTTGTGCGTGTTGAGTGGGTGAGCCCCCATTTCACATGGGGGTGTGCACAACATTTTTTGTAACTTTGCGCGCAGCTCCGCTTCCAAAGATGCATGATGTCTGTACTGGCGGCATCCAGTCTAAACTGTGCTTGTCTAAATTGCTTACATTTACAAAATGAGCCTACAATAGTAGAAATAAGCCCTTTCAATGAAAATAAAAGTCCATGATTAATAAAAATGTTCCACTGCTTCTTGATGTTTAGAGGACAATTAATGCAAGTCACACCCTGTCACCCTGTTGTTTCAAAGAATATTTCAATGGCGAGAGCATCAAGTAGGCCCTACTGTTAACGAACATCCCAATGTCGTCCACGCTGCTGAGAGTGACGTTTAGATGAATATGTTGTAAGACTGATGCCGGACTGCCTGGACTAAGAGAAGGCTACTTTCTGAGAAAACAAAGGAAATTAACATTTCGTCCCCTTGGAATTATAAGGTTCTATCTGACATTTTTGTCAAAATTGAGTTCCCATTCAGTCGGTGACGTTCGATGTACGTCGGACAGACCGACGAATAGGAATCTCGCTAGAGAGGCCAATCTACTTCGAGTGTAACTAAAACGAGCCAATGCATATTGACGTGCAATCATATGCATCAGCTGCTCTGTCACGCAGCGCGGTTACTTAACGAGCAGCAGGTGCGTTGCATCTTCAGCTTTTCGCTTCGGAGCTGAACGGTGTTTGTTCCTGTTCTCTGCAAGCAAGTGTCTGCTAGAAGACGAGTCAAGCTTTTTGGTTGAACTTCTCTTTTTTTCGAGTGCGGGCAAATAGCACAGCAGTGGGGTCGAAGTCCTTTCTTTATTTTCTGTTTATTATTATTGTGTTTTGTTTGCCATTATTGAGCAAATAGCAGTAGTTTTGACAGCATCAGAAGGCTGTTCTCACGGCTGGTACCATGCGCTTTTGAGCGCTGAAAAGCAGTTTTTACGGCTGTTAAGAGTGGGCGCCTTCAAAGAGAGGGAGCACACGACAGGCTGCACACAATCCGTGTCTGTGTTGCAGCGCTTTTAAAAGAGTAAAGTCCCTAAAAGAGCTTACACAAGTAGAGCTTGCGTCTTTTTAAAGATGACATTCTACTTGTGTGTTTCTGGATGCGGTCGTTTCCTGTCCTCACTGACGGCCACAATCACTGTTTCACATGTCTGGGCATAGCGTGCTGAAACGATGTTCGTGGGTGGTTCATGTTTTCGTATGAGAACACGATCACGTCGACACGCTGGTCGAGACTCTTCTTTCTCCGGGAAGCTTGCGTCTCCTCTGTTGTTGGCCAGCTGCTGCTTGTGTGTAAAAGCACAGCCGCGGGTCTGCCCGACACTCTGGGAGACCGCGGAGATCAGCGAGAGCAAACCTCTCACTCCTCTGCGTGTCGTGTGCCGTCGAGCTGTCGGACTGCAGCGCGGGTTGTCACGGCAACTCAGCACTCACTCAGCGCTCTAGATGCGTGGTCTCCTTACCTATTCTCCATTGTAGCGCACTCTCTGGTGCACCAGAAGAGGTCTACTTTGGTGAAATAGCTTGGGTGACTTGAGGTTGAGGGTTTTCCTTCGGGGAACCACCCCCCTAGGGCCCCTCCCTCTCTAGCACATTGCAAGCTGTGCAGCTTCTGGATTGGATTGCTGGTCCTTCTCATAGGGGAACCTAGCATTTTCATTCAGGGCTCCAGCTGAGGGCCAGATGTTGATTGCTGCATCGGAGAGAGGGCTGTTATGCTCTGGAAATGAGGGTGACGCTGCCCACTGTAATGGTGTGTACATTGGCCAGACGATGTCCACTTCAGTGGTCCAGAAGCGCCCCCTGGCTTACCTTTTGTAGGTGCGAGAGATAGTCAAGCTAAAAACGCTTTCTTGACGCTCCCATCTCTCAAGGTAGCTTTTTCGGCGACACTGTCGGTGACTGAGCCCAGCAGTTCTTCTCAGTTAGTAGCAGACCGGGGAGCTTCCCCTGACAAACCATTGAGTTCTCCACAGAGAATCCTTTGAGATTGTTCCGCCACTGGAGTTACAGTGGTACCCAAATTCAAAAAAAAAAAAAAAAAGAAAAAAGAGCAGTTCCTCTATCTCTGGGTTCCAAGAGGGTACAGAGAGTAGTGGAAGGCCAGAAACCTGACCACACTCATCCTCCTCTTATCGCCAGCGGGCAGCAGCACGCAGTTCGAGAAGGCAACCAAAGCCTCTCCTGCGCCCCCTGCCCAACCGTGGAACCAGGTAAGTGTTGCACAGCACACTCAGACCCCGCTACGGGCCGCCTCGCAAAGAGAGCCCACCGAGCTGCGTCCCTGCGTTCCACCTCGCTGCCCCCCTGCGGGTACGCCTACGGTCCCCTTGGTCCTGCTTGTACGGTCTCTGCGAGCCTGGCTAGTGCTCCTCAGTCCGTCTCGCTGGCTCATTCGGACCATCAGGCTCGGCTATGCGATTCAATTCGCCCGGTGTCCCCCCAAGTTCAGGGGCATCCACTTCACTTCAGTGGAAGCTGTCGATGCCCATGTCTTGCGTGCGGAGATCGCGGTCCTACTGGCGAAGGACGCGATACAGCCGGTCCCTCCAGCCGATATGAGGTCAGGGTTCTACAGTCCCTACTTCATTGTACCCAAGAAAAGCGGTGGGTTACGACCGATCTTGCACTTGCGAGTTTTGAATCGGAGACTCCAAAAGCTACCGTTCAAAATGCTCACGCAGAAACGCATTTTCGAGTGCATCCGTACCCTAGATTGGTTTGCAGCGATCGACCTGAAGGACGCGTACTTTCATGTCTCGATTCTTCCTCGACACAGGCCATTCCTGCGCTTTGCGTTCGAGGGTCGAGCATATCAGTACAAGGTCCTGCCCTTCGGGCTGGCCCTGTCTCCCCGCGTCTTCACGAAAGTCGTGGAGGGAGCCTCAACCATCTCGACGACTGGCTCATTCTAGCTCAGTCTCGGGATCAGTTATGTGAGCACAGGGACTTGGTGCTCAGTCACCTCAGCCAGTTGGGCCTTCAGGTCAACTGGGAAAAGAGCAAACTCTCTCCTGTGCAGAGGATCTCTTTTCTCTGTATGGAGTTGGATTCGGTCAAACAGACGGCACGCCTCACAGAGGAACGTGCTCAGTCGGTGTTGAACTACTTGAATACGTTCAAAGGCAGGACAGTGGTCCCACTGAAATTCTTTCAGAGGCTCCTGGGGCATATGGCAGCCACAGTGGCAGTAACCCCGCTCAGTTTGCTTCATATCAGACCGCTTCAGCACTGGCATCACAGCCGAGTCCTGAGATGGGCGTGGCAACACGGCACATATCAAGTGGCAATCACTCCGGAATGCCACCAAGCCTTCAGCCCGTGGTCGGACCCCTTGTTTCTTCGGGCAGGAGTGCCCCTAGAGCAGGTGTCCTGGCATGCTGTGGTGTTCACCAGGTGGTCCAGCTGATTTGGAGAGAGTTCGGAGAGGCTCAGGTAGACCTGTTTGCCTCGCCAGAAACCTCTCACTGCCAGCTGTTTTACTCCCTGTCCGAGGGAACACTCGGTACAGATGCACTGGCACACAGCTGGCCCCAGGGCCTTCGCAAATATGCGTTTCCCCCAGTGAGCCTACTTGCACAGACCTTGTGCAAAGTCAGGGAGGACGAGGAGCAGGTCCTGCTAGTTGCGCCCTATTGGCCCAAGCGGACATGGTTCCCGGAACTCACACTCCTCGTGACAGCTCCTCCCTGGCGCATGGCAAGGGTTGGAGCGTAGGCTGTCTCCCTCCACCCTCAAAGTTCATGCTGCCTCAATATCTGCATACCACGACCACATCGATGGCAAGTCTGTTGGTAAGCACAACCTGGTCGTCAGGTTCCTTAGGGGGGCGAGACGGTTAACCCTCTGGGGTCTGAGGATTTTTGGGCCCTGGAGAATTTTTGACATGCCCTGACATTTGTGCTTTTTTCAGTTGTTCATAAACATATTAATGACAAAAGTGTCATTACACTGTATTCAGCACAAACTAGGCTTCCATAATATGTGAGGAACATATATGTACATGTTTGTTTTTTTAAGGAATAACCTTTATGCGTGGTTATTGAAAAAACAAAAAACTTACGTCACTGAAATAAAACCAAAAAAATATATTAAATCTGTGTTCACAAGACTTCTGGGTATTGGAGGTTGTAGACTAGAGTTTTTGCTTCAAAATTATGTAAAAATTATCCTGCCTACTCGTTCATATAAAACAATATAGATATTTAAATTTTGTAAGACACTTTTTGTCAAGAAACACAGTATGCGTGGAGGCATGAATCATCATGAATAATGCTGTGATTCACACCTGAGAAGACAAAGGATTCGCATGATGACCTCTAATGACCTGCATAACAATGAGCTCTTTCAGTCAGGTAGGCTATGTGAAAAAAACCCTCTGTGAACATGTCTCAAGCTCATCATGGTGTATATCAAACATACAGAAAAAACAGCAATACTGTGAAATATTATTACAATTTAAAATAATGGTTTTCTATTATATACTTTGAAATAAAATGTATTTCTGTGATGCAAAGCGTCTGAACATTCATGTTACCTCTATGGCATTTCATTTAGCCTTTTAGCTGACATGGCTCTCTTTTCATACAGATTACATAAACAGAGAATTTTTGTTTTCGATTTGTCTTACACGATTTAAAACCTGACATTTCAAAGTTTCTTTAGACATAAGTCTTTTTTTGTGATTAGTATTCACTAAGTTACAGTTCATTTTCTGAGAACGATCAGATTGGACTTCGTTCAGATGGAGACGACAGATCACGCATTATGTTAGTTTTCTTTATTTTACAAAAAGCACAACATTTTGTTTTTAATCTGAGTGTACACAAATAAAAGAAGATATTTCACAGATTAAAATGGTGTATAACTCTTAATTGTATGTGCAACATTGACGGAGTATTTTGAGTCTCTTTCACACTGGTAAGAAAAAAACCAAGGTGGTATCGCCGGCGATACCTCCGACTCGAGGGAGTTAAATCCTCCTCGACCCCCCTTCTTACCCTCTTGGGACCTTGCTCTGGTGCTTCAAGCACTCCAGAATGCTCCATTTGAGCCCTTGCAGTCAGCAGACTTAAAGATTCTGTCTATGAAGACTTTGCTGCTGGTTGCATTGGCCTTAAAATAATCTTTTTTTAAGTTGTGTACATTTTGGTACTTTTTTTTAGAAAACAAAAAGGTTCTATCTTGGTTTTATAAGGTTCTATCTGCGTGAGCCAATCAGCATTCCGAATGCACACACGAGGACCAATCAGGATCAGCGTTCTTTGTCATGTCGCCGCGATAGCGGAAGAGAGCGCACGAAAACGCTAAATCAGTGAAGAGAAGACTAAATAATTTCACACAATGCGATGTTTATTAGAAACCTTATGATTGACTATTTTTTTTCATGATCTTGTCAATGACAGCAGCCCAAATTCCAGGGAATTAGGCTACAGTTTTTTTGTGTGTTTTGCTGTATCTGTTGCTGAGGAGTTATTTTCAGTTAGACACCACGCTAACGTTAGCCAGCAGCGCTATTAAGAGGATAGGTCCGGTTTTTGTAGTCTATTTGCTTTACTCCAGTCATGTCATTGTCATACGAGGGAAAGTTATTTATACATTAGGTTATGTTTTAACCTTGATCCATCCTATGTACTTGAATTGAGCTGTATAGCTATAAAGCTCTGCCCTATGGCATACTGGATTAAAGTGTATGCTAGATTAAGTGAGATGAAATGTTAAATTTTGCATTGTTGGTAAAAACTGAGTTGTTGCAATAGTTGAAGTAATTTAAATATGTTAAATGTGAAATATTTTTAATTATATATAGTCAGTGAAACATTTTTCAATGTTTATTAAACTTTGTTAAACACCTTTGCTGAAGCATTGTCTGTTTTCTTGTAGTTTTTTAGTCTTAAAATGTCTTAAATTTTACAATATTAAGCCTTAAAGGTCAAATAGTCAGCCATTTAATTGATGGGGTCTTAATTACAACAATAAACGTTAGCATGTTATTTCAGCCATACTGATGTCTAGAGAGAAAGCCATTGTACATGTCCCACTTTCTGTGGAATAAAGTCCTGCTCAGATGTGTTACAGTAGCTGCTTTCTGTCTAAACAAAAGGAAAATTAAACTTAAATGGTTCATGCAATAATGTATTAAATTACCCATCATATTCCTTCCTAAATTTAACATCTGCACTGGACAAAATATTTAACACTGCCTTTTATGCTTAACTTGAACAAGAAAAAAATATTCATTTAAAATATGAAATAAATGTCATAAAAACCATTAAATTTAACTTTCTCATGCATGTCAACACATTGTTACAACACTAATTTTACATTTTAAAACAAATTATAAGCAAACTGTTTGTGTTTCTTGAAAATTATTGCTTCAATTAATTTTTTGGCAGATAGAACCTTATAATTCCAAGCGAAAAGTGTTTTTTAGAATTAGAAGGTTCTATCTGCATTTGACCTGTTCCAAAAATCCCCATTTACAAATTTGAGAGGATTTTGATATTGTATATTTAGAATATATTTAGGGTCCCTGTCATTTTCATGTTTGAAAGAAACTTGTTCCCCATGTAGTTTTTGCTATATGGAATGCAAAAACTTTGAAACTCAATATCTCAAATTTGCTCAGAACGCAGGCAGAACCTTATAATGCCAAGGGGACAATTTGTACTCTCTCATGCAAAATTATCATCCCCATCTGAGATGTAATCACACTAAGTAGATCACACCTCAGTATTGTCTTAATTTACATTTCCTTTCCCATTCCAACAGAAGTAAACCAAAAGGTAATAAAGGTTTTAAGAGTTTAGAGATACTTTGCTTACTGTGGTGGGTGTGCCCTCTCCCAGGGTCTTTCATGCAAATTAATACCTTCTGTCCTCGGTAAGGTGTAAACTACCCAAGTCTGGGACCTTGATTAATGCATAGTCCCATTGTTAACTCATGTCTCCTTTGGAGGAGGTTTCTGTCTTGGTCTGGTATTTAAGGAAATGGTATTTAAGGAAATGCTGCGAAAGGCTCAAGGCATGAGTAGCCAGAACGGCCCGTAATGCTGTGTGTCCTTCAGACACTCAGCATTATGTATCTTTTTGATGTCAGGTATACATCTTTTACTCTTTATTTCTGAGAATTTGATGTTTTGTATCAATTATCTTTGAATTGATTATGTAATTGGCATAGTACATTTACCTGACTAATAAATTGTTACATATGATTTTATTCTGATTACTCTGAAATTGTTAACTCTAGTAGATTACGCTAAGCCCATAACCCCACAAATCTACGCTCAGATTAGCAGAGGGGCACACCAACTGATATTTTAGAGCTCCGACTAACACATTGGCATTAGTTATGTATACATAGACAGTGTAGGCTAATAATGGGTTTTCCGTTTAAAGCAACAGAGTGTTACTAGACCAATCTAAACAGGGGTGGGCCTCAACCACTGATTATTGTAAGATTATTCTAACTAAGTGTCTGTGGGAAACCACGGCATGATTATATAAAGTTATCATTAGAGGAAGCTAAGTTGGTTGGCTTGGTTCTATGGTAATGGTCATGGCCTCTGGTTAAAAATAGTCTTAATTCAGTGTGTACAGATCTATGGGGACTAAATAATGTATTCTAGAATGAGCAAAGTGGGTACGGCCTATTACACGGAATATTAGTCATCGCCTCTGTCTAATGACCAAGACTGAGGAGTTTGTGAGTATGAGATCGTATACCCGGCCAGTGCGAGACTCAAAGCTTTATAGGAATCTGGATGAATGGGTGTAATTTCAATAAAGAGTTAAATGGAATAATCAAATGTGTAGCTAAACTATTATACAAATGACCAATAATCAATTGGTATTCTAACCTAAATTCGACGTCGTAACAAAATAGAGTCAGATAACAGTTTAACTGGAATTACTTTGCCACGCTGACAAGAACGAA
The DNA here is from genome assembly GCA_039654765.1 of Mylopharyngodon piceus. NCBI lineage: Eukaryota > Metazoa > Chordata > Actinopteri > Cypriniformes > Xenocyprididae > Mylopharyngodon > Mylopharyngodon piceus. The sequence goes on from CM077443.1 coordinate 15,377,247, forward strand.
TGTGCAGGAAACCTTCACCTGCTCTATTGGAAACCATCGTTGGGACGATTGGACGATTGGGCAGGCCCCAATGTAAATATATGCTGTGTGCTTTCCTCTTAATAACAAAACAAACTACATAAAATAAACTATGTGTATATATAAACGCCTTGTCCATTTGGGGAAGTGCACACGCAGTCAGCCGGAGGCTCGTGGTGCGGAGCCAGACAAAAGTATAAACAAGGCTTAAGTTGGCTAGGTGATGAAGAACTTTTCCCTTTACCCATAATCAGATACATACACTCTATCTAAGACACATACTGTACTGTACACACTTGTAGCAAAAGGCTATCTGCACTTTAATTAGCTCAGCTGGGATCCATAAATTCTTAATTTAAACAACCTAATAATTCAAAAACAGTCGTGAGGTACAACCTGTTCTCATCTGTTGTCTTTCTCTCTCATTTTGAGGACAAAGGGACTTGCAGAGTTCACACATAGACCATAAATCCACTGCTGAGTATTCACGATCTTTTAACCACAATACTTGCAACAACACAAATTATATCTCATAAGGACAAACAAAAAACCTACAGGAAACTGAGACTTTAATAACAAACAATTCCTTCAATTTGCAAATGTAAATGTCCCTTGTTGGCCTGCTCAGAGTTCCTTGGCACACATACTTTTGTTAATTCCATACAGACAAACCATGATGAGTCAGATATATTTTGTTTTTGATTAATTGCCTATAACTGTTGGGGTTAGCAACTGGATAATAAGCCATGAAAACAGTGCAATGCAGCTGAAAAGAGTAATGCAGAATGTGAGAAAGTCATATACTGTATATATATAAAATTAGGACAGTTTTTTTACAAATAATATGTGAACTTATAAACTATATATAATGACAAAAATGAAAAATTGCCAGCAATAAATAAATAAATATTCACTGGCTACCTTTTTAGGTACACCTTGCTAGTACTGGGTTGGATCACCTTTGCCTTCAGAACTGCTTTAATTCTTCATGGAATAGATTCAACAAGATGCTGGAAACATTCCTCAGAGATTTTGGTCCATATTGACATAATAGCATCATGCAGATGCTGCAGATTTGTTGGCTGCACATTCTTGAAGCAAATCATTCCACCACATCCCAAAGGTGCTCTAATGGATTGAGATCTGGTGATTGTGGAGACCATTTGAGTATAGTGAACTGAGTTTAAGATGATTTGACCTTTGTGACATTGCACGTTTTCCTGCTGTAAGTAGCCTTCAGAAGATGGGTATACTGTGGTGATATAGGGATGGACATGGTCAGCAACAATACTCAGGTAGGCTGTGGCATCTAAATGATGCTCAGTTAGTACAAAGGGGCCCAAAGTGTGCCAATAAAATTTCCCCCACACCATTACAGCACCACCAGTAGTCTGAACCATTGATACAAGGCAGGATGGATCCCTGCTTTCATGTTGTTTACGCCAAATGACCATATCATCTGAATGAGCAGCAGAAATCGAGACTCTGGCAATGATTTTCCAATCTTCTATTGTCCAATTACGGTAAGCCCATGCAAATTGTAGCATTAGTTACATGTTTTTAGCTGACAAGTGGCACCCCTGGTGTGGTCCTTCTGCTGCTGTAGCCCATCTGCTGCTGTAGCCCATCTGCTTCAAGGTTCGACGTGTTGTGCATTTGTACCCCCCTCCGGTTCTAGTCGCACTGTTCTGAGCTGGATTCGAATCGGAGTCTCTGGCATGGGAGGGGAGTGAGGTTTACTCGCACATCTCTTACTAGCTGGCCTTCATTCAGAGATGCTCTCCTGTACACCTCGGTTGTAATGAATGGTTATTTGAGTTACTGTTGCTCCATCAGCAAGTCTGGCCGTTCTCCTCTGACCTCTGGCATTAACAAGGCATTTTTGCCCACAGAACTGCTTCTCACTGGATATTTTCTCTTTTTCAGACCATTCTCAGAAACGGCTGATTCAAAACAGTGAAGACCCCCTCCTTATATGTAATAAAACCCATGCCCCCAATTGATTGATATTGAATCCTAGTGTAATTCAACTTTAATTACAGATTTGTCGAGTTATTATTTTTCAATCGCATGTTGTTGTTTTACTTCAATTTATAATATCTAAATAGTTCAATATAAAGTATTTTATTCATAATAAATTACATTTCCTGCCTTTTAATTTTGTAGGATATTGGTAATACTATTGGTAATACTAGGTATATTGTTTATATTTGTTCCCCATGTACAGTTTTGTCATGTCTGCTTATTATATTGCGTTATTTAAAATTGGAGTTATTTAATATTTTAAATTTTTATTTTACTTTAGCCCGGTGGAGACTATATATATTTTCTCTGCTTGCTTCTGGATGACTTGCGCTTCCTCTCAGCACAACTTTGGTATCATTTTAAAGCGCAGCATTCCAACTTTGTGAATATTCATAGCGAATTCTCGATGGCATGAGTCTGAACCAATGAAATGTGATTTTCAAACTCATGCTGATGTAAACAAATCGATCTTACTCACGCTGACTGACAGATCTGAAGTGCGCGCACAACATTGATGCAAACATTGGGCTCTATTATACGCAAGTGTTTTTTTCAGGTTTCAGCCCACACAGTTATCATTTTCACGTCCTGCGCCATGCTGTTTAAATAGCAAATGCATTTGCAGCCATAGGCGTGCTGGTCTGAAAACGAGGTGTGTTCAGGCACATTGTTGGTGCGTTGCTATTTTGAGGCAACTGAAATAGACTGCGCCATTGACCAACTGAAACCTGGTCTAAAGTCAATGGCGAAATATTTTTTTTGTTATTTAAAGAGCACGTTAGTAATATGCGCCTATAGGCAGGTGCACAACGCGCATAACCTACACTCCGCTTATTACACACAGGGATGTGCAGCAGCACACAAACATGCCAAATATTAAAAATAAAAGGATTACAATGTAAAAGATTATTATTGTGTGCATAAAGATAAAAATGCTTTGGTGGAATCCAGCTTGTCCCGTAGATGGTCATAGACGAGCAGATCCGTTTCCTCGTTAAAGAAGCGTTCAGTTTTTCTGCTTGCAAATTCTGCCATGTAAATAGCGAATTCGCCATTGCGCGAGCACAATTGGCTTTTAAAAGGAATGAGAGATGAGACTCTGATAGGTGTGTTTTGGGTGTAACGTGAAATAAACCAATTAAGAGAATAGGGACAACCCTTTTAGACCATGCGCCGGGCACGCCGACCATTTTCCCCGTCATTAAACTAGCAAAAGTGCACTTGCGCTTTAGACCATGCGCTTAGATTGTTCAAATAGGGCCCATTATCTTTTATGTCTTAAGTGAACATTTGGTTAACTGTTGGGGAAAAACATCTGATGTGTTACATTATATTAGATCCGTGTGATACAGTAGGCCTTAATATATAGGCTGTCTCTTTCATTAATGTTAAGCAAACAATTGTTGAATTATGGGAAAAAAATTGAATATATTTCTTCCTAGATATGGGTTTTGACTTGGCTTGTGTCAAATTTGGTGGTAGCTATTACCAGGGATTTTAAGTTAGGCCTATATTTTCAATTGACTTGGCTGACTGTATCGACTTCAAACATGTGTAGCTCAGTAATTTTTTTTTAGTTGGATTCTAACAAATCATACATCATTTTGAAGGTTTTTTAATTGAGAATGTGAAAATAACAATAACACATTTTTGATAATTTGCCTATTGCGACTCATTTTTCCAGGACGGGTCACATATATATGAAAGTCCCAGCCTTTCATATTTGCCTCTCACAGTGAATAACAGGGTTCCCACTCTTTCATGAACACCAAATTCAAGGACTTTCAAAGACTCTTTAAAGCATCATTTATTTTATATCAAGCACCTATCAAATTCACATCCCAGCATATGGAGCGTCATGAAAGACCTCTGACAGTACTTAATATTTTAACCCTCCTATTGCATTTGCATCCATTTTAACCCGAAAGAGGTACAGAATCATTTGTACATTAATTTTGAAAATATATTAAAACCGCTTTGTTATCCCTAATGTTAACAATTATTCCACACTAGTTTTGGTTTTCATTTTTTTATGAATCATTAAATATCAGAATATATACAATATAATATAGATATAAACTTGCAATTCTGAAAAAAAAAAAAAAAAAAAAAAAAAAATCAGAATTGCAATATATCTCACAATTCTGACTTTATAAGACACAACTGTGGCTTTACATCACGCAATTCTGACTTTGTAACTCGCAATTTTGAATTTAGGGTAGAGTGGGGGAAAACGCCCCCTCTACTGTTTTTCCCAAAATTACCATTAAATGAAGTCAAGATACATTTTTGTTGTAACTATGGACTACATTGACAAGAGTGATGTACAAGTATTCACCATGAAGCTTATGGTGATGTAGCCTACCTGAAAGAAAATGGATTTCACTGTAAATGATCTAATTTTCAGCAGTAAGAAAAATTGTTTTAAAGCTTGCTGTTTTGTTGAACATACAGTAATATATGATAAGAGAAGAGTAAGGCCTGTAGATAGGGACTATGTCTTATTTAAGGAAAAGAATTATATTTTCAGAATGACAATTTTTTTTTTTTTCAAACCTAGTCTGTGGGGTAAAACACCCCAGCCATGTGTGGTAAAATGCCCCCAGGGGGAATGGCTTCCCTCTATCATAATTACTGTAGCTACTCTGTTCTGAGAATCAAATTCTTTGTTTTTCCATCAAATGTAATCTAACTAGGTGGTTGAATAAAAATATTTGGACTTTATGTTTAAAAAGTACCAAAGTTAAAAGTTAACATCAGGTAGCTAGTTAGCTAGCATCAGCTAACAATATTTTTCAAATAGGATGTTATAATTTTTTTTATTCATAATTGATTATATTCTTTTTAAGTTAAAGCTTCCTGTACTCTGATCTCCCCATGTCATTTGTCTGAGTGCAAAACACTGCTCAGGAAAGTTCGATGCGTTCCACTATAGAAAAGTCATAAAGAAAACGCTTAGCATGACTTGATGCATTATAGACAGTGATATTAAAAGAATAAATTTAGAATAAATTCATGAGACCAGGTTATAAACTCAAAGCGCCTAACGTTCAATTTGGTGAATTACGTTCATATTTTGGGTTCTTCTGATTGCCTCTACATAATATGCATAATATTCTTATTAATAAGTACGGGTGGGCAAAAATATATCACAATTCATGATTTGATCACAAATCTTTTTCATGTTGGTTTAACTATTTTGCCAGTGACTGAGCAGTACAGTCAAACTAATTTCCCTATATTAAAAATGTGTTTGGTTACCCACATTCTTCAAAATATGCTCTTTAGTGTTCAGCACAAGACAGAAATTAATACAGGTTTGGAACAACTTTAGAGTTGTCATTTTTCATTTTTGGTTGAACTATACCTTTAAGGACAAGTCGTAACGTGTTGTCAGTCCCTTTACGGCTTATGCGCGCATCTAATATATTGACACGCATCCGATTTTATCTAAACTGTTTACTTTCACTTCACACTTAACCGATGGTGTAAACCTAGTGTGTATTTGACAGTATTAGCAGAATAAAATGCGAATGATAACTTTGTCCAGTAAATGCAGTGTTTGACAGGCTTTTAGAGTGTGCGCGCTTCGGGTGTACCCGCTCAGAAAAGCACGTCAGACCAGCACACGGATAAAATGTTTTACCAGCAAGGCTTTAAAACGCATGCAAATAATACGCCTTTGTGATTGTGAATAACTGCGGTCTTCCGTGAGTATAACTCTACCGCTGTGTTAACGTGATGTGAACGTATGTCGCTTTGTACTACACAGTATTGAGATGGAAGCGCAGAAAGCACTATAGCACGATACAACGCTATTTCTTCAAAAGCAGATCGTTGAGACTTTTTAATCATCCACAATCAAAATCGCACACACTTATAAGAAAGTTCTTTTCGGACACAGCAAGTGTCACAGTTGCTCAAATGTCCAAACCCCGCCTAATAACAAGCAAGGGGGAAGTACCGCAATGGAAAACACTCAGACACTGATTGTAAAATAATATTCCAAAACAAATATACTAGGACTAAGTGGGGCATGTTATAATTTTCGCAAAACGTATTTCAAATTTAATTCAAGCACTTTCAAGGACCAATAGGCTATTTGTTTTCAAGTACTTTCCAGGCCTTGAATTCTTGTGTCTGAAATTCAAGTACTTTCAAGGCGCGTGGGAACCCTGGAATCAACCACCTGGCCTTTTTTGTCCCATTTGTTGTTCCATTTATTATACAGCAATCAATTTCGAGATCTTAAACAAATTTCATTGTTTTCATGACTTGAGTTTCAGCTCTGTTACTAAATGCTTAATTTCACACTGGATTGAATTGACAGCAGCAAGGTATTCCTATAGGAAAAGTTGCCTATTGAAACAGTTGATTTCTCCTATCCAGATAAAATAATTGCTATTCAACACAAACAAGCCCAACAGTGGAGGCCAATGTCAACTTCTAAAAATACAATACCTGAAAAAGAAAACCATTCAAAGATGGCACAAAATGTGATTCAGCTTGACATGAGAATAACATTTAATATATTTAATTTATATACAGAATTTGAGCTATTGAATCAAAACAGTCCTTAAAAAGTAATTCAGTGATTGTAGTGTAGTGTGTCAGTATGTGTCAGTTGAACCATTTCAAAGTACATATTTGATAAACACAAACATGCATGAACCAAATTTTACATGAACATATTTTGTTCATATAGGAGTGTTGCTTAAAAAAGATGATTTACGTTTAAAAAAATGTATAAAATAATTTATAAGACATTAATAATTTAATAATTTAGCAGAAGGGAAATAATCATTCAAATAATAATTTAAAAAGCAATTTAATTTGATTTTACAAAAGACACTTGTCAGTTGCTTTTCTCAAACCATTTCTATTTTGATTTCTTCAAACCTTTTTCTATGCCTTGCAAACTGGATTAAAGATCTTGAAACCTCACAGGGAAAAGCTGACAGACATAATGGATTAGCAGCCATAATTCAGGGCGTATTATACAGATAAAGATGGAATGAGGAGCACCACACATAAATAATCATCAGCTAGTCCTCTGAGAGAGATCAGTAAGACTACTGCCTACATACAACAGATAAAGCTCAAAAAGACTTCTCAGACCTCAGACCTCAAGGCTTTGCTCAGATTATTTCAGCCATCCATGTGAAAGTGAATCTGTGTTGGGTCTTGCCTAGAATTACACTGGAAGTTAATTTAATTTTCCTTTTGTGGATACTGTTAAAAACAAAAATAAAGTCTCCTTGTACATTGTATTATTCTCCTCTAATGTTTGAGAGGATGCCAAAAAAAAAAAAAAAAAAAAAATTAAAGTGGACATGGGTAATAATAATCAGTACACATTCCTATATGTTCTGTTAATCAGTTAGAACATTTGTTTGTAGATTTGATCATGTTAAAAAAAACTGTCATGGAGAAAGACACTATTATTAATATATACTAAAGATATACTAAAACGTCCTCGGGCTGCTTTTACAGATTTGCAGGAGAGATATGCTGTTACACTAATATATCTCAATGGCCATTTATGGCCTTCAGGAATCAGAACTATAATTGTTTCTTGGCAAACTGATTGAAACAACATTGTTTGTGTGCCAGGATCTACAGTATGTATAGCCCACCAACACAAGGTTTGGACAAGAAGATTTTCTTTGTGCCAAGAACTTAATGAGAAAGAAGTTTCATCCAAAAGACTGGCCATAACAAACGATAACACAAGAATGTCTCGGTTACATAGGTAACCCTCGTTCCCTGAAGGAGGGAACGGAGACGTACGTCGGACAGACCGACGAATAGGAATCTCGCTAGAGAGGCCAATCTGCTTCGAGTGTAACTAAACGAGCCAATGCACATTGGCATGCAATCATATGCATCAACTGCTCGCCTCGCAGCGTGGGTATTTAATGAGCAGCAGGTGCGTTGCATCTTCAGGTTTTCGCTGAGGAGCCGAACAGGTTAGGCGGCAGCATCAGCGGGGTACAGTGACTGTGGCAACGGACGTACGTCTCCGTTCCCTCCTTCAGGGAACGAGGGTTACCTATGTAACCGAGACGTTCCCATTCAGTCGGTCACGTTCGACGTACGTCGGACAGACCGACGAATAGGAATCCCTACCAAAGCGCCACAGGAGCTGCCCCCTTCCAGCGCTCTGTTGCAAGCCACCTGAACCCCCTTGCCTAAGGACGGTGGGACAGGGCTAACACAGAGAGTGTCGATCACTGCTGTTCCCCAAAACCCACTCAGTGAGACTATTGGATAATACTGGGAAAGCGTACCCTTTCTCTGGGAAAGGAACGCTGCGGAAGCCACATCCTTCCCCGAAGGAGTTATGTGGAGAAGTACATATGGACTAACCCCGTAGGGCTGTACTACATATGGAAGAACTGGGGTGACTCCAACCCGATGAGAGGTGGGTTCTCCCAGAGGGAAAGACACGGGCTTCGTTTAGGAGCAACCGTGGAACTAGACATATGGGATCCCTGTAGGGTCACACATATGGTACCTAGCCTAAACCCGGTTCTCAAGGATACAACGGAGTATAGGCCTGGCGCCAGACGCTCCGCCACGTCGGCTGACGAAGGGAGATCAGAGGACTCAACAGGGTCTGCCTTGTAGGGACTCACTGGAGTAATAAGCGCATGTAAGCGCAGCAAGCCGACACTAAGCTGGGGCCTTTCCGTGCCTCTGACCTGAGGTGAGAACACAGGAGGAGACTGGCTTGACACGAAGGCTATAGAATCTAGCGAACGTGTTAGGTGTCGCCCAGCCCGCAGCTCCACAAATGTCTGTCAGCGAGGCGCCACAAGCCAGTGCCCAGGAGGATGCAACACTTCTCGTGGAGTGAGCATACAACCTGAGCGGGTAGGGCACGCCTTGAGCTTGGTAAGCCAAGGCGATGGCGTCCACTATCCAGTGGGCCATCCTCTGCTTGGAGACAGCCTTTCCCTTCTGCTGGCCTCCGTAACAGACAAAGAGCTGGTCTGAGGTCCTGAAGCTTTGAGTTCTGTCTATGTTCAGTCGCAAAGCGCGAACTGGGTCTGCCTCCTCCGGGGGCAGCGCTTGCAGGCTCACTACCTGGTCCCTGAAGGGAGTGGTAGGAACCTTGGGCACATAGCCAGGCCGGGGTCTCAGTACCACGTGGCTGTCGCCTGGCCCGAACTCTAGGCACGATTCGTCGACCGAAAATGCCTGCAGGTCCCCTACCCTCTTGATGGAGGCCAATGCAACCAGCAGCAAAGTCTTCATAGACAGAATCTTTAAGTCTGCTGACTGCAAGGGCTCAAAGGGAGCATTCTGGAGTGCTCGAAGCACCAGAGCAAGGTCCCAAGAGGGTATGGAGGGGGGTTGAGGAGGATTTAATTGTCTCGCCCCCCTAAGGAACCTGACGACCAGGTCGTGCTTACCAACACACTTGCCATCGATGTGGTCGTGGTATGCGGAAATTGCGGCAGCATGAACTTTGAGGGTGGAGGGGGACAGCCTACGCTCCAACCCTTGCTGCAAGAATGAAAGCACGACTCTGATCGAACATCTTCGGGGGTCATCTCGGCGAGAAGAGCACCACTCGACGAACAGGTTCCACTTCAAGGCATAAGCACGTCTCGTAGACGGTGCACGTGCCGAAGTGATGGTGTTAAGTACCTCGGGGGGCAAGTCACCTAGAACCTCCGCGTCCCATCCAGGGACCAGACATGGAGTTTCCAGAGGTCTGGACGCGGGTGCCAAAGAGTGCCCCGTGTCTGAGAAAGAAGGTCCTTCCTCAGAGGGATGCGCCAGGGAGGGGCTGTCGCGAGGAGCGAGAGTTCCGGGAACCAGGTCCGGTTGGGCCAATAGGGTGCAACTAGCAGGACCTGCTCCTCGTCCTCCCTGACTTTGCACAAGGTCTGTGCAAGTAGGCTCACTGGGGGAAATGCATATTTGCGAAGGCCCCGGGGCCAGCTGTGTGCCAGTGCATCTGTCCCGAGTGTTCCCTCAGACAGGAAGTAAAACAGCTGGCAGTGGGAGGTTTCTGGCGAGGCAAACAGGTCTACCTGAGCCTCTCCGAACTCTCTCCAAATCAGCTGGTCCACCTGGGGGTGGAGTCGCCACTCTCCCGGCAGCGCAGCTCGTGAGAGCTCGTCGGCCACACGGTTGAGCACACCGGGGACATGAATGGCGTGAAGTGACCTCAGATGCTTCTGACTCCAAAGGAGGAGATGGCGGGCGAGTTGTGACATGCGACGGGAGCGTAGACCACCTTGACGGTTGATGTACGCAACGGTCGCAGTGTTGTCCGTGTGGACCAGCACATGCTTGCCCTGTAACAGCCCTTTCAGGCGGCTCAGGGCAAGGCGTACTGCTAGCAACTCGAGGCAGTTGATGTGCCAATGCAGTTGGGGGCCCGTCCACACCCGATACTGCATGCCCGTTGTACGTGGCACCGGCATCTGTGAACACCACAGCATGCCAGGACACCTGCTCTAGGGGCACTCCTGCCCGAAGAAGCAAGGGATCCGACCAGTCGCAAGCTGGTCGAGTGAGGGTTCCTAGGGGGTTGGTTCCCCGAAGGAAGCGCACTCACTGTAATCCTCAGATCACCAGTGCCGCTACCCGAAGCAGGGGAACGGCCGCGGCAACACAGACAGGGATTGTGTGCAGCCTGTCGTGTGCTCTCCTCTCTTTGAAGACGCTACTCTTACCAGCTGTGAGAACAGCTATTCAGCGCTCAAAAGCGCACTGTTACCGGCCATGAAAACAGCCTTTACAGCTGGAAACAGCTTTGCTCAAATAAAGCAAAAAAGAAAAATAATCAAAAGAAAGAGAGGACTCGACCCCGCTGCTATGCTGTCCGCCCGCATTGGGAAGAAGAACAGTATGAAGAGCTGGACTTGTCTAGAAGACACTTGCTTGCAGAAACACAGACACATATGTTCGGCTCCGAAGCGAAAAGCTGAAGATGCAACGCATCTGCTGCTCATTAAATACCCGCGCTGCGAGGCGAGCAGCTGATGCATATGATTGCATGCCAATGTCCATTGGCTCGTTTAGTTACACTCGAAGCAGATTGGCCTTTCTAGTGAGATTCCTATTCGTCGGTCTGTCCGATGTACGTCGAACATGACCGACTGAATGGGAACTGTGAGCTCTTAACCAGTGTTTACCTTACAGGTTCAATCACATGCCTGTGTGTGAACACCTAAGATTTGTTATTAAATGTCTCAAGCACACTGTTGCTTCAAATATACTCCCAAATATTAATTTTACTGCAAACATAATGTGTACATTTGCATTACACTACCACTGAATGCGGTTTGGGTCATAAAATGGGTCACAAAACATTTTGGACCTCTAGCTTTGATCCAGGCAACATCAGCCACACTGAATCACAAGATGACTGTACCTGATATTAGTCTACAATTAAAAACATTAAATAAAACATTACTTTTTATTTAGCATATTGCTAAATATTGTTCAAAAGTCTGTTCTTACAACAAACTCCAAGTACAATTTCAGAATGATAAATGACCACTGTATGCCACAAGATAGTTACAAAAGAAAAAAGCAATTATCCAGTCTAATGTTTAATTCTAGACACCAGACAATAAACAAATCCAAGTCAAAGTCTTTGACAGTTCATCCAAGACAAGCAATAGAGGTCACTTAATAAAACCAGACATGCAGATGGTATTTTCTCTTTCAAAAGAAATTAAAGTTTTATTGCTTTTGTCTCATTAGAATATAAATGGCTAAAAGGAGAAAATGTACATTTTGCCAGAGTCAAGTGTTGAACTTTTTCCTTTACCATTACCTCAGGGGTGAACATGACGAGCAGCACTAGATCGTCCTATTTGTGCAGATGAGAATAATTTACTTTTAAAACTGTGATCTCATTGGCTTGACCTTGGGAGATCAACTCACACACTGACTCAGCCAAAATAATCTATGGAAAAAAAGGAATGAGCAGAAGACAGCACCTCATACCATAGAAATCACAATCCAACAATGCCTTTCGTATTCACATTCGCATTTATGAAGTCATGCTAAAGGCAACAAATGACAAATAAAATTATGTATCAGACTTATCATACAAGTTCAGTTAGTCATCTTCTCAGTGATTATTGGACGCTAATAAATGACATATTAAAACCTTGTGTAATGTTATTTACAGTAATGCACTTTATTACATTACAATAATGAGCTATGAAAGCAACATGTAGGGTGTGGGATGTTGTGAGTGCATGCATAATTAAAACCAAAGTAGCACAATTGCTGCCAGTACTACAATCTCCATCACAGCCAGCTCCCATAAGGCAAAATGGTACTGATCTGAGTTCAGCCTAGCTTATTGTTTTCCATGATCTAGTTACCACAACAAATGGATCAGGGTGAGTGCTGACATGCCTGCTGAGAAAGGCTACTGCCATGCTAACAAAAGCATACCAGAGAATAGCCATAAACCATGTGGATGTTGTATGGACACTCCTCAGGACTCATGAAGTCTAAACAAAGAGCAACAAAATAAGTAAAAGAAAATGCTAAGCAACAATACAAAAAAAAAAAAAAAAAAAAAGGGAACAGTCTTATATGCAAAGCATGTGCACATTTTATTGGTAATAATACTAGGGATTCTGGCCAATATCAGTAAGCCGGTGACTATTTTATCTTACTGCATATAAACAATAAATTACCAATATTAAAATTCTATACTATTGCATGTAAAATGTCAAAAGTAAACTGCACAAAAATTAAATCAACAGTTTGAAATACTAAAAACTAATTTAGGCTTTACAACATTATAAATGAAAGTATGAAAGACAGTTGTTTTGGATCTAAACATTACATTTAACAGTGTTATTAAATTATTAGTTAAAATATGGGAATTATACAGCACTATTAAAATTTGGAAATGAGCATGTACAATTATATTGTGCATCACTAAATAACACTACACTGTAAAACCCGATAAGTAATGGTAACTCAAACCATTTGAGGAAAACGACTGCCGTAAACCATTTAAGTTTTAAAACCAATAAGTAGCAGGGCTTGACATTAACACCCGCCAAATGCGGGTAGATTTCAGCTGTGGCGGGTAAGACAGCCACTCCCACTAGCCACTTTGGCAGGTTGAATATAATTTCAGCCTACAGCCTAATCAAAGGTAGCCAAGCTCGTCGTAGCACAAAATTACAATCCGATCACAATTCGTTATCGATTAACTTGCAGTTAGTGAAGGCGGGATCGGCGCAATCGCGTTGAATGACACACAACAGAAGCGCTCTCTCACGTGCGCGATCAGATCTCCTTGCGCCTAAATAGCCAAATACACTCACACACAGATGTCAAAATGTACATCGTGTGGAGTATCTCGCGTGAATACAGTCGGTTATGACTTAAGTGTACGTAAACAGGTTGGTAAAAACTGGACATGTGTCAGTATATTACGTCCATGCATTCAGCAGCCCAATTAAATAAATACCTGTCTGTCATTAATGTTAATCAAACAACAAAAGATGTTAAATAAATGTTAAATAAACCTACTGTATCTGAAAAAAAGTTTAAGCTATTTAATTTACAATTGTATTTGTAATTTGCTAATTTGCTTCTTTGTTCTTTTTTATATAGCCTAACAAAAATAACTTATACAATTATAAAATTTATCGTATTATGGTCATATTACCCACCCCTTGCCCACCCGTACATACCAGCTGATATACCATGTAGGCCTAGTCTTGATTTTGGTGGTCAATCTGCATTTTAAAGGGTTTTAAATCTAGCTAATCAAGTAAAATGACTCAAAATCAATTAATTTTAGCATGCCAAAGTCAACTTTAATCATATAAAATGTAATTTCCCAACAGCAAAATTGTGGCCAGTGAAAATGCTGAGTGGCTAGTAACTTTGGAAAACCACTAGCCTCAGTGGCTGGTGAGCAAAAAAGTTAATGTCAAGCCCTGAGTATGAGTACTGTAAACTCATATACATTGAGTTAAATTCACTTATATTTTAGTGTTGGTCAATCATTAGAGTAAACTCAACTGAAAGATTTTAAGTTTATTTTATTCATTCAGTTTGAATTTAGGTAACAAATCTAAATAAGTCTTAACAACTATACCGTTACTTAAATGGTTTGAGGAAACTGATTACCGTAAATGGTTTAAGTTCATCAAACTCAAAGTAATAAAGTTACATAAGAATAAGCAAAACCTAACATTGGCATAAAATGATGACAGAACAGGAGTACTGTAAAACTAAATAAGCTCAGAATACTCAAAACATTTAAGTAAACTAACAAATTTTATTAAGTTAGTAAAACTAAAATTTTTGTAACAAGTGGGGCAGGGCCAAGAGCTGTAGAAGCGGAGCAAGGCCACTGTGGTGCACAGGTGTCTCTCATTAACAATCACGTCACTGGCATCGTTCTCAGCCTCGCCCCACTCATCATAATGTTAATTACATTCAGATCTTCATGGTTAATAAATAACACATGCTATTATAACTATCAAAGAGACTATCATTATATACTTGCATGTATATAATCAAACAACACACAGTATATATGGTCTTAAAAGTTTTGTAGCCCATCTTCAACCTAACCACAGGCTCTACTCTTCACCACAATGGTAACCCTACAAAACTAACATAACAGAACCCCCTGTAAATCCCAACATAACACAACATTAAACACTAACTTATGTCTCCCTATGTAAATCTTGTGCAAAAACAATTAATTGCAACATTTATTTTCTTTATACAGTCTGACGCAAAGCATGCTGGGAATTAGAAATCCGCTGCAACTCAATCATATTAAGTTCAGCTTACTACAATCAAATTTTGAGTTCACGCAACTTTTTTCTATTAAGTACAATGAACTTTCATTATTATTTGAGTGAAACAAACTCATTTCATTTAATTAATTTCACTGTTCGGTTTTACAGTGTACTTGTATAGTTTTACTAGAATATTAATAGCAGTATTAATAATAAACTAGTAATTTTTATCATTCTTCTTCAGGACTGTACAACTTCCTGTTTCAGAGCTCCTGTTGGCATATGGAGAAGATCTACCCTATTAGTATACTCTGTCCAAACCAATGAAACATAATGTAATGTTCTTACATGGTAACTGATTCAATATTAAAGGAACAAATGTGAGCTTTGTGAAATGCTGAAAAGTTAGTGTATGATCATTTGCAGACTACATTGTGTTTAATGAGAGTCATCATAATGCTAAGAAAGAACCTAAAGAACCAGTCTAATGCGCTGCATGATCTTTTACTTTTCTTTTCCAGTACTAACTGGTATCCAATGGACTAGAAAATGATTGTTTTTAATCAACGATCCTCAATGTCTCATCATTTTTAAATTAAATTCAATCCTTGTCTTTCCTGGAAGATGGCTGACTGAGTGTGTATCTGAATCAACATGTGGTTCATATTGCACTCATAACATAGACAGCTCGATTTAGCCAAAACTATTCAAAGCCCAAAACCGCAACAGTGAACACTCCAGGGATCACAAAGATAAGGGGATGAAATCAGGCACAAACACACAAGGAAACATGCATTCAAGCACATATAAAAAAAAAAAAAAAATCACACACAAGGGCTGTTTGATCCCCCAAGAGGCCTTTACAAACTGCCAACTCAGCATATTATGGCTGATCAAATGTGGAGCACAAAATGCGTCATGGATTCTGATTAATGTTTTTAACAACAAGACTCTAAGGTCGAATGGTCACAGGATGAGAGGGACAAAAAAAGCAAAAAAAAACAAAAAAAGAAAGAGAGAAACAGACAGAGTCCCAAACTGCTGCACTTCATTATCTCAAGCAGTTCAGTTCATTATTTTTCACAATAAATGTGTCAAATGACGCACATCCAGTAATGTGTGATTCAACACATTTCCTCAAACCTAAAGCACACCCAAACACATGGATCTGATGAACTTCTCTCTCTCTCTCTTCCTCTCTCTCTCTTTCTCTCTCTTCCTCTCTCTCTCTCTCTCTCTCTCTCTCTCTTTCCCTATCTCTCACCCTCTCTCAACTCTATTGTTTTAATGCTGTATTTTGACTTCATCTACTTTGGCTCACCTAGAGGGGATCCTTTAAGCTGACACACTGTCTTCTATGGAGTTGTTGGTTTGACCATTCGTGAACTTTGCAGTACGCTTTGAAAGGACATGTTCACGCAGCATCCGTGGTTTAAACGGTCCATGAATCTGTGTCAGCCCTTAAGAACAGTGAAACATTTTAAGCCAGTTTTGAATAGTCTTTTCCACTGAATGTTTTTACATTGGTTACACTAAAACAGTTCAAGCATTTAAACAAGGAATATACAAAATTGTATGGCAAAGCAAATAATTCTTTGAAGCTTCCTTTCCCATGTCTCATTTGCACCCCACAGCAAACAGGGTGCAAACCATATTACCTATAAAAATCATTTAACATCCTACATTAACAGCCTGGCTTCTATATTATAAAGTTAACTGGTGAATCTTCATGTGTTGCCATGACTCCATGGCAAGTTCTGGATTCAGTTCTTCTAGTGATTTGTTTTACACTCCATCTGAAGGAACGCTCTCACGTCTCTATAAACTAACAAACCTCTGTGTTGTCTCAATCAGAGATAATCACAAAGCCTTAATGTAGGGAGCAGGAAAAATGCTTCATCTTTTTTCTGTGTTCAGCTGTATTCAGTCCCATTGCAGTGGAAACCAGATGCTCGGGCTGTAGCTTTAAATTTGTTTATTCTGTATATTTGGCTAATGAATGCTAACAGACAGCATGAGAGAAAACAGATGCAAAATTGTGCAAAAATCCCTGAAGTCTTTTTCAAAAAAGAAAGACTGGGGAACAGAGTGTTGGGGAAACACAGTGGATTTTTTTCAGACGTTGTAGCATCCATGTTTTAATGGCATGCCTACATTACTGTTCAAAAATCAGTAAGATTTTTAAAATAAATAATACTTTTATTCAGCAAGGATGCATTAAATTGATCAAAAGTGACAAAATACATTAATGATGTCACAAAATTTAGTAATATTTCAAATAAATTATGTTCTTTCTTCTTTCTATTCATCAAAGAATCCTGAAAAATATATCATGGTTTCTACAAAAATTCTAAGCAGTGTTTACTTAAACTGTTTGTCTTTAAACTGTTACATTGATAATATGATTTCACTGATTTCTGTATGTCACCATTTATTCACTCAATCTGTTTACATTTACCTTAGCTTTTCCACATCCACCTATGAATTTGTAATGTTTCCATTCAGATGTTTTTATGTATATTTTGAATTTATGCATAAAAACAGCTGGATTGGAAACAAGACTACTGTTACATTATGTTGAGAATTTATATTATGCTAATTTAATTTAATTTTCATATTGTTCATACTGTTGAAAAAATGTTTTATAAAATAAATTGACATTGCCAAAAAAAAAAAAAAAAAAAATATTCTAAACAATTCAAGTTTGTACTGTCGGGTTACTTTTGAAACATTTGATGAAACTGAAATTCTCAATTTAAAATGAAAATGTAATTTAATATTTTTTTGCAAAGATAAAGGACAAAATATGTTTGCAGTTACATATTAACAAGGTCATAGCCAGGTATATTTAATAAAAACAAGACTAACACAAAAAAATCTAGCTTGTATTGTTGTGTTACTTTTGACCCACCTGTGTGTTACTTTCATCCCAACTGACTGGGTCGAAAGTAACAATGTGCAATTTATGTTCAAAGTGAAATTATACTGAAGCTGTTCTACATTTGTACAAAATACCACCTGGTATTGATAGACCACACTTGTGAGTTATTGACCACAGCAAAAATATATCGCTGTCTAAAACATTATCTTTTAAAATTACATTTTAAAAGAAAATTACATTAAAATTACATTTTTGTGAAAAATGGTACTTTCGTCCCTGCTCTCCCCTACATCTCACGAACAAAACTTTTAGCCATGATAATTGTAATATATAATTGTATATATTATTATTTTATAATTGTATAAAATAATCCCGAAAAAAGCACAAACACGGCAGAGATGCCAAATTCAGTGGCTGGAATTAGCTGAGGTAAAGTGACGGCTCACAGACAGCAGCGGCAATTGACTTGTCACTCAAGTGACCACACCCTTAATTATGCAGAACTTTAAGGCTTAATATAATTTAAACGGATGAGTTATAAAAAAAAAATTCACCCCCCTCAGAGTTGTCATGAAGGGCAAAATTAGCAGTATAGACCAAAACCACAATTTGTTCCAGCTGTAAACATGTTTTTTCTGCTGTAAAGTTGAGCATTTTAACATGGGGCTCAATGAGATTCTGCTCTCTTTTGGAGCCTGTCCCTAGCGGCCAGTCGATGAATTGCAGTTTAAGTCACTTCCGTATTGGCTTCAAGAGAAACTGGGGGAGGTTGCCACTTGGTATAAACACACGTTTCACTCGACTGCAAAACAATCAAGAATTAATCAGTAGCTGTATACAGAGTTGTGAGCATGCTTAGGGTGAAGGTGAAAACTGTTTAACTTCACTGAATACCACATGCCTGAAACACACACACACACATACTCAGATTCACAGAAAGCATCAACACACATGTCTGTCATGATGAGTTTAGATAAAATAGTATATAGTCTACACAATCTGTCCTTTTGTCCAAGTGGAGAGCATCACACACCCACACACACACACAAACACACACACACACACATACACACACACAGACACACACACACACACATCATTTATAATCACTGAGTCTTTCTAACTGTGGTGCCTGGATATTATCAGAACTACATTTATATAAACTGGATTCTTTACTTTTTCTGTCATGTTTTCTTTGCTGTGGCTTCATGTGCTCTTAATCAGATAAGTTTGGCCAGAACGTCTCTTTACTGTGATGGAGTCATCCACACAGAATTCACCCCTAATTGACACAGTGTGTTTGTGCCTGAATGACTATGTAAGTGTGGTAAAGTATGTGTGTGTGTAATGAATGCAAGCAACTTTTAATCTATATTATCATTAATTTATGCTTATTATTCATTTTTCACATAAGCAATTTGATTTTTTTTTGTTTTTTTTTTTTTATTTTTTTTTTGTATTTGTTAAATATTGTTACTTCAAAATGCACATAAAAACAGAGTGATGGAAACATAGCTAACGATGACAGAACCAACCAGTGTTGCCAGATTGGAAAAGTCCAAGTATCGTACCAGAAGCTCAAAATTATCATATTTGGAAGAAAATTATCGTACATGACTTTTTTTTATATGTTTTGATCTGAGCTGCTGTATAGATAAATGAACTAAATTAATAACAAATGATTTTTTTCAACGGAATGACTCAATACTTCACTTATTTAAGCTGGACAATCACACTATTTTCTTCTAGAGCTGCTGTACAGCCAAAATTATGTTCCCTCTATCACTGTAAAGCTACTTTGACACAATCTGCATTGTAAAGAGCGCTATAGCCTATAAATAAATGTGACTTGACGAGTCAAACGTACAGAATACAGCTATTTATCTAGACCAACAACTTTTTGACACGACCTGCAAATTACCACAATAGATAAATAACTAGGCGTACTTTAGTGGGAAACAACTGACCTAACTTAGCGCCACGGCAGGAACGTTAACTTGTGCTCATGAGAGAGAGAGTCGTTCTCCACAATGATTGGCCGAGAAAACGTAACGTGAGATGAGATGGACGTTGACGTAGGATCCACAGCTAGATCAATGAGTATAAGCCCTATGATTACAACGACCATCATTTGAAGTGTCACAAAATTCTGAAATTATCATACATTATGGGATTTTTTTCATTATTGATCGTACATCGTACAGAGGTCAAAATTATTGTACAAATACGATAATTATCGTAGGTCTGGCAACACTGGAACCAACAATAAAAAGAACCAACCAATCTCCATAAACAACAAAATCCCTTTCCAGGCAGACTTTTCTTTGTTGTTGTCATATTTCATTCCATGTCTCTCCTCCAGTCATTCACTAGATACCTCTCATTTTTTAAAGTCTTGAAGACCACTCATGATGATCAGAGGCACAGCAACAACTACTTGTTGCAAGCTGAGTGAAATATTTTGAATGCATGATGGCTTTTTTGCATGCCTCAAATATATTTATCTGACTGTTATACTATCTGAATCTGTTATGTATTTTAAAAAATACTATCTGTGTGCTAGTCAGTTTTCAGCTAATTATAGGGCTAGTTCACCCATATTTGAGAATTCTGTAATTTACTCACCCTCATGTCATTCCAAACTATGTTCCAAACCCCTAATTCTTTCAAATGTGGAACACCACAAATGAAGAAGAATGAAGAAGAAGAATTAGAAGACTGAGTGCACAAATCATATGGACCAGTTTCACTGTCCTTTTTTTTTTCCACTTTTGGAGCTTGTCAGCGCTCATCCCCATTTACTTACATTATATTCATTACATTCTTAAAAAGTTCACCTTTTGTGTTCTACAGAACCTAAAAACAGGTTTGGAATTACATGAGGGTGACAGAATTTTATTACTTTAGCAAAGGAACTGTATGCATGAATTTTATTTTTCCAAATAACGACATCTGACACTATAAAGAATGTGCCAATCATTTTCAATGACCAACAGCAATGTTCTTCATCAGTTTTATCCTGTGAGTTGAGGTCATCACTTACAGAAAGAGTAAGAGCTAAAACAAACAAAATTCCACACTGACACCTTAGAACCCAGATAGCAACTTTGTGCTGGCCCAGATCCGGCCTACATCTGCCACGCCTGGTATGATGATCTGGGGCATATGTGGCATGGAATGATGGCACTTGGGCGGACCGCTCATGTTTGCCAGATCTGAGCCACAAGCAGGCCATAGCAATGAACATGTCAGCCAAGAAAAAAGAAATAAACTAAAGAAATGAAGATGGTCTGTTTTGTTCCTTTATGAGATTTCAATGACGGTCGGTTTTGTTCCTTTACAGGATCTCAGTGATGGTCGGTTTTGTTCAACTGCGAGATCTCAAAGACAGGTGATTTTGTTCAGTTGTGAGATCTCAATGACAGTCGGTTTTGTTCGGTTATGAGATTTCAATGACGGTCGGTTTTGTTCAGTTATGAGATTTTAGTGATGGTCGGTTTTGATCGCTTACGAGATTTCAAAGACGGTTTTGTTTCTTTGTTCTTTTACAAGATTTCAAAGACAGTCTGTTTTTTTCGAGATTTCAATGACGGTCTGTTTTGTTCCTTTATGAGATCTCTATGACAGTCAAGTTTGTTCCTTTACAAGATTTCAATGACGTTCGGTTTTGTTCCTTTACAAGATATCAATGGGGGTCAGTTTTCAATGACGGTCGGTTTTCTTCTCTTACGAAATTTCAAAGACAGTTATGTTTTGTTACGAGATCTCAATGACTGTCAGTTCTGTTTCCTTACGAGATTTTAATGATGGTCGGTTTTGTTCCTTTACGTGATTTCAATGACAGTCGGTTTTGTTCCTTTACAAGATCTCAATGGCGGTCGGTTTTGTTCCTCTACAAGATTTCAATGACAGTCGTTTTTTTTGTTTGTTTGTTTCTTTGCGACATTTCAGTGATGGGCGGTTTTATTCGGTTACAAGATTTCAATGACAGTTGGTTTTGTTTCTTTATTCTTTTACGAGATTTTAAAGACAGTCTGTTTTTTCGAGATTTCAATGACGGTCGGTTTTGTTCCTTCAGGTGATCTCAATAGCAGTCAGTTTTGTTCTTTTACGAGATGTCAATGACTGTCAGTTTTGTTTCATTACGAGATTTCAATGACTGTCAGTTTTCAATGATGGTCGGTTTTCTTCTGTTACGATATTTCAAAGACAGTTTTGTTTCATTACGAGATCTCAATGATGGTTGGTTATGTTCCTTTATGAGATTTCAATGACAGTCGTTTTTTTGTTGTTTCTTTGCGACATTTCAGTGATGAGCAGTTTTGTTCGGTTACAAGACTTCAAAGACGGTTTTGTTTCTTTGTTCTTTTACAAGATTTCAAAGACAGTCTGTTTTTTCGAGATTTCAATGACAGTCGGTTTTGTTCCTTTACAAGATTTCAGTGACGGTCGGTTTTCTTCTGTTACGACATTTCAATGACGGTCGGTTTTGCTCCTTTAGGTGATCTCAATAGCAGTCAGTTTCGTTCTTTTACGAGATCTCAATGACTGTCAGTTTTGTTTCATTACGAGATTTTAATGACGGTCGGCTTGGTTTCTTAACAAGATTTTAATGACAGTCGGGTTTGTTCCTTTACAAGATTTCAATGATGGTCGGTTTTGTTCCTTTTTTACGAGATTTCAGTGACGGTCGATTTTGTTTGGTTACGAGATTTCAAGGACTGTCAGTTTTCAATGACGGTCGGTTTTCTTCTGTTACGATATTTCAAAGACAGTTCTGTTTCGTTACGAGATCTCAATGACGGTTGGTTATGTTCCTTTATGAGATTTCAATGACGGTCGGTTTTGTTGCTTTACAGGATCTCAATGATGGTCGGTTTTGTTCAGTTGTGAGATCTCAATGATGGTCGGTTTTGTTCGCTTACGAGATTTCAAAGACAGTCTGTTTTTTAGAGATTTCAATGACAGTCGGTTTTGTTCCTTTATGAAATTTCAGTGACGGTCGGTTTTCTTCTGTTACGAGATTTCAAAGACAGTCAGTTTTGTTTTGTTACGTGATCTCAGTGACGGTTGGTTATGTTCCCTTGCGAGATCTCAATGACAGTTGAGTTTGTTCCTTTACAAGATTTCAGTGATGGTTGGTTATGTTCCTTTACGAGATTTCAATGACGGTCGGTTTTGTTCCTTTTCAAGATCTCAATGGCAGTCGGTTTTGTTCCTATACAAGATTTCAATGACCTTTTTGTGTTTGTTTCTTTGCGACATTTAAGTGATGGGTGGATTTCAATGACGGTCTGTTTTGTTCAGTTGTGAGATCTCAATGATGGTCGGTTTTGTTCAGTTGTGAGATCTCAATGACGGTCGGTTTTGTTCGGTTATGAGACTTCAATGATGGTCGGTTTTGTTTGCTTACGAGATTTCAAAGACAGTTGGTTTTGTTTCTTTTTTCTTTTACGAGATTTCAAAGACAGTCTGTTTTTTCGAGATTTCAATGACAGTCGGTTTTGTTCCTTTAGGTGATCTCAATAGCAGTCAGTTTCGTTCTTTTACGAGATCTCAATGACTGTCAGTTTTGTTTCATTACGTGATCTCAGTGACAGTTGGTTATGTTTCTTAACAATATTTCAATGACGATCGGTTTTGTTCCTTTTTTACGAGATTTCAAAGACAGTCTGTTTTTTTCGAGATTTCAATGACAGTCGGTTTTGTTCCTTTACAAGATTTCAGTGACGGTCGGTTTTCTTCTTTTACGAGATTTCGAAGACAGTCAGTTTTGTTTCGTTACTTGATCTCAGTGACGGTTGGTTATGTTCCCTTGCAAGATCTCAATGACAGTTGAGTTTGTTCCTTTACAAGATTTCAATGATGGTTGGTTATGTTCCTTTACGAGATTTCAATGACGGTCGGTTTTGTTCCTTTTCAAGTTCTCAATGGCAATCGGTTTTGTTCCTATACAAGATTTCGATGACTTTTTTTGTTTGTTTCTTTGCGACATTTCAGTGATGGGTGGTTTTGTTCGGTTACGAGATTTCAAAGACAGTCAGTTTCATTCTTTTACGAGATCTCAATGACTGTCAGTTTTGTTTCATTACGAGATTTCAATGACGGTCGGTTTTGTTCCTTTGCGAGATCTCAATGACAGTCGAGTTTGTTTTTCCCTTTTTAGCTAATACGTTGCACAATACACTCTACTGTTCAAAGTTTGGGGTCAGTCACTTTTTTCCATGTAAGTTGTAAGAACTAAATAAAGTACTATATCATTTGTGATGTGAAACTAACTAACTAACTACCTGCATGGTATGTGATGTAATGTAGGGATTAGGGTTTCACCCCTTATTTTCTGGGGTTTATTTTAACCCTTTATTCAGTACAGTTTATGGTCACTGTACTGGGGCATTGGGCGGTATGTGATGTGCTGTATGGACTATTTTATACCAGGGTTACACCCCTTATATTCTGGGGTTTATGTTAACCCTTTATACAGTACAGTTTATTGCAACTGTACTGGGGCGTTAGAACCCACTCAGGAAACAGGTTGATCAGACCCGCTGGCCTCTCTAACACCTCTTCCAGCAACTACCCAGTCTCCCAGGAGGTCTCTCATCCAGATATAGACCGGATTCAACTGTGCTTAGCTTCAGTGGGTGTGCAGGTGAAAGCTTCAGGTTGACCGCTGCAGGGCTTCTTAAGCATCTTTCCAACCATAGACCCTCTTATGTAGCCAAAATAAATGGGAATATACTGCAAAATATGATGTGATATATTACATAATACATTTCCATATATGTTTCCATATATGGGAAACTATTGCTTATATTTTTCAATGTACTGCAGTACATACATTAACCATGCATGGTTACACACCGATCAGGCATAACATTATGACCACCTTCCTAATATTGTGTTGGTCCCCCTTTTGCTGCCAAAACAGCCCTGACCTGTTAAGGCATGGACTCCACTAGACCCCTGAAGGTGTGCTGTGGTATCTGGCACCAAGATGTTAGCAGCAGATCCTTTAAGCCCTGTAAGTTGCGAGGTGGGACCTCCATGAATCGGACTTGTTTGTTCAGCACATCCCACAGACGCTCGATTGGATTGAGATCTAGGGAATTTGGAGGCCAAGTCAACACCTCGAACTTGTTGTTGTGCTCCTCAAACCATTCCTGAATCATTTTTGCTTTGTGTCAGGATGCATTATCCTGCTGAAAGAGGCCACAGCCACCAGGGAATACCATTTCCATGAAAGGGTGTACATGATCTGCAACCATGCTTAGGTAGGTGGTACGTGTCAAAGTAACATCCACATGGATGACAGTACCCAAGGTTTGCCTTCTTCCCATAGTGCATCCTGGTGCCATGTGTTCCTCAGGTAAGTGACGCACACGCACCCGGCCATCCACGTGATGTAAAAGAAAACATGATTCATCAGACCGGGCCACCTTCTTCCATTGCTCCGTGGTCCAGTTCTGATGCTTACGTGCCCACTGTTGCCGCTTTCGGCGGTGGACAGGGGTCAGCATGGGCACCCTGACTAGTCTGCAGCTATGCAGCCCCATACGCAACAAACTGCGATGCACTGTGTATTCTGACAGCTTTCTATCAGAACCAGCATTAACTTCTTGAGCAATTTGAGCTCCAGTAGCTCGTCTGATGGATCGGACCACACGAGCCAGCCTTCGCTCCCCACGTGCATCAGTGAGCCTTGGCCGCCCATGACCCTGTCGCCGGTTCACCACTGTTCCTTCCTTGGAC
This sequence comes from Mylopharyngodon piceus, assembly GCA_039654765.1. NCBI lineage: Eukaryota > Metazoa > Chordata > Actinopteri > Cypriniformes > Xenocyprididae > Mylopharyngodon > Mylopharyngodon piceus. The sequence continues at coordinate 15,402,684 of CM077443.1, forward strand.
CGCTTTTGATAGATACTGACCACTGCAGACCGGGAACACCCCACAAGAGCTGCAGTTTCGGAGATGCTCTGACCCAGTCGTCTAGTCATCACAATTTGGCCCTTGTCAAACTCGCTCAAATCCTTACGTTTGCCCATTTTTCCTGCTTCAACATATCAACTTTGAGGACAAAATGTTCACTTGCTGCCTAATATGTCCCACCCACTAACAGGTGCCGTGATGAAGAGATAATCAGTGTTATTCATTTCACCTGTCAGTGGTAATAATGTTATGCCTGATCGGTGTATATTGATGAACATTTAGACATGAAGACAAAATAGCATTTTATGTAAAATTCATAAAGTTTTGTCCTTTATTGCATATATATATATATATATATATATATATATATATATATATAGCACATACATGTTCCCATATAAATGTGAATGTATGTACACCATTCACGGAATGAGTTTGCTTGGTATTTATTCCATAAAGTATTAACAGATGGTAGTGAGCTACAATGATTCATATTTAGTTGTATAGATAAGTGTTTTGGCGTAGGCCCCGTCCTTAGTGCGAATCCTGGGGGATGCAGATTCAGCTGGACAGGGCCAACCTGGTGTTGGTGGGGAGGATGGAGGGGAACATCAGGATCATCAACTGCGAACGTGAAACAGAGAGTTCAGTGCTTATATACTCCAGGTGTAAAGCAGTGATTGGCCAGACCTAGTATGAATGAATGACGTGGCATTAGAGTCTTCCTGGTAGAACTTACGCTAAAGCTCTCATTTCCCAGCATGCTTTGCTTCTGACTGTTAAAGGAAGGGTCAATGTTGAAATTAAGTGTTATTTCATGTGTTTTGCTCAATATTAATATAGGGGGAGATCTGTTAGAGTTTATTGTTCTATTATTTTGAAATTTAAAATGGTTTCTGGTATGTCTGAGTTTTTGGGGTTACCATTGTGCTGAAGAGTAGAGCCTGTGGTTAGGCTGAAGTACATACAAACATATATTATTTATGTAAAGACATGAAAGATCATGATTGGCTTTTTGGTGAATGGATTAGTACATGCAGGTGTGCTTGTGCTGTTGTTAACTAAATATATAAAATTTTGAAATTCACAAAATAGTGCCTTATAAATTGCAGTGTATGTGTACTGCTCATATCAGTTTTTTCAAACTCAATTTCTAGGGCCTGTATCAGAAAGGAGGTTAAGTGAAAACTCTGAGTATGTTAACCCTGAAATGAGGGAAACTCTGGGTTTTCCATTACAGAATGGGAGGTATGTCAAACCTGAGAAAGTGGGGTAAGTCAAGCTCGTTTCTGAAAGGATAACTTATACTCAGAGTCAGTTACCATGGTAACTTATTCTGTGAGCCTAACCTGGTCAGAAGCAGGTTTTCTTCAGTAAACCCAGAGTTTCTTTCAGTCTCCTCCCCCTTTTTAAAGCACAAGCAATGTTTAATTACTTCATTCATTCATTCATTCACAATGAAAAAATGCAGTGTCTTATTTTGTCTTATTTCAAGTACAAATATCTAAACATTCTTAAATCAAGATGCATTTTCTATATAAGAAAATTATATAAGATATTTAGTCTTGTTTCCTGGGGTAATTTAAATAAATTAAGTGCATTTTACTTAAGTAAAATTATCTGCCAATGTGGTCATAAAAATAATCTTAATGCAAACGGAAAACAAGATTATTCAGAGTGTCTATTACTAAGTGCAAATTTACACTAACTCCGCCCACCAATGTCACACAAGGTTAAAAATGACGCACGTGATTTAACGGCTTCAGTAGTGTAGGCAGTAGCACGATTTATACTAAGCCTGATTTATACTTTCGCCTGGCTCCGCACCGTGAGCCTCCGCTGACTGCACGCGAACCTCCCCAAACGGACGAGATGTTTTACTTAACGTTGTTCTATTCTTTGTTCTCTTGTTCTCTTGTGTTTCTGTTTGTCTCTTTTTTCTGTTCTCTTTGTTCCTTCAGTGATTCTTCTTGTTAACAGGCTTGTTAATGCTAAGATGATTTTATAAATAATATATAAAGATTTTGTGGCTCAGATAAGGTCCAGTTCTGGTTTATTTCTTTGCTCTTGGCTGACATGTGGCATTGCTATGGCCTGCTCAGATCTGGCAAACAGGAGCGGTCCACCCAAGTGCCATCATTCCACACACATGGGCCGGATCTGGGCCAGCACAAAGTTGCTATCTGGGAATAAAAATCATCCACCACTTCAATACCACATCACCACATCTTATTTAATTAAAGCATCATGCCTTATACTAACTTAAATCACCAAACCTCAGCAGTGTATTTGCGAACAACTTTGTCATAACCTCAGACACACAATTAACAGACACAAAAAATTCTAACCTCACAAATAAACAAAAATCATGCACGACTAAACCACATCCTGTTTCGACCAACCAACACAATAAATTAAAAAAAATTTAAACATACCAAACATGAGCTAAACATCCTATAAAAACCACACAATAACACAAGAGTAACAGCTACCAAAGCACAACCACGGATGTCTTATAAATTCTTTATCCCTTACACATTTATGGGTTAGTGTGTAAGTCAAAAGACTCAAATGAAAAAGAAAAAAAAAATGTTACAGCTGTTGAACTGATTAAAAAAAACCTTTAAACGACCCGTAAACACAACGTTATGTATGTTATAAACGCAAACACACACACACACACACACACACACACACACACACGCACACACCCCTTGATCCAATGGCCAGCTGCATATTACTTGATATGCTTTGTTGGTCTGACTTGAATGGGCATTAAAAGCAAAAATGGTGACATCATGTCCTATGACAAAAAAGAGCTAAAAGTGTTTTTGTTATGTTTTTTAAAGTGTTGCATGAAGACTTATTTTCTCATAAAATCTTGTAAAAAAGATTTGTTTTCAACTGTTTACAAGAATCCTCAACCACACAACTGATGCCAGCCTTATAAAGCCTTAGCTTGGGCAGCTTTCTTGACATTGTTTTTCCCCAAAATCTTAATAGCCTTACAAAGCTCTAGAGAAAGAGTAGCCTATAACATTATAACATTGTGCACAGCAAAAGCCATTACAAATGGTTAAGAATTTTGATAAAGGGTCCGGGTGTGTCTTGGGTTGAAGAAAATGGGATTAGTTTTAATGAAAACATGAGATATCTGCACATTATCAAAGGTGCTGTGACGCCAAAGTGAGTTATTTTAACACCAAAACACAATCTAAAGCATGCTTTGTATATTGTGATTAGATATGATTTTACAAGAAATTTTGTCTTGAAGTTGATTGACGCATTTAAAGGCAAATCTTATTTCGGTTTTAATAATTACACCGTTTTGGGGAAAGGCTATTGAAAATGATATAAAAGTAGAAGAATACAACATGTTTTTTGCATGGCACAGTGTCATTGTCATTTAAGAGATAAAAGGGAACACAGGCACTGACAATTTACACAAAGAATTCTCAATAGAGTATTGCATGAAGAACAAACCATTACCACCAGGCAGTGCATAGTGAGTAATCAGATGGTTTCATGCCATGTTTTTGATGGAGCCAAAAGAAAAAGCCATTTTCTAAGGACATTGTTTTCCCCCTTCCCCTATCAATAGGCATTGGTCAACAACATTGACTTAAAGGGATAGTTCACCCAAAAAATGAAAACTCTTATATTGTTCCAAACTTGTATGAGTTTCTTTCTTCTGTTGAACTAAAAAGAAGATATTTTAAAGAATGTTGGTAACCAGAAAGTTGGCGGATGCCATTGACTTTCGTAGGATAAAAAAAAAAAATACTATGGAAGTCAATGAATGCCGTCTACTGTTTGGTTACCAACATTCTTCCAAATATCTTTTGTGTTCAACCCTTTAAAAAGACAGGGGAATGTGCTCCAATGCTCTTTTGTTTACAGCTTGTAAAATTAAGTGAAAGATACATTTGAACCCAAATTGTAGAGAGAAAAAAACGATCACCAAAGACATGATAAAAAGATGTTTTTTGTCAATACCATTTAATAATACTCGCCATATTCTTGTATTTAAGAACAGGCACCCATCTTCTGCCATCCTTACAATTTTGTGTTTTACAGTAGCTCAGCTTTATATTTCTATAGCATCGCTGTCAAAGAGTAATTATGTGGTAAAGTGGATTAACTTATTGTATAGGTAACAAAGTTATCATGAGCATTGTAATGTCTGAATCGGATGTCATAAGAAATGTCAGTAGACAGGGAGGACAAGCAGTTCGTTCAGAAATCTGTAGGATCTTACCTTCATGCTGTGGAAACACAAACCGGAGGACAGAACACAACGAGTGCAAGACTGAAAAGGGGCGGGGATACATAAGATATAGATATATATATACTATATACATAGATATCGTTTCTGTAGTGACGTTGTTTAGCAGTTGTGATAAATATGTAGTGCAATACTAGTGTGTATAAAGCAGTTTAATGCCTTCAAACAAAAGCTGGCAGTGGAATTGTTAAGAAAAGGAACAAACATTTAAGACTTTCTTGATTTACAAGGGAAGAAGATACAACTAAGATCCAATACAATGCGAAATTCTTCAAGGAAAATACTGAGCATCTTCTCTGCCAAATGAAGTAGGTTAGACTTTTTTACTGTTGTTATGGAGAGAGCTTGCACGTTTAGGCTTATTTACTGTAACAACTTTAATTCTTACTAGTCTTTTATGATAACATTATATACATTCATAGTGTTTCTTTTTGTTTTCTTTTCTAAACATGACTTATTGCTGTTGTACACCCTCTACATTCTTATCATGGGTTTGTATTCTGTTTTATTAACAGTTTTAATTGATCATTAAGGTGTCCGATATTGGAAAAAAAAAAAAAAAAAATTAGAGTCATTGAGTAATTTATTCAATTGACTCATTCAAACGGCTGATTGATTCAGGAACGATGCAAGTGACTGTTTATGAATGAGTCATTGAATCGTTCAGTAATGAAACACTGTTGTCAGTTGCTTAGAGAGATGACAATACAGTTCTTCTGTGGCTTTGTTTGGAACTATTTTCTATGGCAGATTAGCAAAAACAGCCAATTTTGACAATATTGCATCAAAAATGTAATATTAAATGCAATAATAAATTGTTTATTAAACTGTTGTTTAAAATGTATCACATCTGCAATCGTAATATTCTGGCAAAGCATCTTTCAATGGAATTAAACTTAAAATCGAGATATGGCTTAGTGCGCTTATCAAAAAAGCTACTTATTTACTGAAATAAGTAAATATAAGTCTGTGTAGTGCTGCATGTTTCAGAATGAAGCGCAGCACTGTTCATGCGAGCAGTTCGTGGTCAGGAGAAGACTTCAAGTGAATACAAACCAAAGTTATAAGTTTGGAGTGGTTTTCTGAAGTGGTCAAGTAATGTTTTTCTTTTTGTAATACATGCCGGTGAATTGCAGAGCTTCACTACATCACTTCCACATCATTATGAACAGATGCTTTTTTTGCTTTCTTTGTTATTGAAACTATTGCAATTTTAACTGTAAATGACTGTAAAAATGCTACTGTATAAACGTCAATTGGTTCACAGTAAGTCTTACTATATAGGGTGAAAAAGTGCAATAGATTTTATATTTCATGTAATGAAAAAAAGTACTGTTTTGGAAGTAAAAATGAACAAATCATCTTATAATTTACAGTAAAAAAAACCCATAAACTGACAGAATTCCCTGTGTAACACTTCATATTTGATGATTTTTCATAATAATGTTTCTTGTCATCAGTTATGTAGCTACAGTACAGATTTCTTACATCATATGTTATTAAATTCATGTTTATTACATTATTTTAGTGTTGTGTCTTACCATGATGGTATTTTGTATTTGTTGCTTGACACTGTGTGCACCTTCTATATATTATCATTTACCTCAGCTTATTGATTAGTTACTTATGATGAACTTTAATCATCATGTGGCTTTTTTTTTTTTTTTTACCTTCTGTGTTATTATGTTGGTTGTCAGTGTTTGGTAAAGGTGCAAAACTTTTAGTAGCAGAGTGGCCTTACTATTTCAGCAGAAAAGGATTGCTGGATTTACCGGTTTAAAATGTATTATTAATATTATTATTATTATTATTATTATTATTATGTAAATTACAGTTTTAAATTGTAACATTTACAGGTTGTTCTCTAAATATGTTTACTTTGTTACTGTATTTTTTACAGAATTATTCTGGCAGTCCCTCATAGTCCTTTTACCGGGATGTCATAGCAACCTCTTTCCCTGCGGCACTCTCTCATGTTCCTCTGACCTGGCAATGAAATAGTAAAACCACAGGAGCTCTCAGGGATCACGCCTTGCTAAAACCTCAGGGCCAGACTGGAAGCCAGCCTGTTCTGCCCCGGCCCAGAGTGGACCCAAGGGGGAAACCCCACCCAGACAAAAAGCTCCAGGTTTGATTGACAGCATAGAGTCATCACTCCACCACTGACCACACACTTATGATATTCATCACATTTGGCCCAGACACTTTTAATTAAGGAACTGGACACTAGATAGAAAACAGCTCTGTGTAACAGCTGTGGCTGAGTGTCTGTTTCAATACAATAGTGAATTTAGGAAATAAACTAAAAATCAATCCACAGTTACAACTAATGCACATATTTATCAACTACTTTGGAGGATGGAGTATTTCAATTAACGACCTGAACAACTTGATGAATTGGAATAGAATCACCTTGTGCCCCATTTGTTGTGTTGATGCTTTGGCTTCTTATAATTAGATCATTTTTAACACAAGCAAAAATAAAGACATTATGAAGAGAAAGGTGTTCACACTGAGAAACATCTGCAAGGCTCCAATTCCAATACACTTTAGCAAACTAAATGTATTACACATAAAAGTTTGGAAAAGTCATTAAATCATGACAAAAAGATTTAAAAAGAACTGACACCAAACCCTGTGTGGACTTTATTCTGTATCAATTTAAAACACATTTTCAGTGAGATATTTTCAGTAAATTCCTGTGCAGACATGATATAAAAACAGTAAACAAAAAAATTCCTGTAGGTTTCATAAGCAATTGTGATGTCAAAATATTCAGACTTGATAGATAACACATTTTCCAGTGAAAAATGTGAACTAGATGAGAACTGAGCCTGCTAGTTTTTCTAGTTATCAAGTTTCACTGAAATTCATCAGAACATCATATCCTTTGTCATACACATTTCAAAATACTTTCTACTGAAGAACATGAACAGGAAATGTTGACCATTAAATTCAGCCTCACAGCTTTTTACAAAAGAGCTGAGGGCCTGGGAACAACTGTTAAGGTTAGAAAGGGGGAGAGATGGATTGTGTGTGTGAGAGAGAAGGAGGAAAGGCGTGTTGTTCTCTTAATCTTATGATTTTAGTTTCACACAAACCTCAAGGGAGTGACATTGAAATTCAACCCAGATAGTAAAGAATTAGACATTAGCAATCATTTGATTGGGCTGCATGGTCTAAAACAGTACTTTGAAATCACATAAACTGATTAGGCCTTCTTGACTTGTTCAGTATCTTTATAAATAACATGGTACAGAGAATTAAGTTAATGCCAGGTCCCAAGAAATAACCAAAAATATCTCTAAAGGGCACCACTGTTTCTAGACTTGTGTATGAGTGTACTATCATAATTTGTGTGTACAAAACAGTCATGGTTGCTCATACTGTACCACTAATATGCAAAACACGGTGTCAATTAAAAAAAGAGGGAATTATTTCTTATTTCACTGGGAATAACTGTGACTTCACCTATGACTGACTCACATGGTTGTCTGTGTTTTGGGCCACATGAAAGGTAGATATGGTCATAAACAGCTGTACGGACATAAAAAATGTAATGTTATTTACCAAACAAATTGAATCTACAGTCTTCCTCTAAAGATGTTAGTCATCTTTATTCAATAAAATGTGGTTTGTAAAAAATGTTCACTGGTCTATCTGTCTTGTTTGCCCTTTTTTTAATGTTTTTACTTAGTTACATTTGCACTAATATATATTGTACACCATTTTTTTCTCATTTGCATGCAGTCAATTATAAAATTTGAACAGACACAAAAACAGAAATGAAATCGGTGATCTTGAGCCATGATCCTTTCTTAAAAACCTTCAATAAAACTGGAAAACAAAATCATAAATTTACAATTTTGTTGAGCACTAATGATTAAAACCAACTGTGTATTTGAAAATGTGTTTTGAAATTTGTTTTGCCGGTCACGTACTTTCAAACAGTCACGTTTTTAATGCATACAGTCAAACATGTTGAAGTAAAGCTCCATGTAAATCTGATATAACAGTTCATTACGTCTATATACGATGACTTCACTTTTTGGGCAGTTCTTTTAGTGGGCTATAGCTTTAAGCATGTGCCCCCTGAGGAGCATGGATGTTTGTTTACAATAGCCCGCTGTGTGATCTCCAATGGGTGGTATAATAACAAACAGACTCTATGTTTACAGCCTCCACACACATGCTGAATTTAATTCTACATGGCAAGGTTGGCTAACTGCAACAGTCCGATCTGAAGAAATGACATTAACAAAAAAAAGATCCTCTCCACACACAGAATAGTTAAGAATTATAGTCCCAGTATTTCAATTAAAGATAAACTGCCTGAAGAAAAAGCTTATGGAATGATGATTGTAAAAAGGCCTTATGTGCCCGACCACATCAATTCCTGGACTGAGATTTTTATAGATTGTAAACCATGTGCATATAAGGGAATCTTCAAGTGTGAGAGGCTGAAGCCAAAGACTAAATTAATACAATGTCTATTTTATAATTGGCATTTCATAGTTTGCAAGTGCCATAATAGTAGGAAACTTCTATTAATTCCTGATAGCCTTGACTTATTTTTATGACAATGACTAAATAGTTACTACAGAGCCCATATTGATTCAACAGCCACCAATTAGTCCGATTTTGTTTAGCTGGCTGGGGGATGCATAGCTGAGCCTGATGGCTGTTGGAACGAATGTTTGCCTGTTTTTCTCTTTCAGGCAAAGTTACATTCAGTCGGCTGCTGAAGAGGCTCTTTTGTCTATGCAGTGGTCATGCAGGGTTTGGGATTCATTTCCATGATTGCATGCAGTTTGGAAAGCATTCACAGCAGTCATCTTTAAATGACTCCAATAACCTGGACTGCCAGAGCAAGTGGGCATTAGCCCTTGCAGAAACTACAGGTGCAATTCCTCAGCACTCAAAACGACAAGATAAGGTGAAAACCAAATGCAGATTTGATTAAACTTTAAAAAAACAACCGTGAACTTGACAAAATCAGACATAGGACAAACCACTGGAGAGCTAAATGTGTCAGCTACACTGTTTCAGGACATTCTGATGTTGTATTCCAAAATAAGAGCCCCCCAAACTTCAAATATACGCTGTTTTGACTATACATTCAGAAAATCTTAAAAATAAAAGTGCTAGTTTTCACAGACCAAATTCACCTCAGATGGAGAGTACACCTTCTCATAGTGTCAACTAAACTGTTTCAGGACAGTCTGATGTTGTATTCCAAAATAAGAGCCCCCCCAAAACGCATGTTTAGGTTTTGTCTATACATTCAGAAAATCATAAAAATAAAAGTGCTAGTTTCCACAAACCAAATTCACCTCAGATGGACAGTACATCTTCTCACAGTGTCAACTACACTGTTTCAGGACATTCTGATGTTGTATTCCAAAATAGGAGCCCCCCCAAAACTCATATATACACTTTTTTGTCTATACATTCCGAAAATTATAAAAAGAAAAGTCCTAGTTTCCACGGACGAATTTCACCTCAGATGGAGAGTACAACTTCTCACAATGTCAACTACACCGTTTCAGGATGATCTGGTGCGGACTTTACTTTCTATCTGTTTATGAGTGTATTGGGGGGGGGGGGTGTACTCTCTATCTGAGGTGAAATTGGTCTGTGGAAACTAGGACTTTTCTTTTTATTATTATCTGAATGTATAGACAAAACAGCATATATATGAAGTTTGGGGGGCTCTTATTTTGGAAAACTAAATCAGAATGTCCTGAAATGATGTAGTTGACACCGTGAGAAGGTGTACTCTCCATCTGAGGTGAAATTGGTCTGTGGAAACTAGGACTTTAATTTTTATTATTATCTGAATGTATAGACAAAACAGCCGAAACATGAGTTTTAGGTGGCTTTTATTTTGGAATACAACATCAGAATGTTCTGAAACAGTGTAGTTGACACCGTGAGAAGGTGTACTGTCCATCTGAGGTAAAATTGGTTTGTGGAAACTAGCACTTTTATTTTTATGATTTTTTGAATGTATAGACAAAACAGTGCATAGATATGAAGTTTGGGGGGCTCTTATTTTGGAATACAACATCAGAATGTCCTGAAACGGTGTAGTTGACACCATGAGAAGGAATACTGTCCATCTGAGGTGAATTTGGTTTGTGGAAACTAGGACTTTTATTTTTATGATTTTTGAATGTATAGACAAAACAGTGCATAGATATGAAGTTTGGGGGGCTTTTATTGTGGAATACAACATCAGACTGTCCTGAAACAGTGTAGTTGACACCGTGAGAAGGTGTACTGTCTATCTGAGGTGAATCTGGTTTGTGGAAACTAGAACTTTTCTTTTTATGATTTTCTGAATGTATAGACAAAACAGCCGAAACATGAGTTTTGGGGGGCTCTTATTTTGTAATACAACATCAGAATGTCCTGAAACGGTGTAGTTGACACTATGAGAAGGTGTACTCTCCATCTGAGGTGAATTTGGTCTGTGGAAACTAGCACTTTTATTTTTAAGATTTTCTGAATGTATAGACAAAACAACCTATATTTGAAGTTTGGGGGGCTCTTATTTTGGAACACAACATCAGAATGTCCTGAAACAGTGTAGTTGACACCGTGAGAAGGAGTACTGTCCATCTGAGGTGAATTTGGTTTGTGGAAACTAGCACTTTTATTTTTATGATTTTTGAATGTATAGACAAAACAGTTCATAGATATGAAGTTTGGGGGGCTTTTATTTTGGAATACAACATCAGACTGTCCTGAAACAGTGTAGTTGACACCGTGAGAAGGTGTACTGTCTATCTGAGGTGAATTTGGTTTGTGGAAACTAGAACTTTTATTTTTATGATTTTCTGAATGTATAGACAAAACAGCCGAAACATGAGTTTTGGGTGGCTCTTATTTTGGAATACAACATCAGAATGTTCTGAAACTGTGTAGTTGACACCGTGAGAAGGTGTACTCTCCATCTGAGGTGCAATTGGTTTGTGGAAACTAGCACTTTTATTTTTATGATTTTTTGAATGTATAGACAAAACAGTGTATATTTTAAGTTTTGGGGGCTTTTATTTTGGAATACAACATCAGACTGTCCTGAAACTGTGTAGTTGTCACGGTAAGAAGGTGTACTGTCCATCTGAGGTGAATTTGGTCTGTGGAAACTAGGACTTTTCTTTTTATGATTTTCTGAATGTATAGACAAAACAGCGTATATTTTAAGTTTTGGGGGCTTTTATTTTGGAATACAACATCAGACTGTCCTGAAACTGTGTAGTTGTCACCGTAAGGTGTACTGTCCATCTGAGGTGAATTTGGTCTGTGGAAACTAGGACTTTTCTTAGTTTTAGAAGGTATGGACAAAACATTGTATATATGAGTGTTGGAGGGATTTTATTTTGGAATTTAGCAGCAGACAGTGTCAGACTGTGAGGTGTACTGTCATTTTCAGGTGACTTTGGCCTGTTAAATTTTTATCTATATTTATTTATTTAGGCCTTTTTTCCCATTTACTCGGGGAGACTTTTGTTTTGGAATTCAGCATATCATACAGTGACAGGGTCCGAGGTGTACTATCATTTTCAGGTGAAATTGGGCTGTGAAATATATATATTTTTTATTATTTTCATTTATTCAGACAGACTGACTGAATAAATGAATGTGAAATCGCTTAGACACAAGATTACTTGTTTTCAGATCAGTTCTCTGACGGTCTTACCGTAATAGCCAGTGTATGCGCGAACCGCAAAATATAGTGGCGGCTAGATTGACCGTGCATTTCGCAGTGGCAGCTGGCTTGACCGCAGTGACGTACTACAGAAATAGAAACCGTTTCTAAAATAGAATTGTCGCGTGTCATCGTCGCGACTGGTTAGGACAAAAACTCTGATTAACATGGAAAAGATACATTTTATCACGTGTCGCGGACTCGCGGCGTCCTGTCGCGTCTGGTTAGGACACGGTGCAACTCGTTTTTTGAAATGTTGGCCATGTTTAGCATGAGAATTGGTGGATCCAAAATGGTCAATATTCATATTCATGTGTTTTATTCATATTTCATGTTAATAATTTATGGCTTATGATTTATCAATATTACTTTTGATTTCATATATTCATGTACTCCTACTCCATATATTCAAGTATTTACTCTTTATTGTACCCTTTATGGTTATTCTTCTTTTATATTTAATGTTTTTAATGTATTTAATTTTATGTTGTCCATTTCTATTTCTGCTGACATGTGATAATGTAAGATCTGCAAAATTCCCTTAAGGGTGTCAAAACAACCCCTATATCTATTTTCATCTATTTTTGACATCTGACCAGTCTATGACATAATGGATAAATCCATTTGACCTTTTCTTATTAGACCAAAACATAAGTTTGAGTGGGATGTAAGTTTTCCTATGCTTATGGTATAAAATGGACTGGGTCTTTGGTAGTTTAGCTTCCCTTTGGTTTTCTTTGCTTTTTCTTTGCTCTTTTTACTTCTCGCATCTCTTCTGCATCTTCTGCTTCTGCTTCTTCTCTTCTACCTCTCATTTCATTCTGCAAATGTCTTAATTTTGTTCCTTCTTTCTCTATATTCTGATCTTCATATATTAGATACAATATTCTGGATTTTATTATTAACTATTAATTACTTAATTAATTTGTTTGTCTCTATAATTTTTAATTAATAAATTTGTTATTCCTTATTCAAATTTGACCTCTCATTTTCTCAAGTTTTTGCATCAAGAATCCAACTCTTTAACAGTGTAAATAAGTCAGAATGCATGAAATAGCATTTGACATCCCCTTTAATATATTTTATAAAATGTAAATTATTCCTGTGATGGCAAAGCTGATTTTCAGCAGTCATTACTCCAGTCTTCAGTGTCACATGATCTTTCAGAATTCATTCTAATATGCTGATTGCTGCTCAAGAAAAATTTCTTATTATCAGTTGAGCTGCCTAGTATATTCTGTAATAACTTACAGCATAACATGAAATAATTTTCGAATAGTTTCCAAATAATGTGATGTACAATAGATCAGTTATCATTTGATGTCATCACCACAGGCTCTTAAGATTAGATTTTTGTGTGATTTGATTATTCTATACTGTTTCAGCATTTTATCACACCTTCTCGTCTAACCTCCCTGTCTAGTCTCTATTTCTCCCTTTCCCTTTTTTATTTCAAAATGTGTTCTTGCTGTTATTTTATGAGTGAAAACCTGCCGGCAAAGTGTCTCTGAACACCTGTGCAGTAAATCAAAAAAGAACCTGCATTGTTACATAAGTCTGGAGCAGAGCCTGGAAGACCTCTTAGCAAAACACAAGAGGAACGCAGATAAAAGACAGCGAAAGCATAAGGGAAATTAAAAAGCAGTGAAGTAGGAAAGAAGTAGTCATCAGTTTTAAAAGACTGAGAGAGACTTGGAAAAAGATGGGAAAATGAAGAGCAAAGACGGGTGGGCTAAAAAAAAGGGGGCTCTTGAGATAAAATTTTAGGCCTTACAATATAGGAAAACAGAAGAATCAAATGTGAATTCAAGACAGTGAGATTTAAGGTGAGTTGACCTAAGATGATGAACTCCTCTAAGTCTTAAAAATCTCTGGACAGACACTATATTTGATGGAGTATGAATAAATGTGTGTGGTGATCAAAAGGTCTTCTGGGTGTTTTCAAAATTACACTGTATCTAAGACCTTACATTAGTCAAAATGGAAATATGGAGAAAGAGGTCTTTCCCTTTCGAAGGGAACTTCAACTCTGCGTTTACCGCTTTGGGGAACGTCACTCGTGAACCGATGTCCGAAAGCTAAGAATCAAACCACTCCAATAGCATTTGGCCGGCGACAGCCTATGACGTCATCATAGCGCGACCCGGAAGTATATAAGGAGCGCCTAGAGAATCAGTCAGTATCTTTCGTCTTTTCGGGACTGTTCTGTCTGATCGCTATTGTATCAAATCTGGTAAGGGAATCTATATTATGCCTTACAAACGTTTCAAGAGAGTGTGTTCATCCGTGTCCCAGGGTTTTGACACTTGATATACACATTTCTGGGCATTTTCTGTCTGGGAGAGGAGCGCGCATAGACAGTGCTTGAGGGCGCTGTCTGTGTGTTTGTCTGTTATTTACTATGAGCGTCTCCCTGTCGGGATGCTCTGTTCTCGGTGTTCTTGCAGGTGAGCTCGTTGGGAAGTTTGAGAGAGTTGTATTCTCTCTCAGCTCCCCCGGGGCTGACGAGGATGAGTTGTTGGATGACAATGACGTCTGTGTTTGACGTCATAGCGTCCGGCAGCGCACGCTCCTCTGGCTGCTGTGTATGTGGAGCTGCTGATGTTTTTGGGACGCGCTTCTGGCACGCTGCGGCTGCCGCTAGGGCGCATTAAGAAAGGGGCCGCGCGCGGATGGCTCGACGAGCGGTTCCTTTCTGTCCATAAGCTCTGCAGCTCCCATAACCTTTTCCATTCCTTCCTGATCTCCACGTTTGAGATCGGGAGGGCATGGAAAAACCCCTAGCCGTTCAGATTTGTATCTGAGCCCAGACAGACGGGAGGGGGAAGAAGCGAGAGTGAGATGGGTGATCGATTGTAAACACTGTTGCGTTTGTAATCGATCCCCCAGCTACAAAAGGGGCGATTTATATCTACCCTCTCCTCTTCTTCTTCCACCCCCTATATATATATATATATATATATGCTTATTTATATATATATGCATGTGTATATATATATTTTATAAACATATATCATGCTCAGATGCTTCTTATGGTCAGACTGATGGCTGGGCCCATAGTGATTATTTTTCTGTCGGCTCACTTTTTCGATTCCATCACTCCTTGTTAAAGAATATGAAAGGAGGAGTCTTTGGTCTTCGAGCCACAGGAAAGTGAGCTGGGTCTATATTTATATTTCTAAATATGTTGACCTTGTGTTCCTGTATAGTTTTTCCTGAGTATGTAATCGGAAAAAGTAAGAGGGGTTCTTGGGCAAACTGAAGTTGATAGGTTGGCTAGAACGATATATTGTGCAGGCCACAAAATGGCCGCCTCTTAGCCACCTGATGTTTAGAGTAGCTTCTCATCTGCTGTTCGCTAGAGTAGTTTGAGTTAGCACTCGTCACTTCAGTTAGTATCTGTGTTTAGGTCGGCCTTAATCGGCCGCCTGACATTGTTTGCTTGTTGAGCTTCGCTTTATTTCCTCTTATCTATGGAGATTCAGAGGTGAAGCCCAGGCATAGGCCCACAGCTTAGCGGCCCAGGCTAGGACTAAGTTTAGGTGTTTATTGTTATAAACCACCCTTTGTATTACTATCCCTTGTTAGGTTGTATAGTTCCTAGTTCTGGCCTCCTCCTGAGGGAGTTGTTAGGCCGTATGCCCATTTTCCCCTTGTTTATGTAGGTGCAATGGCTGAGGTTAACAGCTAAGGTAGCAGGCTGTTATTAGCCTCCCTGGTGCTGTTTCCCAGGTGGTAGGCCCTTATCTTTGCGTAGATAAGTTTATGCAGTGCATGCTAGGCTCCACTTTCTAGAACTTTAATCATGCTATGACTTTGTTTCCCCTGAGCCCCTTGAATTTCATTCAAGTTTGAGCTACGGTGCTAGCTTTTTAGCTTCTGTCCTCTAGGGCTCAGTACAGATCTATAAGTTCTGTTTGGTGAGAACATTTATCCTTTTTAATGGATGGCATGTATTTACAAAGCATTCGTTTGCTTTGGGTTCTAAGCTTTGCCCTACATGTATGTGAGCTTTACTCTAGTGCTGCCACAGGTTAGCACCTCTTCTCATAATAGTAGGCTGTTGTTAGCCTCTATTTAAGGACGTGGTGTTTTTTTTGTACTCCCCGGCTAGGGTTTATGTGTTTCACTGAGTGCATCACCTGTTGGATTGCACACTCAGGTTGAGTGTAGAGAGTCGTACTTTTAGTTTGATCTCTGTTAGCTCCCACTATGTGATCATTGCCACAGCAGCTATATTACATATAACTGTAGAAGTTGTTGGCTTTTTGTTGTTTAGCCTCCTTCTAGTTGCAGCTTGTGTTTACGGGCGCTGTTGGTGTATGGTCATGAGTTTTGCTCACGTACGTTAGCACTGCCACAGGTTTATGCTCGTGTCCGTTTGAGGTTGTAGGCCTTGTAGGCCTCCCTTAGACCATGTTAGCATTTCATTGTACCCTGTAATTATGTGAGTTATGGTATATTGCCTGCTGGAATGTGTAGACTTAGCTCAGGTTGTGTTAAGCTAGTTACCCACAACTGTTTGTTGGGTCTAGAGGTGGTCCCCTTTGAGCTTGGTTCCCTTTTAAGACCACTAGCTGGCGCTACGTGTTGCTAAAAGTAGTAGGCCCCGCCAGGCCTCCTTTTTCAGATTACATGTTGGCACAGTTTGTGTTGGTCTTGTATGACTCGTACCGCCATTGGCCACGCCCACCTCTGTAAGAGTAGGCCCTAGGTCAGGCCTCTCATAGAGTATTGTGGCGGAGTGTGTACTCCTCTTGCTTTAAGAGTAAAAGGTGTTTTACTGAGTACGTGGCCTGCTGGTTGGTTTGGTCATGATGTCCACTAGCTGACGCCACGTGTTGAAGTTGAAGGACCCGCTAAGGCCTCCTTTCAAATTACATGTTGGCACAGTTCTGTGTGGTTACCATCACTGCCATCGGCCACGCCCACCTCTGTAAGAGTAGGCCCTAGGTCAGGCCTCTCGTAGAGTACTGTGGCGGAGTGTGTACTCCTCTTGTTTTAAGAGTAAAGGTGGTTTTACTGAGTACTTGGCCTGCTGGCTGGTTCGGTCATGAAACTACCACTGGCTGATGCCATGTGCTATTGGAGTTGAAGGCCTCACCAAGGCCTCCTTTCAGATTGCATGTTGGCACAGTTTTGTGTTGCTTTTTATGTGACTCATCGCCATGGATGGGTTGTGATTGTCACTAGCTGACGCCACGTGTTTACAAGTCGTAGGCCTTGTAGGCCTCCTGTGTATCATGTTGGAGTTCGGTTGTGTACTCCTCTCACTTTGGAGAGTAAAAGGTGCTTTTACTGAGTACGTTTCTGAGTGGCTTGCCTCTCAGGGTGAGTTCTTGTGTTAAACCGCTCTGTTGTTCGGATTTTCTGCATTTGCTTCCTTGAGCATGGTCTTTCCTTTAGCTCTAGTTGAGCTAAGTAGTTACCTCGTTAGTAACTTGGTTCTATTCTTGCTCCTAGAACTTTAGTGGCCACTAGCTGGCGCCGCGTGTGACAGGTAGGCCCTCTGGGCCTCCTTTAGGAAAATGCTGGCATATGTTGTAATATATGTTTCCTTGCTAAGAGTAGAGGAAATAATATGCTGCTGGTTGGCCAGGGCCCCCAGGTGACTTATTAACCTCCTTGGTAGTTCAGTTATTTGTCCCGCCTGGAGCTTGAAAACCCTGCCACGAGCTGATGCCACGTGTCTGACTGAGGTTATAGGCCCCGCGGGGCCTTCCTTAGCGCGTGTTGGCGTATGCTGTACTCCTCTTGCTTTAAAGAGTAAAAAGGTTCTTTTACCGAGTGCACTGCTCGTTGGATTGTGTTGGATGGACTGTTATGTGGGCACTCACAGTTACTAAAGTCATGTGGTCGTTCTTGCTCCCAGCAAGTTAGATTTCAGGTGTGTGGCCCTTGGAATACCACTATGTGATTGAGTATTCTGGTGTGATATGTAGTTCTTTATGCAGAACTTTAGTCATGTTGCAGGCCCCTTTCCGGCCTCCATGATTATGTGCCTACAGTATGGTCTATCTGTTAGGTGAGCTTCGTACTCCCCTTTTGGGTTATTTGTGTAATTGTGCTTAGCTCCCTAAGCTGATCATTGGTTGAAGACTTCTATGGAGTCTCCCGTTAAGATCAGCCCCCAGGCTGGTTTGTGCTCCCCTGTATCAGGGTTCTCTAGCACACAGCCTCCTCAGTGCAAATAATCAGGCGCTGAGTAGATCCTAGGAATGAGCGGATTATACTCCCCTCAATACAAGGGTTTATAGCACTCAGCTGAGTTCTGCTCTCCAGGATGCCCATCTCTACGTGTGGGTTTGAGTTGCTTACTGCCCTTCTCGCAGTCGCTCTTACCTGCTCTCTTCTCTGAAGAATGCATTATTGAGATTCTGTATTCAGACAGGGTTGGCCAAGGCTAAATTTTGTCTTTCGTCAGACCAGGTCAGCCTCCCTGGTGGCACTGGGGGTGACTTCGTTCCCCTCTAGTGACTGGCCAGGGTTCCTTTCGGTTCTCTGGCCACATTCCCTTTAAGGAATCACTTTTCCTCGGAAATGTTGGTCCCAGAAGCTCTGAGCAGCCTTGGTAAGCTTTCTGCAGAAGGCCTCTTTGAGGCTCAGTTTGGGCTGTTGGCCATAGGGTGAGTTGCTTATGGCATTTCTTTCGAAACTGCCGGACGTTTGTCTAGCCATCTTTGGCATGCGCTCTCCTCGAGCATGGCGGCGTGGGTATATCATTCCCCAAAGTGGTAAACGCAGAGTTGAAGTTCCCTTCGAAAGGGAACGTCTCAGGTTACGTATGTAACCATAGTTCCCTGAGAACAGGGAACGAGACTCTGCGTTGCCATGCCATGCCTCGGGCTGCCTGCTGAACAGTCCCTCAAGACGATAAGGTACTGACTGATTCTCTAGGCACTCCTTATATACTTCCGGGTCGCGCTATGATGACGTCTTAGGCTGTCGCTGGCCAAATGCTATTGGAGTGGTTTAATTCTTAGCTTTCGGACATCGATTCACGAGTGACGTTCCCCAAAGCGGTAAACGCAGAGTCTCGTTCCCTGTTCTCAGGGAACTATGGTTACATACGTAACCTGAGACGTTAATAGTGTACGTTTCTTTACTGTTTAAAGGCATACTTTATATTAGAACCTCTTATTCATTTGCATTTGTTTCTTTAGCTTATAAATTACTTTCAGAATATATGCAAATATAATACATAAAGTATCTTACTTTTATTTAGTACTGCCCTTCAGAAGCTACATTAGATATTTACTCCCACAGGAAATAATAATAACAATTTACATACTGTTCAAACTTTAACATCGCAATGAAATGGAAGTAGCAACAGATCTTTTCTTCTGTAATGTGACATACATTTGATTAGTTATTGATTGGATGGAGGCAGATGTAAATGCAATACTGTAGGTGATTTTAAGAAGGGTTTAAGAGGACTAAATGATTGGAAAAGTCTGGCATATGTTACCAGAGAGAAGTCTGTTGTTTCACAGATAAGTTATGACATTTTGATTTAAAAAAAAAAAATTAAATGTAGACATGAATGAATTGTTCACAATCAGATTAATAACATGTAATAATAAAATAGATCAGTTCAGGACAAAGCCATGATCATGGAAGATACACACCATTCTCATTTGTGTAAATGTTTTTTTTTTTTTTTATCTTGTGGAAAATATGTAGACATCTGTTATGTGAAATATCAGAGCAGAGCTAAATTAAAAAATAAAGTAAATTTTTTTATGATCCTTTTCTTTTTCTTTTTAAATTATCAACATCTGCAAACTTAAGCACTCAACTATAAACAGCCGTTTAATCCGACATGACTTGAAGATGATGGTTGTTTGTCTATGCAGAAAAAGTATAAATTTAGTCCAAAAATAATGAGAGCTATATTCAATGTGTTCAATGTTTATCAGTTTTTTGGCAGCCTTCAAAGGAAATGATATGATTTGTGATTTCAAAACCCGCAGCTGCGAAACCTTCAAACATTGATTTTTTCCAAACCTCAAGGCATTACATTAGCCTCAATTTATAGTCACAGAAAAATGTGGTAATCCTTAGACCTAATGCTAGGCTTTTCTTGTTTGTAAATGAGAAAAAAATTGTACTTGTGCGGTCAGGCTGGATCAGAACCTTACTGAATAAGGTAACATTATCCAAACTTTCTTTCCCACTTTGTTCACATTCGCTGACCTTTGCACTTTCCTGGTTTCTTATGCTTCTTTAAAGTAAAACGAGCTGTGAAACCTGATGACAAGGACATAAACCAGGCAGAAAACACTCAAACATGTCAGATTACACAAGTGATAATGTTAAGGCACAAATGGCTTGATGAGACAAATGTTGATGTCGGTCAAAACACAAACTGCTGAACTTTTTGGTCATAAGATATTGTTTTTTTAAGAGTCTATTCTATAGGACCTGGTTAAATCTTTCACAGAGTGTTAAAATGAACATGATGACAAGTTAAATCTTGAAGGCATAAGCAATAATATTTGTCTCTGACCAGTGCATTGTACTTTCTGTAAAGTCAAATTCTTTGAAAACCCTGTATGAAATCATCTGAGCCTACGACTGTAATGATTTTTACCTGATGCAATGTTTGATTGTAATATCCTCTGACAGGCCTGGGGTAAATCTACCCTCTGAGACTCAAGTTTATAGTACCGATAGCTAGAAGGGTTTGGATTAGGTGTACAGTATAATGTTCCAGAGCAAGATCTCAGTGGACCTGTTGTATCCCATCACAAATCCCACCTCAACATGGCATACACCTGAATTCAATCATATTCAAGCTGTGTTCAATCATACTATTGACGCAAGACAATTGTAAAAATGTAAATTCAATGAGGTTAGAAAACATGGGCCTCATTTATAAAACTTGTATATGCAAAGATTTGATCTTCGAGTGTGCGTAAACTTCAATCCACTCCAACGTTCATATTTATGAAAAAAATTATAGGCAAAAAGTACTTCCTACTTTCTTTTTTTCTGCAGAACACAAAAGAAGATATTTTAATTAGATATTAGATGTTTTCTTAAAAATTACCGTTAGAGGCAAACAGATTTCAAAGCTTAGTTATGCACATGATAGCAATAAATACTGAAATTTTGTAGTTGCTGTAACATGAGTTTATTGGCTGAAATAGACATTTAGCATTTACTAAACAAACAAATTCAAGCTGGCAAGTACTGAGGACAATTATAAAGAACTCAGAAACTGCCTTTAATTTGTTTTATTTCATTTTATTTAGTTTTCTTAGCTATTTCTCTTTTTTAGTGTATAAATATTTTAGCTGTGTGAGGTTAAAAAAGTAAATACTTGTGCAGCATGTTAACATGCTAGTTTTTAGAAACAAATTGTATGAACTCCTTTAGGTCAACTGTTTTCAGCTAGACTTTTAGATCAATCCATAACATGTAAAGCACAAAATACAAAACAAAAGTTTCCCACATTGTGTGTGCTCTTCTTTCAGTCTGTAAATCATAAAGTCACAGTGGTGATGGACAATGTGATCTTTACCACAAAGTAAACATAGGCCCATCAAAGGAGCATTTCACAGAATGAGAAAACCTGTTTCACCTGCTGTTTAAGATGCTGAGGAACATGGGAGAAATACTGAGCTCACTGGCATGCAGGCATTTTATTCCTCACCATGGAACCGTAAACGTCTGAGCTTCATATTACCAGACGCGTGCCAGAGAGAAAGGAAACCGCATACAATTAACCAACACCCCTGAGGTGGAGTAAAAGCTCAGTGACACATCTTTCAAACAAGCTGACAACATGGTGGAATACAGGTGGGTGCCATTGGGAATGATGGAAGCATGCTCTCATGCTTTGGTTAGTTTACAGCCCCAGTTTATGGAGTGTTTCCTTCTTGACAAACACACAGATTTTCTCTTGGATTTTCTCCACACAAAACATCACTTTGAGACACTAAGTCTCGCTGGTGAGTAAGAAAAAATATATCAGTTTGTGTAGATATCAGCCCAAACCTGAATGACTATAAATAACTATAAAAAAAAAGTTCAGCAAGTCCATTTTTGATGTTGGCTTGACAAAGTCTTGTCTGAAAATTTGTATTTATTTTTCAAGTTAGAAGGCTTTACATGCTGTGGTCAGAAAAAAAGATGGAAAGACTGTCAGTTTGATGTGGTTACTAGGGAATCACTAGGCAGTTAGAAGAGCGTTCTGCAAGGCGGTTGCTCTGGGTGGTTGCTAGGTAGATGAAAAGATGTTGCTATGACATTGCTAGGGTATTCCGTGTTGTTGCTAGGTGTTCTCTGTGGTTGCTGGGGCATTAGGGTATTCTGGGTGGTTACTATAGAGCGCAACCTTCGGGTTCCAGAAGTAAAAACTCCATTCATTTTCTCCATAAGGAAATTGATTTTGAACGATAACTTATAAATCTTCAAAGACAGACCTACTGTGAGCTACGAGGTTGTTAATCCATGGTATTTGCTTCTGCTGAAGCCGTCAGCCTGCATTATTTCAGCATATTTTTAAAATAATCGTGTTTAACAGTGGAATTCCTGGTGAAAAACAACATTACCCATGATGATGTACAGAAACTTACACCAATTAGAAAGACAAAAAAGCAACATGCTCCAAAATAGCTCTTTAGCTCCACCCACTCCCATGAAGCACTGCAAATGATGTAATCGAGTCAATCTCCCTACACTCTCAAAATACTGAAAATATATATGTATATTTTGCAATAAACTTTAAATACATTGTTTTTATATAATCAACATTTGTAAATGAGTAGTTTTATATTTCTTTTATATCTCTCCGAATTTCAAAAACTTTTTTGCTTCAAATCAAAGTTTGTAGTGTTATGATTCACTTGGTTGTCTTGGTTCATGGATTATATCTCTTTAACAAAGACTATTTTAAAATCCCTATGGGAAAAATTAATGAGAATAATACTTCCGGAACCAGAGCCGCTGAAAAAGGGGGTGGGCACTAATCTACTTTATTGTGTTGCAAAGCAGTTGTTCTGGGTGGTTGCTAGTGTGTTCTGTGATGTTGCTAGTGGGTTGCTAGGGTATTCTGGGTTGTTGCTAGGTGATTATTAGGGTATTCTCTGTGGTTGCTTTGGTGTAACTAGGGTATTCTGTGCTGCAAGGCAGTTGTTCTGGGTGGGGTTACACTTCATTTCCATGGTCCATTTTTCTACAACCCGAATTCCGGAAAAGTTGGGACGTTTTTTAAATTTAAATAAAAATAAAAATAAAAGACTTTCAAATCACATGAGCCAATATTTTATTCACAATAGAACATAGATTACATAACAATTGTTTAAACGGAGAAATTTTACACTTTTATCCACCAAATGAGCTCGTTTCAAATTTGATGCCTGCTACAGGTCTCAAAAAAGTTGGCACGGGGGCAACAAATGGCTGAAAAAGCAAGAAATTTTGAAAAGATTCAGCTGGGAGAACATCTAGCAACTAATTAAGTTAATTGATATCAGGTCTGTAACATGCTTAGCTATAAGAGGGATGTCTTAGAGAGGCAGAGTCTCACAAAGGTAAAGATGGGCAATCTGTGAAAGAGTGCGTAAAAAGATTGTGGAAAACTTTAAAAACAATGTTCCTCAACGTCAAATTGCAAAGGCTTTGCAAATCTCGTCATCTACAGTGCATAACATCATCAAAAGATTCAGAGAAACTGGAGAAATCTCTGTGCGTAAGGGACAAGGCCGAAGATCTTTATTGGATGCCCGTGGTCTTCGGGCCCTCAGACGACACTGCATCACTTATCGGCATGATTGTGTCAATGACATTACTAAATGGGCCCAGGAATACTTCCAGAAACCACTGTCGGTAAACACAATCCGCCATGCCATCTGCAGATGCCAAATAAAGCTTTGTCATGCAAAAAGGAAGCCATATGTGAACATGGTCCAGAAGCGCCATCGTGTCCTGTGGGCCAAGGCTCATTTAAAATGGACTGTTTCAAAGTGGAAAAGTGTTCTATGGTCAGATGAGTCCAAATTTGACATTCTTGATGGAAACGCCACGGACGCCGTGTCCTCTGGGCTAAAGAGGAAAGAGACCTTCCAGCGTGTTATCAGCGTTCAGTTCAAAAGCCAGCATCACTGATGGTATGGGGGTGCATACGGTATGGGCAGCTTGCATGTTTTGGAAGGCACTATGAATGCCGAAAGGTATATAAAGGTTTCCGGATGACGTCTATTTCAGGGAAGGCCTTGTGTATTTCAGCAGGATAATGCAAAACCACATACTGCAGCTATTACAACAGCATGGCTTCGTCATAGAAGAGTCCGGGTGCTGAATTGGCCTACCTGCAGTCCAGATCTTTCACCTAAAGAGAACATTTGGCACATCATTAAACGAAAAATACATCAAAGACAACCACGAAATCTTCAGCAGCTGGAAACCTATATCAGGCAAGAATGGGACCAAATTCCAACACCAAAACTCCACAAACTCATAACCTCGATGCCCAGACGTCTTCAAACTGTTTTGAAAAGAAAAGGAGATGCTACACCATGGTAAACATGCCCCCGTCCCAACTATGACCTGTAGCAGGCATCAAATTTGAAATTAGCTCATTTTGTGCATAAAATTGTAAAATTTCTCCGTTTAAACATTTGTTATGTTATCTATGTTCAATTGTGAATAAAATATTGGCTCAAGTGATTTGAAAGTCTTTTAGTTACTTATAGTTCGTACAACCCGAATTCCGGAAAAGTTGGGACGTTTTTTAAATTTGAATAGAATGAAAACTATTAAAATTTAAAAAACGTCCCAACTTTTCCGGAATTCGGGTTGTACGAACTATAAGTAACTATGCAACTACATGTCAACTAACTCTCATTAGAGTATTAGCAGACTGTAGTAGACTGTTGGGTTGGGGTGAGGTTTAAGGTTAGGGTTAGTAGAATAAGTTGACATGTAAGTGCAAAGTTACTTATAGTCAGTAGAATGCCCGTTGGGAGACCATCAAAAAAAACTGTTAGCGGATATTAAGCAGACAGTCCACTAATACTCTGAGAGTTAGTTGATAAGTTAGTTGAAAGTTACTCATTTAATAGAATATCAAAAATGGACTATCAAAATAAAGTGTTACCCTACTATTGTGTTGCAAGGCAGCTGTTGTGGGTGGTTGCTAGGGTGTTCTGTGTTGTTACAAGGTGAATTGAATCAATAAATGATTCAAGCTGTTCTTGGCAGCTATAGTTAAACCTTCTCATTTTCCCTTGCATTAACTCCTCATCAGAACAAGCAGAAATAATTTTGTCTTCTCTCAAGCTCAATACTTGCCGTACAATATCTATAGATTTATTGATGCCTGGCTGGACAAAAACCAGAGAATTCTTCCTCTTTCTCCAAATCAAACATGCTCTGCAATAACATAAGCTGTGATGTTAACATGCAAGTTGCCATCAAAAACAAATTCATGGGTGGGGAGTGATAAAAAGAGCGAAAGAAAGAGAGGTTCATTTACATCTCCATCTTGATTTGTGTCAGCCCCCCTCCCACCATCTCTGCAGGACGCCTTTCTATTCCACCATCCTTGTTTGTTCAAACAGGCATACTTTTTCATTATTTATGATGGATACTGGCTTTGTATATTCCTCTGTGTGTTTATTTGGTCTGCTTTGCTGTTGTCTTGGAAGCTCTATCATGTTTGTGGTCGACGGGTTGGTTCTTTAAGTGGGATTGACTGTCTGATGGTTCCAGCTCAGAATTGTCATCTATAAATGTTTGGATGTTTGGCATGTACTGCGCCAGCGTACTCATGCTCTGTACCTCACATTGTTGCACACACAAAACATAATTCAACAATGCTTGCTAGCTTCGTCATGTGGTAAAAATCCACATATGTATATTACTTTCTTTTCTCACACAACTCCAAATATGAACAACAAGTGAAGCTTGCAAAGATCACTACAGAAAAAAAAATGGCATAAAATGCTGTTTCCAATGTTTGGTTCAGGTCATTATTTTAAATGAACAGCCAGTTCTAGCTCTAGAGAATGAAAAAAACATGACCTCACAGAAGGCTGAGAAAGCTGTCAACAAGTGAGGATGGTGTCAACACTGACACCAATTAACTTCATTTTGTCTAAATGACTTTTTTTTTAGTTTTAGTATTGCAATGATCTCTCACATGATGACATCATGTAGAGGTGTTTTCTGTATCTGTGACTTGATTAAATTCTTGACTTGATTCATTAAATTCCCTCTGTATTACTTGTGACAAAACAATGAATTCAAGGAAGGTAAAGGAGATAGTGCTGCCTCTTTTTCTGCTTCTGCCACTGTTGGAGTGATTTAAATGAGTGAAAAAATGAGTGATTTACACATTGTTTTATCTCATGTTCTGAGATGTTTGTTTTAATTCTGTACTGCCAATTATTTTCTCATTCAACATTTTCAAGGAGGGTTCCTTAGAGAAAATCCCACTGGTGTATGTGTAGTTGGGGTGTGTGTGTTTATTAATCAGTCAGCAAAAATCTGTTGGCCTGTCAACATCTCTCTTGCCTCCGTTCAATATTAAATTAACTACAAACAGCACAAGCATGACATGATTGAATCTTATTCTGTTGAACATAAAAAAACAAGGCAACACAGGAACTCAGGGAGTTAAAAAAAAACTAAATTAAAAACATTTTTCTACAATAAAGGATTTCTAAAATCATGTCATTTTGCAGACAAAAAAAAAAAAAAAGAGTTCACCCAAAAATAAAAATTCTTGCATCATCTACTTCACTCACCTTCATGTGATTCCACACCTTTATGTCTTTCTTCCCTTTGTGGAAAATAAAAGTAGGTATTTGACATTAGGAACATCCATTGTAAAGAACATTGGACATTCCTACTGTCAAGTCAAAAATAAGTCATAGATGTTTAAAGACAGTGAGTAAATAATAACAGAATGTTCATTTTTGTGTTTTATCGCTTTCAGCTTTATTCTTAAAATCATTCTTGAAACTTAAGTAAATATATGCATCTCGTTATCTTGATAATCCATTAAATTATCACACTGCAGACTGCAAATTATAATGTTAAGCAGCAGCAAGAACAAACCAATGTACAAAAAGGGAAATGTTTTACATTTGCTGAGGCTTTTAAACAATAAAACATTTTTTCAAGCAGCAGCTTATCAAGTAACCTCAATATGTCAGCATATCAGCATGAATAAAACTTTCCTAGTAAAAAGTCCCTGCCATTTATGGCATAAGCAGCATGTCAAACAGGAAGGCCATTCTAAGTATTCACCAGAACACACTCGATCAGAATGAAAACACAGATGACGTCATCCATGGTGAAGCCCCAGATGAGTCTGTGTGTGTGTGTGTGCGCGCAGATTAATAAGAAACATTTAACCCACTGAGACTCTATGTTGAATTATCCCCTTTGAATTTTTTCCCTATGCTATTACCTTCACCCTCTGGAATGCCTGTTTTAAATTTTAGAGTGCCTTGTTTCCTAGCTCTTTAACGCAGGGAGAAAATAATTTATAAAATGAGATGTTGCTCTCACAGGGAACACCAAATATGGTAAATCTGCTCTTTGAAGATACCATGTTTTCAAAAATTAAAAAAAAATGCCATGTAACATTTTCTCTCAGCAAAAAAATATTATTTATCACAAAACAATTAATCGTTCAAATCACCGTACACATGTTGCTACCGAGCTCTGATCTAACATATTGATAAGAGAATAAAAAACCCATTAAGACTTAAGACTTATTTGACAACTTCTCCATTTGTAATTCTGCCATGTTTTCCTTTTAAAGTAATGCATAAGTGATACTATATGTCCAGCAGTGAAGGCATGTTTTAACTTAAGTGTTGTGCAGTTTCCATCCTCTATCTCTTGCGAAAGCTCATTGTTGCCAGTGGATTGTTCTTTTGTTAGTTCAAGACATTATAATTAATGATATTGTTGTTTCCATGTGGGGAATAGCATTGTTTTCTTGAGTGACCTCATGTGTCTCATGCTAAGCAGGTGTCTGGTTTCGCCACTGACTTGACTTGTCTGTGATTGAGTACACGAGTCTGTGTGTGCGTGTGTGTGTGTGTGTGTGTGTGTAAGAGAGAGAGACAGAGAGAATTTAATTTCACTTAGTCCAAGTTGGTAATATTTATATGTGTGTGTACGTGATATATCTACTAAATAGAGTTTTCAAAGCATCACACAGACAGCTTGATATCATGGTGATGATTCACAGGATGTTTTCCTGTGGTGTTAAATGAGTGTAACCGTGCGTGAGCAGAGCAATAAATCTTAAATGCATGTATAATGTAAACAACAGCTCCATTACATGGCAGGACAACAAACTATGAACAAAAACAACGCACCTGATGAATGAAATTAAATCTGCTGTGTGTGGGAGTCCTGCATTTGGGCTTGTGAAAATATGTTCAAGTATGCATCATTTGATGAATGATTCACATACTTAATTCTGAGTGGACTGAGGGTTCAGGGTATTTTTTAGGTCCAGTGAACATTGCAAAACAGCGGGGCTTGTTATTGAACAACAACATAAGGGCCAAAAGATTGTCATTATTAATCGAGCTCAAGATCAAATGAATGTAGGGAATTTACCTTGAAGAATGTAGCTGCAGTTGTTAACATACAGTATTTATTGGTAAATGGGTTTCTAACTTGTCATCATAATAGTTGATGCTAATGCAGCTAAGCAAATTATAGTTTCCAGAATTTATTTCATGCAGTGTGAGGAACTAACTAACTCTAAAAGTAGTAACACTACTAACTAGTGCAAGTTTTTCTAGTAACAAGCTCTTTCAAATCTACACTATATTGCCAAAAGTATTGGGACACCCCTCCAAATCATTGAATTCAGGCGTTCCAATCACTTCCACAGGTATATAAAATCAAGCACCTAGGAATGCAGACTGCTTCTACAAACGTTTGTGAAAGAATGGGTCACTCTCAGGAGCTCAGTGAATTCAAGCCTGGGACCGTGATAGGTTGCCACCTGTGCAATAAGTCCATTCTTGAAATTTCCTCACTACTAAATATTCCACGGTCAACTGTTAGTGGTATCATAACAAAGTGGAAGCAATTGGGAACAACAGCAACTCAGTCACGAAGTGGTAGGCCATGTAAAATCACAGAGTGGGGTCAGTGCATGCTGAGGCGCACAGTGCGCAGAAGTCGCAAACTTTCTGCAGAGTCAATAGCTACAGACCTCCAAACATCGTGTGGCCTTCAGATTAGCTCAAGAACAGTGCGTAGAGAGCTTCATGGAATGGGTTTCCATGGCCGAGCAGCTGCATCCAAGCCTTACATCACCAAGTGTAATGCAAAGCGTCGAATGCAGTGGTGTAAAGCACGCCACCACTGGACTCTAGAGCAGTGTAGACGAGTTCTCTGGAGTGACGAATCATGCTTCTCTGTCTGGCAATCTGATGGACGAGTCTGGGTTTGGCGGTTGCCAGGAGAACGGTACTTGCCTGACTGCATTGTGCCAAGTGTAAAGTTTGGTAGAGGGGGGATTATGGTGTGGGGTTGTTTTTCAGGGGTTGGGCTTGGCCCCTTAGTTCCAGTGAAAGGAACTCTTAATGCTTCAGCATACCAAGACATTTTGGACAATTTCATGCTCCCAACTTTGTGGGAACAGTTTGGGGATGGCCCCTTCCTGTTCCAACATGACTGCGCACCAGTGCACAAAGCAAGGTCCATAAAGCCATGGATGAGCGAGTTTGGTGTGGAGGAACTTGACTGGCCTGCACAGAGTCCTGACCTCAACCCGATAGAGCACCTTTGGGATGAATTAGAGCGGAGACTGCGAGCCAGGCCTTCTCGCAACATCACTGCCTGACCTCACGAATGCGCTTCTAGAAGAATGGTCAAAAATTCCCATAAACACACTCCTAAACCTTGTGGAAAGCCTTACCAGAAGAGTTGAGGCTGTTATAGCTGCAAAGGGTGGGCCAACTCCATATTAAACCCTACGGATTAAGAATGGGATGTCATTAAAGTTCATGTGCACGTAAAGGCAGGCGTCCCAAAACTTTTGGCAATATAGTGTATTTGGCTGTAGCCAATGCATATGTTAATATGCATTTTTGGTTTGTTTAGATGGTTTATGTACATAAACAATGCGATAAAAACAACTTTCACTAATGCACTTTACTTTCAAAGCAACTTACGTACATTGAATGCATTCCCTGGGAAACAAACCCACGGTCTTGCTAGTGCCATACTCCACTGTTTGAGCAGTGAGTAGTAGTTTGAGTTGTTTAACTTTAAATTATGAGCTTGTTGCTTGGCAAGCCACAGTTTCAAAGTATCTTCCCCAACAATGAACCATAGAACACTTAAGCCCAAAGAACTCCCAAAATACAACTGGATTTTAAAGAAACAGCTTTAAATCTTACTAAGAACTTGGTTTGGCAAAGGTAAAGACTTCAGGATGATAACCAATTATTCACTTTTGAGAAATTAAGAACTTTTCATGGAAAAAAACCCAAATTGATCAACCATTAATTTGAATATTAACCTCACTCTATACCACAATTTAACCTAAATCAAATAAATCATCCTCTCCCTTTCTCTTTTTTCCT
The DNA here is from genome assembly GCA_039654765.1 of Mylopharyngodon piceus. Classification (NCBI taxonomy): domain Eukaryota; kingdom Metazoa; phylum Chordata; class Actinopteri; order Cypriniformes; family Xenocyprididae; genus Mylopharyngodon; species Mylopharyngodon piceus. The sequence continues at coordinate 15,433,282 of CM077443.1, forward strand.
TATACACACTGCCCTTGCTTCTTCATGCCAAACCTTGATGGCTTAGAAATATAGCTCTCTTGCAGAGCTAGAAAAAAATGATGAAAACTTGATGATTTTCTTTATTAATGGCATTAATTCGTCATTAATCTCCTTGACCAAACATCCAGACAAGGGCTGCATATTATTCAGAATGGCATAACATGCTGGAATCTCGTCTATGGCTTAAGTGCACCCGCAAACAATTTATCATAATTTGAAAATACTATGATGACCACAACTCAAAAACTGTCTGTACACACTGAAACCTTAGACTTACAGGGATAGTTCACCCAGAAATGAGAATTGTGTCATCATTTACTCAACCTCATGTTGTTCCACACTGTATGACTTTCTTGCTTCTGTAGCACAAAAAGAAGATATTTTGAGAAATATACAATGAAAGTCAATGAGGTCCAATGTTGTTTTGGACCCCATTGACTTTAATTGTATGGACAAAAACAGATGAAACATTGAAACATCAAAATATCTTCTTTTGTCTTTCGCAGAAGGAATACTGGTTTGGAACAATGAGTAAATGATGACCAATTTTTCACTAATTTTTCTATTGCTTCAAGTTTCATTTTGAATTGCTCTGGTATATGTGATGAGACAGTACTTAAATAGCATAAAACAATTTGATATACTGTCCAACATAAATCTGCCTATTCATGGACATAATATTTCTTCTTTTTGACCTAATTCTGTATGGCAATAAATTCGTATCATCAATCAAGACCTAGAGTGATAGTCTCACTGAGAAACACAGCTATCCAAGTTCAAGTGCAGATATAATTCCTCCAGTTATGAGGATTAAAGACTTTCAACATTTGCCAAACTATGAAGCAGCACGAGAACATTTCGGTCTCCCTCTCCAAAGGTGTTTCTCTCACACCCGTTTCATGTTCAGAAATCCCATGGCTCCTCTTAGGAATTACATAATGCCCCTTCGTTCCTTCACATCCCCTCCTCCTCTTCCCCATTCCACTCACTCGCTCTCCTGAAACCAGACACAAGATCAGTTAATTCATTATTCTAACCCCAGGAACTCCAGAGTGGAATAATAATGATTTCATCTCTTGTCATTGCAAAGTAAAACTGAATTTTTTATACATTTTTTCATCCATACATCATCTGTTTCTTACCCCCCAAATGCTGATCAATTACAGTTGCCCGACCATTTCTTTTATCATCTTTGTCTTTGCAGGTAAACAAATACAGTCTCTCCTCCTCGCTCCAAGAAGTGTCATTCTGTCCTGGCATGGATTGGTGGCTGGAGACTGATTCCCACAAGTCATGCTGGAGCGCCAAGTGGAACATACTGTAACCTATATAGTTAACTTGGCCCAGCACAGGCAGCTATAAAAATAAAAGCCCCTTTACATAGTGAGCACACTGTGCTAATGGACGTCCCCTGTGGGAGCAACACGTTGGTGGTGCAGTTTCTGCCAAAGAGAAAAAAATAAATATGTTTCAAACAATAATTGCTATTCTGACTAGTTTGTGAGAATAATTGTTGCTCACACTATACCTAGTCAGCATATCCATTAGGGCTTAAGCTGCCTATTGGGAGAGAAAAGCTGAATCGCTGAACCATTAAAAGAGTCAACTCCTCTGTGAACAGATGCCACCTTCAACATCCAAATTTCCAACTGATTGCCTAAAAAATGGGGCAATTAGTGCTTTGACCATTATATTTCCTGACATTTCAAATGCAGAGGGCAAAGCCAGTCATTAACAAAGTGGAATTGGATGGGATCCCTATATTCCCTATTGGCAATGGTTTTCTCAATCACCTGCTCGCTCACTCTCCTCTCCATTAGATGATTTCCTGTAGCATTATTGTGAGTCACTCCAGACTAGGTAGGCCCCATGCCATATAGTCCACAAACAACTGTGTCCAATGGAAAGCTACAGTACCATTATTAATGCTTCAAATAAAGTGTATTGATTGTTCATTAAGGATGCACTGATACAGATAAGCAGATAATTATTAAAATTGTATGCACAGTGAGCATGCACAATTATTTAAAAACAGTCAGCTCATTTTATACTGTAGGTCATTTACAGTGAGCACCTACAGGCAGGTGCAGTTCATTAGACTCTCTCTCTCTCTTCTGCATGTGGAAGCTGGACTCTTCCCATAGACCTCAATCCCTCCAGACTCATTAACTCTTCCATCCCCTCCAGCTGTCTTCTAATAGTCTTTCTGAAGCTTATTTTATTTTACGCTCATTTTTTACTCGACATCTTGACACTTGGCTTGGTGGAATGAGGCGTGGACTACTCAGCTGTTCTGAGTGTTAAAGAGTATCATTCCTCTCTCTCTCTTTCTTTCTCCAAAGGTTTTTCACTGACCAGTAAATGGCCTACTTTTCTTCTTTCTCCCTCATTCTCTCATGCCCCCTCCCCTCTCTGTCAGCTACAAAGGATGGATGATCGTGATCCTTCCCTTTCCATCCGTCTTCTCCAGATGATTTGAGAAATTTCAGCTGGAACACGTTTTACAGCAACAATCAATCAAATACTGACATGTCAGATTCTCACCTGGAAAATATTCAAACTGGGCATATAGACAGAAACATATACTGTATGACATCATTCATTCATATCTCACATCATACATATATCATACACACAAGTTTCTCCTAAACAGATGCAACTTCTACAGCTGATTTGCTTTAAACTGAAATTTAATTTCCCGCCATTTAATAACGCTTAATTCTTTAGCGAATCACAAAATGAATATTCATTTTTCATACTGTACATTATAATCTTGTGATGCCTCTAGCATTTAGTTTTTAGTGTTTTATTTTTGATTTATTTAGACAATATAGTATATAACTTAACATTGGCAATGATATGAAGAGTATCAGCCAGAATATTAATATCAGTGCATCCTTACACTGAACACAATAGGAGTTATTATAAAAATGTCAAAGCTGCTACTTAAAGGATTACTTCACTTTCAAATGAAAATTAGCCCAAGCTTTACTCACCCTCAAGCCATCCTAGGTGTATATGACTTTCTTCTTTCTGATGAACATAACTGAAGAAATATTAATAAATATCCTGACGCATCTGAGCTTTATAACGGCAGTGAACGGGACCCACGAGTATGAGCTGAAGAAAGAGTTTCCATCCACATCCATCCATCAAAAACGTGTACTCCACATGGCTCCGGGGGTTAATAAAAGCCTTCTGAAGCGAAGCAATGCATTTGTATAAAAAAATATCCATATAAACAAGTTATGAAGTCAAATGTCTAGCTTCTGCCAGAATGTCTTCCGTATTCAAATTACGGAAAAACGGAACTGGCGCCGCGTTACTTCCATAAGTTGAATAGGGAAGGTGTAGGACATACAGCGTAAGCTTTTTGAAGAATACGAAAGGCGGTCTGGCAGAAGCACTTGCAAGGTGAGCATTTGTGTTTATAAAGCATATACATTTTTATTTTTTTCAGAAAATGACTGATCGTTTCGCTAGATAAGACCCTTATTCCTCGTCTGGTATCGTTTAAAGCCCTTTGAAGCTGTACTGAAACTGTCATTTTGACCTTCAACCGTTTGGGGTCCGTTGAACTCCACTATAAGGAGAATAATCCTGGAATGTTTTCATCAAAAACCTTAATTTCTTTTTGACTGAAGAAAGAAAGACATAAACATCTTGGATGACATGGGGGTGAGTAAATTATCAGGAAATTTTAATTTGAAAGTGAACTAATCCTGAGCTTGCACTCAACAAAAACTGTATCACTAAACATGTCCTATACCACACTTTCATTTTTGCTTTACTGATGTTTAATGAGCATAACACTGGATAAGTTCTAGGTTGCCTTACACTGCCTCACACTTCCATATTCTGCATTACTGCATGTCTCTGGAAATAGACAAGTATGTGTTGCCTTTTTCCACCCTGAGTGACCTCATTTGAACAGAGATTTTACTGAGCTAGGCTTATGCCATCAGCTACTCAATGTCTGCCAATATAAACGCCCTTTCTCCCTAATGTAACTCAGGAAGGTTTTGGTCGGCAGAAGAGTGAAGAACTCAGTTTAAGACTCACCAAACTTTGCACTACAGTTATACCTGAACCACGAAACAATCCCACATTAATTAATCCCCAGGGTTTTTCATCTGCTTTTAAAAACAGTTCCTTCTTTTGATCTGCACTGTAATTAGTCAGACCTTCAATCTCAAAGCCAATGTAAACTTTCTTGTAGAACACCTGGCACTGAAGTAGAGCTTGTTTTTGGTTTGCTGGCACAGATCTGCATTCCCTAATCAATTGCGAATCTTGATTTGATTAAGAAATAATGAAAATATCATAAATCTGCACAAAGATCTGATACTGAACACCTTGGTCCTGTTAAGTTGCTGCAAACAATGGAAAATAAAGCATTTAGGAGGAAAACCACAAGATAGTTTGAATGTTACCTAGATTACTAACATACAACAAGACTCAAACTCACTGACATCACTAAGCTGGCAGTTACTACAAGAGGCACAAACTGTATTCCTGAAGCTTGAGCCAGGACACAAAGCCAAAACACAGCATATTATAATCAAACAGACACCCGTTTAAAGCATGTGTCATTTTTTTTCTCTTGTTGTGTAGTTGATGGGTACATCAAATCTTTTCATAATGCTTTGCACAAGTTTGACATACTTCCAGGCTTGTAACATAATCTAAACAGTTTCCGCTACACCTGAGCACTTACTCATCAGTCAGACCACACGCTTTGTCAGCAGCTTTTCCTGTGTTACTCTTCAAACTCTGATCCATCCATGGCATGATGAGAATATGATGGATGGAGAACGCCCCATTGCTTTTGTGTTTAAACTTATGCCGTGACCCCTCCTAAAACAGCACACGTACATGTGCGCATGTTTCCACACTGGCCCACACACGCACACAAAGGCATTCACACACAAACACTTCAACATTGGCCTACAGGCGTACATGCTCATGCACACACATTTGCACACATGCATTCGTAGTTCACGCTGGGCCACTGTACCATTCGCTAGAGGCAACAACATTCCATAAACAAGATATGTAGCGGAATGAGAGAAAAGGCTTAATTGATTGTTCTATAAACAACTGAAACATTTCCCATAACACTATTTCAGTTAAATGCGAAGCACTAGAAAGCAGGATGTCGCCTGTTATGTTAGAGTGTTTGCTATGTTCAGAATGGAATACTAGCTGCACCGTGGGCTATACATACTGTTTTAATGAAGTATGGACTCAAAAAACAACTCAATAAGCAGTCAATAAATAAACTTAAGGGGCATCCAAAATTACATACTTTCTGAGTAGATATTGCATTTGATGAGAAACAAATTTCGCAATAGTTACAAAAAAGTATGTTCTATATCAGGGTGTATGTTGGTAATCAGTTTTGGTGACCATTTTCCATTGTATGGACAAAAACACTGAGATCTTTTACATTTGCTAATGCTAGTGCCATCCTCAACTGTTTAAGCTACAGGAGACATGTCTCAAAATATTTTAATGTAGCAAAAAAGAAAGAAAGTCATTTGTGGTATATGTTTTTTATGTATTTGTGAGGCTGAAGATGATTTTCCCCATGTGTGGACAATAAAGATTTCTAATCTAATGAGGGTGAGTAAATGGTGTAAATGATTTTTTTTTTTTTATTTATTTTGGGGTGAACTACCCTTTAAAAAGCAATCTCTGATCTATGTGTATCTGGAATTGGACCACAGAATGTTGTGACACTTAAGTGTTAAAGGGATAGTTCACCCAAAAATGAAATTTCTGTCATCATTTACTCACCCTCAAGTTCCAAACCTTCCAAACCTGTATGAATTTATTTGTTCTGCTGAACACAAAGAAAGATATTTTGAAGAAAGTTTGTAACCAGGCTGCTTTGGGGTACCATTGACTTCCATAGTAGGAAAAAAAATACTAGGGAAGTCAATGGTGCCCCAGAACTGTTCAATTTCCCACATTCTTCAAAATATCTTCCTTTGTGTTCAACAGAACAAAGAAATTTATACAGTTTTGAAACAACCTGAGGGTGAGTAAATGATGACAGAATTTTCTTTTTTGGGTGAAGCTTTAATTGTAAATGTGTGTGTGCACGTACAAACTAGTGAAGATACAGACTGAACCGCTGCTTTCAGGCATATTGCCCCTTTGTGTCCTGACCTGACTTAATAAATGTTTCATCAACTGTCTCTTGTTAGAGACTCTTGTCCTGTTTGCCCTTTCACTGTCTCATTACTCCACCCCTGCTGGTCTTAGCAGTGAAAATCCAATCTAAACAATCCATAAATTGGACGGCCGCATCATGTTTTGTTTGGCCTGTTTTCCTTCCCATGATATCATGGGCTGTCCTAGGCTGGATCTCAATCTCCTCCTCTGTCTTCCATATCCCTCCATAATGGGTCAGGTTATGCTATGAGATACACTCAGGAAGAGAGGTCACTCTTCATACTCAAAGCTGCAGAAAACAAAGTGTTTTATTTAAAATGAGTGAATATAATGCTGAATATAAACAGCCTTCTTTAGGACAAATAAAGTACATTTAAATCTGCAATTATACTTTGTAAAAAAAACAAACAAACAAAAAAAAACCAGTGTTTTTAAACTGGTAACTGGTAATTGCCTTAGAAACCACATCAGAGAACAGAAACCAAAGACCAAAATACCAGTGTTATGTCTTTGGCCCCATCCAAAAACTGCACACTCTACAAATATTTTCAAAGTGAATTCCTCTGTCTGAAATGCTTTAAATACTTTCATTCTTTTACAAGCCACTAATTTTGCAATTTTTTTCTTTCACTTTGTGTTGTCTTTTGTTGGCGTTGCAAGTGTTACAAAGTACACTGCTTTTAACATTGTTAATAAATAGCCTGACCATACTCTGTTCTTACAGTGAATCACACATGTGTTGCTGTTGCAGATTGATGTGTTACTATCGCCTATATAAGAATATACTGCAGCTGCATCCTGTAAACCTTGAGGGTTCAAGTCAGCATAACCTGGACATAACTAGTGTATAAATATAAGCCATCTGGGCCAGCAAAATGAACTTCACATCCGGACTTCACCATCAAGCCAAACTGAATACTATGACCCAAAGCACGCACTTTATCTATCCTAAATACATATCCCAATGCGAATTCCATTACTCTGAAAAATGCTAGTTGAGAACACTCAAGAGCAAAGCAGCACCTGAAGAATAAGAAAGCGTAAATACGCCTGCAGAAACAAACACACGCAGATGCACATTGACCTAATATTCACTAAGGTGCGTTAAGAACCACAAACTGAAACGTAAGCCCACACAAACTCAGTGATGCTTAGCTGACAAGTATTGTGGTGGGTCGTTCTGACCCAAGAGTGCTGGAGGCATGTAGTCAGGTCACAGCTGCGTGAGTTACACACAAACCCACATGCATGTGTGTATATTGAAGACAAAACCACATATACAATGAAACACTGACTAGGTAACTGCACAGCTGCATATACACACAAACACAAACTCTAAAAACCAAAATATCCCTCACAATCGCTGCCTTAATGCATATTTGGCTGGCCGTTACATCCCAAGAGAAAGCACAACTGTCACTCAGATTGCAGATGTTTTACACACACACATACAGAGAGAGAGTGTGTGTGTTGCAGCTGGGCAGCAAAGAGACTGATGATGATCTAACAGCAAAGTGAAGGGGATTTCCATAAACACACTGGATGTAGAGGACTCAGTGTCTTAGGCACCCCTCACAAACAGCCTGTTTAACATCAAACGGTGTCAATTTATGACTAGTTAACACAAAACAAAGCTGTACTAATTAGGCACAGCAATGTCACTAAATTATTATGTTGGCATTAGTGGAATTGCATTGTCATGGTTCAAATCATACTTATCTGACCGTTATCAGTTTGTAGTAGTAAACGAAGAGATGTCATATCGATCACAAGTTCAATATGGAGTACCGCAAGGCTCAGTACTAGGACCGTTGCTTTTCACTCTGTACATGCTACCCTTGGGAGATATCATTAGGAAGCATGGCGTTAGTTTTCACTGTTACGCTGATGATACTCAGCTCTATATTTCTTCGCGCCCTGACGAAACTTACCAACTCACAAAATTAACGGAATGCATAGCTGATATAAAAAATTGGATGACCAGTAATTTCCTACTACTAAATTCAGAAAAAACAGAGATTCTAATTTTTGGGCCAAAAACTTCATGTAATAACCTAGAATACTGTCTAACACTTGATGGCTGCTCTGTTAAGTCTTCGTCGTCAGTTAGGAACCTGGGTGTGCTCTTTGATACCAATCTTTCATTTGAAGGCCATGTTACTAGCATCTGTAAAACCGCATTCTTCCATCTTAAAAATATATCTAAACTACGACATATGCTCTCAATGAAAAATGCAGAACAGTTAGTTCATGCGTTCATGACCTCAAGGCTAGATTACTGTAACGCTTTACTGGGTGGTTGTTCTGCTCGCCTGATAAATAAACTACAGCTCGTACAAAATGCAGCAGCTAGAGTTCTTACTAGAACTAGGAAGTATGATCATATTAGCCCGGTTCTGTCAACACTGCATTGGCTTCCTGTTAAACATCGTATAGATTTTAAAATCTTGCTAATTACTTACAAAGCACTAAATGGTTTAGCTCCCCAGTACCTGAGCGAGCTCTTAATTCATTATAGTCCTTCACGTCTATTGCGATCTCAGAATTCAGGCCAGCTGATAATACCTAGAATATCAAAATCAACCGCAGGCGGTAGATCCTTCTCCTATTTGGCACCTAAACTCTGGAACAATCTTCCTAGCATTGTTCGGGAAGCAGACACACTCTGTCAGTTTAAATCTAGACTAAAAACGTATTTCTTTAACCTGGCATACACATAACACATTACCAATTTATATTTTCAAATCCGTTAAAGGATTATTAGGCTGCATAAATTAGGTCAGCCGGAACCGGGAACACTTCCTATAACACATGATGTACTCGTTACATCAGAAGAAGAATGGCATCTACGCTAACATTAGTCTTTCTGGTTATCCCGAGGTTCACCGTAGTCAACCGGATCCGGGCCGTATCCAGGTGAGACCGAGGACCTGCGCCTTGACACGACCACAACGCAGCCCTGAAGTATCAGCAGAGATTGAGTCAACTAGATCATCCACTGTGAGGGCCTCATCGACACGACAGCCACGACACAGTTCCTCAACAACCGTCCATACCGGCGTGATGAATACGATCCTCAATTGGATGGAACTGGAATAAATACTTTGAATGCTGCGATCCTATTGGACTTATGATGGCAACCTGAATCGTAACAAAGCACTGTTGGCCAGAGGAGAACTGGCCCCCCGACTAAGCCTGGTTTCTCCCAAGGTTTTTTTTCTCCATTTAAACACCTATTTGCCACTTGTCTGCCACCTGATGTCACCTGATGGAGTTTGGGTTCCTTGCCGTTGTCGCCTTTGGCTTGCTTAGTTGGGGACACTTGACATTTGACTTGACATTTGATATTCAACAGTGCTTTGATCTGCCTGCATTGACACTATTCTTTAAGAGCTGCTGTGCAGCCAAATAATGTACCAGTTATCAATGTAAAGCTGCTTTGACACAATCTACATTGTAAAAAGCGCTATATAAATAAAGGTGACTTGACTTGACTTGACTAAATAGTCATTTAAAATCCAGAGCAGATATGTTCTCTACCAACAGGAAAACTGTTAAATGATAAACTCAGACTTGGTTGCACAAGCTACAAATTACCTTCATCTTATAAGAGCACCACAACCCAAAATCTGCGAACTTTTAAAACAGTAATGTCAAAACTGATGTAAGAACACTGTAGTATTAGACACTGTAGCCTGCATTCACATGCAGTTGGTTCATGTTAGTCACATCATATGTGTGTGTGTGTTGTAATTCTGATTTCTTATGTATTAAGAGAAGCATGTTTTGCTTTGAATATCTATAGCGGAGCACTCTCTCTCTCTCCCTTTTCTCCCATATTCAGTGATTTGGACTGACAGAAGTTTTGATGGATGTGTTCTGTACAATCTCATAGACTGGCTGTTTGAGCTTATGTGTAATATATCTGGATAGGCTCCAGATTACCGGTGTGATTAGGAGCCACAGAGCAGGCAATGGAGACCAGACCATGTCCATATACACTCAGCCTTTTTAGACACTTGGCAAACTGAGCCATTCATCCACTGCTCCATGCATGTCCAGACATTACCCATATAAGGAGGGAATGTGGAAGGCCAAGATATCTGTATCATTCTATTGTACATTTGGTCTAATTACAGTGATATCTAAAAAATGAAATTTGTTATACACTACCATTCCAAAACGTAACTCATTTCTGTGATGGCAATCTGAAATTTTCAGCAGCCATTACTCCAGTCTTCAGTGTCATATTATCCCTCAGAAATCATTTTAAAGGTCCAATGTGTAATATTTAGGAGGATCTATTGACAGAAATGCAATATAATATACATAACTATGTTTTCAGTGGTGTTTAAAGACCTTACATAATGAACCATCATGTTTTTGTTACCTTAGAATGAGCCATTTCTATCTACATACACCGCGGGTCCCCTTACATGGAAGTTGCCATTTTGCGCCGCCGTGTTTCTACAGTAGCCCTAAACGGACAAACTGCTCTACAGAAACCTCATTGCTTGACTGGCTACTCTCTGCTGTCTCAGACAACGACATCTTTGTCCTGTATCGGCCACCGTAGCTTCTCTTTGTGCTTCGAAAGGGAGGGGTGAGCGGTGGACTGAGCCATTGGTTGCAATTCGCAACCTCACCACTAGATGTCCTTAAAATGTACACACTGAACCTTTAATATGATGATTTGGTGCTCAGAAATAAAAGTTTGTTTATTGTCTTTTTTTTTTTTTGTCCATACAATGAAAGTCAATGGGGTCCATATAAAAGTTTGTTTAATGTCTTTTTTTTTTTAGTTTTTTGTCCATACAATGAAAGTCAATGGGGTCCATTGCTTTTGGACCTTATAAAAAAACTATCTTTTATTGTGATCCACAGAAGAAAAATTGTCATACAGGTTTGGAATGACAAGACGGTGCATGATGCATGAACTAACTATTTCTTTAAATGTTAGCTGGCCTTGAATAAGCAGGTATTTGCAAAAACATCTGGTAAGTAAATGCATTTTATTGACCATCTCCACCTGCGTCTTGTAAGGGTCATAAGTTTATACTTTAAAAGGTAAAAAAAAACTCAGCCCTCACACTAAAGTGATCTATCACAAAGCACATCCTCTCTGTATGAAAAAAGGAGTCATAACCTCCACATTGCCTTCACCCATGCTGGCCTTCTCACGGTGACTTGGCAGCCAAAACAAGACAGTGATGAAACAGATAATTTTGATCTAAGATAAGTTGAAAGAGAAAAATGAGCTGAAAGCAGCAAGAATCAGCTGCCCTGGGAGAACCACAGGGTTGATATTACATATAGAAATGCTTAAACATGCAGTTCTGAGATACAGAATGCTTGCCTTCACTCTTTCATTCAGTATGTGTCCCTCTGTGTTTTTCCCCTAATGGTGACTCTTTGCGATTACAGCATGTGACGGGTCTCACCACATCCTCAGCTGTGAAGGGAATGTGTGTGATCTGTCGGCTGTAACACTTTCAAATGAGTACGATGACAAATGCATCTCTTTCCGGAACAGGCATTTATAGTAATAAGGTGAATGTTTCCCACTACATCCAAAATATTCGCACTTCAGTGAGTGCCCTGCCTGGAAAAGACAGAAAACTTGATAAAATCACAATTCAAGACATGATTCGAATAAAGCGAAGAACAAAAAGGAGGAACTGGGAAGGAAAAACATTTGTGAGTGTGTGCAGCACAGCGAGGACACTCTTGCTTGTCAATAATTTACACTGCAGTTCCCTGACCTCTGCCCTCCATTTGTAGAGGTCCAACATGGTCCTCTCTATCCAATGTCCAAACACACATCAAAAGGCATGCCTTTTTTGGAAGGAGAATGTCCTAGTCTTGATGGAAGGCCAAGATGAGAAACATTTTTAATCCTCAAAACTCAAATTAACTAAAAAAAAAAAAAAAAAAAAAAAACAGGCAAGTTTGCATGCTCAGCATCATGTGGCATTGGTTTAGAGCATATGTAGAGAAAGGGAGTGAGAAAGTGCAAGAGGGAAAGAGGGAGAAAGAACAGAGCCATTAAATTAGAAACCTGAAACTTGGCAATAACATTAAAACAAAGAAAAACAGATTCGGTTAAAGACAATAGAAAAGGAAAGTTCCAACATACTCATGACAGCTAGATAGCTATGGCATGAGAAAAACCAGGCTCAACTGGGAAAGCAGTGCAATACCAGGTAATGAACATGGGGATTTAATGTTTGCAAAGTCAAATTCAAGTTGATATTACAATAAATATCATAACAATAATAGTTCTCTAGTGCCATGAGCATGGTGGGACAAAAGCTGTGTTTTGCAAGAGAACACACACAGACACACACCACTCAGATGCATAAGACAATGTCAGATCAGTAGATTTAAGTGTGCTATTAAACATGAAGTTTTGTTCTTTACTTTTTGGAACCGGCTCAACATCGGTCAAAATGCAAATATGATTTGAATTCTAGCATATAAATGATACCACTTCACACTCACTCCCCAGCAATTCCACACATTGTATGCCCGCGTTTTACATGACAGTCAGCCCTTGATGGCACAATATCTACAAACATTCATTGGATTAAAGAAAGAAGTGTCTAAAATTAGAGAATCTCTCAGATCAAGCTATGAGGGCTGTTTATATTATGTCTGTCCTGATTGACAGGGATCGCAAAACATTACGTTCTCTCTTGTTTCCCAGACTCTTTGTTAAAGCTAACCATTGCTAATCAGGCTTGTCTGATGTTGGACTACACTCTTGGCAATGGCTGTGAGAGAAACAGTTTGGTTTTTATCTGAGCTGAGGGAGTGGAGCCAGATCAGTCTGTAAAAATACAGATCCAGTAATGGTGAGGATACTGGTGAGGATATTATGTTCTAATTTTGCAAGATTTTTGAATTATTTAGAGTTAATCAGAACTGATTTATATCTTTAAGAGAAAAAAAACTTGGACAAAATTACAACTGTTTTGTAGAGAAAAATCCATAACGATAAACGGAACTGAATGTAGTGCAAGATAATATACAACAGTTAGTTCTGGTTCTCTAATCTGATTGGACAAGCTGCATTCCAATAGCGCTGATATACAGCTGAATCTGCTGGGACAGAACGAACTTAGAATAACTGGCCGTATTTCTCCCGAAATGTAAGGTACTCAATATTACTTTCTGGCAGAGGTGTAAAGTACTTGAGTAAATGTAATTAGTTACTGTACTTAAGTATCTTTTTGGCTACTTTGTAGTTGTACTGAGTATCAAAGATATTTGCAACTTTTACTCTCTACTTGACTACATTTTTGAACAAGTAAATGTACTTTTTACTCCACTACATTTGTGATGAGTAATGCAATTACAAATTACATTTTTCATGGCAGCTAACTTTTTCTGCAGCAGTTTGTTTCTGATATAAAGAAGCGATATCGCCATCTAAGGGCATTGAAGGTACTATATCTTGTGCGTTTTGCCTTTACTCACCCAAAACTTGTCAACAAGGATACTTTACGTGAATGTGAGTGCATTAGCAGGTAGTTGCTGAATCGCAGGTGTTTTATTTATTAGATGAGGAAATGACTGCAGCTGGTGATGAGGCTCAAACCAGCACATACAGTAGACTTTGACTATTTAATTTTACTTAACATTGTTTTATTTATCCGCTATATTGACAAGACCGTTTTGAAGGATATTGGTTTACTTATGACCTTTCTGTGCACTTGAGCTTAACTGAGGCTTGAGAGTTTGTAGACGTTTAAAAGGTTGTTGTGTCGACCTTGATTTATTGCAGCATTGAGGTGTTCGTTTTTATTTTGATTTTAGAAAATAAACTTGATTCTCATCTTACAAATCAATTGTTTCTTATTTTCACTGGCATGTCTCTCAGGACTAGTGCATCTCAGAGCCTACATTCAGCATGAGTAAAATACTTAAGTACTGTTAAAATCAGATATTTTAAGACTTTTACTCAAGTCGTATTGGAATTGGTTACTAGTTGTAACTTGTAGTGGAGTCATTTTCGATGTAAGGTATCAGTACTTTTACTCAAGTATGGTTTTCAGGTACTCTTTACACCTCTGCTTTCTGGTTTATTGAACTGTTATGTAAAATTCACCCTCACAATCGTGCTGTAGTAATATCAACACGGCTATGAATACGGCACTCAGCCTGCCGAATCCCAGCTATACTGATACTAGGTACAACTTGATTGTGTGATATTGCTTATTACACTAATTTCATCTATTTATAATGCAAAACCCACCACTAACCCTAAATTTCATGTCTTTTAAAACAACATAAGATATTACCCTTTGAGAGGAAATTAAGCTAGTTCTCTCACTTTTTTTTTTAAGGCTAACATAGTAAATATGCATTATAATTTACATTTATGTCAGCGGGCAACAACTTTAATTGAAAAATAAAGCATGTAGTGGGGACAGTAAACATCATCAACAAACCATTTCTGCAGTCTCATATAGTAACTGTAGTTTCTGTCAGTGTTTTCATTGTTTAAACATACAGTATTTTGCTGTAGCTAGAGCTTATTAAAACATGCTGGAAGGAAAGCATGCTGCATATGGTGATTATTTTGATAGACTAAGAAAATTGTTCTGAAAATTCACTTAAACTTTATTGCAAAAATGGCAGAAACAGATTTTCTTAAAAGCTTGTTTTGAGTGACTGCAGGGTGTTCTAAAGTCCAGTGCAGCCATAAGTAATTAAAATATATATATATATATATATATATATATATATATTAAAAGCATCTAACATGTCATAGCATTATTGTAACATATTCTAATCTATGACACACTGGCTCTCCACTTTTGGAGTCATACTGCCATCATCCTTACAAAACAGATTCCCGCAAACTCACCCATCAGTGGGAAAAAAATAACCCAATACCGCCATCTGTCGGATGAAATGTAACATTGCAGGGGTTAGATGTCTAGCTTAGGTTACATTATCAGCTGCACATTAAAGGCAAAGATGCGTAAACCTGTATAATGACGAAATTGCGTGACTCGCGACCAACTGTGTTGCAGAATAGATCGATAATGACAATATCATCACTATTTTACCAGCATTTTGAATTGATTTATTCTGAAATGAGCTGGTATGTGCTTAGTGAAAGGCAATCATTCCAGGATAGGATTCAGGTTATGAAACACCAAAGTTCATCTGAACCAGCAACTCTTTATTTTAATTCCTCATTTGTTTCATTAAAGTTCTCAAAATTCCTCATTAAAGTTATGAATTTGTAGAAATTCCTTCCACATAATTCTAGGCTTATTTAGTGAAAATCAGTTCTCAGCTGTAGACCAAACAAGGGTATCAGTCTGTGTGGAGTGTTCCCATGACTCTCACCATGATGTTCTTCAGTCTGGGTCATAGAAAGGCACTAAGAATCAGCTCATAAATCCAGTCCAACCTGTTCCTGACCCACCGCTTCCCTTCCTCAATCCACCACTAACTCTCCACAGCGTCAGCCACAGAACCCTTGAGAACACAGCTCAGTGGAACAAATACAAAAGCAATTGTTTTTTTAATGGAGAAGAAGCATGTTTATTGGCAGGTCAGAGGGATTGATGTGTGTGTGGGATCAATGGTGTGACTGATGCTGGACGTGAGACTGGAGGAACTGAATCATAACATCAGACTTGAGTCCCTCGCTAACTCTTGCTCTTTCTTTCGATTCTTCTATTTATCCTTATAACACACCCATCTCACAAGGATTATTGTGGAGGGTTCAGATTATAAATCCGAATTCACTTTGTGATCTTTATATAGAACAGTTTGGTGTCATGAGTGTGTTTCCCTTATGTCCCGGGTATGTATCTTATGTCTAACTGGCTGTGACTATTATTAGACTAACTATGTCTAATAGTTTATCTAAAATGTAAGTGACTCAATATTAACTTATTGTTTATTGAACTGTTGTATTAAAGCGATATCACGCTCGCAATCATGCTTTTGGTCAGAATATCACAATGGTCTTGTCTGTGTGATTTCGCAATATGCAACAGCAAGAAAACCACCACAAGAACGATAAATTGCAACATTCTAATTTACTACTGCTATATAGACCAATAATACATGAAAATTGCATCTGAGGCAAAGTCCTTTGTTTACATGAAGGAAAAAGAGACTATTAAATGGAAAACCTGGTGGTGAGGGACTACAAAGATCTGGAACCCTAGATCTAGATTTCTTCTCACCAATAAGTCAATCCTGGGTGGCCTCTTATTAAATTACAGTCACAACTTGTCATCCAGACGTCTCAAACCAGAAAGCTCTGTCAAAGCCACAGTAGCCAACTGTGACTCCAACAGCCAAGCATCAGAGATCTGTTTAGACAGCGAGAATAGACAGACGGAGGCTAAGCCAAACCAAAAATGTCCATCTACTCAAACTAATATTAGTTTAGTTATTATTATATTCTGATGAAAATATTAAAATGTCACCATCCCCCCCAGGCAACTCTTTTTGTAGTTTGTAAGGTGCTGACATCTGCGTTGCCTTACATAATACATTGGGAGCCCGTTTTTTGTTGGCTTCTGGTGGTACATAGATTTTGGAACAAGTTGCCTCACAGGTGTGTAGCAGCAACAACTGCGTAAGCAGTACTCACATTTCACAAAAGTCTGTTGAATCCCTTTAATCTCTGCATCTTTCAACGTCAGACCTTTATAAATGCAAATAAGCAATGCGATGTTACTGGAAATGATCAGTATAGTTAGCATACTACTCTCCTTGACATCCCATGACATCACAGCCTCCTGCAGGGCTGTCAGGACTGCAGAAAAGAGCCTGTGTGGTCACCCTCTTTGAGGTCGTTTCCTCATACGTCACAGTCATTATGACCTGCTGGGCCAAACACAAAGAATGCTCAGTTTTAGTCTGATAAGACAAGTGCCCATGACAACACAAGTGCAAAGCTCTTTTCTCACACACTAGGCCTCCTCACTGGTTAGAGTGGCATGTGAGTTCATTGCTGACAGCCTTTTCTGAAGGGTAGTTGTGGGTGGTTGTCTGCTCTGTCTGAAACTGAGGGTTTGCTCACTTATCTTTTTTGAAAAGACCTAGTTTATTTAATTCTATAGACTGATCTGAAGACAAAAGAGGAAAACAAGAACTGTACACTAAAGAAAACGCCATTGGCATTCAACCAGGAACTGAAACACCCTCTCTCCCCATCATTTACTGGCTTCTCTACACTTTCTTGTATAATAAAAAGGCCAAAATAATCTTAAAATAAAATCCATGTCTAACATGTGCTCTAACTTAAAAGCATAATATGTGTAATCTATACAAAATTCAAATGTTGTGTAAAGCAAGACTATGCACATCTATATCTTTATACTTAGATAGATGCTGTAAATATTCATATGGTTAATTGTTTTTTAATAATTATAAAGGGCCTTGATGGTACACAGCCACCCCAAGTATAGGCTGAAATAGTTCACTAAAGGAAATGGTCAAAACAGACATGACATCTCAGTGCCACTGTTTATACTGCTGTTTAATAGCTAGATATACATTATATAAAAATGGTATTATTGACACTAAAGAAATTGAAAAGGTGCCGTAAAGTGACATTAGGCATTTAGAATTTAATTAGACACGCCCCCTCTTTCTACAACCTGACACTTTGGCGTAACCATGGTATATAGCCTATATAGTAGATGCGTTCACGACATGTCAAAAGTTCCGTAATTACGAGATTCCGACTTGTAAAAAATGTCAGACTTGTAGGCTACCACATGACCTGCAAAGTTCATTTTGGCATTGATAGTGTTGCCGTCAAAACGTGTAATTCCGAGGCTGAGGACGTGAAGACCAGCTCCAATTAGAACGTCACAGATTGTATCATCTCGGAATTACGATAATAGACCCTTTTCACATTTCCGGGTTTTTTCAGAAGCGGTAGTCGTCATAGTTGGGTAAAATTCTATAGCGGTGAATGAGAGAATACATTAAATATATTTTTTTGTGTTTCCAGTTGCTTAAATAGCAAAAGAAAAACTCCACAATAGTGTTTTCACAACTTTTAAAAAGAGAAAAAAAATAGAGAGAGATTGATAACGGCAGTCAGAAGAGAGAAATATGTCATTTTTACCGTCACTCCCATAGCCGCTGAATTAGAAACACCCTCACAGCAGCGTTAGATTTTTGTAATTTGATGCAAAGGTAATATAATACTAAGTATAGTGTTATAAATGTACCTACGTTTTTTAAAAAATGAAAATATAAAAAACTTTGCAGGATTTACGATATAGAGTACCTCAGGGATGATGTGTTTTTGTAGGCCAACCTGGAAGTTAGCAGCGCATGGGTTCCCTCGATCGAAAGCCTATGCATTTTTCCCATAGACTTTTGGAAAATCGCAAAAAATAAGCTCTGTGTTTAACAAAGGGTTATGACACTTATACGTTTTGTCTGTCAAGATAATCTTTACAAGTTAACACAACATTTATACATTTTGAAGCCTAAATAAAGTCGTCAGATATAAAAAGCTAACAGTAGGCTATAAACGGACTACAGTACACCATGGTTGCGGATCTACGTCACCACCACCAAGCTTCCTCAAACTTTATTTAAAAAACAACTTTATTTAAAAACATGCTCACTGATTATGATCTGCACTGTGTATGAATACTTATCCACTTTTTCATGAGAAATGCTGTCCAAATGTCCCGTTTGTCATGATGATGTCTAAAGTCCCCGCCAAAGGAAGTAGTCCCTTTTAGAAATTTTTTAGCAACCACCGTTTTTAAGACACAATAAAGGTTTAAAAAATCACAAGCGGGTTATAACTGGTGTGTTTTATGTCATAGATCAAAACGTGAAAATATTTAGAGGCTTTGTTAACCACAGACCTTATTTCAGGCGATTTAGCAAAAACCCATTCAAAAAACCGATAGACTTTAGGGCGATGGAACCAGAAGTCCTAAAATGCTAACTCGCTTCCAGGTTTTGCTAACAAAACCATGTCATCCCTGAGGTAATCTATTGATAACCGTTAAAACGCATCATCACAGTCTTTGAAAAGGGTCTATTATGGCGACATGGCGTGAACGTAGCATAGTTTTTACCTGTCAGGTAGAAGCAAAACAAGCACGGCATTTGTTTCGAAGCATGTGGAAGATCTCAGCACTCTACATCGATGACAAGGTTAAAAAAATAGTCTTGTCTTGTTCCTTTTTGGTCTCTTTATTTTCCTCTGTTTTTATTATTACTTTCACGACGTTTACCTGCCGTTGATGATTAATCGTTTGATAAAATGTCGCCTTCAAAACTTCAGGCTTCTGGCTTCTCTGCCTGCCGCTTAGTGAACGCGCCCCAAATGCCTTTGATTGGCTAAAAATATGATAGCTTTTAATGCATAATCAATAAAAATCGCTTAAATTTAGCCTACTTAAGTAAATTGATCATGTTTTAAGGATGTTTAAACATTTTTACAGGACATCAAGACGAAATAAATATTTATTTATTTGCTTGCAGTGTATAAATTTCCATTAGGCCTACTAATCTCTCTTTTTCATATATCATATGCATATTACATGGGCTGCTTTACTTTACTGACAAAAATAAATTATTTCCCAGAAGGTGTATAGTTGCTGATACTGAATTTATGAATAATTTTGTAGTAATTTTCAATTTGTTCACTAGCAGGTGACGTCAAACACAGTTAAAGTGGTTTTTGCCTGTATGTGCATAAACCTTGCACGTGAGTGAAATACCTCAGATTCTCCTCTCATCTGACAGTGATTAAAAACATATCATGCACTTACGTAAGGCCCAGACAAAACCCAAGCCTTGAGGCTGCTACCACCTGCATTTTACATAATCTTCCATCCCATCTCTCTCGAATCATGACGACAATGGGTAATTGCACTCTGGATAGATTTTCACCTCAACCGAACCAGCACGTAATTCTTTACGTTATTGACAGCCATCACCTTGTAAACCCCACAGTGCTATATTATTTAATTAGATTAGGGTTGTACATTTGTTCTGATCTGATGTTGATTATCACAAATGTGGGCTTTTGGGATAAGTAACCATATTGACGTTGGAAACGTTCTTAGTACATGGTGTGACTTTCCACTCGTGTTATTGCATGTAAAGTGTCTGTTAAAGATTTTAGCAGTTCAGAATTGAATTGGCGTGTCCTGGTCAAAGGTTCAAAGTCAAAACTATGAACATCATCTGTCAGTTCAGGTTTTCGGAGCCAAAAAGAAAAATGTTTTCTCATAGTAAACAGACAACACAATGCAAGACAACAAAAATACAACACACGCAAATGAAGTCTATTTCAACAGATGCGCACTGAGAAAGCAAACACATCAGTGTTACGAGGGGAAACTAAAGCCAGGATGGAAAATGATAAGTACTCATTTATCTTCTTTAACAGACTTTGGAGCTTCCCACTTCAAACAGAGCACATATTGATTTAAACCCTTTCATGAATCTTTCTGCACACCTCTCAGATCTTCATGGCATATCCTACTCTTATGTTCCCTTGAGCTTTTGCATGTTCTTGTGCTAAATTCACCATGCAATCTGCTAAATCTGCCATAAAAACATAGTGAACCGTTCACATTATTATTACTGCCATAAGTGAGCAGCTGAAGTCACTAACCTTACACTGATGGGCAGTAAAACTGACACTGTTATGATTTGTCATCATAAATTACAAACACTTCAGCTTCTGCTTCGATCATCTGGGAAATTTCGATAGTGTGTGGTAAGGAGACTGTAACATCCCACCTTCTCCCATTTGCCACAAAGTTCCCTTATACGTCATCGTTTTGATTAGTGGTCTGATTCTCTAAGTACTTCCTGACATGCACTAGAATGAATGACTGCTGCAGAAATGTGGTTAAGATGAGTCAATAAAAGTTTTCAGTTTAGGCCAGAGTAAAGTTTTTGCAGATGTTTTATTAAATAAAGCAAATAACAGCACACTTGCTACACACTTGCTACATGGAACAACCTGGTTTTATTTGTCTGACGCAAGGACACAATGGTGATAATATGCTTACGGGTCTTTGGTCAAAGGCGCTGCTTATAGAACAACCAAAGGGAGAGTCATAATGATGGGAAAAATCACAGGAAAGAATCAATTAACTGAACAAAAAGGTAACACTTTATTTCAATAGTCCACTTTAGACATTCTACTTAATAAGTAACTTGTCAACTACCAGTCATTTGAGTATTATTGGACTGTCTGCTTAATATCTGCTAACACTTGATTTTGATGCTCCCCCAACAGACATTCTACTGAATATAAGTAACTTTTTAAGTGCACATTAACTTATTTTAGTAAACCGAGCCCTAACACCTCACCTAAATGTCTCATAATACTACATAATAAAACACACTGTAGGAAATTGCAATACTCATAATACAAGAGTTAGTTGACATATAGTTGCAAAGTTACTTGTAATTAGTAGAATGTCTGATGTGGACTATCAAAATAAAGTGTAACCAACAAGAAATAATGTAAATAAAGATAAGCCACGTCAAGTCGTCACCTTTGTTTTTATAGCGCTTTATGCAATACAGATTGTTTAATAGCAGCTTTACAGTGATAACCAGGAAAATAATGATTCAATGATGCAAACAGAGTTCAATTCAGCTGTAAAGCAGCTTTAAAAAGAAAAAAGTGTCACTGTTCAGCTAAAGTCAGTTCAGTGTTGATTCAGGCCAATGAACAAACATGGTGTTGTTTAATTCCAGGCTGCATCACCATGCAGAAAACAGATCGTGGATTGGATAAGCTAACTAAATTGAGTAACTTATAAAGTATAAAGTAAAACCTAAAACCGAAAGTAAACAGATGTCACATAAACACATCCATCACAAATGCTTGCTTCACTACAATGTTCATAAGCTACAGTAGCATGAAAAATATGCTACTTTTCTTAACATCCTGCTCTGGTAAATGCCCCTCACATTGTTTTGGTAATAAAGCATCTGTCAAAAAGATGAACACAGATCCACAAACACTAACAAAGTCAGTTAGATTTATATATGTAATGTAATGAAATTAAGGAAAATGGCCCACATTTTTTACTACATACAACACATTTGTTTCAAAGTTCATCATTTATAACTATGAATATTGATATATGACATGCCATTGTACATTATATATGTATTTTTAATGTATTTGCAAAGCCCAGTGTCGATATCTCATAGGATGCGACTGTCCACATATATGAGCAAATACAAGGAAAACATATAAATAACAGTTTATCTTCCAGACAATTGTTTGAATTCTTGTGTTGTCCACTGTTTAGTTCTGTCTATTTGTTTTAAAAGAGTGTTGAAAGCATTACATCTGGTGTTTGAATTTCAAGTCTCTGTACACCTGTTGCTATCATGCAGTCATCACATTCGAAAATCTAGCACGCAAAACCAGCGTCTGAGACAAGTACACAAAGTGCTTCTAGAATGTGTGTATAGCAAACCACCAAATAATAACACATGGACTTTATTATAGCCACAGACATCTGATGGTTATGCATGCAAGAATGAAAATAACAAGAAATTTAATCTAATTTTGCTTCACTGGCTTCCTTAATAAGCTTGGCCTTGGTTATAGACGTTTAAAACAAGGTCCAACTCTGGATCCAGACTTGCAAGGCCAGGTGACGTGGAAATAGCAGTCTTGCCATTTTAGGTATGGATCTTACTGTTACAGCAGCCAAACTAAGTCTAATCCTGGACTCACTTGTGGTCGTCAATTGACAGTCTTGCTGGGCTCTGTTCACTCTCAGATAGGTTAAGGACATTTCAGCAGAATCAGCGCTACACTGTTTACAAAGACTATATCAGAGTGACATCAGAATACATTACCTGACTAAAATCGATATAGACATTGTAAATATTATGGTCTGGTTTCACAGACAGGGCTTGGATTAAGCCAGGATTAGGCCTTAGTTCAATTAGGGCATTTAAGTAGCTTTTATAAATGTGCCTTAGAAAAAAAAACATTAATGGTGTGCATCTTGAGACAAAACAATAGCACTGACATATTTTAAGATATGTTGGTGAAAGTTGCTTTCAGTTGATACAGCTCAAACATGCATTTTAGTCTGGGACTAGGCTTGTCTGTGAAACTGGGGTATATTTGCTACAGTAAGTGACAAAAGAAGATGAATGTACTGAACATTCCAGAAATATTTATTCATTTTAATGGAACAATATATATATATATATATATAACTTAAAACATATACATACAGTTCAAGAGTTTGGGGTCAGTAAAATGTTTTAATGTTTTTGAAAGTCACTTATGCTCAACAAGGCTGCATGTGTTTGATCAAAAACAGTAAAAAGTCAAACTGTGAAATATTATTACAATTTAAAAATAACCGTTTTCTATTTTATGTAATTTATTCCAATGATGGTAAAGCTGAATTGTCACATGATCCTTCAGAAATCATTTAAATTTAATCATTTAAAAGCTGTTTTGGTGCTCAAGAAACATTTCTTAGTATTATCAATGGTAAAAAATGGTTATGCTGCTTAATATTTTTGTGGAAACCATGATGCTTTTTTTAAGGATTCTTTGATAAAATAGAAAGTTCACAAAAACAGCATTTATTTGAAATAGAAATCTTTTGTAACATTGTAAATGTCTTTGTAATTTCATCCTTGCTGAATAAATGTTTTATTTACAATTTATATATATATATATATATATATATATATATATTGACCCCGAACTTTTGAATGGTAGTGTATAGGAAACATATTATTCTATTCTAAATGTTTTAATACTTTTAGACATTCCAACAATGTACATCCACTGTTTGTTCATTTCAAAGGGTCACGGGAGGACAATAATATCCAAACAACCAATTTGCCAAGAAGAGATTTTGATTTACCCCTCTTCATGTTTTGTCTACAAACCGCACAGAGCAGCGACTACAAATTAAAGAATTAGAAAAGAGGTCTATTCCCAGCAATGATTAATCTTATATTTGACAAATGCAAATTTGAGTTGTTTGTGTTTCTTACAGGAAATATTTGAAAATGTGTGCTGATGTGTATCTGCTATAATATAACATATACTGTATATTCTACAAAGATGCAATGAGAATTGCTCTGCGGTACGCATTGATTAGGAAAAGGTTCAGATGATAGAAAAGGCTCAGAGAAAGAGTACAACAGATTAAAAACAGAACATATAATGCAGCATTTAATTTTTCTTTTGTGTATTTTATGATGTTGTAAAGTCATACGTTTTATAAGATAACAATATATACATACATTTTAATTAAAAAGTCTATATATTAGTCTCCTTTCCCTATTTACATAGTGTATACATATATAAAAGGTTACATTCAATTACATTCATGCGATATTTAAGGACCACAGCAACATAGGTAGGTTTAAGTTCAAAATTGTACCTTAAACATCTTAGATTCATATTATTTTAAACTTCTATCCCAAACCCATCTGAAATGTACTGCAAGTTAGTGCATCAGATGAACATTGTGAGACAAAAGCAGCTGTATACAAAGCCTGCCAAACTGATAAGCCAGACTGATAAAAACACATCCAAATGTCCTCAGCATTCATAAAGATGGAAGAAAAGAAACATAGTGTCCTTATGAGGATGATGGTGTTCTCTCTATATCCCCAGGGAGACTCTGAAGTAAAGACCTCTGGAACGTCTCCTCGGAAAATTCTGGAACAAGGAACTCCAGCAGAAGGTCAAAGATACAGTAAACCAAGTGCCTGCACATCCCCATACAGAAACAACACAAGTTTTAATTGTTAATAGGCACTTATTTCCAGCCTACTGAGGTTATATAGTTCATATACGCAGCAGATTCTTAACAATGCAGGTCATTGAGGATTATCTGTTGTAGTTAGGACTCTGATATTGTGAATTTATATTATAATACCTGTTGATACTGGGGTCCTGTAGAGATTCCAGCACATGCTCCCACATTAGCCTGAATTTCTCAGAGCCAAGCATGTCTGTAATTAACTCTATAATTCACACAAAATACATAAACAGCAATTATGTATGTCAGTATGTACTGCTTGTAATGAAAATGTGTGCTCCTCCAATTTGAGTTCCACATTAATATGAAAACACATACAATATGAACTTCAAAGGTTTTTAGACGAACCAGTTACAACAGTAGATACAACATGATTACTGTGTCTAAATTGGAATGAAGACAATCCAGCTCATTAATTCTGAAGCTGCTTTAATGTTGTGGTATGAACTGACCTGGGAACAGCTGCATAAGGCAGTGCAAGCACTGGAGTCTGGTCTTCTCTCTCTGCTCTGGGCTTCTCTCTGTCCGTGGCACCACGGGCAGCTCACCCCCGGGCCACACTGCATCCTGGAGAACCCGCAGGTAGATCACCCAGCATGGGGCACTGGTCAGGTGGGCTATGCCTACATCTAGCCACCTAAGGAAGACAATAGAGAATGGGCCTTAGGTTTCTAAGGATTTCCAATGTTATATTATTATGGTTTACAGTATATTTTAAATTATATGAAACGGTCCAACTCACTCAACCATAAATGACACGTATGAGCCAATTCTTTTTAGTGAATCAAAAATATACAGCAAGACCAGTGTAGCCCAAAACACCAATGACTCTTATGAGCTGGTTCTTTTAATGAATAGTTCAAAAAGAGGGGTTATTGGTTTGAATCAGTCTGAAATACTCCTCTGTATAATTAGCAGCATTAGCAGAGAGAGAAATTCTTTCATATGTCAGCAAAATTGACAGTATAGCTAAAATACACCAAAATGTATGGGAATTGAACCAAATCGAGAGCTTATGAATCACATTCTAATCAGGAAATCTTTATCGATACCCAGACCTAGTGTGTCCATGAAAAAAAAAAAAAAAAACTTTAAAAATCTCAGTTATGTAATGGCATATGTTGTTCAAGTCAAAGACTTTACAAAGACTTCAGCACCTACACTCCTGTCTGAAATTGTGATAAATGTGTCTTGAATGTCAACTGCACTGGAACTATTCATTGTCACTCAAGCTGGGCCCTGTCATCACCTCTATCTTTATCTCACCGTTACTTTCTTTGAAATCTCAAGGCTAACAAGGCTAATATTATGCACACCAATCCTTACCACTAAAGATCTCTTACCACTGAAGATCACTCTAAGATCAGGCAAGGGAAACACAATAAACTCCACAAGTGCATGAGAGGAGCTCAAACGTGGTGGGTCAGGAGGGGCCAGTGTTCTGCTAACAGCTGGCTGAACATATCTGTTTATTTTTCCATTTCTCTGCTGTGCGGTGCACATGTTCTCTGAGCTCTTCGCATGTCACCTGTGTGATTGACAGTGGGGAGCTAAACCGGTCTCCAGGGTCGCGTGCCTCCTCTCTAGAAATAGCAGCCAGCATGATGTGTTTACTCTAGTAGACTACACACTGAGACAGACAAACACACAAAAACATACTGTAGGAAATTGCA
Source organism: Mylopharyngodon piceus (assembly GCA_039654765.1). Taxonomy (NCBI): domain Eukaryota; kingdom Metazoa; phylum Chordata; class Actinopteri; order Cypriniformes; family Xenocyprididae; genus Mylopharyngodon; species Mylopharyngodon piceus. The sequence continues at coordinate 15,459,962 of CM077443.1, forward strand.
ATTTTGAACTGAATTTGACTGATACATTCCTTGAAAGACTTTTTTTTTTGTGAAGACTACCACACAAACACATGCCCTCAAAGCCTCAAACAAACACACACTTGTGCATGCATACAAACAGACTAAACAAACAGTCGTTCTGCACAAATCAATGTCAAGACCTCCAAAAACCTTCGAGTCAAATGTGAGGAAACAATGGTTCGAATAGAAGCCCATTTTCTACAGTACATCTCGGTGTCATTCCATTACCATTAAGGCTTATGGGGAAAGCTATACAAATGAGGATAACCATGAACAAGAGACTACTGTGAAGTTGTCAGACACAGACGGGAACAAGAGGATGAGTCAACAACAGGTAGTTTATTGAACAGAGGCACGAACACAGGATATGCACTGGCAGGTAAGTAGCAGTAATGAGCACGCTGAATAGTCACTTAGCTGAGGAGTTAACAAAGTTCTCTTTTGCAGGTCAGGATGGGACGATGGAGCACAGGACTGACGAAGGAGTGGAGACACAGGAAACAGGTAAGGAAACGGGTAAGGAGTCCAGGTATGTAGAAACAAGACCAGACACTGAGGTGCAGGGAGTGTGAGTCTATATAGTGCTGGTGTGATGATGTGCAGGTGTCGATGATCAGTATTCCGGTGATTGTGAACGAGTGGGCGGAGCGAGGAGATCCGGTGACGATGTGTTGTTGGTGGTTGTGGGAACTGACTCCGTGACAGTACCCCCTCCTCCACGGGCGGCTCCTGACGACCGGATGGGGCGACGACGACGGGGTCTACCTCGACCCCGAGGCGCAGGACGGTCTGGATGATCGGTATGGAACTGGGTTAGAAGTGAGGGGTCGAGGATGTCGTGACGGTTGACCCAGGAACGCTCCTCTGGGCCGTAGTCCTCCCAATCAACAAGGTATTCCAGCGTAGGACCCTGTCGTCGAGAATCGCCCGCACCTGGTAGACGTTGTCCTCCTCAGCGATGTTGGGAGGAGGAGGTACCGCATCGTCACCGGGATCTGTGGAGGGAGGAGACAAGGGTTCAGTGTGAGGTTTTAAGAGTGAGACATGGAATGAGGGTGAGATGCAATACTGAGGAGGTAAGTTGAGCCGGTAGGTTACTTCATTGAGCTGCCTCTGGATGGTGAATGGACCTATGTACCGGGGACTCAGCTTGCGGCAAGGCAGTCGGAGACGAATGTCCCGCGTCGAGAGCCATACCTTCTGGCCAGGTTGGTATTGTGGAGTAGGGCCTCTACTGGTATCCGCTTGCTGCTTGTGTCTCCAAACTGCCTGCTGGAGGTGTACATGAGCCGAGTCCCACACTCTCTCGCTCTGCTGGAACCAGTGGTTGACAGCTGGAACCTCGGAGGGCTCACCCGACCAGGGGAAGAGAGGAGGTTGGAAGCCCAGGACGCACTGAAACGGGGTGAGCCCTGTGGTGGTCTGCCAGAGGGAATTCTGGGCATACTCCGCCCAGGGCAGGAACTGGCTCCAGCTGTCCTGGTTTCGGTGGCAATACAACCGCAGGTACCTCCCCATCTCCTGAATCTTCCGCTCAGTCTGGCCGTTGGTCTGAGGATGGTATCCGGAGGACAGGCTGACGGACACTCCTAGGAGCTTGAAGAAGGCTCGCCAGACTCGGGATATAAACTGAGGACCACGATCCGAGACGATGTCTTCTGGAATGCCGACATGGCGAAACACGTTATGGAACAAGGCTTCTGCTGCTTCTAGAGCTGTGGGTAGCCCCTTGAGGGGGATTAGCTTGCATGACTTGGAGAACCGGTCCACAATCACGAAGACACAAGTGTAGTTGTTAGAAGGTGGGAGGTCGGTCATAAAGTTGATCCCGAGGTGAGTCCATGGTCTCTGTGGTATGGGCAGTGGAAGGAGTTTACCATCTGGGATCTTCCTAGGAGTGTCGGCAACGGCACAGACTGAGCATCCCTTGATGTGTCGGGAGACATCCTGGGTCATGGACGGCCACCAGTATTGTTGCCGCAGAAGCAAGAGGGTACGTGTACTGCCTGGGTGTCCAGAGCCCGGAGAGGAGTGAGCCAAGTCAATGAGGGGCTGACGATGGGCCGGTGGAACGTAGAGGAGCCCCTCAGAACCTCCCAGCGGAGCGGGCTCAGAGGAGTTAGCCTCGGAGATTCGTTGGTTGATTGTTCATTGAATGGGCCTCACGATCATGGCTGGAGGGAGTATGGTCTGAGTTCTCGGGTTCAGGCTGGAACAGACGAGAGAGAGCATCAGCTTTGCAGTTCTTACTTCCTGGACGGTAGGTGACTGAGAAATCAAACCTTGTGAAGAATAAGGCCCAGCGAGCTTGGCGAGGGTCGAGTCTCCTAGCTTCTCTGAGGTATTCTAGGTTACGATGGTCGGTGATTACTTCAAAAGGATGATGTGCTCCCTCCAGCCAGTGTCTCCACTCCTCCAAGGCTAACTTAATGGCGAGCAGCTCTCTGTTCCCGATGTCATAATTCTGCTCCGCCGGGGATAGCTTCTTAGAGTAAAAGGCACATGGATGGAGTCATGGTGGATCACCCTGCCACTGGGACAACACCGCTCTGACCCCGGAGGAGGAAGCGTCCACCTCGATGATGAAAGGGAGTTCAGGATTGGGGTGGACCAGGATCGGAGCGGTGAGGAAAGCTTCCTGGAGCTGGTGGAAGGCTTCTCGGGCAGATGGAGTCCAGGACAGAGACTTGGGCCGGCCTTTGAGACGTGAAGTGAGGGGTGCACTGAGGAGGCTGTAGTTCTGGATGAAACGTCTGTAGAAGTTGGCAAATCCTAGGAAGCGTTGTAACTCTTTGACTGTGGACGGAAGGGGCCAGTTGCGGATGGTGTCCACCTTCCTCTGGTCCATTTGAATCCCATGTTGATTGATGTAACCAAGGAAGTGAACGGAGGTGGTATGGAACTCGCACTTCTCCAGCTTGAGGTACAGGTGGTGTTGGCGCAGCTTCTCTAGGACCTGGGAGACGTGTTGGCGATGGTCGGCCAGGTTCCGGGACTAGATGAGGATATCATCGATGTAGACAATCACGAACTGATGGAGGTACTCCCGGAACACCTCATTCATATAATTCTGGAACACGGAGGGAGAGTTGGACAGGCCGTATGGCATGACCCGGTACTCGTAGTGGCCTGATGGTGTTACGAAGGCAGTCTTCCACTCATCCCCCCGCCGATACAAATGAGGTTGTACACGCTCCGCAGGTCCAGCTTGGAGAAGATGCGAGCTCCCCGCAGCTGTTCCAGAGCGGCTGGGACCAGAGGAAGGGGATAGGCGAACTTTACAGTCTGGTGACAGTAATCGATGCACAGCCTCAATCCTCCGCCCTTCTTGGCCACGAAGAAGAAGCTTGAAGCAGCAGGGGATGTCGATGGACGGATGAATCGCTGGTTTAGAGCCTCCTTGACGTACTCCTCCATGGCCTTTTGCTCCGGGATAGACAATGGGTAAACTCTACCCTTGGGTAGAGTAGCCCCAGGCAGCAGGTCGATAGCACAGTCCCATGGCCGGTGAGGTGGTAGTCGTGTGGCTAACCGCTTACTGAAGACATCCTGGAACGCCCGGTATTCTGAAGGAATTTCCACTTTCAGATTCGTCTCAGGACTCTCGATGGAGGTGGAGAGAAGAGGAAGAAGCTTGGAATGGGTAGAAGACTGGAGCTTCACAGGAGGTTTCTTGATAGAAGATAAACAGGACTGGAAACAGTTATTGCTCCATTTCAGAATCTCGCCAGTGTTCCATTGAATATGGGGTTGATGTTGCATTAACCAGGGGCGTCCCAGGATTACCTCAGCAGTAGATCCTTCCAGCACCATGAACGTGATTTCCTCAGAATGCAGGCAGCTGATGCGGAGCGTCAACGTGGGGGAGAAGTGTTTGATGCGACCACGACCCAGCGGCTTTCCTTGGATGGTTTGGATCCGGAGGTCCTCTTAACATCGTTTACGGCGTACATTCAGTTTCTGAAGAACTTGGGTGCTGATGAAGTTTCCCGCTGAACCGGAGTCTAGGAGGGCTAGCGCTGAAACACAGACGTGAGAGTTTAACAGTTGGACAGTAGTTCTTGTAAGAGGTGCTATGCGGGCTGGAACATGAATGGTACTCACCGCTGGGCGTGGTGGTCGGATGGGACAGACCGCAATGACATGGCCTTCTCCCCCACAGTAGACACAGAGCCGATGTTGAATTCTTCTTTGACGCTCCGCTCGGGTGAGGCAGAAGGAATCCACCTGCATCTGTTCAGGTGCTGGAAGGGCGACAGATGGTGAGGCAGGCGGAGGACTGGCAGCAGGTGGAAGCACCGAACATGCTGAGAAGCGCTGAGCCACACGTACAGTCTTCTGAATGAGATTTTCTAATCCCATAGTGTCATCGTACACGACCATTAACTGCTTAATACGAGGAATGAGTCCCTGGCGGAACGCCGTTATAAGCGCTGTCTCATTCCATCCGCTTGTAGCCGCCAAAGTGCGGAAGCGTCGAGCATACATACTCACGGTCTCGTCGCACTGGCGCAGATTGAACAGTTGGTCGTGCACGGAAAGGTCAGCGGGATTCTGTCCAAAAACTTCTCTGAAATGGCTGAAGAAATCATTAATGGTGGCTGTTACCGGAGCGTTGGATTCCCACAGTGGTTGAGCCCATTGTAATGCTCGTCCCGATAACAGAGAGATGATAAACGCCACCCTGGCACATTCAGTTGCGAAGAGATGAGATTGGGCTTCCAAATACAGTGAACACTGGAGGAGGAACCCGCTGCAATCCTCTGCCATACCTGAGAATGTCGCTGGTCGGGCCATGGGACTGACAGAGGCAGCTGAAGAAGTCGTTGCAGTGGGTGCTGGTTGGAGGAGTGCCAGACGAACAGTGTGCACGAGGTCGGGAGTGACAACGGGTGACGTGCTCGTGGATGGAGGTGTGAGGGAGGATCGTACAGCGTCTACCAATGCGGCAAACGGATCCGGTGTACGATCCTCGCCTGTGTTCGTGGAGCTCTGCATATGGTCTGGTCTTCTGTCAGACACAGATGGGAACAAGAGGGTGAGTCAACAACAGGTAGTTTATTGAACAGAGGCACGAACACAGGATATGCACTGGCAGGTAAGTAGCAGTAATGAGCACGTTGAATAGTCACTTAGCTGAGGAGTTAACAAAGTTCTCTTTTGCAGGTCAGGATGGGATGACGGAGCACAGGACTGACGAAGGAGTGGAGACACGGGAAACATCAGGTAAGGAAACGGGTAAGGAGTCCAGGTATGTAGAAACAAGACCAGACACTGAGGTGCAGGGAGTATGAGTCTATATAGTGCTGGTGTGATGATGTGCAGGTGTCGATGATCAGTATTCCGGTGATTGTGAACGAGTGGGCGGAGCGAGGAGATCCGGTGACGATGTGTTGTTGGTGGTTGTGGGAACTGACTCCGTGACAGAAGTATACAGATAAAGAGAAAACACTTCTTTTCTTCTTTTTTTCCTTTTCTTCTTTTTTTCCTTTTCGCTTTAGCTATATTGAACTAATGACATGGAACTTGCAATTCAGTAGCTGGTTTGACTATGTGGACTTGGTGAGCTCATTCAGTGAATATATTTTCCAGACTGTTTTAAATAAGAACAAATCAGTCACAATGCAAACCGCACACATATGAAGTGTCAGATATGAAGAAATAAAAATAATAAATAAAACATCTCCAAAACAAATTTCATTAAAAAGAAAAAATTTTATCAAAATTAAATATAAGATTTCTGGACAAAAAAAAGAAAAGAAAAAAAAAAAAAAAAAAAGTGTAATTTTAAGGCTTCGGGTCATTTTGACCTGCGAGGGAAGGATTTGTTACAGGGTTGGGAGGAGCCGAGTACTAAATATACAGGAAAATTTTCTATCTTGAATATAAATATGATTCATAAATTACGAGACCATTACAGAAAGCTGTTTAAAAGTTGAATGAACTTGTGGTGTGTTTGTGGACGCACAGAATTTCTTCCAATACCTCACTGACAGTGTTTCTGCATTGAATCACAATGAAGAACAAATTTTGAGATGTGACATAACCTCTGTCAGACATCTAACAGCTCCACATGATGATCGTCCAAGTATTATTTCACAATGAAAAAGTACTGTACTTCCACACATGCTGCAAAATGACATTCTGCATTACTTTCTCTCATTCCCACATGTGTTCTTTAACATAACCTCCTCTCGCTTAAAAAGAAACGCTTTATTCTCATGAAACAGTCTTCTGCCAAAACATAAAAGAAAATGTGGTGAGGCATTACATAACACAAAAACCATCAAAGTGTTGGATTATACAACATGTTCTAGTACAAGTATAAATAGAAAAATTATGAAATCTGCCAACTTGATAGACAGGTTTTAATCTAACAATCTCTGTGTGCATGTGTGTGAGCATATAAGAAACGGACAGGGAGAGAAATGGAAAAGGGGGAAAAACACACAGGATCAAAAGAGAAGCTCTGTCCCAACCAATTGCTTAAAAACCATTGCTCACACACCAGTTGTGGTAAACAGAAGCTCAGAATGTTTGCGAGAACCAATGAGGTTCACTCTCATGTGTTACGCAGTGTCATAAAACGTCTCAGGTTACGTATGTAACCATGGTTCCCTGAGAACAGGGAACGAGACTCTGCGTTCGGAAACGCATTGGGGAACACCATCACATGAACCGGTGTCTGAAAGCAATATCAACTCTTACCAATCCTATTGGCCGGCGACAGCCTATGACGTCATCATAAACAAGACCCGGAAGTATAAAAGGGGCGCCAGAGAAGCAGTCAGTACCATCGTCTGAAGGGACTGTTCAACAGGCAGCCCCGATGCATGGCTAGGAAACGCAGAGTCTCGTTCCCTGTTCTCAGGGAACCATGGTTACATACGTAACCTGAGACGTTCCCTTTCGAAAGGGAACTCAACTCTGCGTTCGGAAACGCATTGGGGAACGATATACCCACGCCGCCATGCTTGAGGGGAGTGCATGCCAAATGGCTAGACAAACGTCAGAACTAGCAGCTTCAACTGAAGTGCCAGAACCACTCCCCCTACGGGTCATACATAGGCTGTCAGTGACAGCGTTCCCTATGGCCAACAGCCCAAGCTATAAGCCTCAAAGAGGCCTTCCGCAGAAGGCCTACCAAGGCCGCTCAAAGGCTTCTGGAACCAAACTTTCCGAAGAAAAGAGGGTACCTTTAAGGGAATGATTGGCACCAGGGAGGCCGACTTGGTCTCACAGAAACCTAGTCTTGGCCAACGACCTGTCTGAACACGGAGTCTCAATTCACATTCTTCAGAGAAGATATCCAGTAAGAGTCCAGTAAGAGGCAGTAACCAACTCAGACCAGAACGTAGAGACGGGCATCCTGGAGAGCAGGACTCAGCTTAGCACTTTTTACCCTTACCAATGAGGGGAGTAACACTCTGCTCAATCCTAGGATCTACTCAGCGCCTGATTATTTGCACTGAGGAGGCTGTGCACTCTAGAGGGACCCAGACAAGGGGAGTACAGCCAGCCTAGGGGCTGATCTTAAACAGGGAGGCCTCAGAGAGGCCTTCAACCACTGACCAGACTTAGGGAGCTAAGTACTATGCAGAACGACCTTCAAGCGAAGGGAGTACTGGGCTCAACCTAACAGATAAACCGTACTGTAGGCACAAAATCATGGAGGCCCAGAAAGGGGCCTATAACATGACGTAGTTCTACATTGTGTAGAAATATATCACAGCAGCCTTGCAAAAGGCCAAACATGTGAAACTACATGCTTAATCTGCTTAAAAGACACCCAGATGTTGGGGGGGGGGGGGATAGCTTAAAGGGCGGCCTGTGAAGGCCACACACCTAAAGAAGCTTAATTGCTGGTAAAGCAAGAACCCACAAACCTGGGAACTCATTCAGATTGAAACGAGTTAAACTAGCAGAAAAAGACTGTAGAGTGCCCACATAACAGTCTACCTCAACACAATCCGACAAGCAGTGTACTCAGTAAAACACTTTTTACTCTTTAAACAAGAGGAGTAGAGACTTACGCCATCATGTTCTGAAGGAGGCCCAGAAGAGGGCCTACGACTCCAGACAGACACGTGGCGTCAGCTTGTGGCAGTGTCTAAGCTCTAAGGGAGCCAATATGATAACCAAACTCTCCAGTGAGGTTAACTACTCAACCTGAGCTAAATTCAAATTCAACACATTCCAACAGGCAAAAATCTGCTTTGAAAGAGGCCTGAACAGGGCCTACTATTACAGAAAGACACAGGCGTCAGCCGGTGGCAGTGTCTAAGCTCAAGGAAGCCAAATCTGAGAACCAGTGAGGTTAACTCGGCCTGAGCTAATTTTCTGCCAGGCAATGTACTCAGTAAAAACACTTTTTACTCTTTTAAGCAAGAGGAGTACAGACCTACACCATCATGTTCTTGAAGGAGGCCCAGCCAGGGCCTGTGACTTCAGAAAGACACGTGGCGTGAGCTCGTGGCAGTGTCTAAGTTCTAAGGGAGCAAAAATGAGAACCAAACTATCCAGAGAGGTTAACTATTTAACTCAACCTGAGCTTAAATCTGTCCCACACATTCCAACAGGCAATGTACCCAGTAAAACACTTAACTCTTTAAACAAGAGGAGTACAAACTACATCAATGTGCTGTGAAGGAGGTCCAAGCATGGCCTACTACTCCAGAAAACACGGGCGTCAGCCAGTGGCAGTGTGTAAGCTACAAGGGAGCGTAATCTGAAACCAAACAATCAAGTGAGGTTACCTCAACTTAACTCAACCTGAGCTTAAATATACACATTCCAACAGGCAATGTACTCAGTAAAACCACTTTTAACCTTTACATAAAGGGGAGTACAAGGGATATACGCCGGCGTGCTCTAAAGGAGGCCAGTACCGGCCTACTACTTTAAAGACCACAGGTATAAACCTGTGGTAGTACTAGTTTTAAGTGAGCAAACTCCAATTAAACATCTACCAACAACTTGTGAAACAACAAGATATTGTATTATGAAGGAGGCCCAAGACAAAGCCTTCTACTCCAACAACACAAACAGACTTGTGGCAGTGTTTATGTATTCCAACAGGTTATGTACTCAGTAAAAACACAATTTTTACCTTTATAACAAGGGGAGTACAAACTTAGTCACCGTGCTCTGAAGGAGGCTAGCAGAAAGCCTACTACTACAGGGACCGGTGCCAACCTGTGGCAGCAATAGAGTTATTGGGCTCACATCGTGTAGGGCAAAATCTAGAACTAAAGTATTAACAACCCTGAGAAACAGGGGAACGCCTTTACCTTCATTCATACTGCCCTAAATTAAAAGGGCGGACGCTTTCCACCAAGACAGAAAATATCTGTACTGAACCCTAGGGAACAGGGGCTTAATAAAAGCTAACACTGTTTCACTCAACTTGAATGTTAATTCAAGGGGTTCAGGGGGAAAGACTAATACAAAGTAAAGAATGAATGTTCTAGAAAAGTGGGGCCTAGCAACACTAGCATTCTCTTATTCACATAATAATAAGGGGCCACAACGGTAGTCACAACGGTACCAGGGAGACTAGCAATAGCCTGCTACCTAGCTGCTATAAACTTGCACCTACACCAAAGGGGTAACGGGCCTTGGCCTGACAACTCTGATAAGAGGAGGCCAGAACTAGGAAACTACACTCTCTTCTGAAAGGGGTAGTAATACATAGTGTGAAATGCTTCAGTATATCACCTAAACCCTAGTTCTAACCTAGGCCAGCTATAGCTGTGGGCCTATAAGGCCACACATAAGCATAGATCTGCCTGGGCTTAAACTCAACCTCTAAAACTCTCCATAGAGAGGAGGCAACTCCAAAACTCTAAAAAAACAAGAGCTCAGAGGAGCAACGCTCAACCCAAGCCAAGCAATGTCAGGCGGCCTCGAAGGCCGATGCTTAACATAGCTCTATCTGAAGTAGAAGAGTGCCAATCTCTAATACAAACTCTAGCTATGACCAGAGGAGAAAGCTACTCTACCATATGGTGGCTGATAAGGTGGCCATGTAACCAACACAAAATAACCAACCTAATGGGAACTTCAGGGCCCTAAATCCCCTTACTTTTTACTTTACACACCCAGGAAAAAGCTATACAGGAAGACTAAGGTCAACATATTTTAATATAAAATACATAAACCAACTTACTCCCTGCGGCTCGAAGAACGAAGACTTATCATCATAGAAGGATAGAATCTATGGTTCTTTCAAGCCTGAAAGAGCCCCTTCACTATCAAGCCAGAAGGCGAGCCATCAGAAAAATATTCATCATGGGCCCAACCCTCAGCCTGAATGTAGGATCTCACGGGGGCTGTCGGGTTATGGCCAGAAAGGAACCGCTCGTCGAGTTGCCCCCGTGCGGTCCCTCTCTTAACATGCTCCCAAGGCAGCTGCAGTCTGCCAGAAACGCGCTCCCAAGACTTCGCAAAGAATGAATGAGAAAACCAGGCTTATAGGCAGAGGTGATGAGCTAATGAGCAACAGCTGAATGTAATGAGTGCCGATGAGTCCGGGTAGAGAATTATGGGAAATGTAGTTTGTGAGGGAATGACAATAGTCTGATGTGGAGTGCCCTCTGGTGGCTCTTAAGGGCACTCCAGCTGGTGATCGTAACACGCAGCACATTTGAGCTTCCGCAAGAAGTTTGTTCTTGCATGTCAAGCAGGTTCGGCTGAGCTTCTGTTTTTATTTGATGATCAATATTTATATGTAAATAAAAGCCTAAATTAAATCTGTTCATCATATAAAGCGATCAAGTCTCTTCAGAAAATTTGGACTAAACCGACATAGAAAAGTCAGATTACCGAAAAAAAAAATTGACAGCAGTCTGAAAATGGAAAACTCTAAACTAAGTAAATTACTTCTTTTGGGATCAAAGGAAATAGTAGTAAATTACTTACTTTGGGAACAAAGGAAATAGAAGTCTAGGTACTCATACCTAGGACATCAAACCACTTATGTTAAAGGGAACCTATTATGTCCCTTTTTACAAGATGTAAAATAAGTCTCTGGTGTCCCCAGAATGTGTCCGAAGTTTCAGCTCAAAATACCCCACAGATCATTTATTATACAGTAGCATGTCCATATTGTCCCTATTTGGGTGTGAGCAAAAACATGAGGTTTTCATGTGTTACTGTACCTTTAAATGCAAATGAGCTGCTGCTCCCTGCCCCTTCCCAGAAGAAGGCAGAGCTTTTACAGCTTGTGCTTCGGATACTCCAACAAACAAAATACAGCAACAAAACTGGAGAATCTCACGCAGCCAAAATGTCAGAAATTGGCAGTAGCGGTGTTCAGGTTCGAAGGAAGAAGTTTTAAAACTTTTAGAATGCAACAGGACGTTTCTTAATGGTTAGCTGATGAATTTATGTAGTAATGTGGTGGAGTTAACTTTATTCAACTTATCAATTATCATGTTCCGTCTTGATCATCTATAAATTGTTGTACAGGTGCTCATGTGAGAACTTTAGTAGGATGCCTACAAAGTCAGAGAATATATTTTGCATGGAGATAGAACAGGTATCATTTTGTTTATGTAACAGACGTAGGCTGGTAAGTGCTGTGCGTGCAGGCGCGCCGTTGGCACGGGGGACCAGGACCCTCACAGTTTTAAAAAGACAGAAATCGACCCCCGCACTTTTGATAAGGGCTGCTTCAGTCAGCCACAAACAGCTACAAACTCTATATCATCTTTTAGCTTAGGATATTTTCTTTTAAACGAGACCATTTTCACATTTTTGTGAGCTTTCGTTCGTAAATAATCAACTGTTTTGTCGCAGATGTGCAGAACAGGAAATGCTCTCTCGAACCTAGAAACACGCGATCTCCAAACCATCGATCAAAGCGTGCTAACGTTTTCTGAGGACATGTCGATGGTATATAAATCATGCCCGGAACTCAGCGTTTGCGGGGACATGTGTCAATCAAGCCATCCGTCCATTCAGAAACCGAGAAATTTGACACTTCAAGGTCAGGAGGCTGATCTCTCGGATAAGTTCCGATTGACGTGCACGAGCTGTTTTGACTGAAGTTTTCGTGAGTTTTCGTGTGGATTTATAGTTTATGAACTGTTTTGATTTCTATAATTACATCTAGAAAGGGAAAAGCATCGATGGCATTGATAAAAGATATCTTTGAAATTGAAACTAAAGCGATGATTGCCTCGGCCAGCGGCGCAGTGGGGAGGACGCGAGAGGAGAGGATTCTGCGTTTGGTATGTACAGTGCACAGCATAAATGAGTACACCCCCTCTGAAACTTCTGAAAGTCAGCAATTACTCAATTACTTAGAAGACATGTTAGGGTTCTTTAGAGATATAATGTTCCAGCAAGTCTGCTTAATCAATTACCAAAGAAGCATGTCAAAATTATTCAGGAAAATAAGATTTTCTTATCAAGGTGATAAAATGTTGTGTAGCAAAAATGAGTACACCCTCCTAAAAGTTACTAAATAAAACGAAATAAAATGTTTCTGGTGTAAGTTTAAGGCAATGTTTGATCAACAGGTAAGTATGTTGAACCAAAACATTTAAAGAGAAGTAATTTCTTGACAATTAAAAGTGTTATATAGCCCACTGAATCATTCTCAGACTTAATGCTGACAACAAAGGAAGCACCTGGGAGAGAACTGTCAGGAGACTTATTTCTTAGCACAAAAGAGGACAGTGGTACAAGAGGATTACCAAATCATTGTTTTAAGTGTGAAAATATAGCAAAAGTAACACAGAAATTCAAAAACAATGGACTTGTGACAAGGCCCCTGAAATAATCAGGCCTTCATTTTAAGCTTTCATTTAGTGATGAGGGATTTTTTTGCTAGACAAAGAGCAGGAGAAATACCAAGCGAGTGTCTCAGAGCCAGAAAAAACTATGAAAAGAGTGACTGTTTATCTCACAGAGTAAGATAATGACATGCATGGTTGTTGTTCTCACTGGAACTACCTACTGTAGCCAAAGCACAATAAAGTCAGTTAGCCATTTCCAAAGCCCATATTTACAAAATATAGATTCTGGGAATCAATACTCTGGTCTCATGAGACCAAATCAATCATTTTGGATCTAACAGCTTCCAAAATGTTATGGTGTTGCTAGAGGAGGAGTACAGTGAGAAGTGCCTGGTTCCCACAGTAAAGTTCAGTGGTAGTAAAGCTCTTAGGGATGTATGAGTGCTGAAGGTGTGAGGGAGTTGTGCTTTATCAATGCTGTCATGAATTCCCACACCACTGTGTAATTTAATACACAAACTTGAAATAGAAGATGTTACCCTTTCCTCATTCCCTGCATTGTTGGGCATTTTTTCAACATGACAATGAGGATATGCATTCTCCCATGGTGAAAAACCTTCTGTGGACATGTATTGCACTCAATCTTAACACTCTTGAGCCCTGTGGGGGATTCTGTAGAGACGAGTTGAGCAACACTCTAAAGGTCAGGGCATTTAAGGAGCTCATCATCCAGGAGTTAAACAGGACAGATGTGACAGTTTGTCATGAACTTGTACCCTCCGTGCCATATATACTGTATTACTGCATTTACAATGCTTATACTCAATTTTGATAAAATTTTTATTTTGAAATGTGAAAGCACAGCAACTGATAAACTATTATTTGACAAAAAAGTCAAAACTGCATTTAGGATATGGCAAGGCTGCTTGTACACCAGTCTGCAAGTATGCAGACTTGAATAAAATTGTCATTTCAGTAAATCTACATTTTGATATATGTGAAATGGATATTATTACAGTATTATTGCAGTGCAAAAACTGTGTGTATAAACAGTAGTTTCTTTGTTTCAGTTGCTGATGAAGATTAGTGAGCAGCAGCAGCAGCTGGCACAGCTGGCATCACATCTCCAGGAGGCAGCCAGGTGATGCTGGGGTGATGCTCAACACAGGTGACAAAAATGATGCACATATAAGGAATTATACAAATCTGGAGGATGTAGATCCTGTTCTAGATTGTAATAGTCTTGTCCTGAAAAAAATAAAACTGATCAAAATCACAAAACACCTCTTTTTTTGTTTGTTTATTATAGCACAGACAACATGTACTATAATATATATCACTTTCGGCAGTGTGGTCCGATATCTGGAAATCTGATCTTACTATCTGGGCTTTTGCTTACAGTTTGGTCCCCCCCACTTTGAAAATGTCTCCTGTGCCCTTGTGTGCGTGTAAATCTCACTCCCCTGATCTCAAGAGATGCTCTAGCAACTGACACTAGAGGTTGCAGCCTTTAGCCTCCTTGTTAGATCGTCCGACTCCCATGCGGACGGGCCCGGGTTCGCGTCCTGCTTGGAGCGGGCAGGTGCGAATCATAAGGGCTACATTTAATTACAGTTATAATTTATATAATCATCTTCAGCCACATATGCCGTACTGCATGCTAACAAGCACATTCCGAAACGCAATTTGGAATCATTCACAAAATATGTGATACTTGTTCTGGATATGAAGTTTGAGCACGAACAGTTGGTATCGACCAATCTTACAGAATCAACTTTTGTGCAAATCCAGCATTGAACTGACCCTCATTTGTGAAGCAGTCCGGCGTAATATGATCTGAAAAAACATATAAGACTACCTAATGTCTTCAGCACATTTCCTTTATTAATGAAATTCATCCACTGTGTCCTCTTATTCATCCACCGGAGACTCTGGTACATCCAAAAACAGAACATTTGTAATGTTTATGTGGTGCACACATATCAATAGGTGCTAAAGTGACGATATAAACATGGCGGACTATGTGTGCATGGCTCACTCGGGGCAGGGTAATAGGGCAGATCGTCACCAGTCATGGGCAGGGCTTGCATCTACTGTGACGTCACAATAGCGGGAAATCTGGAACAGCGTATTTTCAGAGACTGCTTCTGATTTATGGGGATTATAAAAAAAGGAGTGGGTGGATTTTTACCATTATAGGCTGGTTGTTTACACACACTGTGGACACACATCAGTGTTTAAACACCATGAAAAAGTGAATTTTCCATAACAGGTCCCCTTTAAGACACAGACCTTAATGATATGTGCTGCCTCCTTGTGGTAAAAACTGAAGCAATGTGCTGATGGTCAGCTGCATCATGAGTGCAAACAAATTTCCTTGTTTCTGCCATTTTGAAACATGTCTCCTGACACTAAGAAAAAGAGAAAAATGCACAACTATAAGACTAAGGAGCATCTAGTTTTTTTTAGAGTAGGTTTTGAGTTTCATGAATTTATACTATTTGCAGAATGATCAGCATCACACCACATGATGATCTTCATTTACTTGAGTATCTGTGGCTCTACTGGGAGCTGCTCATTTGACCTGGGATTTTACAGTTAATGTGTGAGTTCATGCAGTAAGTCATCTACATCTGTTCAATATTATTTCCAGCAAATCTGGAAAGTGTTTGCTTAGAAAGTGGTCTAATACTATTAAGTGAAGAAATCCTGCCATAACGAAGAACAAGATTTAAAAAAAAAAAAAAAAAAACTAATTGTTTACAGAGTGGCCTCAATTCCAGTTTCACACAAGCTCTCTGGAACCACCAAACACAGTTAGACAACTACATCTACGACTTATACTACTGGACATGCACACAATGTAGTTCTCAGAATTAGGTGTAATTAATTGACATAATGCAATATAAAATCAGAACAGGTGATTTCCACACACACAGACCATAAGGACACAAATGTTTCCAGCCAAGATGCTCTTGTGGTGACATGAGGTCTGCTGCAGAAATATAACTCACTGTGGTGTTTATGCCACCACATTTAATGGGCGTCTCCAAATCCAGCAACTGGACGAAACAGGATCTAGTCAGGACTGAAATCAAAAAGGCCAATGCATCCTAACCCAGTGACTTCATAGTAATGTCAGTGTACACAGCAAGAACATTCCCGGCCCACGTTTGGTTTGCATTTCCAGTGGGACATTTTATTCTCGGACAGCAGTACCCTGCTGACAAAAGACAAGCATTTTGTTTTCTGGTGTGCATTACATACTGGTATTTATGTTTGTAAGTGCAAAAGCATGGCCTGTGTGGGCATTTTTTTGCAGGCTGGGAAACTGCACATTGTGTTCTCCACAATGTGGAATTTCAGCTGAAAGTACAAGTTTTATGCTTTTGTGGTGGTGAAATGGCTAAAACTTAAGGCTGACAATCATAAGGTTGCTGGTTCGTATAGAAGCTCATTTCCACTTCAGAGTAAAAAAAAAAAAACAGTTAATTGTGAAAAAGTTTAAAATAAGATGAAAAGTCTCATTTTGAGATATAAAATCTCATTGGGAGATATAAAGCCATACCTGCAAGATATAAAAATCACACTGTGAGATATTTTTTTAGAAAAAAACAAAAACAAATCACAATTACCTTTATTTAATCTGGGTTCTGAGACATAATCTTCCAAAGGTTTAAGACTCACAATAAATAAGTTTATTATCAAAGAGCTTTTAGCCATGACCATTGGGCCCTTAAAGACGGAAGTAGTGCCAGATTTTTCTTCTGCATCGACATAGACACCGATCAGGCATAACATTATGACCACTGACAGGTGAAGTGAATAACACTGATTATCTCTTCATCACGGCACCTGTTAAAGGGTGGGATATATTAGGCAGCAAGTGAACATTTTGTCCTCAAAGTTGATGTGTTAGAAGCAGGAAAAATGGGCAAACGTAAGGATTTGAGCGAGTTTGACAAGGGCCAAATTGTGATGGCTAGTCAACTGGGTCAGAGCATCTCCGAAACTGCAGCTCTTGTGGGGTGTTCCCGTTCTGCAGTGGTCAGTATCTATCAAAAGTGGTCCAAGGAAGGAACAGTGGTGAACCGGTGACAGGGTCACGGGTGGCCAAGGCTCACTGATGCACGTGGGGAGCGAAGGCTGGCCCGTGTGGTCCGATCCAACAGACGAGCTACTGGAGCTCAAATTGCTAAAGAAGTTAATGCTGGTTCTGATAGAAAGATATCAGAATACACAGTGCATCGCAGTTTGTTCCGTATGGGGCTGCATAGCCACAGACTAGTCAGGGTGCCCATGCTGACCCCTGTCCACCTGTCCACCGTCAAAAGCGCCAACATTGGGCATGTGAGCATCAGAACTGGACCACGGAGCAATGGAAGAAGGTGGCCTGGTTTGATGAATCACATTTTCTTTTACATCACGTGGATGGCCGGGTGCGTGTGCGTCACTTACCTGGGGAACACGTGGCACCAGGATGCACTATGGGAAGAAGGCAAGCCGGTGGAGGCAGTGTGATGCTTTGGGCAATGTTCTGCTGGGAAACCTTGGGTCCTGCCATCCATGTGGATGTTACTTTGACACATACCACCTACCTAAGCATTGTTGCAGACCATGTACACCCTCTCATGGAAACGGTATTCCCTGGTGGCTGTGACCTCTTTTAGCAGAATAATGTGCCCTGCCACAAAGCAAAAATGGTTCAGGAATGGTTTGAGGAGCACAACAACGAGTTTGAGGTGTTGACTTGGCCTCCAAATTCCCCAGATCTCAATCCAATCGAGCATCTGTGGGATGTGCTGAACAAACAAGTCCGATCCATGGAGGCCCCACCTCACAACTTACAGGACTTAAAGGATCTGCTGCACATCTGCTAACATCTTGGTGCCAGATACCACAGCACACCTTCAGGGGTCTAGTGGAGTCCATGCCTCGATGGGTCAGGGCTGTTTTGGCAGCAAAAGGGGGACCAACACAATATTAGGAAGGTGGTCATAATGTTATGCCTGATCGGTGTACATCTAAGTGAAACGTACTATTGGGGGGAAAAAAAAGTAGGATGGGGACATGGCATATCGGCAGAATGTGAGCTTGCAGACAATTGTAAGAAAGGAGCAGAGTTTAAGCAGACTAAATTACATACATCACCAGAGAGAAGTTTCTCATTTTAACAGAAGACCAAGTTAAGACATTTTCAAATTCATATTACAAGGTTGAAAAAATAAAATATGCATTGATGAATCGTTCACAGTAAAAACACTAACATGCATTTAGAAAATAGGGTGAATATTTATTTTATACCAACTTTATGCAAGTAATCTTTACTTTTCAAATAATCATGTGTGTGTGTCTGTAATATTCTATCACCCTAGTCAATGTAGAGGCTAGTGGAGACTATGATCAGGTGTTATTGTGTATCACTGCTCTTCTACAATAAATTTTCAAAGCATGAAGAGCGTGTGCACACCACACACATTGAGCACACAGAGAAGGAAGCAAATGGACCAAGACCATTACATAATAACCCTGTTTGTAGATGTTCCAACCCCAGTGATGCCAATACATGCTCTGAACCACAGAGAGCCATAAGTTTCCAGACTCCTCTCCATCTAAGCACCACAGAAACTTCCCAATTCTGGAACAGCTAACAGAAAGCTTTCATGATTATCCTGCGGCAAGTTTATCCACTTGAACAAATAGCTGTTGAGGGACCAATGATTTAGTGTGAAACCAGACAGATAAGACACACTCACTAACAGTTTGAAAACGGTTGGCCAAATTAAACAAACACATTACTGGCAAATGGTGAAACTGGTCTTCTCACATGATATATGGGAAGCCAAACAGACTGCCCTGAAGCGCCTGTGAGCTGGCCTGAAATGTGGATATATAAAACATTTGTGGCTATTTCACAAGGCCAAGATGCTAACATAAAGTCCAGACCAAAAAAGTCCTCTATCTCTTAGTTTCTACCCTTTATCTAATCCCAGTCAAAATCCCTCACGGTAAAGCTCCTAAAATGACTGCTAAGAAGAGGACAAGCCTTACCATATGTCTGGCCAACCCTGTCTTGGCTTTCAAGGAAGACAGGATGGAGAGAGAAGGTCAGTGAGGCTTGAATATTTGTTGCCTGTTTCCATATTATTAGACATTTCCGGAACTCCAGGTCCCAACGACACGCTGTGCTGAAGTTTGTCAAATGTTTACCAGATGGAGGAGTCAGGAGTGATTGAAGACATGAGGGCCTTGTAGCAAAAACTCTAAGATGGGACACCAGGTACATTTTATAACTAATAAATTTAGACATTTTACACTTCGTGGAAAGAACTTAATATAAATTCAAATGAAAGCCGCTTATTGACAATAATTTTATATGGGGGCTAAAACAAAGTGTACCCTGAAGCTCTGAGGAACTGTGCACATTCAGCAACAAATGCAACAGTCCAGGAAAATTATTTCATTCTTTTAATAAATAGTTCAAAAAGAAGAGCTACCGGTTTGAGTCTGATTAATCCTTCACTTAAGTGAATCGAACAGAGCTGTTACTGAACCAGCATCTGACTCACATAAGTGCAAGTGATCATGATGTGGTGTCCGTATCAAAATGTAGCATGAATTAATATTCCTATGTATATACGCACACAAAAACAGAATTCAGGACACTGTATACATTTATATGAAATGAAGCACAGTTTGAAAATGCACAGGTTGCATCATAATCCTAAAGAAACCTGGAGATCTTGATAGAACCATGACCTCATCCTTTAAAATATTGAAGTACTCAATAACTAGTCAATTAATCTGGGCAAATAACCTGAACTCTGCATCAACACTTCATACATATAAAAGCCAGCATCTAAACTACCCCTCACCCCAAATCCAGCACCAGAACATTCTGTGCACCTCTTTTACAGAAATTATTCCTTAAAAACTGCAGTGATCCTAATTATACTTAGCATCATTTATTCTACTGACCCCAAACCACATGAACTCCCCAACTTGGTTGGAAAAAAAAACATGCCGGAGTAATTGCACATGGAATAGTTAACACGATGTCATGTGTAGAAAATAGCTTTAGATTCAGCTGACATAAGATGCTGATTTTAGCCACACTAATTAACACCTGTCCTGTTCTGGTGATGTCAAACAGACAAGGGCAGCATCAACTGTCACATCATTTAACAGACATAAGGCCCATCCTAATATAACCTTCCAGAAAAACAAGTTTGGCTTATGTGTATCGCGTTTTAATGAGGGCGAGGCCAAAATCCTAACTTTATCCCAAACCTAAATACGGCAATGCGAGAAACACATGCTCAAAGTGACCAGACAAGGCCTTCTGCGTTCCGAAGGAGAATTGCAGACACATGGCCTACTTGTCTAATGAATCACTGAAATCTGATCATATATAGTTTACAAATGCAAACCAAGAAATGGTTAGCTAATCTGTATCTTAAATGAGTGTTCTTAATGTTTTCTGCTTCTGTTTAAGTTTATTACATTTACATTTATGCATTTGGCAGACACTTTTATTTAAAGTCACCTAAATTGCATTCAAGGGCAGTGGTGCCCCTGCCTGTACACAGAGGACGCAAACTGCATTCCCTGACGTCACCCGCATTTCAGTATGAATTCTGTAGCATCCTTTCTAAATCATTGTAAGTAATCATTTATGTCAAAATTTTTTTTTTTTTTTTTTTTTAAACTGTGAGTGACTTTTCCCTTGCCACGTTTGTCCTTTTTGAAATTCAAAGAGAAAGTACAGTGCCTTGCAAAAGTATTCATACCCACTGAACTTTTCCACATTTTGACACGTTACAACCACAAACAAAAATGTATTTTATTGGGATTTTATGTGATAGACCAACACAAAGTGGCACATAATTGTAAAGTGGAAGGAAAATGGTAAATGGTGTTTTTTTTTTTACAAATAAATATCTGAAAAGTGTGCATTTGTATTCAGCCCCTCTGAGTCAATACTTTGTAGAACCACCTTTCACTGCAATTACAGCTGCAAGTCTTTTGGGGTATGTCTCTACCAGCTTTGCACATCTAGAGAGTAAAATTTTTGCCCATTCTTCTTTGCAAAATAGCTCAAGCTCAGTCAGATTGGATGGAGAGTGTCTGTGAACAGCAATTTTCAAGTCTCGCCACAGATTCTCAATTGGATTTAGGTCTGGACTTTGGGCCATTCTAACACATGAATATGCTTTGATCTAAACCATTCCATTGTAGCTCTGGTTGTATGTTTAGGGTCGTTGTCCTGCTGGAAGATGAACCTCCGCCCCAATCTCAAGTCTTTTGCAGACTCTAACAGGTTTTCATCTAAGATTGCCTTGTATTTGGCTCCATCCATCTTCCCATCAAGTCTGACCAGCTTCCCTGTCCCTGCTGAAGAAAAGCATCCCCACAACATGATGCTGCCACCACCATGGCATGGTGTGTTCAGGGTGATGTGCAGTGTTAGGTTTCCGCCACACATAGCATTTTGCATTTAGGCCAAAAAGTTCAATTTTGGTTTCATCTGACCAGAGCACCTTCTTCCACATGTTTGCTGTGTCCCCAATATGGCTTGTTGCAAACTGCAAACTGGACTTCTTGTGGCTTTCTTTCAACAATGGCTTTCTTCTTGCCACTCTTCCACAAAGGCCAGATTTTTGGAGTGCACGACTAATAGTTGTCCTGTTGACAGATTCTCCCACCTGAGCTGTGGATCTCTGCAGCTTCTCCAGAGTTACCATGGGCCTCTTGGCTGCTTCTCTGATTAATGCTCTCCTTGCCCGGCCTGTCAGTTTAGGTGGACGGCCATGTCTTGGTAGGTTTGCAGTTGTGCCATACTCTTTCCATTTTTGGATGATGGATTGTACAGTGCTCTGTGAGATGTTCAAGGCTTGGGATATTGATTTATAACCTAACCCTGCTTTAAACTTTATCCCTGACCTGTCTGGTGTGTTCTTTGGTCTTCATGATGCTGTTTGTTCACTAATGTTCTCTAACAAACCTTTGAGGACTTCACAGAACAGCTGTATTTATACTGAGATTAAATTACACACAGGTGGACTCTGTTTACTAATTAGGTGACTTCTGAAGGCAGTTGGTTCCACTGGATTTTAGTTAGGGGTATCAGAGTAAAGGGGGCTGAATACAAATGCACGCCACACTTTTCAGATATTTATTTGTAAAAAAATTTGGACACCATTTATCTTTTTCCTTCCACTTCACAATTATGTGCCACTTTGTGTTGGTCTATCACATAAAATCCCAATAAAATACATTTTTGTTTGTGGTTGTAACGTGTCAAAATGTGGAAAAGTTCAGTGGGTATGAATACTTTTGCAAGGCACTGTAATAATGTTTCATAACAGTCTCTCATGTAACGATGAAGTCAGTCCACTAGTCCAGGGATGGGCAACTCTGGCCCCCAAGATCCACTTTCCTGCAAAGTTCCAACCCTAAAAAAGGTCTTCGGGTCTTATTAGAAAGCTATAGGCAGGTGAGTTTGATCAGGATTGGAGCTAAAATTTGTAGGAAAAGTGGATCTCGAGGGCCAGATTTGCCAAGCCCTGTACTGCCCATTATGAAAAGCAGTGATTAGATTAGCATTTAGCGAACTGCAGTGAGCTGAATGAACAAAGAGGCCATTTACACAGAAAGTTTTGTTTTTGTTTTTTTTGCTTTTAAAAATGTGAGATGCAGCGGAATGGAAAATCAAGCAAGGTCCCGAGATGCATCTTTAAAAGCTGAACTGCTTGACATGCCATTTTTGAAAACTCTGCACTCAAACGCAAGACGCTAAAAAAGCAGTGAAATGCAAAGCAATGGTCAAAGACATCCATCTAGTACATGTTTATGCATGTCAGTCAGTAAGTTTCAACAAAATTGGAATAATGTTTGCTTCTGGCTACAGTATTTATCCATAGATATATTACAAAGTAACAGAATGCATTTACATGCACACTCTTGCATCGATTATGCTTAATAGCCCTTTACAAACCATGTAAAGTCATGCAAATGCCTTAAACTCTTCAAAGCCCAATAAGCAGACAAAGAATTTTGCAATTCCCATTATTTTGCTCTTTATGCAAACACCTTCACTTGCATTCACTAGCACTGGCATCTTTTGCGCATTTTGATTCTGTTAACATTTTCCAAACCAGAGTAAAAACCCAACAATTTCTCAATCTAATGTAAATGTGGTTTTCATACATCGTTAGATTTTGATATTGATATTGATATTTTGAGATTTTGAACTCATTTTTGATAGTTATCATCAACGACTGACTCTAATGTTAAGACATTCATAGTATCATTAAACAGAAAAAACAAATATTACTGTACATTTTACACACAAGATTAAAAAAAAAAATCAGCAATAACGCCTATAGTATGCTTTTATACTTGTTAATACAATAAACAACCTTTCTCTGGCTACTCAGAGAGAAACACAAAACATTTTGATCCATTGTAGTTCTTGTGGAAAATAAAGGCCTGCAGAAAGCACTGATAGAGGATATTTCACTGTGCGTGCAACAAATATTAGCGCTGGCATGAGGAGTGATGTACTCTGGGGAAGTGACAGCACATGCTGTAAAAATGCTGTAATCCTCATGAGGAAGACATGAGCTCACAGGAAGTGTGAACACACCCTCATGCATTGTTATGATTCTTCCTTTTGGAGTAAAACAGGCCATCAAGTTCAACAGGTGATCAGATAATGCAGATTCCCAGCTGGCAGTGTTACAGTCTCAGGCGATTTACTCGTCTATTCTCGCTGGGCCACTGAGTGCAAAAGGTTTTAAAGTCACCTCCCATTTATCAATGTATCATAGAACCATTTGTGTACTTTGTTAAGCATGTGTAGACCAGATAATAATCTGTAACCCTGCTGAGATTGTTGCCTTATCTACAATAAATAACGATCATTAAACCAAAGGGCTCATTAATCTTGGGACCATAAGGCAAACCAGTGGCCTGTGAGGTCTTTTCACAATGTGTTGTTTTTCGCCATCACTTCTTTAACTGCTTATGACAGCTTACATATGTCTGGCCCACACAAATGACGCAAGGCTCTTGAACCAGATGCAATCCTGTTGAATAGCTCACCGACCAGTCATCAGCCAGCCCTGCTGCGTCCAATCACCTTCCTGCGCTTCGCCCCGCTATTACTTCTAATTGGGTGGAGCGCAGCACATGCACGAGAAGCACTGCTTTCCGTGCTTCTAAGAATTTTTTTCCACTTAAAGTCTGATGGGAACGCAGATGAATGAATGGACAACCATTAATGATCAGCCTTGCCCAAAAAAAAGTTCATTTTTGAATATAATTAAATGCTTTGAACATACTTTGACCCTGCTGTTTTTGAATGTTTTTTGTTTCTCATAGATCTGTTCAGTAAGGGTCTTGTGAAAAAGAATTCAGCTTGAAAAGGCATGAAGGTGACCACATTGTTGCTTAAAAACAGACTTGTCTACAAAGCCAGCATGATGGAATGGTTTATAACCAATGATTTTGCTTTGGGTCAATAACAAACTCTAATGTGCTTTAATGAACAAATGCACATATTACTCGAAGGTAACACTGAACATCATGGCCAGCAAAGTGATTACTGGATAATTAGTGGTTTGATCATTGTGTTTTCATACACACAGGGTAGATTATAAAAGATACACCATGAAAATGACCATTAAAATTCCCTCAGTTACTCAAAACTAAAATAAGAATCGTCAAACCTGTACTCACCTTTCAATAAAAGTGCCAAAGAGCAGTCTAATGGTCTTCTGGATGTTTTCTGTACAGAGCCAGCTCCACTGGTCCTTCATCAGCAAACACAAGATATTCAGAGCGATATCTGCCAGGGCAGTGTCTGCATCATCACAAACACACAAGTTTTTAAAAAAAAAAAAAAAAAAAATCTAAATTTCACAGTGTAAAGGTAGGGTTAGATTTTAGATTGTATCAGATAAATGCTTTAATCTCATAAAATAAATAAAGCTACAACTAGTTCTCAATCAGTATGTAATTCATCAACATTATACTGCCCTCTTCTGTTTGATCGGGTGTACAACATTCCTCATGCTTATTTTTTAAATTAAAGTTAATTTTCCACCTTATCCTACACAATTCTAATGACCATTTGAGAATAAAATAGAAAAAGAAATTTTAAGCTCTGCTTTTAAAGTTGATTTACCTGCTCCTCTTCCTCTCTTTTCTACAGATCTCTGCTCTCTCATGCGTCTTCCTCCTGCAAAATGACTCCTGACACCACCATCCACCAGCTTTTCCTGTTCCTCCACAAACCCCTCTAGATCTGACAGCGAGAAACCTCGAAGAACCTACAGAAAGAGATGAAGCACATAACAACTACTCTCCGCTGAACATCGATGGCTCCTCCGTGGAGATTGTCAAGAGGACCAAATTCCTTGGTGTCCACCTGGCGGAGAACCTCACCTGGTCTTTCAACACCAGCTTCATAGTGAAGAAAGCCTAGCAGCTTCTCTACTTTCTATGAAGCCTGAAGAAAGCCCATCTCCCACCTCCCGTCCTCACCACATTTTACAGAGGGACTGGTGAGAGCATTCTGAGCAGCTGCATCACTGTCTGGTTCAGGAATTGCACCATCTCAGATCGCAAGACCCTGCAGCGGATAGTGAGGACAGCTGAGAAGGTCTCTCTTCCCTCCATCACAGACATTTACACCACACGCTGTATCCACAAAGCTATCTGTATTGCAAATGACCCCACACACACCTCACACCAACTCTTCACCCTCCTACCATCTGGCAGAAGGTACAGAAGCATTCGGGCCTTCACGGTCAGACTGACTGACAGTTTCTTCCCCCAAGCCTCTTCAACTCCACGTGACCGGCCTGACAACTACACTCACACACATACATCCACATTAACTTAATCAATCTCTAAACATAAACTCACAAACTTTCACATTTGCACACTCAAAAACTCCCCACTACTGTGCCTTGTCTCTCATTACTGTGCCCTGTTCTATGTAAAATTTGTACTGTCTCATGCTGTTTGCACTGTCTACTCAGATTCGGACACATGCACTTTATGCAGTTTTGTGTAGTTTCCGTATACAGTGGGGGAAATAAGTATTCAACACGTCAACGTTTTTTTAATTAAACACAGTTCCAATGCAGCAATTCACATGAAATTTTGACCAGACATTGGTATTAACTCAAGAAATCTACACAGATAAAGAAATCCTAATATTAAAATCCATAAAAAGTTATGTGTAATAAAGTAAAATGACACAGGAACAAAGGATTGAACACGCTAACTGAAACTGTATTTAATACTTGTTGGAAAAGCAATGACGGCTTCAAGACACTTCCTGTATAAACAAATTAATTGCTCTCAGTGCTCAGGTGGGATTTTGGTCCTTTCTTCAGACTTTCATTTTGATTATTCCAGGGGGCCCTCTTGTGAATCTTGATCTTCAGTTCCTTCCACAAATGCTCTATTGGGTTTAAGTCTGGTGATTGATGGGGCCATTCCAACAACTATTTTCTTCCTCTGGAACCAATTTAGAGTCTCCTTTGCAGTATGTTTTGGATTGTTGTCCTGCTGGAAGTTCCACTCGTGTCTTATCCTCATCATCCTGGTGGATGGCAAAAGATTTCTCTCAAGAATTTCCCGGTACATGGCTCCATTCATCTTCCCTTCAATAATATGGATTCTGCCAGTACCATTATAAGAGAAACAGCCCCATACCACGATGCTTCCACCTCCACCAATGGTATTTTTAGGGTCATAGGCAGAGCCATTTCTCCTCCAAACATGCAGTGTAGTATTATTGCCAAAAAGATTTTGTGCAGATTTTCTCCCAGTAATTCACAGGCTTTTCCAAATGTTGTGTAGCAAACTTCAAATAAGCTTTTCTTCAGTAATGGAGCCTTCTGGGGTGAGCGTGCATGGAGGCCGTGGCGGTGAAGTGCATTTCTTATTGTTTTCTCTGTGACATGTACCTGCTGCCTCCAAGTCTTTCTGGACCTCTTTCTGAGTGGTGCTTGGCTCTTAGGCTACTCTTCTGACTAAACTTCTGACTCCCTCATCAGAAATCTTGCGAGGAGCTCCTGTGCGTAGCCGGTTGATGGTGGAGTGATGGTCCTTCCACTTGCGGATAATGGCCCCAATGGTGCTTACAGGAACATTTAGGAGTTGTGAAATCAGTGTGTAACCAGTGTCCTTGTTATTTTGCACTACAATCTTGTTGCAAAGGTTTTGGGAGAGCTGTTTGCCTCTGCCCATCATGAGATGGTTGTATACTTTCATTCAGAGGTGGATGAGTCTTTTTCTAACCTATCAACATACACTAACCCAGCTGATTCTAATTTGCACAGGTAGGAGGTAGAACTACTTAGTGAAATCAGCTGCTGCCTTGCCTTGGCATTCCACTTTATTAAATAATACTTGTTTTATGGATTGTAATATTATGATTTCTTTATCTGTGTGGATTTCTTGAGTTAATACCAATGTCTGGTCAAACTTTCATGTGAATTGCTGCACTGGAACGGTGTTTAATAAAAAATGTTGAGGTGTTAAATACTTATTTCTCCCACTGTAAATGATCGATTTTTTAACTTGTTCTTATTTTTAGTACCTTTTAGCTTATTTATCTCTTTTGTTTAGTCTATTTAATATTATTTATGTACAGTTTAGTTTTTTGCAGTCCTTGCATTCACTGTTTGTCTTATTTAGCACCATGGTCCAGGAACACCATGGTCCACCGTTTCACTGTGTACAGGCTGTATAGAGCTGAAATGATAATAAAGCTACTCTGACTCTGACACTGAAAAGAGTCATTATCATTAACCCACAGAAAATCCATTGAGAGCCAACTACTGCCAACTACTGGGAGTATCTAATCAGGTTTCAGGTGTACTTCACAATACCCATTCAAAAACCCATAAAACAAACTAAAATAAAATTTAAAAAATAGTGCTGTAAAATAATTAAGGGCAGTTATAATAATTATTTACAACTAATCTCATGATTTTCTTTTTCAGTGTATGCCTTAACACATTAATTTAAGGAAATCCAGGAAAATATGGAAATAAAGGAACAAATTTAAGGTTTGATGTATATTTAAGGCTGGAATACACAAGACTTTTCCCAGATTTTCAGCCCGATTTGCAGTCTATTTGCTAAAAGTCAGAGCCAGTCTGCAGATTTCGGCCAGTTGGAGTTGACCAATTTCACAGAAAATTGCATAGTGTATAATGGGCACAGACTGTCTTTTTAGCTTCAGACTTTGAATCCATCCAGTCGGAGGAAATAAAATCTGTTTGATATTTTCATTTGTCATGCTTCTCCAAGCAACGAGGTGTATGTTTCTGTGTGAGTTTGTTATGTTCAGAACGACCTGAAAGTCTGGTAGTGTGTGATCGCACGTTTACATGCACACCAGTAAGCTGAAAACTCAAAAATATCAGCTTATTGAAATAACCAGTTTTCCCCGTTTACATGCAAACCAGTAAACTGACAACACAAGTAAACCGGGTTTACATTATTTTATTAATAAATCAGGTTATTTCCCTGTAGTGACGTCAAAAAATAATAATTTCCTTATCTGACTCTGAGTATTCCTTATGTTATGTCAGTTGTAATGTTAAATAAAGCTTGCAACATGTCAGCGAGAAACTTGCGGCTCATATATTATTCTCTCATGCAGTTACAGATGCAGAGTTTTGACTGAACCACTTCTACTTCTGCTGCACGAGAGATGAGAACACATTTTTACAATTTTCTGGGTCTTTAAAGAGTCTGCGTTTGTGATATATTTCCTTCTTCCTTTCCTGCAAAATGCTTGCTCTGTCTGGATGCGTTTAAATCTGCACTAAGGATAAGTTTCTGTCACGTATCACACATACGCACTTCAATAAGCTGACAGAAAGCAGGTTAATGCGTTTACATGCCACGCGAAATCGGGGTAAGAGGCAAAAAACTACCTGTTACGACCGGTTTATGCTTAAGCCGTTTATGACCTTACTCCAATAAAAGAAATCGGGTTCCACTCTAGTGCATGATGTATGATTAGTGTTTTCCTCTGAAATCATTTACAAAGTCGGCAGGTGTATGATGTCTAGGTTTTTAAAATCTGTTCAGCTTTAAAAAGTTGTGTAGTGTATCCCAGCCTTAAGGGGTACTGAGCCTTACTGATGGGGCTGTGGTGGTAGGCTACTGTACATAAGACAAAAAAAGTTGAGAAACATTGCAATCACCAATATTTTATATTTGTTTATGTGAAGGTTGCATGGACAGACATGAACTACTTTTTATGTGGCATTCTATATGATATGAAGGACTCACTGAGCAGCGTTCACTGAAAGAGTATGTCACTTTAGGCTGCAGGCTTGGGACATTAAGAGTAGGAGCTATTTTACTGGAGAATCTCAGACGAGGCCTGAAACATGAAAGGACAGTTTGTGGAATTAAAAACAAGAGGAATATTAAATTTGCTTGTTTGACTTATGTTATCTAAGTCTCATATATTCTCACTTTCTTTGTGGGTCTCCTTCCTCTGTGGGGCTCTGAGGCTCTGGGCGTGGAAACGCCGTCTTTAGAGTGTCTACAATGTTCTCAACCATCTGTTTATATGGAAAACATATTGTACAGACAGACAGGCAAAATCAGACAGAAATGTCACACTAAAAGTTAAACATTAAAAGGAATCAAAGTATTTCTTGTTTCAGGGCAGAGTGACCTTGTCTATGCGTGAACTCGACGGCTTCTTCTGGAAAGCTGCTGTGGCATCAGTGTTGAGGGCAAGGAACTCCTGCATCTCCTCACTGTTAGCTGCCTCTGGGATACTGCACAGTTTCTGCAGGAGTGGAAAAAGGTATGAGAGAGACCAAGTCCAGGGTTTTGCATACAAGTCACATCTCATCTGTCTGAAACATTTTATTAGTGAAGGGAAATCTCTTACCCTGAGGAATGATTCCAGTTGGCTTCTCCTGGCTTCCACTTTGTCTGTGTCTAGGTTGCTGAAGGGTAGGTCTGGGAAGAGTTTCTTTGGACCTTTGACATCTTAAATGGGAGCACATATTTAATATGGATCAAAGTCGAGAATGTACCGAATTGCCAACATGACATCTTTAGTTAGGAATATTTATAGTTGCATCTCAGTACAGCATAAATAGATATTAAAATGTTTACATTAACAAGACTTACAAGTTTAAAAGGCTTGAATCGTCAGGGTACTATTCGGTGACAAGCTAAAAGTAAAATTTTTGTACAGTTTCTACCAATGTACACTAAGGTTCAAAAGTTGTTTTTGAAGGAAGTCTCTTATGTTCACCAAGGTTGCATTTATATGATCAGAAATACAGTAAAAACAGTAATATTGTGAAATATGATCACAATTTAAAATAACTTTTCTATTTAATTATATTTATATTGTAATTTATTTCTGTGATGGCAAAGCTGAATTTACAGCTGCAATTACTCCAGTCTTCAGTGTCACATAATCCTTCTGAAATCATTCTAATTTGCTGATTTTTTTTTTATTGCTAAAAAACATGTTGAATACAGTTGTGCTGCTTAATATTTGTGGAAACTCTGATACATTTTTTGCAGGACTCTTTAATGAATACAAAGTTCAAAATAACAGCATTTGAAATAGATTTTTTGTAACAATGTAAAGGTCTTCAATGTCACTTTTGATCAATGTAATGCAAAAAAGAAAACTCTTACTAACCCCAAACTTTTGAACAGTATATTATTATTATGTCTGGGACTATAAAGTCTAATATAATATGTATTTATGTTTAATTTTAATATGTGTATAAAATATATTTAAAACGTCTTACTTTTGATCAATTTCTTGAGATCTGGCCTTTCCTCCAAACGGGTCTGCAGATTGAGGAACTCAGTGTAGCGCCTGTTCACCATATGATACATGACAGGCTGATCAGAGCAATCAGAATCTGAAGTAGTTTCAAACTACAAACACAAAACACAATGAATCAATATTTAATTAGTAAAACAGGTATTAAGCAGCATAAAAACATTGTTTTTCATGAAATACATTATTCCAAATTATTCCAAACCAAATTTAAAATAAAATAAGTCTGTATTTAACGTGACATGTTTTGAGCATGTATGAAAATCTCACCTTTACAGTGTAAAGAGTATAAGGATGAGTGCTGTTGCTTCTTTGCTCTTTGGCTGTGATGGTCCCAGTGATTTGTAAGTTCTGAATAGTTACCGGTCCCTCTAGATTCCCCAAGTTTTCAAAAACTAATGAGTCCAGGCCAAGGCTTCTGGGAATGGAGTTTGATGTGTTAATCAGTGGTCGGACCGGAGATTCTTCCACTGTACTCTCCAGTCGTGAAGGAGGCTCTGAAGCGATCATGTTTTGCCCGAAACACTTCCCCAAAAGACCCAACGTGTCTTCCTCCAGACAAACCAGCCCACAAAAGTCTGAAGGAGAGATGCAGTCACAGAAGTCCTCAGCATCTGTGTCTGTTCGTTTCAAAGACTCACTAGATATCTGCCTTTCATCCGAAGAGGGTGATTCCAGGTCAAAGTCTGTGTGTCTATAGAGGCGGCTAGTGCGGTACGGAGATCTAAGAAGTTCAGCTGTATTTTGGGCAATTCTTTCTGGAAAAAGTATGCTAGAACTTCTCCTCGTGTGTACATTTTCATCAGAGGACCACTGACTGTGGAAACTTGTTTCAGAGGAATCATGGAGAGGGGCTGTGGATACAGACCAAGCCGTCTGCATGCTGGAGGTTTCAGGACAGTCTAAAGTAATCGGGGAGTCATTGTCCCAGAAGCTGTATTGGGATTCGTCCAGGTCTGCTGGAGGTGTTTGCTGTGGACTCGTTTCTTCTTTATCAGTGGACTGAGTGAGCACATCTACAATGGTCTGGTTTAACCAATCTGGACTGGATATTCTTGCCACGAGGGGCAAAAGAACATTGCATGTGATGAGCTCGCCCACCATGTAGCGGCCTGTTCGTGTTTCCAGTTGAGATTTGGGAATAAGGACGTGCATGAGGAGATCTACCAGCGCTCTGGAGTAGCAGAGCTGGTTAGCTGGGCCCGTCAGGGCAGGGTGAGGCAAATCAGCTATACTGTACAACCTCCATAGTTTTTGTGAGTTTGAAAGCGATTGGTCGGACTCTTCTTGCAGGGTTCGTTGGAGTTCCCTGGCTTGGGTGAAGCTCTGCAGATGGCATCCGCAAAGCTCAAGAACCCTCTGGGCCAGCGCTCTCCGGTCCACCTGCTTCGCTCTCCTCTTCAGTTCAGCAGCTGCCTCCAGCATAGCGTCCCTCACCTCCTGTTCGAACTCATCCCCTCCCTTAGAAACAGAACTGCAGTACCAGGATGACACAAAGTCCCGCACAGCCTTGTCAACAGCACTTCTAATTTCCCAGTCCAGTCTTTGTTCACTCTCTGAGGCAGTGTGAACTTGAGGGGACTCACCCAAGGGCAGGAAGTGCTCCAAATGAAGGAGGCTGTTGGCATCCAAAGCGACACGAGATCCCAGCCATCCACCCAGCACTACCAACAGACTGGTGAAGATGCACAGCAGCCACACATTCACCAGAAGATGGAACAATACTAACCATGTAATCAGAACTACAACTCCAAGAATGCTCTTCTGCCCCAGTAACTCAGAGAGACTCCATGGATTTGGATTGGCAACACCAGGCATTTTGTCACAAGTCAGAGCTCTTTAACTGGAAAGGGATAGACAGACTGTCAAAGAAATCAAATTAAAATAATTAAATAAAAAATAATATTAGCAAATAAACTGAAACAAAACAAAATATAAAAACGTAACATCTCAAAACTAAGGGCAGGCAAGACTGTTCTTTATCAGATAAACATTTATATGGGGCAGATACTCATGACCTGTTTTCTTAAAAAAAAAAAAAAAGTACCTTGTTTTGCCTTTAACTACATTATAACCAGTTAAAGCAGATAAACTCACCAAACTAATAATAACATTTGAAGAAAACTTACTGTGTCAGAGAGGCTGTGTGCAGACTGAGCAGGTCACAGTTCCTGATCATTAAACTATATCCGTGACCACATTGCTCATCGTCAGGTAGATGTGCCCAAAAGCTGCATATGAGTTGGTCTTGGTCAGTATAACAATAGTATCATTAATATGGTTTTTGCCTTTCATGTCGTTGCTATCGACGTTTGCAGTCGGTCTAATCTACTTCAATGTAATTAGATTAACATCTAGCAAGCTGTCCACCTCAGACTACACTTCAATCGGTAAAACACGACTGAACAGCGCCCTCTTACTGCAGCAGCTGTGAAGTTCAACAACAAAAACCTTTCAGACAGGTGTAACTATCCTTTATTTACTCTACAGGTGATAAATGATAATTTAAAAAAAATAAATAAATAAATAAAAAACATAAATAAAAAAAGAGGAATCCGTTTGTTCTAAATTCCATTACTATGAACAACCTAGCCTGAAAAAAACTTTAAATTAGATAATGAAAAATCACTGTAGATTCAGGTTATTTTTAAGAAATAAATAGTAAAAAAAAAAAAAAAAAAAAAAACCTTTGAAATGTTAAATATTTGTAGACAAACTGCCGTAATTAAATGATAGATTTTGAATTTCACAGTCGGAAGCAGATAAAATCATAACTGTAACAATTAATAGGATGTAAGATTATTAAAAATGTACAAATCCTTTATAAGAAATGTACAATATGAAATTATTTAGCCTAGAGTACAGTTTATAGCCTAGTTTTAAGAATTAAATATAATATTTTGGAGTATAGGCCTATCATATGTCTGCCTCAAAGGCAGATTTTGTTTGTTTGTTTAGTCTATTTGTTTTTTCAAAAAACAAAAAAGTGTAAAATCATTATTTAGGTGGCACCACAGAAAAATTGGGCTAAATAAATAAATATTAAATAGATAAATAAAAAAGAATTAAGCACCATGAAGTAGGTAATGTTCAGAATGGAGGCTAAATTAGCACATTGCATTGTTTTATTGGTCAATTCACCAAAAATAACTTAAATAAGAACGTGTCACAGCTGACATAGCCTAATGAAACAATGAAACTTTAATGATAAATGAAACTTTTATTTCTGTAGGCTTAAATATGATTACAGAGGGTTAAAAAAAAAATAATAATAAACTCATATGGATATACAACCTAAAAGACAGATCCAGATCTGAAGTTAGCCTTGACATTTTAGATTCTTTCTTTGATCTTTCTGCTTTTGCACACGTGTTTTCCCTGAAAAGGGCAGATTTGTTTCTTGCACTCCCAGCACAGCTGAACATCATGGTCTTCATCAGCACTGTCGCAATGACAAAGATCGCAGCCTTCGTTTTTCAGTTTACTCCGAATCAGCCGTCGAAGCTCCCTGCGTTTATCGTCATCCACACAGCACGCCACGTCACTCACCGTGATGCGACTGGGGTCCCACACGCAGTCCTCTTCGCGACCAGACTTGATGGTGGAGATATTGCTGTTTGGCGGAACCCACGCGCAGTCGTATCCGTTGCTGTGCCACGATTTCTGGAGAGGATGATTGTCACAGTCTATTTTCTTAACTTTTCCAACACGCACCCGCAGTTTGAAAACGACTTTGTCTTTTTTGTCAGTATTGAGCGGGTAACACTTGGCTTTATCAATGTTACGACTGACATAAACCCCGGGGCCCAGCAATCCATTTTTAGAGGGTTCAAATCCGTTATTAATGATAGCCATGGCGTTTGTCAAATGTGCGCCGTGAAACATTGTGTATACACGGCCTGACTTCGGTTCCTGGTTCTCGGACAGAGACCTGCTGCGGTCTTTAACAGCTTTCCAGCCACAGAAAGACACCTCTCTCTCCATTCTAAGATTGAACACGTAGATTGAATTAGTATTTGCACCCACTAAAACAGCTTTTTATATTTAAAATTCACGAAATCAACGTTAAAGGGGAAAATATGCTCACCTTCTTCAAGATCATCTATGGTTGCCTACCCGATAACTTTTTCCTTTCGATTTCTACTTTCGTTTACTTGGAAAATAAAAAAAATATCGCGAGATTCTAAAAGCTTTAGTCATCGTCGATCTCACAAAACAATGTGATAAAACATTAGTCACACATAAATTATGTTTTATGAGTAGGCCTAGCCTAAATGTAAAAAAAAAAAAAAAAAACATTCCCATGACAGCTTTCTATTTTAGCCTATAGCCTACTACATTAAAGTAGCCTAAATCGTTTTTACAGGTACAGTCCCAGCAGTATTTGCCTTTGATGCACTGTAAAAAAAAAAAAAAAAAAAAAAAAAAAAAATTAATTTGATCACTTTGTTTCCATATAGGCCTAACATATAATAGCCTATTTGTTTCCATCCAATAACTTGTCAAAAGTTTTGTCAATTAGTTGTCACTGAGCAGTTCGTAACTCTTTTGATTTTGCTTTAAACGTTAAGACAGAAATTACACTTAGTTTTAAAAACTTATATTCTTTAAATTTTCGTGGAGGTTGATTTTTTTTTTTTTTTTACAGTGATTACAGCAAGAATTTTCCATTAATGGGTTTTAAATACAGTCCTTACATAGCCTATCCACCAGGGTACCCTATACACTTACCTAATCTCCTCTAAAAAGGAAAGTTTTTGACGCAGGGACTCTTTGTAAGAAAAAAAATATATATTTATATACGTTTTTATATATATATATTCTATTGTCTTCATCTTCTGTGTTATAAGTAGCCTAGGTACTGTAAGGAAAATTACCTCTTCCTCTTTTTTCCCTCGCTATCATATTCAGCTTTTAATACGGCTGTCACACACTCCATTTTTCAACAGTGCAGCCTTAATAGTGTACTCTGATCTACAGTAGATGCAAATTATTAAGAAACGTCTCCAAGCCAGTTATTTGCATTTAACCAAATGATGAAGGCTTCACAAGCGAAACCATGTGAAGGGTATGAATAGAGGTGCGCAAGCTTGACCATAAGCTACATATGACTACTTAAGTTTTTTTAATCTTCTCTCTTCCTTTGATATAATGAACGTGGTATGAGTTCTGCTGGAATAGGAATCAAAATTGAAGACCTGAGAAAATTGGCAACGCTCGGCTAAAATTATGATGGAGACAGGTGAGAGTTTGTGAAAAGTGTTTTAGTATTTTTATACATTTCATTCGATGTTTAATTTGTAACGCATTAATGCTACATTTACATTAAATGTGCTTACGTAAGTATTCGTAATTTATAAACACCGTTGTTGTATTACAAATGTATGTCGAGAATTGTATATTGTATATTTATTTTCATTTAAATATATCTACCTACCAAAATCTAACAGTTGTGAGAAAGAACGTGTCACTTGCTGCAAAGTAAATGTAGCCTAATTTTTTAAAAGAACCTATATTGGCCCTGTTATAGAACGTAAAAAATACAAAGTTACTTTAAATAGCCTACTTTTTAAAATCTGTAGCAACTCACACGTGAAAATGAAATGCTTTGAAATACGGATTCTAGTTGTGGTAAACGTAATTACTTCTTAAAAGCTGACAGAAATGGGAAGTAAACAAGAAAATGCACCTCAGCGGGGGTTTTGGCACTCTGAGTGATTTATTTTTCTAAGAATTTGTGCGATAGGCTACATTAAAAGTGCCTGTTATCGACACAGGTGATTATAACAGATGTCTCAAAAGTGAAGACACAGAGTGTAGTAGCCTAAATATACCTAAATGTAGTTGTATATCTTCAAGCCTAAATATAGCCTACTTAAATGTAGTCGTATATCTTCAATCAAACCAAGGAAAACATTCAAGACCCCTCTTATCTCTTTATGTCATGTACTGCCATTTATGACTGTTAACGGGTGGATTGTGACATCAGGCTAAATGACTGTGCGTGCACACCCTAGACCACAGATGAGACAGGTGTGTGTGTCAGAGAGAGAAAGACGAGATACGAGTCTACCATTGAAAACTGATATTGGCCGTACTGGAACAGAAGACAACCAAGGAGAAATTCCACTCCTAAAAGAGAAAACAGCTGTTTGCCTAAGGATCAAAATTTGAAACATAGCGATCTAAAAGCCTAACAATACATGTTAAATTGTTTGTTTAACACCATGTATTTTGCAATGATTTTTCCTCAGGCATGGGTGTGCAGCATGGTTAATGCGTTCTCAGCTAAACAGAGATTTACAGCTTGAGTTCTCAATTAAGTCCTGCAAAGTTTAATTTTGTTGTTTTCTATTGAAACTGAAGACCATTACTGGGTAGTGTTTGAATAGAGTTGTATCTCCAGTCACTAGGAGATGAACTCCAACATAACGTTAATATTCTGTTTAAATTATTGTGTAGAATTAGCACATAAAATCTATTTTACTCACAATTCTGTTTCCACTTCTAAAGCATGCCATCTCTCATCAACAAAGGAAAACATAAGACCATGATGGATCAGTTTAACTAGTAATACAACAAGTAGGGACTTGTTTATAAGAAATGCATACTGTATAAAACACATTCAGGTTCACATTTAACACATTTTATAGATCTTATTTGCATGAATATTTTATTTCAAAAGCTGCTCAGCAATAAAGCCTGCCAGCTTTCATTCACAGTCCAATTCAGGGTTAGTCCAACTTTTAAAAACTGTTTTAAAATTAAAATAAATAAAAAAAAATTAAAAATAAAAATGGTATAGAAACCATTTAAAATACTTTTAATCAATTTTTTTTTTTTTTTTTTTTAAAGTGTTGAATAAAGAGTTAATTAAGTTTGCTTACTGAAGACATAGGTCGGAGGTTCTAAGCAGCAGGTTCTTCTTGAATAAGACTTACTGGGGTACCCTATAGATGTTTCACCCCCCAAAAAATAAATAAATAAATAAAAAATCAGAATGGTTGCATATGGTCAGGTATGACAAATTATAATTCATCAATGATTTAAACAATATATAACATATAGAACAAATAATCATTTATCAATTCAATTAACAAGAACTGTCTGTGAATGGTATAAAGTAAACAGATTTTTTTTTTTTTACAGTCTGCAAAAAAAAAAAAAAGAAGAAGTACATTATCATATGGCTGTGAAACTATTGTAAAGCCTGTGAACACTGGGAATACTTAAAGCAACTTTATTGTGAATGCAGAATGTATTTTATTATTTTATTTCTATTTATGGTTTATTTTATCAATAGATATATGCCCATGTGAAAAAAAAGACTTGTTAATATCCACAACAAAGCAACAATAGTCTAAAGGTGTATTACCAAGTCTTGTTTTGTGATAAAAAAGAAGCACTATACCTATTGATAAAATAAACCATGAAATAAAAAAATTAAAAAAATTCTGCAGCCACAATAAGGTTGCTTTAAGTATCTTTTGTGCAATTTCCCGGTGTTCACAGGCTGAAACATCAAATTAACCAGAGGATTTATTAATTTATTTATTTTTACTTTGCTAGACAGTGCAGTGTTTTGGATTTTTTCAAACGCTTAGTTTTCTTTGCGTCTTAATGTCAGATATTTGTTCAGAAAAAGACATGAAACACTGTAAAAATATTTCTTTTTCCCCACAGAGTATTCCAAGAGAGTATACCAAGGTGTCAGAGTCAAGCACACGGTCAAAGATCTTCTTGCAGAGAAGCGATTACGACAAACAAATGCACCCCGATTCAGTGTAAGTTAGCCATCATTCTCACGTTGTCTGATGTTCTTACATATTATCTTGATCATCCCATATCCATAAGCGTTTTACTCTGTATTTTGTCTATACAGTTGATAGTTTTTGAATCAAAGAAATTTACACTCACAATATACAAACAAAGTATAAAGTTAAGATATCTCTCACACAGCAACAGTATTCAGAGCATCATGCCCTTGTTACTTTTAAGAGATACCTATCAGGCACACCTGCCAAAATCAGATCTACCTTCCTGAAAGGGGACAGACAGGCATTGTTACCAGTAGACGGTTAAGCCCGAGCCTTAACCGAGGTCATCACTGAGGGATTTGCTAACAAAATACAAAAGAACAGTCAGTCCTTGTGAACTCCTGCTGCAAGTTGTTGTCTGCTTTTGTTTTGTTTTGTGTCCTTTACTGAAACTAATGGACCAGTCGGTTCATGCAAATTCCTCAGACGGGGTGGTTGGCCTCAACTTATATCTGAACAATGGTCTAGCAAAGACATACCCATTACATGTTCTACAAGATAAACAAAAAGCACTCATAAAATCATTTTAGAAAGAAATGGTTAACTACTATAAGAATTCCCTTTACAGAATATAATTAAAAAGTGCCTCTATGGCAATGTATTGGCTGCAGTTCTCTAACAAAGAACGATATCTACTAAACAAATGAACTTAATTCCATTGTGTTCTTCCCCGGCACGTCTTAGAGTCAACTGGGATATGTTCCCAGTCATCCAATGATTTCTTTAGATCCTTGTGGCAAAATCTCATGAGAAGAGTACACACTCCACCGGAGGCAAGTGTACATACGGAGTGAGGGTGGGGGGGAGCACTGTTGTGACACTGGCAAATCATATTCAAATATCCTCCCACATGATTTGCCTGGCTTTCAACAGAACAAGCACTAAAACTTGAGCCTTCCTGTCTTTTTCTCCATATTCTCACTGGCAGCAAGTCAGGCAAAATACAAAGCAGCCCACTGGGGGTTCTGTGTTTCTCTTTGCCTCTACATTGTAGGGGGATTCATGTGTTTTTTATACACGTTGTCTTCTTAAGTGAAATTTATGAGAAACACACACATAGACACACTGTGTTGTGTCAATGACAATGACTTTTTTTGGTTTTCAGACGAGCAGCAGTTCCTCTCAGCCAGCTTTTGTGCCAATGCCCGGTGAGTCCGTCTGGTAAAGCTTATACACAGCTAGATCTAATTAGATATGTTCAGATCTAACAGGTGTGCTCAGTGAGAGGCTAATTCATCTGGAATCAGGGAGTTAACTGAATTTCCTGCTTCCTCTTGCAGGGTCACACGTGCTTCCTGGTTACTACAGTATGCGAAGATCCTTCCTCCCAGACTCAGAGCTCTGCCATCCCATGAAGCAGTACTCATCACCAGACACTTACTCTTCAGCACTGGGAAGCAAGGCCTTTTCATACGACCACCCCTCCACTTACCCTTCCTTCATTGACAGCTACTACACTCCTGATTCATATGGTGATTACAGAGGGCCAACATCTTATACCACCAGCGGAGGGTCGCTGTTTCCACCATCTACACTACCAACACTACTACCAGCTCTGTCTGGAGAGTCATCGTCACACTTGCTCTTGGTATTCACACTTCCTACTGCTGATATTATTTGGGTCAATGATGTAAAAGTGTGTCCATGATAAATAAAAACACAAATTTTACTAATTTAGATAAGAACACAATAATTAGAGTCTTAGAAACATACTCTTTGTATTCATGTTAGTTTCATATGGTTTTTAAAAAATGTCAAGAAAAGTTTCAATTCAGTAACTCTAAAAATGTCCATCAAGTAAAAAGCAAAAAGATTATTATCAAGCTTTTTTTTTTTTTTTTTTTTTTTTTTACAAATATCATGAATTTGTAAATATCATTTATGAATATCATACATTTTGGGTGAAGTTTGAAATCAGTAAGATAAAAAATAATAATACTTTTATTCAGCAAGGACACATTTAAATTAAACACATTTAAACATTTAAAAAAAACTTTTAAACATTCTGTTAATCAAAGAATTCTGGAATAAAATGTATCACGATTTCCAAAAAAATACTAAGCAACAGAAGCATTTTCAAGATTGATAATAAAAAGAAATGTTTCTTGAGCAGCAAATCAGCTTATTAGAATGATTTCTGAAGGATCATGTGACACTGAAGGCTGGAGTAATGATGCTGAAAATTCAGCTTTGCCATCACAGGAATAAATTACATTTTAAAATGTATTACAATAGAAAACAGATATTTTAAATCTGAATAATATTTCACAATATTACAGATTATACTGTATTTTTGATCAAATAAATGCAGCCTTGGTGAGAATAACAGACTTCTTACAAAACATTCAAATACCTCACAGACTCTAAACTTTTGAACAGTAGTCTACAACCTGACATAATCATTGCCTTGTCATAAAAAGACTTTAAAAAAGAATTTAAAAAAGGTTGTAACACATGATTTTGTGGATAAACGGTTTTTCATATTAATACAAAATTTGATACATTTAATGTAATTTAATACAAAAAAAAAAAAGATTATGCAAAACCACTTAGGTTTTTCTTTTCATGCATTTCATTCTTTAACTGGGGTTTTCTTCTTCATTATGATATCACCCTGACATTTTTGACACACAAAAATGAATATAGAAATTGAAAGATTAATAGATAGGACAAAAAAAACCAACAAAAAACGAGTGTCACATCATTGTCCCATTTTCTAACTATATTAATTAAAAGATTAATAAAATAAACAATGTTGTTTTTTCAATAGGGTGTTGCATTATTTATTGTTCGTTTTACTGTATTTATTGTATTGTATTATGTCTGTAT
Organism: Mylopharyngodon piceus; assembly: GCA_039654765.1. Lineage (NCBI taxonomy): Eukaryota > Metazoa > Chordata > Actinopteri > Cypriniformes > Xenocyprididae > Mylopharyngodon > Mylopharyngodon piceus. The sequence continues at coordinate 15,501,235 of CM077443.1, forward strand.
TTCTCTATTTTATCTCCATTTCCTGTTTTTGTAGCACTGTGGGAATGTGAAAAGCGCATTATAAATAAAATTCATCATTTTTATTATTTCTCTATGCTACAGAGAGACCCTTGGGATCAGCCATCAGAGGACCCAGTCAGTCAGTCAGAAGTCATATGTCCTGAGGGTCCAGCCCCCGTGGCAGACTCACCATCTCTGGGAGGGCCGGACTCTGGCGGTTCCTCTCCATACCGTCTATCCTCGGGGCGCAGCGGGAGCTCCATCCCACCCAGCTCTCAGCCTTATACTCTACAACCCCTGGAAGATGTCCCGTACCCAGCAGCATCCTACACCTCTGCCTCCAGCTACTCCTGCCCACAGTACATGGTGACACCTGGAGATCTGGCTGTGGTGAAGATGACAGCCGTCACCTCAGAGGAGGCTAGTGGTGGAGTGGTGTCTCTCAGTGACACTACATCCTGGGCTAAAGATGATGGAACTGGCTCCTGGTTGTCCTATGAGACTAGGAGGGCTTTTTAAGAGGCTTAAATGACAATACAAACACTGTGGACTAATCATTTGCAATTACACAGCCTCTCTATTCTTATACAGAAGGAGATTATATACATCCATCATAAAGATGACCTCCTCAAGAAATGCTGATCACAACACAATTTTTAAACTGTTGATATTGCGTAAGGATACAACAAAAATATGTGCTGATAGTTTAGTTAATTCAGGTTTTCATTATGCATTTTACATGTCCAAGCGTTCTAGAATGAATTAGAAGAAATGCTCGCTTTTTTCCCTCTTTCATACATTTTTAATTGTCCTCAATAATCCTCAAACGAAAAGTCTTGACTGGTCAAGAATATAACTAGCAAATAATACCAAAGAACACTTTAAGACAACAATGTTGGACTTTTGTCAGGAATGCCAATATATAAAAATAAACATGTTTTGGCTAAAAGAAAGTGTGTTATCTTTATAGAATAGAACAGAACAACTGTTACCTCTCGATATGAGTACTGTTGTTAGGACGCTATTGCGTTGTTAAGTTAAGGCCCCCTTAGTGACAGGAGTGAATGAGGACACGAACACATCGCCTGTTCAAATTTCTTACTTCGGTCAACTTTTCTCTTATAAGTCATGCATTTATCAAGCAATTAAACTATCCAACTAATAAACAAAATATGAACGTATATTCAGAAATATGCTAGTCAAAATAAGTTATTTAAATTTGCAGTAACTTTTATAAGGGCTTCTGTTTGTGAGCCACCACGTTGCTAGGCGCTTTTTGTTTTTGTTCTTCTGGAGAGCAGCGCACGTCAAACTTTCGGAAGTTTGTTCTACATTTATTATGTAACCGTATTTCTTTTCAGAGACCATTTTTTGATTACAATTACTTGTATTAGTTTTAAAGTCAACATTATTCACGGGAGTATGAATCGATAAGTAGATGTTGTTTCGCAGTTGCCGTAAGGATCAAATGATAAAGTCCATCTAATAAAAACCATGCACTAGCTTAGCCTAGTTTGTCCGTTTCGCCTAAGTCTGTCTTGCTTTCCTCATACTGTCCAGTTGCAAAATAAGCCATGAGGAGAAAACTGCCTAAATGATATGCTTACGTGCGTTCACTGTGTAGTGAGTTTTTACTAGCTTAGCTGACTTTTCAGACTGGACTCTTCCTCTGGGTCAAGGCTTCATCGCTGATGATGGATCAGTATCATATTTTGGAGGTTATCGGGGAAGGGTCATTCGGTCGAGTGTACAAAGGCCGCAGGAAGTTTAGCGGCCAGGTGAGCACTGCATGGTCACCGCGGTGTCAGAAATGCACATTTTTTTTTTGCCCAATGGGGTTGATTTTCAGAGACATTTTTATGAGGGCATTTTTTTTTCATAACATATAATAACACAGCATTCCCTCCATATAAATTAAATCTCAGTCTGACCAATAGGAAAAAACAGAACAGTGTTCAGCGCCTTAGAACATCAGTCAGCCAATTAGAATCAAGCATTCTACAGTCTCGTGATATAAATTTAAATAATTTGCTGGTCACTTTTTATCCTGTCTACATTACAGCAAATTGTGATATAATTTGGATGTTTTCATAATCGTTTGGGCAAATTTTATTTTTTTCTTTCATCAAAAAGCATGTCATATTAGCCCCACATTCAAGACCCTTTCCATCCAAGTTAGTAAATACAAAGAAAATAATAATTATAAAAGAAAGTGACTTTATTAAAGACAGAATCTCTCTCTGTCTGAGTAACATCACTTTATTTTCTAGGTCGTGGCTCTGAAGTTCATTCCCAAAGTTGGCCGCTCAGAGAAGGACCTGCGCAGTTTGAAAAGAGAGATTGACATCATGAGGGGGCTTAAGCATCCCAACATAGTGCTGCTTTTAGACAGCTTTGAGACAGAGAGGGAGGTATGATTGTCACAACCTACTCCCAAGTCATGTTACATTTTCCACTGTTCCATCTCTGTTCCTACAGTATAACCTGGTGCTTCCAGTATAACGGCTTATTGAATGAAACATAGCTCCCAGGGTTCACAATTTTAACATTCAAATTTCTAGGGAATAGTTCTCGTTGGCAAAATGTAGAATATGTTTAGACGTTAGGATGCTGGCATTGGTACAAAAGCAGTGAGCTTGTGACTTTGATATTCCCACAAAGTGTGTAACTGAAAAAAGTATCAGTGAGAACAGTTTAAAAACAACAAAAAAACAGGACTGAATTTGTGTCAGAGGAATAATTAGAGCATGTATTCCTCTGGCAGGTGGTGGTGGTGACAGAGTATGCAGAGGGTGAGCTGTTTCAAATCCTGGAGGATGATGGGAGTTTACCTGAAAATCAGGTACATCAGCGGTCACACTGTTTTACAGGAACCAACAACTCAATGTATTAGATTTGTACCATTCCTAGATAATGAATGTATGGTATATGAAGCTAGAACTATCTAAAACCTGGTTTGCATTTTATATCTTTCTAGAATTTCTTTTTTATGCATATAAAACTTAAAATATGCCATACAAATTAGAATAAAGATCATAACATTTAGCCTAAGGTAAATGTATTTTTGGAAAATGCATACGATTCATCATATAGTTGATCACTTTTATTTGTTTGATTTGATGATGTGCTGAATTTACTGCTGCTCAGACCTCTTAACTGGAACACACTCACCTGCTAACCTGTTATCGTACTTCTTATGTAGGTGTGTGAAATAGCCTGCCAGCTTGTTTCTGCCCTGTATTATCTGCACTCCCATCGCATTTTGCACCGTGACATGAAACCACAAAACATCCTGCTGGGAAAAGGAGGAGTAGTAAAGCTCTGTGACTTTGGGTTGGTGTTGCCAATTGGTGCATGTACAAAGTTCAAACTACTTTAGTAACTGTAGCTTTATATACACACACACACACACACACACACACACATACATATTTATATATATATATATATATATATATATATGATCTCTAATAGCATAATGGTGTCATATTCTCTTGACTCTTCATAGATTTGCTCGTGCCATGAGTGTGTCCACCTTGGTGTTGACCTCTATTAAGGGGACGCCTCTCTACATGTCTCCAGAATTAGTGGAAGAGAAACCTTATGACCACTCAGCTGACCTTTGGTCTCTGGGCTGCATCCTCTATGAGCTCCACACGGGGGCGCCTCCGTTCTACACCAACTCCATCTTTCAGCTGGTGCAGCTTATAGTGAGAGATCCAGTCAAATGGCCAGAGAACATGAGTCAAGACTGTTTGGTACGGAGTAGTTAATTCCCACATGAAAACCTCTGACTCTGATTTTTAAAGCAAATTAGTCTGATTTTGATTTAGTGTTTGACACACAGATCCAAAAAGTGTTACTTTATGCCAGTGTGCACTGGTTGTGGTAACATTAAGACAGAATTTAAAATCCTTCACTTCAAATCTATGGGTTCTCTTAATTTAGAGTTTTCTGAAGGGGTTGTTGATGAAAGACCCAGAGAAGAGGCTGTCATGGCCTGACCTGCTTCATCACCCTTTTGTTGCAGATGGAGTTTTAAGTAAGGACTACTTAACAGTTTTATCGTCCTGTGAAATTGTATTTTCTATGTACACATATCTGCAAACTGAAATCATTAAAAAATATTTAATTGTAATAATATATATTATAATAAAAATATATGTTTTACACACTTTTTACATAATGTAAATCAATCCAACATCTGATATTGTCTATCTAAAATGGTGCCTTGTGCTGCTTTTTGCTTTAACAGTGGTGTCAGATGAGGGTTCGAGCAACCCCCTCACAGTCCCACCCAGCCCAGACCTACAGGCCCTGAAACACCAGCAGGCTGCAGAGAAGACAACAGCACGCAGTGGAGAAGGCAAACTACTGCGCAAAGCTAGAGAGCTTCGAGAGAAAGAGAAGACTAACAGACGGGTAAACTCATGCTAACACAGCAGGCATAAACAAAGAAGTTTGTCTTTCTTCGTTTTATGTATTGAGATTATCAGTCTGTTTTTTAGATGTCTTCCTGTCTGATTTATTTTATTTTTGCTGTAAGATGAACTTTTTGTAATGTTAACGATTGCTATTGTTGTTGATTTGTGAAAATATGACTGTTTACATTGGTATGGAATATGGAGAAAATGTGGAATCCGCTGAGAAGATCTTTCAAAGTATCCATTTCTGTGGAAGTGAAATAATAAAATTGTGTTTGGTGTTGTTTTACTAGGAGATTGTGAGTGGAAGCGCAGCCCGCACCAGTCAGACACGCTGTAAGACAGCTTCTGCTGGAGGAGCCCCCACCACTAGCCACTCATTGGGCAACACCTTTTCAGTGTATCAAAATTCATCTCAGCCAGGAACCAATCAGCATCAAGCAAATGACAACAGTGTTACCAGGTAGTATTTCCATCCAGAATTTGAATTTGAAAACCTGCGGGCCTCAACTTAAAAAAAGGCATATTAACAATGCTGCTGTGACAGTGAAATTGATGTTTTGACCAGCGTGAAGGAATGAATATATTATAAATCCAAATGTAAAGAACTGAAATAGTCATAAAGCCTGTTTAAACCAAGGGTAAAATATATGGTGAGGAATCAGATTTTTAAAAGCTAAAAACACATTGCAAATGCATTATGTCATATATAAATACATCCTGTAGACAGGCCAACATAAAATCACTGACTCTTAATGGCCCTCTTTCCCATGTTCCCTTTTATTTTTAGGGTGCGCTCAGCTCCACATAAAGGCCAGATCAGTAGAGACTACGAGAGGGAGTTCCCTTCTGTAGAGGTGGGACCCCGGCAACTTTTGAAGCATCCTGGACATGCGCGGACCAGTCTGGCTTCTGTCAGAATGGACAGTGAGGTTGTTATTTTAATAATTTAAAATTACATTGTGGATTTAGTTGGAGCAAACTACTAATGTCAGATCTGTCACACATGGTTTTTCCACTAAATCTGTTCATAATGCAGGAACAAGATATCGACAGTGATTATGAGTGGCAACAATTGATTGAATTAAGTGATCAGGGCCCTGTGAACACTTCCATCCTTCAGAGGTTAAAAACCAAGCTGCTCTCAGCCAAAAACCAGGTATCATTCTGTTAAATGTCACAAGAGCAGCTATTTGAACTGGGTAAATGAGTGTGATATAGTGTATTAAAGACTCACTGATCTGTCCAGCTATTGGTCAGGAAAGGTGAAGAGGCCTCTTCAATTCTACAGCCACTAAAGATCCTCAGGAGCATTGTTCAGAGCTGTCGGTTTGGGGATGTTGAAACTGTGGAAAAGGAGTTGGAACTGCCTCATCTACTGTTCAGCCTGATCGAGGACATCCTGAACATACCAGATCTAATGCAGGTCAGACATAAGATGACATAAGGAGACTAAGACTTCACAAAAATATTCATCTGATTAATTTTTTAACATATATTTTAACAATATTTTTTAACAATTATATATATTTTTTAAATAATAATTGTAAATTGAAAATGTAAATTTAATACATTTTTTGAGATTGTTTTCTTTTTAAATAGTTTCATTAAATCTAAGGGAGATCATACTTTATTTCTGACTGATTGTTATTTGCTAAAGGAATCCCAGGGTGAGATAATATTAGGAGAACTGATGAGTGTGCTCATAATGTACCTGGAAAAGAGCCCAGGCTGGGAGATAAAGGGCAGGAGGTATGGATTTATGAATTGTTTTTAATGTACACCACTACAGTACACTTTTTTCTCCACTGAAATTGTTTTTACTTTTATTACTTCAGTAAATCTATTGTTCCTTTTTTAAAATCAAAGAATATTCAGTGTTAATTTCAGAACACTTTGTTAGGCTGTTGTTATCTCAATTGCTTCTGGGCTTTTAGTGAAATTTTAATCTTAGTGTTATTTTATGAAAAATATTTTTTCTTATCAGAGCTGAGGATCTCTGTCAGCTATTTATATCGGTGTTTCTCTGTCGTGACCAAAAGCATTCAGCGGTAAGTGTCTCTATCTGAAAGATTTTCTCTCTAGTTTGTGTCAAATGCACTTTTAATGTGGAAAAATGAAGTACAATAATCGTAGGATGTCTGGTTTCATTTGCATTACACTTGTGATTTTGTGGTCTCTCCTACAGCTTTTGGCAACAGCAGTCTTAACCTTGTTCACTCACCGTGGTATATCTGTGAATGTTGGTATGGAAAGGCTTACAAGCTTTTTGGGAAATATTTTGACAGACACAGCAGAGGTACAGTTCCATTATTTATGCTGTGAATAAGGGTTAACTCTGTTTGGAGTAATTAATGTCATTGATGTGATGAAATCCAGTGTAGTCAGTCCCAACTCTTTCTCTCTCTCTTTCTTTTCCTCTCCCCCTCCCACCATCTGTCTGCTCTCTCTTTTTCTTTCGTATAGGCACATAACCCCTTACCTGCAGGTTGGGGCATGTGTGACGGCCTTCTGTCACTGATTCTCCACAGACTATCTGAGGTAATTCCTCTCAGATTAATTCCCCTAAAATCTGTGCTGTTAATTAGAGATAGAACAATAATCGGTTTGATAGAATAATTGATTTTCAATTGTTTAATATTTTTTATTGTTTAATATACAATAAATTGCACCATTTGAAGTCTCTTAAGAGCAGCACCCAACAATGGTATTTACAGATAAATTAACTAATGTATTAACTTTTTTATTAACTTATTTACACATATTATATAATATTACATATTACATACATAAATATAATATAAAATTACAAAATGTGATTGTCATTGTAAGTATTAATATTGCATATTGTCTTTTTTGTTGTAACATAATGATCATTGAATTTTTATTAGTTACTTAGTTAAGTCAGAAATAAATCTGCAATTAAAACCAGTTTGGCATATTGTTTATGGGACACTTAAACAAAAAATAATCTGTATCACTAAAAAAATTGCTATTGGTCATATTAAAGTCAATAAAATGGAAGAAGGGACAAATCTTTTCTTCCATATTTTGACGTACATCCGAGTGTAGTGGATTAAAGAAAAATGAAAAAATGTAGGTAGGGAGGGGACGTGGTTCTCTTCATCGATTATTTTTTGGATTTTGCTTACGTCACCACAGAGAAGTCGTTTCACTAGAAAATTGAGTTATGAAATTTTAATTAAAAGTTACAAGGTTGAAATTAAAAAAGAAAATTGAAACACATGCATGGATCATGATCAATAATATGCATTTACAAAAAAGGTGAATATAAGATGAATTTTCATGTGATGTCTAATCACCATTATTTACTTTTTCCTTCACTGATGAAAGTGTGAAAGCAGCTCACTGCTCGACTTTCAGGACTCAGCGCTTTGGCCCTGCTTGTGGGCTAAAGTGAACGCCACACTGGAAAACACAACATTTCAGAGATGCCATTTCTCTCCTAATGGTACTGAAGACCAAGAGAACATTCACTTATTTCTGTATTGCAGCTTTAATATACCAGTAATTTAATAAAATACATTTGTCCCTGTTTTTCTCACAGGCCTGTATGCGTTTCTGTCTCTCGCTTTATTGGTTTTCTCCAGCAATCCATACAGCTGTGTGGCTCTCCTGTCAGATAACTCCACAAACTGCTCCTCTGCCCTCAGCCACCTTCTCACCACCAGTTGGTGAGCATCAAACATCACCTTAAAGTCTTACTATGGTGTCAAACAGTTTTTACACTATTCTTTTTTATATTAGAGTTTATTTGAAGTGCATCTCTCAATGGTTCACAGTATTTTTCTCATTTTATACTTCACAGCAGTGCTGCATTGCTTGAGCACGGTCTTTTCTGGGGTGACTCAGAAATAAACAGCCTATCAGTGATGAGCTGTCATCTTCTCTGCATCCCCTTCTCTCTGGAGTTACCCTTAGAAAAACTTCTGTCTGTTCTCCGATCGTATCAAAGCTCAAATATCGTGGTCGGACTAGTGCAGGTATGGTTTAAAAAAATACTCCAGTATTTTCAGATGGCGGATGTCGGAATTGCAATTTTTGTCTTTCTTATTTTTCTGCTGACTTGTCTTTTTGTTCAGATGATTCAAACTCTTCCAGTTGCCCTGGTGGAGCTTCCGCTGTGTCTTCTGAATCGTCTACTGCTATCTGACCCACAGCACACCGCTCCATGCCTTATCACTGCAGCCCAGGCCTCCGCTTTCCTCCCTTACAGCACAGAAAGCCCAGACAATGGAGCAGACCATGCTCAGAATCAACTTAACCACTTTGGGAATGGAGTGGAGCAATTTAAGAGCAATAGAATTGCAAAGAAAACCAAGATAGATCATATCAAAGGTGACATCAATTTGAAGAAGAGGTTAGAGCGGCTCAAAGGCTATGTAGATGCAACTACGGAAAAAAATAATTCCCTAAAGGCTCAATCCAAAAGCAAGACTGAAAAGTTCAGGGAGGTGCAACCAAAAACCAAAATATATCCGCAGAAGACCATGGAACATCTAAGAGATAAAATCGAGCAGCAGAGCAGTTGTATAGAGGAGCTCATGGACAGTTTGGAGATCCATGGCAGCTCTGCAGGACGTCTCCAAGATCTCTCAGCTCAGCAAGGGTGCAGCATCAGCTGGCTTATAGACAGTCTGGAGGAGGTAAGGAGAAGTGGCGATCACCCCAAGGTCTCCACGGTTAAAATTCGATCCTCACCAGAAGAGGTCAGAACAGCAGGTTCTCTGTTAGCTGTGCTGCTACAAAGTGAACTTCTCTGTGGGTGTGCAGTGGAACTTCTTATCCTTCTCTCCCAACTAACACGTCATCTCACTTATCAGTCTTCCTTCTTTGTTCCTGTCAAAACCACCCAACTGCGGCTTGCGTTGCACCACCGAGATGATGGAATCCGAGCCGCCTGCTGTGGCTTGCTGGGCCACCTGGGCGTAGGTTTTAGGCAGGTCATCAGTGAATCAAAGTTTGACCTGTTCCAGGACCTGTTAGGTTGCCTGTGCGATCCTGCTTCATCCGTTCGTAGGACAGCCTGCAAGGCGGTGGGAAACTGGCTAAGTGTAATGGGAAAAACCAATTTAAATATTTCCAGTAAAGGTTTCAAGAATACAACTGACATAAACGACTTGTCGGTACAAGACAAATCGAGGAGGACACCAGCAATGGAAGGCGACAGACATAGTGAGGAAGACGTATGGATGGAGCTCGCCATCGGAGCCGCCCCTCCCCTCGTGTCTCTGCTGTCAGATGCTGATAATATCATTCGACAGCACTGCTGTGGGGCCTTGGGTAGCCTGGCTACTTTCAGCGGAGGGGATGGAGCACTTCTCAGTGTAGATGCTCCAGGCTTGATTCTCCAAACTGCCTGTAATGATTCCCATCATGCAGTGCGACGGGCAGCTGTGGCCGCTCTGCGTGTGTTTAGCCAACAAAACACATTGCTACAGGTAGGAGCAGTGTGAATTAGTTTTGACTAACATATTTAGATGTTTTTTTATACCCTCCAAGACAATTAAGAAAGTTTTGGCATTCATTATACTCCCGTAATAGTCGGGCACAGAGTGCAGTTCTTGTTGAATTGTATTTAAACACTGAAGCAAAATTGATATAGTGCTGCTTTTGTGCTGTATTGCATCATTTTGACAATTGTGCAAAAAAATTGAAAGACAGACAAAGCTGGTTGGAAAAAAAATCCTTACTGTCATTTTCACATTTTCTCCTTCCCTTCCTCAAGGCTCTGAGGTCTCTAGATGCAGGAAGAAAACTCTGTCACACATCCCAAAGCTCTTTATTTCAGAGGGATTATCAATGGCTTGTCAGCAAGTTGGATGGGTCAGTTGAAGGAAAAACATAAATGTCAGCCTCATAGTTTGTATGTAAGAGAGAGGATGTAATTTCACATTATCTAAATATGCTGGCTGCTTCTGTGGCTGGGAAAGCTTTCTTTTTGTCTGTATTTATTTGATCTGTGATCAAAAGATTTTGAGTAAAATTGAATCTATGTATTTTGAGAAAATGGCAGAAACCCAAAAACATCCTCAAATTAACATTGTATCTTGAATTTAAATGTACATTTACATGTATTTCAAATATATATTTTTTTTATTCAGCAAATGTTTGCATTTTTGATTCACTTGTATTTTTGATTCACTTGTATTTAAAAAAAAAAAAATGTTGCGATCTTGAGTGTCTTTTTTTTCCTGTTCATAAGACTACACTTGTATTTTTATGATGTAACTAATTTGCAGCCTTACTTGTATTTATTATTTCAAAACTAAATTTACCCCAGCTCAAATAGTTAATTGTCTGTATATGTCGGAAAATTCGATATATATTTCGATATCGAGAGTGTTTCCAATAGGCTATATTGTTGTGATGTAAGTGTAATCTGTACGGGGAAAATATTGTGAAATTCAGATTTCATTAGAAATAAATCATTGAATAAATGAATAGAATTACCTAATTGTGTCTGTCTTGTCTGTCATATGTGTGATTTTTAGTATAGTTTTTTGTTTGTTTGTTTTTGTTTGTTTCTTAACTGGACATATCGTCTCACCCTGTCAAAATCTGTTTTGTTTTCAAGATGGCTATTTTATTTGAGACGACTTGAAACGTCCAAACTTTTTCACTCTTCGGACATGTTTGTCACAAGAAAATCCTTTTGACGTGTATCCGAAATCAGCAACTTTTAATTAATGGTGTTTTTTAGGAAGGATGATTTTATCTGAATTATTTAACCTCTCCTATATTTTTTTTCAGATACATACCAATACAAAACTTACCAGTGAAAAACCAGGTTGTTTGACAGACGTGAAACAGACTAAACGAACACTGTTAATTAAAAAGCGCGCAGATTTGTTTTGATTATTAACCCACCCGTTGTATATATATATATATATATATATAACATTTTTTTTAAAAAACGTCATTTTAAAGATACTTACAATGGATAGTACAGTTACAAACAAAAAACATGGGAAAAGGGAATTAAGGTGGTGTGAATCAATTTATTTAGGCTATTGTTTTTTATATCGTGTGATTAGTCAAATGTGCTCTAAAAATGACACTCGCTGCTTCTTCTTCTTTTTTTTCTTTTTCTTTTCCCCCCCAACACTCGTGCAGAGAAATATTTAATGTTTAGGCTACTTTAATTTAGTTGCTGTCGGATGATTTGTAATATAGGCTATGTTACCGCCTCAGTGTGTGAAATCGATAAACGAAGTCTAAATTCAAATAGCTACTGTTGGGTTCAACAGTATTTTATACAGAGAAATAGCCTATTGAACAATAAAAAACAAGACTGATCGGTGTTCAGAAACTATAAATAACCTGTAAACCGTAGGCTACCCGTTAAAACGGATATGACATAAATATGAATGAATTGCGCTACAAAGGAATAAGACTTTTGACAGGAGGAAAAAATATGATTTTTTTTTTTTTTTTTTGGTCGTGTTTTTTAACCATAATTATTAAATAAAAACGTGGATGTTTCCTAATGTTTACTTATTAAAAGACTTCAGGAATACAAAAGGCAGGAGTGAACACTACGGTTAATAATTTAAAAAAAATAAAAAAAATATATGTTAGACATCCTACGTTGCTATTAGAATCGTACTAGGCTATTCTTTTTTCTCCTTTACTCTCTCTCACACATACGTAACTGACACTGTCTATGGACTCATTTGAGTTTCTTTTTCCTCCACATCGTGCATTAGTGAGGAAAGTGAATAGCTCTGCTCCATATTTGGCTTGCAGAGCTGTAAACAATTTTCCGGCCAAACAAGGGATAAACTCTGTTTATCCGTTAAACTCAAGGTCTACCGATTAAGCTCTAAAAATCTCACATGAAGCCATCATCGCCAACATGCAATATTGCTGACATAAATCACTTTATTTTAATGCAATGGAATAACAGGAAACACAAAGTAATTAATAGGAGACGATACATCGAAATGCCTGGTACAAAATGACTAGTCTTAGTATTATAGCTGGTGTAAACTCTTGGAAATCGTGTGCCTTAATTTTGGGTTGTTCAAAAAAAAAAAAAAAAAAATCTCAACTTCACAAAATGACCGTACAACACAGCGCATAATTAATTGAATAATTTCATAAACATGATTGTATACCGCCAAAGAAAGCATATTTGAAGTCGATATGCTATGCTCTCTCAGTATCTAGGTTGCTTATCTAGAGGAATTAAATTATATTTGTAATATTGCTACGTAGTATTAAGGTACACACGACAGTTCGGTAAAAAATGCCCTCAAAATAAATAAATAGTAAGAATACAAAGTAACTAATCAAAGCCTGATTTGCAGTTGATTTCTTTGTTACTGTTGTAATTGTGATAAATGCAAGTCTCCTATTTGAGCAAGTAGAAAATCAGAGTCACTAGACAGGTTAACCAGAATAAACTCCTGAAATTGACTAAATTGTAAACATGAAAATCATAACATTTGTCAAGGATTGTGCATGATCGCAATTGCTAAAAATCATAACTGGTGTCATTTACATTGTTGATGAAATATTGCTAAGAAGCTTGGAAGTCTGCAATTCTAAAGCCACCACAATCATTTCAGTTATTATAAAAAAAAGCTGTATCACTACAAAGATTTTACTTTCTGTCCCCCAACACACACTTGTACATTAGAGCAAACAAGCTTTATAAAATCACAAACCCTGATTGTAGTCGCAATAACAGCAGAGACATTGGGCCAAACAGTAGTTTGTGAATCAAATGCCACTCATTCATCTCTAATGAATCGTGTTAGCCAAGAGAATATAAAATAGGGCTTCTTAAGCAAGAAAGACTTTTGCAGTAACATGTCATTTAAACGGAAAAAAACAAAAACAAACAAAACAAACATTCTTTGTAAAGAGCCATGAAATCTTCTGCATGCAAGAATGAAAATACAGGAAATCAACACACATAACATTATTAGGCAGTGCCATATCTTCAGCATTGTGTTACAAACTGACATACCTCCATGACTTTGGACATAAATCGTATACCTGAGCTGCAGGACTAATCTAAAATTGGGAATTCAAAAACACATCTTCAGGTTCATTATTCCTGAGGGAAATTCGTTTTGAGAAGTGCTTCCCCTGAAACTCAATATATAACAAACAGATTGCTTTTAATATCAGTGCTCATTTCTTATTTAATATATGGAAGGAAAAAAAGTAACTACCAATGTTGTACTAATTGTACATCATTAGTATTAGTACCATAAATGTTGAAACAGCTAATAAATAAATTTAACAGAAAAAACAACCTCTGTATAAATTAAGATCAATGTAGGTCATATGCGGAACTTGTGATATTACCTTACAGCCTTTTCTAAATAAATGAAGATGCCTTTAAATCTATCTTGCATTATCCGGTGTCGATTTCTGTCAATTGTAAATGCTCTGTTGTTAAAGCTCATTCATGGAAACGAGAGGATGAGTCGTCTAGCCACTCTTGAGAAAAGAAAAAACGGCTGTCATTACAGTCGAAGACATAATCACAGTGCATATTGACTGATTTGGAGTTATTTCTGAGAACGTGGATGTCTGTGCTGCAGCTGTTGATGGACTTTGTCAGTTTGTAACGAAAATGAAATGATTGAGTAACGTGCAATAGTACAACCTCCACCACATCCTAAAAAAAGAACATTCAGTCAGAAAACATTCCAACTCAAATCTCCATTGCCTATCAGACTGCTAACAATTCTACTTGCAGGACCATCGTCAGGTGGTCGAGCTTTTGGTCAGGCGCTGGTTTCCTGTTTGAGGCGTTGGCTGCGGGCCTTGTACACCTCAATCAGGAGGTCTTTCACGTACTGGATCTCTCGTTCCACCGATTCTGCCTTGTCCCGCAGCTCACGGTTTCTACCTTCCAGACCGTGAAGCTGTTCCTCCAACGAGTCCAACTCCGCTCGCTTCCTTTGACGATACCTGTTCAAAACGTTTAATACAGAGGAAATTGTCACTTTTCCTTCAAATCCCACAAGCAGCAACTTTGTAATGCTCGCAGGCATTGTATTCTGAAGGAAAATAAAATTTTGTACTGTCACGACTAAGTGTAACTTCAAAAAGCCACCAACTTTTCTATGTTCACTCATGTAGAATACATTTGACACAATTATGACTCTGAAAATACTCTACCTGTGAGCTGCAGTCTTGTTCTGGTCTCTCTTCTTCTGTTTGCGTTCACCGTGGTTCCCTTCGATTAGTGGCACCTCTAGGTCTGGTTTCACAATGCAGGGGTCTTCTTTCAGCACACAGACTCCTCTGGCACACGGGGACCCCATTTCAGGTCCGTGGCGGTCACCGCTCAGGCAGTCGGGGCCTTGGCCTTCAAGGAAGCTGCAGTGGAAGTTATGTTGCCGGTGAATCTCTACACTCTCCGCCTTCACTGGGTCATTGATGGCCCCGAGAAAGCTGTTGTAGGCCTCTTCTTGGGATGTACTTTGGAGGAAACAGCTTTCATTGGGTTCGGTCTTCCAGGGTATGTCGGCCTTCACGTCGCTAGCACCATTCTTCGGTTCGCCCATCATCTCTATCTCTGCGCTTCCTCCTATGCCACTTAAATTGACTTCTCTGACACCATACATCATCATTTCGTCTTTCTTGTGAGGAATTTGAACGGGTCCACTAAAGTTGTACCCGCCGCCGCCGGCCTTACTCGCACCGCCGGCCTCTTCAGTGTAGCGGCAGTTCTTCTCTTCTTTGGGTAAAATGGCGCACCTCCTGATCTCCACTGCACTGCCTAGGCAGTAGCCTTTGCCTACCACCCGTTCATCTTCAGCACAGCTGTAGCTCCCACCAGGCGCAACAGCTGAGTTACCTGAGGAATTTCCTTTGGAACTCCAGATGCTACTCTCGTAGCTGTCACCCACCCTCACCCCATCGGAAGCTCTCTTGCGGCTGCAGACGTTGCTGTTGGGGCGGCTGCAACTGTAAGGGGCATGTCTAGGAATCTTGGTACGGCCAATGGGACCCCCACAAAAGCTCAGCAAGTCAAGTTCCCCAGTTGCCAGGGTAACAAGTAGAGGGCTGGATTCGGATTGGTTGGAAGTAGAATATGATGCGTAGGGCAACTGGTAATACGACGGTGGACCAACTGCCGTTGGACCCTTGTCGCATTTGCCCAGTTTGGAGGCTTTTTCTGGGAGTGGGTCAGACAGGAAGTAATCCTCCAGCTGAGCAAGCTCCTCTTGCAGCAGAGAGGTCATGACCTCCAAATCTGAGGGCACCTGGATGTCATGCTGGAGGGGCGAGGGGGGAAGGGATGCATTGGGGGAGGGAGAGGAGTGAGGGGTTGGGAGGTAAGAGGAGAAATCTACTTCTTCCGTCATCCAGTCACTAAGACCATCACCTATGGGGAAAACAGAGTTCAACATGTTAATCACTGGCCTAGAGATCCAATGTAGCACAATCATTTAAACCAAATAAACAACTATACCGGCAGTATTTTACCAAACCGTTAAAAAAAAAAAAAAAAAAAAAAAAAAAAAATCAAATCACATCTCATTGCGCTTATTAAATCCAACATGCGAAAGGCAGCATTGAACTAGCACGTCATCTATAAATAATATAAAATAGATCCACGTTGGTAGTTTTACTCACTGTTCAAGGAGAACGAAATGTGCTGCAGTGCGGTGCCCACCTGAAACTGGGAAAAATAAAAAACTGTATTCACTGCAACTCACCAATTAAGTGCTGGTTCTCCTCTGGCCCCTCCCCTCTGCGCCCCTCCGATTGGCTGTGGTTAGCCTGTGGGTGAGAGAGAGTGAGGGGGTCTGCCGGGCAGACGAGTAGAGTCTTCCAAATAGGTGCTGACATTGTCATCATCCTGTCCGTTGGTCCTACGATTCAAATGTCCAAGCTTACAGTGCACGATAGTGAAGTTTGAGAGTTGAGCCACAGAAAACAGGGCTGGGTGTGCATTATGAAACCTAAAAAAGAGGGAAAATATGATGAGGGATGGTGTGTTAAAGCGCATTGTCTATGGAGGTTTCGGTCTATCTGGTATCGAGAAGACACTATCACAACAACATGATTCTTTAGTTGCTAAAGTAGGATGGAGGAGAGAAAAAAAAATCATTATGTCCTAGTTGGTGGGACTTTTCATTCTAAACTTGTCTTGTCTCTTCTAAGATATCTAAAAATATCTCCAACTGACCATAAATTCATATTTTTAGATTGTTAACAATGAGAGATACAGTGCAAACTGAGTAAAATAACCATAACCCCCCAGTTTTCTACAGCATCAGCTAAGACACACTGGTGATTAGCGAGGGACCAATTTAGAAAACTACCACTCTTCCATCCATCAAAGTCCCTTGTGCCCACTTAGGGGAGTTCTACTGAGAGATCCTAGAGAAGCAGGCGAATGCTCTACTTGTGGGAAATTTATTAGCAGCCTAAATATACAAGACACACACAAATGTAAAGCTTCTTCAGATCATATTTTGGACCATGCCAATAATAAATCACAATATCAAGAACTTTTAAAACGTTTTTGTTGTTGTTGTTGTTATATATATTTAGTGTTTATTATCTGGACCATCTTTTGTTTGTATGATGCATCCAAAGGTACCTCCAAATACCCTAATAACCTTTGCACCTACACTGAAGTCCAGTTTGTTTACAGTCTAAGGTCAGACACAGGACAACATTTTATGCTGACAGAATCAGCAGAGACAACTTTGAATGCAATGGCAAACAGCAGAAACAAAGCCTTTTCTTTTGCAATCAAGTATTAAAAGTAATTCTTTCTAGCTGTATGGCAGATGCATACGGTGTGCAGACGCCTCTGAACTGGATGTCTGAACTTGGCCAGCACGTGGGTTACAATCTATGACGTAATGCGAAACTAAAGACAGCAAATCTTCGTGAAAGCTTTGAAAACGACTCATGCTCAAAGGCAATTTCTAAGAGAAAAAAACAACAACATCCGCTGTATGCAACATGAAACTATACGATAATGTGGCAGATATGGATGACACAAATGGACAAAAGAACAACTTTTGCTAAGAAATAATGACAGAAGAACCTGTGTTGCCTCAGCACTATTGTTTAAATAGACAGGTAATCCATCTGTATAATATTGATAATCACTCTACAAAAACCACTAACAAGCTGTTCAACAAACAAGTATCACTTCAAAGTACGTAAATGAATGGATTATGTGTCGAAATAAATTCAACATGTGAACATGCTAATTAAATAGGTCAAACTGACTATTCTGTGATCATTCCTAAAGTTGCAAAACTGTGTAGCCACGATTAAAAGAGCCAAGGTGAGTTTCTGAAACTTTTCCAATAAGACAGCAATGTGTATAAAACATCGCCTGAAGCACTGTTACAAGTGACAACATGCTTAACAACAGTTAAACAAAAGCAATATACCTAAAAAGTACAAGGCAAGAGACAAAACAAGAAATGCCTGACAAAAAGCAGTAAAGTAATAAGTTGTACTTACTCCATTCTTGCTTAAATGTTGTGGGTTTGGGGTGCGTTGCAAGTGCAAAGCACGGCGTTTCTTTAGGATCGAAGACTCTACTAAATTAAAAAGCCATGTCTCCTCCGGAGTGTCTAGGACTGAAGTGCTGTTGGTCTTGCTTTGTTGTGATGGAGTTGATGACTGAGAATCGGCTAATTGAGTCAATGCATCAGGTCACCCACACCTAGCAACCAGCTGCGTCACGCGGTCAGCCCCCAGTGCTATAGATTCCTCCGCCCTATGGATGTATTGGTCGAGATAAATTTCACACTTCGGGCCGGTGAAAACGCCCACAAGATTTAGGTCTCACTTTCTCAACGACTTCCGAGAAAACATAAAATCCCTTTGGTATGTCGCTCAACTTGGAAATACTATGGTTTTGAGGCTATGAGAGAAGAATATGTAATGAAAGCGGCTGTTCACGAGAGTTTGGATGATTATCATTCAGTTGCAGTATCTGGTTTTAAATAAAATATTCATACTATAACACACATAGCATACACTGCCGTTCAAATATGTATTGTTTCACGGGGACTACTTGATTTCTTCTAGCGAGGAAGAACACTTTCTGCTACCCAGGAGATACGTGGCTGTTGTTGCAGCTTAGTTGCATCAGCGCTTCAAGCTGCTAGCAGATTCGCTGGACGGACCGAACCAGTCGTGCAGCGATTGGCTTGAGAGGAACTGTTGTTTTCCCTTATTGGCTGCCGTTAGAGAGACGTTGCTTCCCAGTGGTCTTCGGTTTTCCACTCTCCGTGCACATGTTTCACGTAAACATCCCGAGAGCAAATTCAGAAAGTGGTTAAACTTTCATGTCGCGGAAGGGCAGTTTACGGAACTTTACTGACAAAACATTGTAACATTTGTTCTGGCATTTGCTAATACGCGTTTGGACGCTTCCCACTGTACTTAGCGGTTCAGTCGAGTTGTACAAAGTTCTGTAAAAATACAGAATTTTAATTTTTATTTCAACTGTAGGGTGATTCAATTTTGTCAAAATTGTGAACTACATTTTGACTGACTAGGTGTGTAAACAAGTAGCGCAAATAGGCTTATGCTCAGGTTTATTATTGTTTTATGTATAAAGCTGATAGCTTATTTACGTGTTTACATGTTCCATTAACTGACACTCTGGTTACTCTGAAGAGATTTAAAACCATCCATTATAGTTGAGATGAACTCTATTTACATATATAGAATATTCTAATGTAGTGCGTGTAACAGGTGGCGTCTTTAACGTCATTATTTCCACTTCAGCATCAGCATTTCTATAAACTGCCATTGGGAAAAGCGGAAGCTAAATTCTGCGATCGAGCAAAAGGCAGACCCTATCTAGCGGGAGAAATAAAACGGATAGCCTTAGTTTCATTCATTGTTTGCCATATTTTGAGCATTCCGATTCAACTTCAGAAGGACCGGCGCCACATTATGCTGAGCTATTCAAGTCATGCGCGGTCACAGTGAGACGAAACAAATTATCCTCAAACTCACAAACTTAATGCCCGTTAATAACGGTTTTTCAAAGAATCAAGCTTTGTTTTCCCCCCTCAGCAAATCCTAAAGCTGATTGAAGGAGCTATGTCTTCCTGTTGCTATAGTAATAGCGAACACTGCCCCCTATTTTAGACATGTTTTCTGGTTGCTGTTGCCATGGGATTTGCAACGAGCGCTCTCGCTCCCTCTTTCGGCGCGTGTTTTTCAGTTTTGTCTCTGTTGAATAAAAACGACATTCCCTGCAAAGTTACTTCAGTCTTTACAAACACAACTGCAACAAGTGTCTTTGCTTAAACTTTTTCATTGAAATTACTCATTCGCCATATTAATACGCGCCCTTCATAGTCCATACTCGTCACAAATGACTAAGTAGAGTCGTCACAAATATTATGAAACTAGCTTTTTGGGTTGTGATAGGATATAGTAATAAAATTGAAAATCGCTAATCATCTTGCCAAAACATAGAAAACCCGAACAGACAGAGGAAGGTGTAAAACTGTCAGAAGGAATATGCCGTATAGCTTCAGCAGAGGGTTACGTCTTCCTCGACTGAGGAGAAATTGATTTTATTTACACTTAATAGCCCTGCATGAACCAAGATGACACCTGCTTTCTCGAGGAGCAGTCAGAGAGCGACGGGATCAAAGAGGGGCTTTTGAAGGTACTGTGATACTGTAATTCCTCTTGTGAGTCGGCTCAGCCTCGCAGTTGTAGAAGTGAGGCCTGATGCAATCTTCGTGACCGCAGTCGTAACGTTGAAGAGACTGAGATAATAATGGTTGTTGAAGTGTGGGATCTCTCCCAGGAAAGCGCTGACTCTCCCAACTCGCCGTGTCTTAATTGGTCCGTGGGGGCGCCCTGTTTGCGCAAAGCGTGAGAGAAAGTCAGCAATACACACACACACACACACACACACACTTCAGCCACAGACTGCTCCAGTGCTGTTGGGCCATCATACTTTAAGTTTCTGTTTGTATTGAGATTTTTTTCCACTTTAAATAGCTGATGTTGCAAATAGAGATGTAGGTCCAGGCCGTGGAGTTAATTAATCACAGCTTTTGAGGATTAAAAACGCTGGTTGGAGTGATAAATCTGTTCCCCTCCATAAATCCAGCTGTCCATATGTGAAACAATTAAAATAAGCTCATTCAAACGTGAAATGCTGTTTTTAGGGTGCCTATGTCTAAATCGATAAACACTATTAAAAGCTAATGTTATGATTTTATGTTTGTTTATTTCTTTCATTCACTTTGTTTTTGGCCTCTTAAAAGCCCCCCCTCCGGCAGAATCTGTATGTTAGTCAGAGAATAAGTAAGGAGTGGGTGAGAGAGCAAACGCACCATGCCAAGTTCATGTATAGCACACATTAGTAACAGTTACATCACAATTTCATCACCATCTCCTTCTGAATTCATTGTTGTCTCTTTTTTTCATTCCCCTGCACGAGCGATCAAATCGTTTAAAGTTTTGATTACTTGCTGTAAGTTTTATTTAGTTTTATTATTTTTTAGTTTTATAAGACCCAACGTAAATCATCTAGTAGAAATCCCAGTAAAATTGCTATTGTTTCATTTCCCACTGAAGCACCACATCGTGGGAATCGGAATAACCTTTCAACAGGTTTCAAGAGGTTTGCCGACCCCCTCCCCCCAAACATGCCCTATTTAGAATAACAAACTTGCAAGATAAAGATGTGACTAATAACCCATGTTGCATGGCATGAACTAACCGCAGTCATTTCACTGACTGTTCCTTCGGGAGCGCGAGGCAGCGTTAAAGTTGTTTGATTTTGAGAAAGTGCATTTGTCTCGCGCCTCCCGCGGGACGCCGCCGCTGCTGTGTTTGGGGTGTGTGGCGCATCTCAAACTAAACACGAGCCACTCAAGGACAAACTCAAGGAGTTATTGTGTTGGAATTTCCCCCGCCCCTTGTGTATACTTAATTTTTCTGAATGGTTATTATTTACGTTTATGTGAATTTCCATTTGTAAACATTGAAAGCTCCAGTGTGTCTGAACGAGCGCGCGCTGCTCCTGTGTGGAGATGCTCGCTGGTTCTCATGGTTGGATTAGGTCGGTTGATCACGGCTTCAAAGTGGAGGGCTCTAGATTCCCGAGTGGCTCCCCTCAAATGTCTCCGAGTTGATCTTCTGCACCGGCTCAACAGTTGATCATGTCAGCTCAGTCCCTGGTGATTTTAAGGCACAAACCTTCCCCTCTTGCTTTGATATGTGAGACTTTGCTGCTCTTTGAAACTCAAAGATCTTATAGGTTTAATTAGCGTCTTTGTAGGTTGTTTACAAGTTACAGTTTTTGATCTAAAAGCGACGTCCTTATTTAAATTTATTGTCTCGTTCTTTGCATTTATTGTGTTCGTTGAGTTAGTTCCTTTTGCTTTTATGTTGCTTAATTTTAAAGTGAGATGAATTAGCATCAAGTGATAAATTAATTGGTGAGCCTCTGCTGGTGTAGACAGATGGCATCATTATAACGCTGATGACATTTGTAGTTGCATTTAACTGTTATGGTAATGACTGGGTGCGAGGCAGAGAAGAAAACAAGCTCAGGGCCCCGGGGCCTCAGCAGAACACAGAGGGGAACGCACATCCAGCCCTCGCATCTGGAGCATGAAAACACGCGCTGAAGCTGTGAGACATGACGAGTTGCGCCCTCTACCGAGCACACTGGGTAAACCAACCAACCAACAGCTTCGCGAGCGAGCTCTCTACTGTTTATTCTCCACGGACATTATCACTCAAACAGAGAAATATAATGGAAAGTGTTTTAAACTAAAACAAAATGTTTATTTTCAAAGTAAAACAAATACACACGTTTGTTTTTCATTTATAAACTTTATTGTTTATACTGCGGTGGGACTGTCTTGGGGATTTCCCTGTCCATTAACGGACAGTTACAGATGTAACTGATGTCTGTCTTAAGAACGTGTGTTTTGCGGTTACGAGTCAGTTTTACTGAGCCCTCACATTACTCACAGCACATGCAGGCGGAACTGACCCCCTGGTGCCATAAATTTGACCAGTCGTTGTTTTTTTTGTTTTTTTTTGGTTGTTTTTTTTCTGTTAGGCAAATGTAGCACTGGTTTAAAGCATAATGGTTTGTGTCATGTGAATGATATCAACATATTAGGTAAGCTATAAAATATTTTGAGAAGATTTTTTCTGTTTTGTCGTTTAGTTAAATGCATGGATTAAGGCGATTATACCAGTATGATTATACATAGTGTTATTTTTTATCTGTGAACATACATAATTTCTTAGGGGAGATTGGGGCTAGTTATCACACAGGGAAGTTGTCACAATGGTTAATCTCAATAACTATAACGTTTTGAGTTAAAAGTTCAATTACAAAACGTTGAAGATTTTTTCTATTCAAAACTCATTTTTTTTAAAAAAAAATTAAATAATATTTTAGTAACAGCTGTTTGGTAAACAAGCAGAAAAAAACATGGAGAATGGAAACGTGGAAAAATACATCTATATAATTTATTAATTACAATATTTGTTGTCCAAAACTGCTTTTTGCATTTTCATAAATTTTGTAACAATTGTTTTAGTGATGAACTGCAACTTTCTTTCTTTTTTTCCTGGGCAATAATGGTCAAATTATATATACATTTTGCAGTCAAAACTTTAAGGTATATGTCTACAGAAATTGATATTTTTTTAAAAAAATAAACCAAACCTGAAAAACATTCACTGGAGTAAAAGCTGCGACAACTAGCCCTGCTCTATGTGACTACAAGAAAACATAGTTTGTTATACTGTTTTTTATTTGCCTCAGAGTATATAATACTAGTTTTGTCAATTGGAAAAAGTTAATATTTAGAAATACATTGTTAGTGTTGTAACACTGAATTATCAAAAGTTCGCACTGTTCTTCTCATTGACTTAGAACATGTCCAAGAGGATATCAATAATCTAAATAGCACAATACACAAAATATCCGATTATAAATCATAGTGGCACATCCACACATTTTTAAAACCCTGAAATAAAAGATGTGCAAATCAGAGTACACATATCAACATGGGTAAAGCTTTGGCAAGACAAAACCTGTTGGTACAAAAGTACCAAAATTTTAAAAACAAAAATATTTACTGCAATGGTCCCCCACCAAATAATCCTGTATAATAATATAGTTACAAATCAGGTAGCAGGCATATAGTTTTTAGTTACATGTCTGAGCACCTGAGCCATTTGTTTAAGAATCTTTGCAGCAAAAAGAAAAAGATATAATTATATATTATACAGATAAAGACAAAGACAACATATAAAATATCTTTCAAAGCAATTAAAAATATGAATGCTGCTTTCCCACCTAAAAAGATATTATGAAAGCTATCAAATGCTATTAAGTTTAATCTCATCGTAATCACATAACTGCGCCTAAATAACTAAAAGTAAAGATAAGTGTTGGTAATACACTGACGTATATACACCTGAAGACTTGGCACCATAAAACTATAGAGATATTAAATAAAAGTACTGAGCATATGATTGATTTGAAATGCCATAAAATACTGTAATCTCTGTAACCGTCTCTGTATTACAACAATACAGAGACAAACACTCTCTCTCTCGTTCTATCTTTATATATATAATATATATATATTTCAGCTTCTGATTTAGTAACATCAATTCCGAGCATTAGTTACACAATAATATGTCGTCATCAGGCCAGCCTGAATTTAGTTAGTTCTTCTCTAGTCATGATGACAAAGAAATCAGGCAGTGCTGGCTGAAGTTTTTGACATAATTCTGCATATATTACATGTCCTGTTAAATCTCAGATCACTGCAGGCAGAATTGCATCCACTCTCCCTCAGGTCATAAACTGCGTGTAGCCCTCGGCACCCGTTACTATGACGTCCATCCAAATGCGCATGGCCTCTGGGGATGGTGCCACCATGAAATAAAGTCGATCATGAGTCTTCACGCAGAAGGTTAGAGAAGGATTCGGACTCTGTAAGGACAGAGAAAAAGACACAGTGTGCATTAAAGTGCAAGAAGATGGAGAACAGCAGGGCAGGGAAAAAAAGGCATGTCGCTGAAGTGAAAAAAAAAGAAAGAAAGCATGACGAAATGTACATGAACATGAAGCCGCCTTTGATCTCTTTTGCCTTCTGCTGTAAGAAATTCTCTTTATGAAAAGACGTCTGTCTGTTTAAACTTTCACTGTGTGCTCAAAGTTGGTGCTGTAGTGTGAGCAGTATGGAGCTTGATTTGTGACGGTGTTGAAAAAGCACGGAATTACCTTTGTTGCGCTTCGCAGGTGATCGTAATACACCTCCTCTATGGCTTGGAAGTAGATGACACCCTTCAGTTTGGTCTCGTGTTTATCTGAGTAAAAACCATGAGGGAAAAAATTAAAGAAAATAAAAATGCTATGAATAGATTTTTTTTAAATTAAATTATTCTACAGATCAGCTTTATTATTCATTAAGAAGAGATTACATTTGCCAGTTCCTATTTGCAGCATTTCCATTACACAATGAGTCAGTTGTGATTTGTTTTACATGTCAAAAATGAAAGATATTGGAATAAAAAAGATGCGAAGCCTTTTTAAAAGCTTTGCCACAGGGATTAAACAAGCACATAAAGTAGAAGTGAATTCTAGCACACAGAGCAAGTCACCTAAAAGCATTGTCTGTCTCAATTTAACACTGTTTGCCACCCAATACAAACAGCTCATCTGACAGACTTTCCTTTTCGCTACTTGGCGCAAATTAACATCTCTCCGGATTGATTCTTATCTCGTAGATGGTTTTAAAGCAGCGTTTTAAGCTTGTCAGCCTCCAGTGAGCCCCCTTGCACCTGTGTCGACGATTAAGATTCACTACTTTCCCTTTTGAACGGTTTAATTTTTTTTTGGCTCGTCTCTGTTCGTTACACAAATCTGCTTAGTAATGGGATAAATTGTTTTTGTGTTTCATGTTTTTGAAGAGTTCAGTGCAGTATTGTTACTCAGAACTGAGCCAGGGGTAAATCTACACCCCCATCCCTCACAAACGCTTGGCTAGAGAAAGTATTGCAGTTTATTTCATCATCATCATCATCACCATCATCATCATCACTACTAACATGGGGAGTGAGGGGGTGAAAAGGCTACACACATGAGCAAAGTGTATGTGTGAGAAAGAGAGGGAACATCTAAAAGAAAGACAAGATGATCGGAAATTGAGCGAACGGAGATAAAAGGTTTTACCAGAACTTGCCACTTTGTCAGTGCCGTCAAATTTTTTTTGTTTATCCTTCATATTTCTTCTCTTTTTCCTTTTTTTCACCTTATATATTTTGACTTCTACTTAGCAACAACAGAAAAAGTATGTGCTCTCCTTTGCACTTAAATCCAATACATTTTATCAGAAAATAGAGATTTATAAGTATATATGCTTTTTGAAAAATGTCAAAACTATATTAATTGTATTGTGAATTTAAAAAAGTAAAATCAAAAACTGATCAGAAAACTAAAAAAAAAAAAAAAAAAAAAAAAATACAACTATTTGCTGATCATTTAAACTAGGCATAAATACAACAATTATCTTACCCACATAATAAGAGAAGGTCCTTTTAAGCCGATCAAAGACAAACCAGCGTTTTTTCCAGGATTTGATCTTGCCACCCATCTTCACAAGATGACCCTTGCACATTTTCTCTGTAACAATGACATACGGACATGTGTCCACGCAGTGGCCTGATGACTCCACATGAGAACGCAGGTCAAACTCCTCTTTTCGAATAGGTAGGTAGCGTGTCATTGGTCGAGCCTGAGGAGGGCAGAGCTCAGATTAGCTGCTGTCTCAAATATTTCCATAAAATGTACTTATTCCGGTACACATAACAGCAATAAATTTCATGGAAATATAATATAACATTGATTGTTTTATCAAAATAATATAGTGATCACTCTAATTAAGCAGGGAAAATGTATCAGAAAAATTCACACAGTACTGAAGATCACATTGTTTTGGTTGTGTCACTTATCTGTGTTTAAAACATTGGTGTCCTACTGCCCTGCCCTTCCTTGCCTCTGTCTTACACCCCCTCCTCTTCCTCCCATCTTATCTTCTTTCTGCTGTCTCCCTCTCACCATCTGTCTGTGTGTCTCCTCTCATCCACCTGCTGTGCGGAGCTGCTCTCTGTGCATTCATGCCTCCCGTCTGGCCCAGTCAAGCTGAGCCAGTGACCTCATAAAGACTTTTAAAGAGCAACTCCAAACATTCACTGACCTCAGAGCAGCACCGGTGAAGCACACTGCTGTGTTCAGAGTTGTACGCAGACATCGAAACTGTCTGTTCAAGTGATTGCAGGCGCTACTACACTGCTTACATCCGCGTGTTTTAAACGTGGATTTATAACTAACGTGATGTATATACAACATCATATACAACAACATTTTATATATACATTATATTATGCAAAACATTATTAGTTAATGCTTATTCAAATAGTTAGAAATGTAATCAACTCTATTTTCTGCTATTTTGCATGTTGGTTATGTTCTAAGCTACTTATGTCAAGATTTATTTTTAAGAAGACTTTTAATTATCTTTTTTTACAATTGCTGGACAGTTACTCCTAGACTCATTTAAAAATAAATAAATATATATAACATAAATACAGTATAATATATATATATATATATATATATATATATATATATATAAATAATTTAGAAATGTAAAATATCTAAAACAAAAAAATATCACAATGGCTTTTTATTCAGAAACTGAAAGCAAGTTCTTTATATAAGAGGTACATTCATATATAAGAGGTACATTTTAATTATGTTTATGAATAACTCTTATATTTATGAATATCTGCCACATCACTGACCCATATTCATATATATGAATGTACATGATCTACTGATCTATAAAGCATTATGATTATTAATATTAATATGTATTCATGACTTATTAATGAAAGCCTTATTATTTAGTATTGTCCCTTTAATCTCACTGGGAAACGTGAGGATTTTATGTCCATCTAATAAAAGACTGGGAGACTCGAATACTCTATTGCTGATCTGAGACCAGTTCATTTAGGTATTTGCCAGATGTACTGACCTGGGAACACTGTTTCTCTCTCATCTTGACCTCTTCCTCCACAAGTCTCTGCCTGTGCGCAGTTTCATCCAGCAGCCTCCTCTCTACCTCCTCTCGCCTCCTTCTCTCTGCCTCCAGCAGCTGCTTTCGTGCCTGGACTTCTCTCTCCTGACAAAAAAGACAGACTGACAGATTAAGACACAGAGGGGCTTCAAATCTACTGTGAGAAGATTTATTAGGCGATAGGGAAAAATACATACAAATACATAAAATACACAGTGCGGAGTGACTGGGGATGCATGAAAAAATAATTCAGCAAGAGATTGTCTGAGTGAGTATTACTGTCTGAGAGCTTGTTAAGATCCAGCCTTTCATGTCTATCACTCTTTGTAGGTAAGAAACAATCTTTAATGCAGTAATGCCAAAGGGACCAGGGGCTTCCTTTTTAAATTCATGAAAACGATCTCTTTTATATGAGAGACAGGGTGAGGCATAGATTATATTTCACAGACAATTAAAGTTTAATGGTACTCACTCGACTCTCCACCAGTCTGGCTTTCTCCTGCTGGGCCTCCTTCAACATCTTCTCCATCTCCTCCAGCCTCAGTCCTGCCAGCCCATTGCTGCTAAGGGAGAAACACTCAGTTACTGTTTCTGTGGCGTTTCCAGCGGCAGAAGACGACATTTAGACCGAGTGCTCACTCTAGACAGATCACAGTTGCTTTGAATGACACTATACTGAATTCTAAGCAAGTGTCAATTTTTTAACAATAATAACAACAATAAAATATATTAAATATATTATATTAAAATGATGAATGCATATACTGACAAATTATTATTATTATTATTATTAAAACATTATAGAATTACTAATAATTTTACAGCATTATATATGTTTTTCAAAGAAGCCTTTTAAGCTCACCAAGGCTGCATTTATTTGATCAAAAATACAGCAAAACAGTAATTTTGTGCAATATGATTATAATTTAAAATAGCTTTTTTCTATTTTAAAATATTTTAAAGCAGGGGTTCTTAACTCTCTCAGAATTTAGCTAAAGTGTTATTTATTTCTGAGATGGCAAATTATTATTATCAATGTTGAAAACAGCTTTGCTGCTTAATATTTTTTATTTAATTGATTTTCTCACTTTTGATCAGTTTAATGCATCCTTCCTGAATAAAAATTTTAATTGCATTACAAAACCTCAAACCCTGACCTCAAACTTTTGAATGGTAGTGTATATTTAATAGGGGTGTAATATCGTGTCACAATATATCGCAATACAAAAATGCAACAATATGTATCATGGATAGTGACAATATGTATTGTGTGTAGTTCACCCAAAATGAAAATTACTGTGTGAGAAAAAATTCAAGTTTACTTCAGAGTTTTAGTGTCAGTACTACATTAAACTACTATATATATATATATATAAATAATGTTGAATATAATGTATAATGATGAAATGGGGGAATATTTGTGGGTCCTGATAATGCCAAATGTCTCATGTTACCAGTAAAAAGTGGCCTACATTATTTTAAATAAATCTAGTCAGTGACAGTGCAAGCATATTCGTCTAAAATAATTTAAAAATTCTAAAATTAATTCTAAATTCTTAAAAAAAAGTATTTTCAGCTGCAGAATCATGAATAAATATTTTTATTCTGGTGTCACCATTGTCTTGTGCATTGGGTTACTAGCACCAAGACCAAGCCTGTTCATTTCCACCCCATTTGTAATACCAAATTTAGCATTTTAATCAACAGTTCATTTTTTGTTAACCTTTTACTATACAGTATGTCTTGGAGTATCGCAATAATATCGTATCGTGAGTTAAGTATCTTGATATTATCGAATTGTGACATCAGTATCGTTACACCCCTAATGTTTAATAAAGTTGCACAGTTGTTGTGTAAAATGCTGTTGCAAAAATCATTCATATTTAGGTAAAATGTCTAAATATGATTTTTAAAGAACTTATACCTTCATAAAGATGTTTAAAAATGCTTTGTTTTTCTCTCGTTTTTTTTTTTTTTACTCTCTGTCATTTCTTATCTTGCCTATGTCCTAGGCAACCATGTTTTCACCACTGGTTAAAAAAGAAAAAGTACATTATGCTCCTGTTTGCTTGGTTGAAGAGGATGAGATTTTTTTTCTGTTTCACTTTTAAATGAGGACCAACATGCTTTTTTAGTGGGCCTCTTTTTACCATCTCAAAGGAAAAGGTTGATTGAGGTTGAGGATGACTGTAGGAGTTTAAAATTGCTGAAACATGTAACCGAAATGTAAGAATGCAAGGTCAAAGATTCTTGTCCAGACTATCGATGCTGAAAAGTAGGGCAACATCAAGAGAACGTCTCTTCATGACTTCAACATCTGACGAAACACCTGAAGCTTCCCTGGCTCCAAGGAGCACATACTTTAAAATGACATTCTGTGCTTGTTCTGCCTCGGGACAAGACCAAACTTTGAAGACGAGAAGAATAGCATGTCTCTTTGTATGGACGTATGTGTTGTCATGGAAACAACCCAGCAACTATTCTGGGAGGAGGATGAAAAAAACATTTATGGGGAAATTGGGCAGCATGACCCGTTGTCAGGGGAATGGAGGCAGAACGAAGGGTTCCCTTGACAACTGCATCTCACCTTTCAGGTGAACAGGCGGAGTTGTTGCCGGTAGATACACTGGTCTCCACGCTGTCGGAGCTCTCCAAACTCAGAGTGTCATATGTTGACTCTCCTGCTGGGGGTGCTTGGTGGTGCAGAATGGAGTGGTGTACCATGGGAGCTCCTGAAGGTGGTGCCCCCCAGTGGCTGAGTTTAGGATCCGTAGGCCTGATTCTGGAATCATCACATGTATAGAGCCCTGGAGAAACACATCAAGAGCAGATCAATAAAAACACTGTACAGTATGTCTACAATCACCTTTAGGTTACATGTAGTAGCTGCGTTAGCAAAACAACATTAAATTATTCAACACACGCTGTTTACAGTCTGATAATAGTGAGTGATGGGCTACCTCTGCCCTGTAGATCCAACTGTCTCTTAGAGTCTAAGTCCAAATAAGCAGGAGACAGATCTGGGAGACTCTGAAGAAAAAAAAGAAAAGATAAATTGAAATTGACACATTTGAAAACAATACATGTGCAGTTATAATGGAGCTACAGCAGGTTTTTAGTTGAGCCACAGTCTTCATCTGTCTGTCCAAGTACTCGCCACATTGCGCATTCTAATATTTGAAGGATTAAATACATATCATTCACCACCTTTGTCTTTGAAGTAAGTGCACAACACCAAGGTTAAATGTAGTCCAATTAAAGGGTTAGTTCACCCAAAAATGAAAATTATGTCATTAATTACTCACCCTCATGTCGTTCTACACCCGTAAGACCTTCGTTCATCTTCGGAACACAAATTAAGATATTTTTGATGAAATCCGATGGCTTAGTGAGGCCTCTTTTGCCAGCAATGTCACTGAACCTCTCAAGATCCAGTAAGGTACTAAAGACATATTTAAAACAGTTCATGTGAGTACAGTGGTTCTACCTTAATATTATAAAGCGAAGAGAATACTTTTTGTGCCCCAAAAAAACAAAACAACAACTTTTCAAAAATATCTAGTGACGGACGATTTCAAAACACTGCTTCGAAGCTTTACGAATCTTTTGTTTTGACTCAGTGGTATGGATCGCGTAAACGAAGCCTCGTTTACTGAAACCACATGACTTTGGTGCTCCGAACCACTGATTCGAAACAAAAGATTCGTAAAGCTTCGAAGCAGTGTTTTGAAATCGCCCATCACTAGATATTGATTGAAAAGTCGTTATTTTGTTCTTTTGGCGCACAAAAAGTATTCTTGTCGCTTCATAACATTAAGGTAGAACCACTGTACTCACATGAACTGTTTTAAATATGTCTTTAGTACCTTACTGGATCTTGAGAGGCTCGGTGACATTGCTGGCAATGGAGGCCTCACTAAGCCATCGGATTTCATCAAAAATATCTTAATTTGTGTTCTGAAGATGAACGAAGGTCTTACGGGTGTGGAACGACATGAGGGTGAGTAATAAAGTACATTATTTTCATTTTTGGGTGAACTAACCCTTTAATGTGTTTACTTGCTGAATGAAGCTAAGCAACATTATTGCATTATTTAGCTAACTTTGCAAAATTCGGACTACAACGATTTCATTCAGACTAAAAATGTGTACATGACATTTTAAAAAGATGATTTATTGTTTTAGTGCTTTATTGTTTAACTTTTAAAGTGCAGGGAAACCTACTGATCTAAGGGTAAACATAAAAGAGTACACTAACAAAACTTTGATTGTACCAATTGGTACCAGATTGTACCAATAATAAATAGGAATAGAGTTCAACAGTTAGGTAAAAATCCATAAGGGAACTGAATTTTTTTTTTTAACAAAAATGTATAAATCTTTGAAAACTGACCCACTGTGAGCTGCGAGGTTGTTAAATTCATTTAAATCAATAATTTTTATATTTATCTTTTTTTTTTTTTTGATTTGGTCATTAGCGGTGTTTTATGGGATTGTTGCGCTTTCCTACTTTAAAGCTATTAATTACACTTCTTTTTTGTCCAATTATCAAATACTTTTTTGCTTCAAATCAAGGTTTGTCTGGTTCATGGCTAATAACTCTTTTTAACAACGTTTTTTTTTTAAATCCCTAAGGGAAAAATAGTTTCTGTTGCATTCTATACTTCAACACAGCAAAAGTTGTCTTCAAAATTGTAGACTGCCTATTGTGGCCTGTTATGTTATAAACTGTCTTACTTTGGTGGGTGTGTTTCTGCCTGATGTGGTCATGCTGGAAGGCGGTGGTGTAAAGGTTCCATTGGTCTGTCCCAGCTCTCCATCCTGCTTACAGATCTGACAACAAAACATCTCAGTGTTATTCATCCCTTCATGATTCATATCCTCCATCTATAAGGACATTTATAACAGCTTGCACCCATAGCGAGGAAGGACACAACACCAAAGCAACCACATCTGGCAATGTAGACGCTTTACACAAAAATACTGCTTTTCATGTCATTTTATTAAAAAAAAAAAGAGTGGTTATTTCTGGAGAGATTCAATCAAAAGGTACACTAAGGACAGAGAACTTAAGGGCAGACAAAGGATGCAAGCAAAAGAGAAGACAGACAATTGAACAGAGTTTACCTGCATAGGTTTACGTGAGGAGAGACACTTAGCTGGCAGAGGGGGAGGACAGGCATGACTGGGCTCCCCAGCTGCCATGATTTCCTGGTACCAGCGCTCTGAATCTAGCCTGGGGATTGAAGGCCTACTCCATGCAGGTTGGGTCTGAAGTGCAGTCCAGATAAAGGGAGGATGGATGGGGAAAAGAGGAAAAATTGATACAGGAAGGAAGGAAAAAGAGCCATGCATTGAAAGTATGAAGTGGTATTTAGATTAGAAAATGTAAAAATGTCTCAAAACCAAAAGCTTGCAATCCCACTTCATTCAACTCAGTTTTCACATGATGTCCTGATTTTGTCGAGTTAGACATGCTCGTGGGTCAAAAATTTTTTGTTGATCCTGGAACAGCATTCCTGTCCTAAAATGTAATCATAACCATCTTCCTACCCCTACCCATTAGTTATCCCTAAAATCAGAGGGAGATTATGTGAATAACACTGATGTAGAAGCACCTAACCCTGGTTGATTTAATCTGATTGATTGGATTTAAATGTTGTTCCAGGATCAACAAAGATGTTGATCTAAGAACATGTTGCACTTGGTGAAATCAGGTTCTGCCAATGGTAAATACAATTATGAACACATTGACACCAGGAAATAACACACACCTCAACAGGAAGTGACTGGGAGGAGCCACAATGGGATGTGTGGCTGGAGTGGACAGGATCGGCAACAATAGCTTGGAATGATTGGACGGAAGATGTGGGGGAGGGGTCAACTTTAGGCATCCCGAACAGCTGGTTTAACTGACTGACTGTCACATACTCCTTTATACAATCAGGCCAACAACACACAAACACAAACACAAAATGTAACGGGGGCATTTTAGGTATAGGCATAAAAGCATAAAGCTAGCATAACAGAGGATACAACAGCAACTAAGACAGCTGGGAAGAAATGAAAAATAACAGTTTCAAGAGAAGACAGCCAGTGGGTTATTCTGACAGCATCATAAAAGAAAAGCCACAAACTAGAAATAAATGGCACTGGAAAGGGAAAAAGGAGGTGGAAAGGCAAGGAAAAGATTCTGTCATGGATGAAAGAGTGAGTGGAGGAGTCATACCTCACGAGGTGTGTCTGATGTTACAGCCAGCGGTAGACAGAGAGCGTTAGGGAAAGCAGTCTGGGTGGGGATACATCCGTTCCCATACATCTTATATACATCTGAGAGTTTGAGGTACTCCTGAGCACACACATCCATTCATCCGTACACACATCCACAAAGGAAATCAGTTCATATCTCAAACAACTCATGAAGAACTGCACCATCAATCTTCATGCACCAACTGGAAAAAGCACGCTTATGCCCAACACATCACAAACATGCCAAGCAACATCTCCAATGTACACACATGCAGAATGTGTGATACAGAATGTCAATGTCCGCCATCCCAGTACTACGATATGTAACCACAGCAATCATGAATGGTCTGAAAATAACAATTTATGCTGGATTGAGGCAAACAACACCCACAATATGTGCACAGTGAAGTCTCACACAAAATGCAAATCTGTTGACAGTACAACTGATGAATGCTCAACATCACAAATACCCAACAACTCAAATAACATACTGCAAACATTCCAGGTATGATATTAGACCACACATTTGTCTATTTTTGCTACTGTTCAAAGGTTTGGGGTCAGTAAGATTTTTAAGAAATTATTATTGTTTTTTTATTTAGCAAGGACACATTATATTAATCCAAAGTAACAGTAAATAATCTTACACATTGTTACAAAAGATTTATATTTCAAATAAATGTTCTTTTGAACATTCTATTTATCAAAGAATCATGAAAAAATAACAGTTTCCAAATATTATGCAGCACAACCATTTTTATTGATAATAATAAGAAATGTTTCTTGAGCACCAAATCAGCATTATCATTAGGATGATTTCTAAAGAATCATGTGACACTGCAGTAATAGCTGCTGAAAGTTTAGCTTTGCTATCACAGGAATAAATTACATTTTAAAATATATAAAAATAGAAAACTTCTTTTAAATTTTTACAGTTTTACTGTATTTTTAATATACACACAGCACCTTGGTGAGCATAAGAGACTTTTTTCATGAACATTTTAAAAATCGCTCTCAAACTTTTGAACGGTAGTGTAGGTTATGTTCATATACATCAGTAGGGTTGGGAACTGAGAACCGGTCCCACTAACGGTTCTCACACATGCATTCTAACAGAATCATTAGTGGAACTGTTAAAAAACTGTAATAATTAAATTCTATACAATTCCCATCCCTTCTCATCAACCAGATAGTAACATGTTCATTATGAATGGTGAAATGACTGAGCTGCACAAGTGCCAATGACATAATGTTTTTGTTAGTTTGTAAATCCCCCACAGCTGTCTTGGGGTTATGCTTTTACCTCCTGTGGCCTGTTAGAAAATATCTGAGTGGTGGATCTTTGACAACAAGAAGGGAGCAGAGAATTCTGGGTAGGGAGCTCATCAAAAAAGTCAGGTTCACTGATGTAAAGCACTTCCTGTTTTGAATATGAAGCACTGAAATCAGCACCACACAGACAATTTGTGCACATTGCACAAACCATGCCAAAGAACATTTTTATGACATTATTTGTCTTATCAAACTTCTTCAGATTGCCTCTACATATTTTATGGCTGATCAAAGAGGCATCGACGTAAAGCTTATCGCTGATGGCGATAACCCAGAAAAAACGTGCTCATTACTGTTAAGCAGGA
Source organism: Mylopharyngodon piceus (assembly GCA_039654765.1). NCBI lineage: Eukaryota > Metazoa > Chordata > Actinopteri > Cypriniformes > Xenocyprididae > Mylopharyngodon > Mylopharyngodon piceus. The sequence goes on from CM077443.1 coordinate 15,536,674, forward strand.
GTGTAGTGGATCCCCATAGACACCACCACCATCAAGATGTACACAACGATACGGTTATTTCAAACCAATGCACTAAATACTGAGATACAGCACAGATATCTCATGAATTATAATTATTCTTTAGATCACAAGGCCTCTACAGTATGTTTACTAGATTAGACAGAGTTAAAAAGAGTTTATTTGCCAACCAAAAACAGGTCAATTGGCCAATGATTAGTATAGTCATGGCCGGTGTTACCTCCTTCGTGCCGCTAGGCTTGGAGAAAGTTTTTCCACCAGTCAGGCTCTGGTATCTCTTCTCCAGGGCAGACAGTCTCTCCTTTTCCTTAAAGAAAAATATATAAAGGGTCAGATTTACCATTAGGGAATATTCCAGGTTCAATATAATCATAATTTTAGTCATTTTGGGGTTTTATAACTTAAACTTAAACTGAATTAAATCAACATTGTAAACAACTAAATTGAGCTGAATAATGACACTATTGTTTTCTGTAGAGCTGCTTTACAGCTTTAATTGAATTAACTTCTTAATTGATAAATTTTGCAACATTAACACTGATATTTTCTTGTTTATTACTGTAAAGCTGCTTTGAAAAAATCTGTATTGTATAAAGCGCTAAACAAATAAATGTGACAAAAAAAATTTCACCCTAAAATCTTGGTAACATATTTTGAAACTATGATTTTGTTATTTGAGTATATTAAAGTTGCTATGAAATGGAAATAGTAACAGATCTTTTATTCCATATTGAGTGTTACGGATTATCAGCAAAGAAAAAAACGTAGGGTGGGGACTTGGCTGTATCCATCGGTTGTTGACTGGATTTTGAGATGTGGGCGTTGCCACACAATTGATTGTGGAGGGGCGGGTTTAAGCTGACTAAATGATTGGAGAAGTCCACCATACCTCACCAGAGGGAAGTCTGCCATTTTCACTGGAAGATCCAATTGTGACATTTTGATCAAACATTCGAGTTCAAAAATAAATTAATTAAATGAAATTAATCAAAAAATTAAACAAAATGAAAAAAAAAAAGAAAAATATATTATTATAATTGTATATTAATATAATTGTTCACAATAAGATCAATAACATATTTACCAAAAAAATTGCAACATTTTTATTTCATACTGACTTAAATTTCCCATTTACGTCCAGTGTAAGTGCCACACGGTAACCCAGATTTTGGCTTCTTCTTTTTTTTCTTTTTTTTTTTTTGGTAATCAACATTATGCCACAAATGTTGTCGTTTGATCTTGACTTGTATTTAACCTGGAATATTCCTTTAAGTATCAAGCTGTATTTCTGTGGTGATGAAGACGCTTTGCGTGAAGTGTAGATAGAGATTAAGCGTTGTTCTCAACCTTGTGGAGCATCTGCAGGGCCAGGGTTCTATCTTTGGCCATCCTTTCACAATCCTGAGCTGCCTGAAGTCCAAGTTGGTTAGCCTGGATCTCAAGGGCTGCCATTTTCTCCTACACAACCAAGAGAAATGTTTCAATGGAAGCCGTGCTCGTTTGCCATTTCAGTCTGATACAGGGTAAGCCACTCACTCAATACTGACTTTGAGTACTTTAACAGAACTGACCTGAGATCAGTGTCATTACCTTCCTTTTGGCCACACTCCGGTGATACTCTGCCTTTTCCTGCAACAGCTGCCTGCTGACTGTCTCCTTCTCCTCCTCTATGCCACTCTCTCGCTCCAACTGGCGGAACTCCAAATCCTCAAAGCGCTTAGTGGCCGACTCCAGTGCCTCCACCTTCTACAGACACACACATGCACAGATGGACAGAGAGACGAACAGGGAGAGGGAAAGACAGAGGCAGACGAACAGATGGGAGAAACAAACAAGCAGACAGACAAATGTTCCTCAATGACATGCCGAAGAAGATCACTCTGTCTGCCAAACAATGTTTGCTGTATGGAACATGTTTTTTTTTTTTCAATGCATCTCCAGAAAAAAAAAACAATTTTATACACATCCTCTGCTTGGTGATTATTCATACAGAGATAAAGAAGAGTGAGGTGATTCGCTCAGTTCATCACCATATCAGTGAATTAGTAAGGAGATTTAGTAAAATAAGCACTTAAGCAAGAGTGAAAAGCAAAAGACAGACATACAAATAAATGAATTCCATGCATTTTCATTGCCTAAAAGAGCAGAGGTGCATCATAATGATCATGGTTGTTCAGTCAGTGTGTAAACCCTTTATTGCCATGAGCATATTGTGGCTCGAGAGGGAGCGCAGACACACAGCCAACACACACAGCCATAGGATATTTGTGCAGTTTTTACAGATCCAGATTCTAACAAGCTGTCCAGTTAAGGCTGTTGTATCATGTCATGTGATTTGCCCATTAATTGCTGGTGATACTGGAGGGTGATACATTCCAATAGTAATTTCATCGTGTCTAGTGTACAAATGCCATTAAATATGAATAAATCTACATGAATCTATTTTGCTGGTCTCTGATTATTTGCTTCATTGAAATTTGCTTCATTGAAATTTGCTTTACTTAGATGTGCACAATGTGTCGGTACCATATCTGTTTTCGGCCAATATTAGAGATTTTTTTTTTTTTTTTAATTATAGAGGCTGACATTGGATATTCAACTGTGCATGTTAATTCAACTTTTTATATTTAGATTACCCTTGCTTTCATTTACCCTTTCCAACACATTAATAATTCAATAAATGTAATCTTAAGCGAATCTCAGAATAAATTTTTCATGTTGTGTCTTGATGGTGCAATACCTAAATTCACTTAGCATTTAAAACAACTGATTACTTTTTTTACTCTTTTATTTTTAATTTATTTAGACAAAATGGCATAGAATTGTAATACTAATCAGAATTTTAATATTGGTGTATTCAGTTTTACTTATTTATTTGTCTATTTATTTAAGGCTGTCAAAGTTAATGTGTTAAATAATAATTTCATTAATTAAATGTTTAACAATTACATTTATAAGTCAGAAATTAAATTATATAAATATACATATACATAATTTGACAGTACAACTGCTTCATGGTGCTTTGTCTTATTTCTAAAGACTGGCTGGAAAAAGAGAACCACTACAAGAATCTGTGTTCTTGTATCAGGGCCTTCCTTTATACTCCTGTAAACGGCAGAGAAAGGATTTCTTAATGGCCAATGTATTTATAAAGTAGGCTATATCCACATGGGACAATTAACCACAGTAAAGTCATTTTATTTAATTTTATTACCATCAAAGCTTGAGCATTAAATATGTTGAGTGAAACACACCAAGGCCACTGGAGGGATGGCAAAACAGCTTTGTTATATATTTTTGGTTATTGAAAAAGGACTTTTAAATTAGAGGGAAACTGAAAATTCGACACTAACTGCACTAACTAATTTAAAAATCATGAGATCAATCGCTATTCATTATTTTAATTGCCTTGACAATCCTACTCTTCTTTATTTCATTTCTCCTGCTTCTCTTTAAAGTGAAGCGGATATATATGTTCGATAATCGCTGTTACTGTCTCGGCAGTATCAAGTCGCACACTGACCCTGGTCAGTTGTTCCTGTAAGTGCTCCCTCAGTGATTCTGGGCATTTATGAAGCTGGCCCTTCAGCTCACTGTACGAATCCCTCAGTCTGGCCAGGACATCCCGCTCAGCTGAGACTTTTGCTCTCTCCTAAAAAAACATTACACACACGTAACACACACACAAGTAAAATACACACGCAGCAAGCCAGTGATGGCGGAAAGAGGGGAAAACAAAGAGGAAACTGCTTAGATAAAGACACCATGCTGTGTTAAAACAGAGGTTTAGATATGGGGTTGCCATGGCAATCAGAGCCCATATTGCAGCAGACTAAATCTGAGCAGAATAAATATTTATACAGCAGTCAGTTGTAGAACATAGTATTTACACATAATATTGTATATAACATCTCTATTTGATATTTGTTGCCTTTATGGCATTTTCACCCATTTTAACATTCATTGATGTGTAAATTTACTTTCAGTACATTTTTATTATACCTACAGAAAATTGTCCCATTCAAACATGCAGTATTGTCAGTGTCATTTGAATTAATACGGAGTTAGACTGTTAGAAACTAGCATGGTAGTAAAGATGCATCCACAAATTTTTTCAGGACAAACAAATAGGAAACATGAAAGCATGCTTCATAGCATGTGTTTGTTGTGGGTACCTTCTCTTTCTCCTTCTGAGTCGCATTTTCCACTTCATTCAGTTTCAGCTGAAGTTGATTGATGATCTCCAACTCTGCCTCCACTTGATCAAGCTCCGCCCTCCGTTCTCCCTGCAGTAATGCCCTCTCCATCTCTGCCTGCCAATAAAACGACACATTCAACAGTCTGTTCACTTCCATATGTTTCTGTTAACATGAATAGCGCAGCTCTGCTGATCAGGCAAAATCCTGCTTTCACATCGATTTTAATATGCAACACCAAAGATGTTTCTATGCATGACAGATGGTGATGCACTGATGTAGATGAAGACGACTAGTGATTGAACAGACTTTACAAGTTTGGATGTGAATATCTACATCTCTCGCTCCCATTCATGTGGATATGATGGAACTGAAGGAAGGTACGTGTACTTTGTAGATGCATCAAACAGGTTTGCAGGTTTAGGACACAGTCTAACCTCTTGTCTGGACTCCTGTATCTGCTGTTCCAGGTCAGTGACACGAGTCTTCAGCTCGTCCACCCGAGCCAGAACCCTGAGCCGCTCTTCCTCCAGGTATGTTCTCTCCTGCTGCCCCAGCACTGAGGAATCTTCATGCTGAGAAAGTGTTTGTGCATGTGTTGGTGAAACCACTCTGACAATGGTTGCAACAAATAAACTCTACCTGGCATTCTAACAGTGACCTAAATGAATGAAAACCATTTTTAAGGCTGAGAGAGACGTGTGTTTACAGACAGAGCAGAAGAAATATGAAAATCTAGGTGAATTCAAAAGGGACTAGCAGACCACAAGAGGTAAACATATGCTTATTTTTCCACATGAAGTGAAAAGGAACTTTGACTACGGGCATATGCATAATAAAGTGTGTGCAAATGTGACCACATACTTATGCAAGCAGTTTTTGTGTTGTATATAATGAGGTCCAAAAGTCAGACCCCACTAATTCTTATTAGATCTATTTTGCATTTTTCTAATTTAATACACTGTATAATAGCGAATTCAGGGGCATTTCCTCCGAGGAGGCAAGGGAGGCAGTGCCTCAAAAAAAAAAAAAAAAAAAAATTGAGAATGAATGGGGGAAAGTCATGTGAGAGGAGGCAATGCCTCCATTGCGCTATGATTAGATATGACCGGTTATGACTGAATATGATTGGTTCAAATCCCGACTGTTTTTGTGCGTATTCTTGTCGAATCGGCCTGAATGAAGACGATGATGCCATTTATGGAAGAATAATAAAAAGTAAGTAAGCAACTGTCACTTAGATATCACTGCTTTATGTCATGTCAAAATTAAACTTAAAATGTCCTGAAAACATGATGACTGTGGGTTTTTTTAGTGAGCAATCAGCTTGATAAAATTAAAGGTACTTCTTCGTGTCTGTGACCAGTGCGTACAAGCTTGATGACTGCTAAGATGACTATTAAAAAGAAAAGCTGAGCATTAGTTCACAATATATATATATATATATAGTTTAAATTGTTACTGCCTTTAATTATTATTTTAGAATAAATATAAAAATGCATAAAAACTAACTTTATGAAATGTATACTTGGCTTTAATAAATAGAACATTACATAGTGTAAAAATACAAAATAGAATTGTATTTGGTCTCTCTTTTTTTGTTGTTTATTTAACCAGGAAAATTAAGTGCAACAGGGACAAATTTACATTTGACATATAAAAAAAGATTGAGGACTTTGCCTCATTTTAAAACACCATCACACACCACTGAGCAAATTATATTAGTGTTACAAACTTAACACAAATTTCTTAGTATTTATTAAATACTATATATATTTTTTTTACATGTTTTATATATTTAGCATATATTTTGCTTTAATAACAGCTGCACATAAACTCCACAAGTTCATGTCAAATCTGATGATCATGTTCTCCAGCATGTTTTGAGATGATCCAAAGAGCAACTTATGCTTCAATGGAAGCAAGAACATCTGACCATCTTTACAAAAAGTCACATAATCAAATGTCACAAATTTACTTATTTGACTAGTGACCAATGACCATGAAATAGGGCAGAATCTTTCATGTTTCCAATTAATTTTATGTAACAATGTTTAAAAATGTTCCAATGTTTTAAAACTTCCTGTTTATTTAAATTTGATTTTGAAGCTGAATTTGATCTCAGATCTTTGGTCCTCACTGTATTTCCCTCTCTGTGTGAGTATCAGTGTGTTAGTCTAATAGTGGGAGTATCTCTCATAGTGTGTGTGCATGAGTACGTGTGTGTTGTACCTCCTGGTGCTGGCTCTCAGTGCTGCTACACTCCTCTTTCAGGTTCTCCTCCTCACTCTCTCTCTGTCTCTGAGAGCTCTGGGCCGGCACGCTCGCAGGGTCAGGGCCGGGTCGTCGTACAGAGACCTCCTCCATACCCGGGAACTGACACGCCCTCCCTGCGTCCAAGCCAACCGGAGGATCACTCTTATTATACTCTGCACACAAATTCAGGATGGTCTCAAGCCTCTGCCTCTCCTAAAAACCAAAACACACAAAGAAGGTTTTAGCTATGCATACAGCTTTAAATTACACAAAAAAAAAAAAAAAAATCACACACAGGTCTAAAATGATGTAAACACATATAGTTAACACACACTCTTCTTGGAGCTTCATGCCGTATGTTCTAAACTAACTGCAACTTGACACCAATAGAACATTTCGAAGACCACTTATACGACACTGTGTGACCCCCATAACATCCTACTGGATTCATTCAGCACCTAGCACATTAAACAACTCAGTATAAATGTAAAAATCCTGAACATCTGCAACAGTGCTTGAGGTCTCAAACAAATACTCTTTCCATTTAACCCAGTTACTGACCCCCAAACCTCTGAGCACACTCAAGCAACCTCTCACCCGGCTGTGATAGTCAGCTGCTGCCATCACTCTACATACAGTGTGTGTGTGTGTATGTGTGTGTGTGTGTGTGTGTGTGTGTACACCATCTACATACAGGCTGCCAGAGTCCCGGTCTTCTCTCGCAGCTCTAGCCGGACTAACTAGCGCTCTAGGCATTGGGGCTCATTATATTTTACATGGACAATACCTCAGTTTGGCTAGATGACACCAGTGGCATTACTAAAATAGCAAGGCAGGGAGCAGAAGTAATGTACATCCATCCCTTTGAGCTAATAAAATGTAATTTTGATGAACTAAAGAATTATTTACACAAATAAAATTAACATTAAGACAGGCCTGACACTTGCCTGAGACTCTGACCTCTGAAAATCCACACAGTACGAGATGAATACAGTATTTGTTGTATTTGTAAAAGATTAAATTTAGTGTGCTGTACAAGTCTTTACACCATTATCTCACAAGACCAGCCAATAGAACGTCTCGAAACATATGCTCTTCCCTTTTAACGAGGTCTCCCCTGTCAGGAGAGTGCAGACAGAGTGCTGGAACGAGTAAACGCTAACTGATGGGTAACGTAGCAACAGCATTCTTCTCCAACAAAAGGGTGTCAGCACAGCTGGTCTGCATGCTGAAGATGCCACGACACAGACCAACACAAAGCACAGAGCACTAAACCCCTGTGTGTAAAAGCCACTTTATGACACGACTGTCCTCTATTTGGACACAACAGATGGTAAATTTACTTCATTATTAGGGGCCTGGTTTAAACAAGGTAGTATAAAGTGTATTCTATAGAATTTGCTCTGGGATTTTTTTTTTTTTGTAAATGAAATAACCAAAGTGCAGATAAAAAACAAAACAAAAACAAAAACCTTTCCATCATTTTTTTCTCTCTTTATTACTCTCTCCCCCACACACAACCCATGCCTTGTGTGAAAACGTTAGAGGTGGTTTAATTTAATTTAAATGTTCTTAGACATATCTATGAAAAAATGTGTAATTAAAAATTGTACATCTGTATTTAGGGTATATATCTATTAATTGCGGTGGAAAACAATGTGTTTAATATTTAATCTGATTTTTAGATGCTTTTAATGTGGTAAACAAAGAAAGAAAAGTTCTTTCTTTCAAAAGTTGGTGCCATATCGCCCTCATGTGGTTCATAGTATGAAATGCTTCAGTTCTTTGTGGCTTTTACAGACAGAAAGGAACAAAATACAAAATGACCTCTAAAACTTCAGTGAGCCAACACAGAGACACACACCTTTATGGATTTTGAAGACAAAGTGGATGTGTCTGTGTGTGGTGTAAAGCAAGTTCTCTATTGGTGCACTGTGACCCAAAAATAATAAATGCAAAAAGCCATATAATTTTGTTTAGTTAGGATAGTTAAATAAAAGATTTTTAAAAGGGAGGTAAAAATACTTCCTAACATTCACTGACATCAAAGCCTATGAATCCAATTTAACATTTCAGTATTTTGGCACAAATTCACCTGTCACTCAGTCATGTGGTTCATAATAAAAATATTTTATTTATTTTTTATTTTATTATTAATTATAATTATTATTAATATTATTTTAAAAAAATACTTTTATTCATCTATGTAACCTAAACAAGTATAACCATCTCCACAAAAATATTAAGCAGTACAATTGTTTTCACATTTGATAATAACAAAAAATTTGCATATTAATATATCTGATAAGATCATGTGACACTGAAGACTAGAGTAATGGCTGCTGAAAATTCAGCTTTGCTACCACAGGAATAAATTACATTATAAAATATATTAAAATAGAAAACAGTGAATTTAAATTATAATAATATTTCACAATAATACTATTTTTACTATGTTTTTGATCAAGTAAGTGCAGTCTTGGTGAGCATAAGAGACTACTTTCAAACACCAAACTTTTAAATGGTAGTTATATTTAGACACTTTTGCTCAAACAATTTTGTTAAAGAGTTGGGTCAACAAGTGATGTCAAATGTACTAAAATCTGGCTCCTAAAGCAAAATCAATTGAGAACCACTGTTGTTGAGAATACGGCTGTCTAGAGAATGTGTGTATGAGATAAAAGGTAGGAGGAGCACAGCAATGCTATCATTGAACAGAGAAGAAACACATTTTCAAGACAACTGGGCCATGACCTAGAATGGAGTAAACACAGACACGTGAGGGGATTTGAGAGTAAATATGACATTACCCCACGAACCATATTATCTCTTGTAAGGATTAGAAGGAAAAAAATCAAACGCTTTTTCTGGAACTTGTTTGTAATTCACTTGCTTGCTTTTGTCTTTTTATCTTATCTTCAAAATGCTTTTCTAGTCCAGAACCAGATGAAATGTTCCTCCGTTCTCAGTGTATATCACCCATGCCCCATAATCCCAGAATGTGTGGTCACACGCGACTTACAATAGCATGCTGCGAGGTCACACCTCTGAAATGTCATTTTTGAAGCTAGCAATCAATGTCTGTGTATTTGATGGCATTAGGAAGGAGATTAGCGCTAAATACTGCTCAGCTGTGCTTGAATGTGGCACAAGTCCTTTCAAAGGCAAACCTAACCTGAGAGCAGCATTAAAAAGGGCATTCAGCTCATTTTGGACAAAAACTTGCACTACCTTTCAGGTTGCCACACCATTGGATAGAGCTGTGCTGTAACCATGACAACAGTGCCAGACAGACCAGAGACTACAGGACAAAGTTTAACCCAAACAGAGTGAAACGTGTTCATAATACACCTAATGTTCCTGCCATTGTCTCGAAACGCTGACCAGAGACTGTTATTATGGAAAATGACTTCCTATCCTGTATTAATTCAGTTCTGTCTCATAGTAAATGGCCTAAAATAGTTTTACTCGAGGGAATAACAAGAATGTGTGGCAGCCGCATATAATTAGGTTTGTGTGTGCATTGTATTTTTTTTAAAAAAGGTTACAGTACTTCATCATAAAAATGCCATTAAGTGAGCTGGTTAGAGGCACAGAAGATGTATATAATTTTAGGGATAAGGTGGTGAATAAGAAAGATGATGAATGGCAATTCCATATGGGAATTTGAGATGCACCCAAGTAATGTCTGGGGTTTTTAATAGGTTTAAATGAGAGATGATGTCTGTGTGTGGTTAATTTAGGGGGTAGGGAGACTAATGTTTAGACTGCTAAAGAAAGACAGTATGTGTGTGTGTGCATATGAGGAGAAGGGCAGCTCAAAGCACTGAGATTGTGTTGGGTAAATATAGTCTTCGGGCAGCCACACGTTCTGCACAAGCTTTTAAAAAGGCCTCAGGAATTTACATCTGTGTGTTATTCCTGACTGTTCTATGTCTTTACCAGAAAACTCTCTCTATATAAACTCCACCCGCTCAACCTCCAGGGCTGAGTCCACTCCAAAAGCCAATGACAGTCAAAGCCTCATCACACAAATACTCTCACCAGTGCTCTACAGCAATCTATAGCTTCTCTATTTCATTTTACTTTCCAAAGACAAAAAAATATCATTTTAATAGTACCCGATCTTATATTTAGATTGAATTTGAATTGAAGGTGAAGAAACACAACATCATTGGGGCAAGTGGATCAAAATTTCCCATTGAAAACACCACATGTGTTCACACATAGAGAACCTGTTAAAAGTTTGGACACTATTGACTCAAATTATCTAATTTTCTCATTTGTCTCATGATCTTAAAAACCTTTTGATCTAAAGCATGTTTTAAAGATTTGCTCTTTCATTCAAAAAATTCACAAAATTCTAACCTTTCATTGAAGTAAAACAATTCAAAGTGGGGGGAAACTCACATTATGAAATAAATGTTTTTCTCCAATACATGTTGGCCACAATTATTGGCACCCCTAGAAATTCTTATGAGTAAAATATCTCTGAAGTATATTCCCATTCATATTTACATTTTTTAGCACACCAGGGTGACTAGGAGCATGAAATTGTCCAGCCATGACTTCCTGTTCCACAGGAGTACAAATATGTGTAAACACAAAGGCCAAATTCCCTTAATCATTCATCACAATGAGAAAAACCAAAGAATATAGTTCTGATGTGCAGCAAAAGATTGTTGAGCTTCACAAAATAGAAAATGGCTATAAGAAAAAAGCTAACGCATTGAAAATTTCCATTATCCCCATTTCCATTATCAGGGCAATAATTAAGAAGCTCCAATCAAACTAAAGTACATAACAATAAATGAGTAGGTGTGTCAAAAATTTTGACAGGTAAACAAACATGCTCAGACATACCAGCCTCTCCATTTCCTGCTCGCGCATCCTTTCCTCTCTCTGCCAGCGATGGTACTCCAGTAGGTCTTCCTCTTTGTCGCTGACCTCCGAAATGCTGTTCTTGCGTTCCCGTGTGCGCGTCTGGACCTGCCGAGGCTCCCTGGAGTTCTTTCTCTGGTTACAGGGACTAGTGAGAGGAGACACCCCTGACTGAGAGCCAAGAACTGGGGTGAGACCACTGTTCTGCTTTCCACCAGGCTGGTCCTTCAAAAGAGCTGATACAGGAGATGGACTTCTGGTGTGCAATCTCGTATTTCCTACTTCTTCCTCTGCTGTGGTTCGTCGTTGGAGACGGGGACTCTCTGGTACAGTCCGGCCACGAGAGGTCAAAGGAACACCAGGTAGAGCTCCAGGGAGAACAGGCACACCGAAGACACCTTTGCGTGATGCAGAGGGACTGAGAGGAGGAAGTTGACGCATGCTAGACGGTTCTACACCACGGCGGGGCGACTGGGGACTGTCTGGAGGAAGGAGTGCACGAGAATGGGACTGAAGACTGGAAGAATTTTCTTGGACTGTTGAGCCAACACTGGATCTGGGGCTAGAAGATGCCGGTGAGGACGAGGAAGTGAGTCTGGCATTTACCTGTCTGCTTAAATCTCCAGATGCAAATGATAGTGACGAAGAGGAGGAACCATGGGCCAGGTGTGGATTCTCACCTCTACGGTTTGTAGCAGGGCTTGAGGGAGTTTCAGTCAAGGTTTTTTGAAGCCTGGGACTTTCTTGATCCTTTAGTCCCCCGTTGGAACTGATGGCCTTGGATGCAAAAGTGCGTGGTTGTGGCACCGGGGCCTGGACGGTGTGGGTGTAGCTGGTGGAACGGATATTAGAGGAGTCCAAACAAGCACCTGGACTACTAACCACAGAGGAGGTGGAGAGGGGGGAGAAAGGAGGACTGGTATTTTCATAGCTGGAGCTTACCGACAAAGCACCAGGACTGGTTGGAGGGGAGACAAGACTGTGGCCGACCCCGTTGAGCATGGCAGACTGTGAAATGGGGTGGCGGGCTTTTTTACACTGCTCAGATGAGGAAGTCTGGCCTTCATTCATAGACAGAGAATTCATAATGTCCTGAAAGTCCTTTTCAATAGAGCGCACAAGAGTGCCATGTCCAGGACGCGATCGCTCGTTCACAGGAAGGTGGTTTCCATTGAGCTGCCCATGAGTTTCTGTAGAGTATAAAGAACATCAGTTGATGATTTTAAATATTAATATATATCAAATGTAGAAGACCCATACAAGATACAGACCAGGTTAACAAAATGTAGGATATTTTAAAAATATATATACACTACAGTTCAAAAGTTTGGGTCAGTAATATATATATTTTAAAAGAAATTAATACTTTTATTCAGCAAGGATGCATTAAATTGATCAAAAGCAACAGTAAAGACATTTTAGGGGAAAAAAGCATATTAGAATGATTTCTGAAGGATCATCATGTGACACTGAAGACTGAAGTAATGGCGACTGGAAATTCAGCTTTGCCATCACAGAAATAAATTACATTTTTTAAAATTTTTAAAAATAGAAAACTGTCATTTTAAACTATAATAATTTTTCACAATATTAGTGTTTATACTGTATTTTTGATTAAATAAATGCAGCCCTGGTTACTAGCATATATATAACACCACATCAAAGAAACACATATATGAGAGCTTCTTCAAAAAAAGATTTAAATGTATTAATTTATTTTGTATGAAGGTTAAAACTAACTTTGAAACATTTTTTACCCTGCCTTCATTTAATTTCAAATTTCTTTTAAATTCTCTCTCTTTTTTTTTTTAAACCCTTCTCCCAGACCCATTCTTTCAATCTTAAAGGAACACTCCACTTTTTTTGAAAACAGGCTCATTTTCCAACTCCCCTAGAGTTAAACAGTTGAGTTTTACCGTTTTCGAATCCATTCAGCCGATCTCCGGGTCTGGCAGTACCACTTTGCGTAATATCATTGCGCCTGTTGCACCCATGGTACGGCAGCAGAGTTCCTTGATTATTACGCCGGAATGACAGTATAGTTCCTAGCTATATCGGCCTAGAAAATCGCAACTTTTCATTTTCCGTCGGTCTTAGTACACGATGTAACTACAGAAGAGTCAAGTTTTAAATAGGAAAAATATCGAAACTCTTTGGTCATTTTTGAGCGAGATGCTAACGGTCTAATCAGATTCAATGAACTATGCTAAGCTATGCTAAAAGTGGTACCGCCAGACCCGGAGATCGGCTGAATGGATTCGAAAACGGTAAAACTCAACTGTTTAACTCTAGGGGAGTTGGAAAATGAGCCTATTTTCAAAAAAAGTGGAGTGTTCCTTTAAACTACAAATCCGGTTATGAATTACTGCATTTTTAAAGATACTATGATCTAAACAACAACAAAAAACATAAGTCAGACATCTATCTCTTACAGCAATCTTGCAATCACATGAGGATTTGAAATTTCTATATTTAGAACAGTCAGAACCATATTTCACTCATACCACTTGTGCTCTACACCCAAGCAGGACATGGCTGGGCATAATGCACACAAACACACACCTCCCCCTCTTACACATATGCTCTCAACTGGGTGTGTCTCTCAGCCTACAGACTGCGGATGGCAGGAATCCCACCCTCGGCCCAAAGGTCAGAGCAGACAGGGCATGACTCATTCTGCGCACTCTAGACCAGATGAACGCACTCAGTTCTGTTCACTCTTTGGAGCCAGGGCCACCGGTGCACTAACCACACAATAAACATGTTATTTTAGAGCTGTGGCACAGTGGGTAGAACTTGTGCTCACATCACATAAGAGAAGTGACCCTTTTAAGGACACATGTCCTTTTATTTTGAAATTTAAAAAAGAAATGTTTGTCACTGTAATTTCACCAATCATACGTGTAGTTCTTGAGATATTTGGGGTAATATACTTCTGCTGTGTCCAGCAGTCAGAGCAGAAGTTGCACCGCAAATTTGCTTTTTTGAGAGGCCATCCAAAGATGCTATTCTTTTCAATCCAGTGATGAAAGTGGCTAAGAATTTATAAGAAATAAACTATTTTAAAATGTAAATATTAATGAATCAAGTAAAATCTGAAAATAACATGGATTTCATGAGCATATGAAACTTCAGAACCTAATTATAATCATGTTCCGTGTTATTAAAGCTGCAGTCCGTAAGTTTTGCCTCTTTGTCGCCATCTCTGTTTGAAACCTGCAATTGCAGTTATTTGCGGCATTATCACCTTTACGTGGGTTGTGCCTCGGCACGGATGAATCTAACGTTTGCTGTCAGTCACCACATCAGTGTGGATACTGCACTTCGGAATCACAGATTCTGCGTCTTGGAAGTATGACCAACATAAGACTTTTCACCGGAAAATGTCTGCCACTTTTGTTTTGTTTTGTTCCAACTGAGAAAAAAAGCATTACAATAAATCGAGCTACCAATGGTAATTAAACCTAACAATCGCTTAGCTCGGATCATGTCAAACTGTGCAAATTATTATTATTGTTATACTTTGTTCTCAAATTGTTATGTTAACAACATCAGCATTGTGACTACGTGTATTTAGTGTGTATTAGCGTTACCTGTAGATTTCAATTTCTGTAGCAACTCCACAGTCCGAAGTCTTTTGCTTTTGACTACGGGTAAATCTCCAGTTGTCACTGATGATTGTCATTTGGACCTTTCTGGATTACAATCCACCATTAAAATGATAAGTTTAATTATTGCAGCTGCTGTGAGAAAAGGCTATAAATGATCCGTCACCTGCAGCATCCTCCACATGCCATATAGCCTACTAGCTAGGACTCCTTCTTTATGTATATAGACATGATGTAATATACCATTTGTACATTATACATTATACATTGTACATTTGTACATTCAAAGTACCATTTGAATTAGAAAACATTATTACAAGCCTACTGTTGTGAATCAGGCTAAGGTATGGAGATAGTTTTGAACTTTGGCTGGTTATGTACTTGCTCAAAAATTGATTTTGGATCTTTTTTTAACCAAAAAAAGTTACGGACAGCAGCTTTAAGTATAATGTATTTTAATTATTATAAAAATGTGCAATAAATGATTGCAGTTAATTTCCCAAGTATAGACCAGTGTCCTTACATCAGGCCATTTCAATGTGTGTGTTTGTTTTTTTTTTTTTTACAGTACTGAATGAAAGACCTTTAGGGTCACTGAGATAAACAATGATGCACCAGGCAGTTACGCCCACACTGGCCTCACAACAATGTGATATTCATCACTGTTATTGGGTCATGTTCCTTTAAATGTCCAATTTGGCATTCAAGGATTTCAAACTAACAGGGTCAAAGCCAGGGTCTCTCAACAGGGGCTTTCCAGCAGTTGACAGAGTGCTTGTGGCAATTTAAATCCCCATTCTTTTCAAAGAAGTGAATGCTCCTCCAAGGATCTCACTTCCTGGTTTCTAAACCATTTGAAATTAGTCAGTGCTGAATAAGTGAGAGCAGTGTTTAAAATGGGCAAAGATACAGTTGGAGTTTTCTCCAATAACATGGATATTAAAGAGGCAGGATTAGGCCGAGTTATTTTAGGCAGATTTGTGTCACCTGAGCAGTGTCTGGAACTTGTTATAATTATCTAGGGTACAATGCCTCTCTGTGCTATAACGTTTAGTAATTAAATCAACGGAACATGCACCATTATTTGCAAATGTAGCTCTCTCTCTTTTTCTGAGTGCCTTCAGCAACTTTTACTCCCCACAGCACAGTATCCAGAGCAGTTCTTATACTACTAGATTTTAGGTCGGTGTAATTTTGCTTCTGCATATACCTGAGTGGTTCTTGTAGGTACTGGTAAATCCAGGGCTTCCACCTGGCATCAAACTCTTCATCCTGAGGGCCTCCTCTGGGTGGTTAAAGCGGAAAAAGGATGACTGACCAAAACACAGCATACACCCTGAGAAAAAAGAAGCATGGGTGGTATATAATCAGAAAAGTGCTTTATGATGAAACTTCTAAATTAATTGGGTTTATTCAAGCCGACAATAATATATATATAAAAAAAAAAAATACTGAATAAAAGACTGAACTTGACTACATCTCCACTAGAAAAACTGTCATAATATTTGTGAAATATAGTGTTTATAAGTCAGCAGACATTTTCAGTGACCTTTTATTAGGTGGAGATGCCCAGCCCCATTACCAACAACCCTGAATGGAGCAGAGGCATCTTATACTTCCAACTGCTAAAGTTGTAATAATATCTTCATAAATATGACTTTATTCTTTCAAAGTAATCTAGAGCATCTGAATGAAACAAAACAGGGGTGTGGATGAAACATAGTAAAGCCAAACAAAAAGCAATCAGTACAAGTCACACACGCAGTGTTTTTTTGGCCTGAATCCATGTCCTTCTTTACACGCTTTATTGAAACTAATATCCCGGCTTATCTTGCCATATCATAGGAGTTCAAACAAAAAGATTACACTGAGTTTGTCTATTCGTAGGAAAAGCACATATACCTCCTATACATTCATATTACTTTGTCCTCTGCCCTTATGAAATTGCTGTGATTAATGGGGCAGAGGGATCAATGCAGCGTCTGTCAAAATGCCAGTGAATTATGACCCAGACTTCCATTTCATAATGAACATTGGCACAGAAAGCACAGAGAGAATAAGATCAGTATGACTCATTGCTGACTTACAGTACAGTAGAGGACAGGATATGGCATGCAACACTGACATGGGCTCTACTTAATGCCATGCCTTTATTCAACAGAAAATGCAGACCCTCTTTTCAAAACTGTCTCACCTCTGTACCTATATTACGGTTTCTTTGTTTCTGAATTGTCAGTCTTTTCTAAATGAAATAGCTTTCCCTACTATGATGTCAAAGCAGAACCTACAGTGTGTCCATATATTTTTTCCACATATGGGCACATACGTGACCCAAAACAAGATGTAGCCACATATTTAAGAAAGAACAGACTTTAATATTTTAAGAATCAAACATGTTCTTCAATTCAGTACAAACCTCAATAGTGGGGGTCATGTCAATATCTCAATATCTATGGTGGTTACAGGCCAGACTGAGCATTCACTCAGAAAAATAAGTAAATATAAATATATAACATTCAGTTTGTACACTTTCTAAAACTGTGGTAAAGACACATTGAATTAGGTCAAAGCACTAAACAATCAGACATATGGCACAAGAGGGCATCAGATCGGGGTCAGGCTGGGCATAATGAGGTCAAAAAGGGGTTTTGTAGTAATCAAGTAGAAAGGAAAGATAGATAATATATAGAGAGAGAGAAATTAGAGAAATTATACTGCAGCGCTGTTTTATTATCACTATTATAAGTCACATAAAAAGGCTGACGTAGTTTTGATGCGTTTTGAAAGCGTTCTCAGAAAGTGCACGAAAGCATGAATAATAGTCTGGTTTTTGTTTTGTTTTGTTTTGTTTTAAGCAAAAGCGTGTGGAGAACATTAAACAATTTTTCAGTTATTTCTGTAATAGCTCTCAATTTACTACATACATTACTGACTGAAAAAAATAAAAGTTAATGCGTAAGTGTGTCACGATACTGGCAAAGGCTACTGTAAAGTTTGGCTATACTATATTTAACACAGTCAGCTATAGTTTAGATGTTTGACCTGATAAATAAAATCACTTAGTTCTATAGACCTGTCATCTTTAA
The DNA here is from genome assembly GCA_039654765.1 of Mylopharyngodon piceus. Classification (NCBI taxonomy): domain Eukaryota; kingdom Metazoa; phylum Chordata; class Actinopteri; order Cypriniformes; family Xenocyprididae; genus Mylopharyngodon; species Mylopharyngodon piceus. The sequence continues at coordinate 15,554,719 of CM077443.1, forward strand.
TCATACACATCGAACACAACGGGATTAATAAACGGTGTTCGATGGTTAATCAATAGTATACGCTGTCTTTGAAATAGGCTGCAAAGCAGCAGCAACTCTACAGTGTAACAGGCGAATAATTGGTAAAATATTGAAGATAAAGCAATTTCACCTACCAGGTTTGGGAAACAAACTCAAACTTATATCCCATCGATTGGAAACGCTGAGAAATGGTTTGTGTGGAGCTCTCGCACGTCGCGTGGAGTAAAGAGCACCGATCTTTTGTGATGTAAATGTCAAGCGCTACGACAGCGCGTCCACTCACTGACTACTAATACAACACAAAACAGCACAGCTGTCACCTGCCCGACTGTCATCGCCAGCCAAAAGAAAATGGACAAGAGAACGGAGAAGCAGTTTATACAACAAAGTGTCCGACATCCGGAGAATTTAAGATATACTTTCCTCCTTTGGCTAAACTCTGGACTTCACGGATGTTCAAACGCTATAAGTTGCTTTTAATGCAGCTCGAAATTTTAATTAAATTGAGTTACTTTACTTTACAGTCATTAAGTCTGTTCAGGACGCTTCATTAAGACAAATGTATTGGAAGTCGCATGGGTGGCACGTTGGACAGCTGTCCTCGCGCCGGCTGTCTCAAGTTATTGTCATGCACAGATCGCGAGCAGGGGGGCGGACTGCAAATGAGCTTATCTGGATCAACATGATCACTATCCCTTGATCACCAACGGTCGAACTGGTAATAATAAATTAGTCTACTCTTAGCTAAACGTCAAAAAGAAATGCTTAGGTCAGGTGTTCCCATAAGCTTGAAATACGTTAACTTAATAGGCTACATTTGTTTAACAGAACAGCTATTAAGATTGAACATAAGATGATAAATAACATGAAACTTAGAGAGAATTCTGAGAATCCAAATCAACAAAATCACAGATTCTACTATCTCTGTAGAATCACACTTCCCCAATGTATAGAACTAATACAAAGCAATGTGATTCAAGAGTGCCTGAAATAGCCAAACAGAGTAGGGCAAGGTCAAGTTCTTCAAATGGAAGTTCAAACAAGCCTTCATCATTATCATGGTGCAATTTCCTGGCCCCGTGTAACACAAATACACACTGATGTGATTCCAAAGTGGACAGCCTGAAATAGCTCCAAAGATAGTGTAAGGTCAAGTTTTTAAGGGATATTCAAACAGACCCTTATCATTACTAACACAAAGTGGTTACAGTTATATTTGTCTTAAAAAAAAAACGATCTTATCTGTGCTAGAAATGGTAAATACCTGATGCCGAGTTATATGCATTATATAGAAGGTTCACAGTGTTCTGAATTCAAGCACAGGCCTTCTCATTTAGTATGACTACTTCTAACATTAGAATCAAGTAGACCATTCAGTCTGATAATAGCAGAAACATTTGTCCACTGGAGACATAATCCACTAGATGACTCTTGATGGGTGGAATGGTATTTAGAAATGTATGTTATTGATGTGCAGGCTGAATCTATTGAATAACTGTCAAAAGAGTTGAACCAGTTGAAAATGAAAGTGAAAATCCAAAAGAAATTCTTACATTAAGAAAGCATCAGCAGGTCTCCTTAGCAGACTATAAAGTGGATGTTTCAATTTCAAATTCCACATTAAGAGTAAAGCTAATTTTGTAACATATTCAACATAATGGAACTAAAACCAGGTGAATGAGTTTGAGAGCAACTTAAAAAACCCATTGCTTACCTTGTGTGAGTCTGACCGGTTTGGTAACTCCTAAGCCATCTAATGAGCACTGATTTCCACAGGGGTACAGGGTGATGACTCCCCCCACATTTTCAATATAGCAATGCTGAGCAGTGACACCTGGACCCTGAATATTAATGTCTGTGTTCCCATGGCCGAGTGTAGTCTTTCCTGCAACATGTGATGGAGATTCAGTGCATTAATACTGATTATTGCTACATTGCTGTACCCACTTTAAATAGTTTCAAGAATTAGAAAAAAAAATGTTGCAATAATACATATGAAATGCTTGCAACAAAAGGACACTGATTTATGTTCCCTTCTTTAACAAAGACAGGACCCCCCCCCCAACTCCAATGCCCGGCCCCGTCTGAGTTATTTCATTTGAAGTGTCTATGAAGCAGATGTGAGTAAAAGAGCCATAACCCAAGCCTATTGTGAGAGCAGACGTGGTAAGAAAAAAGTGACAGGAGTGGGTGTATGCTGCATGTTAGATTGAAGATGAACATAATTCATTCTTTAAGAAAAGGCTTTTTCAAGCAGTCATACACATTCCCTTAGACAAATGTGCATGCTCTCACTCATACAAGCTCAGTCACACAGTGTGAAACAACAGGGGGCTGCCAAAGTCAGGTCATATGGCCTCATAATTCTGTCTCTTGTTCTAAAGCCACTGCCATCGTAAATGCAATTTACAAAAAACAGCTCAAACCTCAATACTCCTCAAAAAAAAAAAAAAAAAAAAAAAAAAAAAAACTATGCGTATGTTTGTATATATAATTTAATTACTACAGTAATTAAATCTATCTATCTATCTATCTATCTATCTATCTGTCTGTCTTGTCTGTCTATCTGTCTGTCTGTCTACATGCTGTCTACATGAGCACAGGAAATTGGTGTTTTCAATCCCCTTTAAAATGATTCACTGATGAATAGTGCACTACATCGACTTCCTCTGGGATTTATACTTGAATGCTTGCTCTCATTCTTCCTCAATGTCAGGGGATGAGAAGTCCTCTATTTGTCATTCTTCATGAGATGAAGCATAGCCAAGCTATGAGGACAGTGCAGTGAAGTTTGTCCTCTCTCATGAACTTATCCATCACCGCAAAAACACAAATACTGATCTTAATTTGGAGTCCCCAGTTTTTCAGTTGGCATCCCCTCTGTCTGTGTGATCATATAATTAGGTCTCAGAATTTGAAAGAAGCATTGCCACTAAACACAAATTCCACAGCAAACCACATCCTTAGTCAAACGACCATGTTTGCATCTAATTTAGCAGATAGAATCTACTGGGATACTTCATGAGGGTGTGTATTATATTCAGTTTCTTTATAAGATGACTGAACTTACCCTCTGGCAGGGGCAGCAGAGTTATAGCCGTGCTCAGACGGCCACTTCCCAAGCTGACAAGATGGGGCCGTTCTGCCTGGACTTTGAGAGTCTTGCCTGTTTCAATCAGGTCCAGCGGTGTGCTCTGTGAAAATATGCATACATACAACAGTAAACTTTTTAATAATGGATTATTTTTTACAGCCTTTGATCACCATTAAAGTGACCTGTACTTTTTGGACAACTGCTCAGGGTTCCCCAAACAGGATTAGTGTAATTCAGTTAGGACCAATGAGTACTGCAGCAGCAGGGTAAGAGGCTAACTAGGCTAAACGGGTTTAGCTCCATCAGGTACCACCATGCAGGCTAAGAGGCTAACAGGATTTAGCTGTTAGATGAAAGACAAGGGACCAGACCAATAAATGACCAAAGGAGGAACGTACTTGGCCTCAGCATGTCACAGATGGAGGTTCTCAAGGGCAGCATGGGGATTATTTGCTTGGTAAATCACTCTTTAATGTTTGAGAGAGTGATGAGGCACTGCACTACATCGAAACAAATGGTACAAAAAGTTATTTTTTAATAGGGAAATAGCATATGTCTTTAGATGATGTCAGAAATCACACAGGCTATGATGCACTAGAAAGTACACTGCTCAAAAAAATTAAAGGAACACTTTTTAATCAGAGAATAGCATCAAGTCAGTTAAACTCGTAGGATATTGATCTGGTCAGTTAAGTAGCAGAGGGGGTTGTTAATCAGTTCCAGCTGCTTTGGTGTTAATGAAATTAACAACAGGTGCATTAGATGGGCAACAATGAGACAACCCCCAAAACAGGAATGGTTTTACAGGTGGAGGCCACTGACATTTTTTTCCCTACTCATCTTTTCTGACTGTTTTTCACTAGTTTTGCATTTGGCTAGGGTCAGTGTCACTACTGGTAGCATGAGGTGATACCTGGACCCTACAGAGGTTGCACAGGCAGTCCAACTCCTCCAGGATGGCACATCAATACGTGCCATTGCCAGAAGGTTTGCTGTGTCTCCCAGCACAGTCTCACGAGCATGGAGGAGATTCCAGGAGACAGGCAGTTACTCTAGGAGAGCTTGACAGGGCCGTAGAAGGTCCTTAACCCATCACCAGGACCGGTATCTGCTCCTTTGTGCAAGGAGGAACAGGATGAGCGCTGCCAGAGCCCTACAAAATGACCTCCAGCAGGCCACTGGTGTGAATGTCTCTGACCAAACAATCAGAAACAGACTTCATTAAGGTTGGCCTGAGGGCTCGACTTCCTCTAGTGTGCCCTGTCCTCACTGCCCGGCACCGTGGAGCTCGATTGGCATTTGCCATTGAACACCAGAATTGGCAGGTCCGCCACTGGAGCCCTGTGCATTTCACAGATGAGAGCAGGTTCACCCTGAGCGCATGTGACAGACGTGAAAGGGTCTGGAGAAGCCGTGGAGAACGTTATGCTGCATGTAACATCGTTCAGCATGACCGGTTTGGTGGTGGGTCAGTGATGGTCTGGGGAGGCATTTCCATGGAGGGACGTACAGACCTCTACAGGCTAGACAATGGCACCCTGACTGCCATTAGGTATCGGGATGAAATCCTTGGACCCATTGTCAGACCCTACGCTGGTGCAGTGGGTCCTGGGTTCCTCCTGGTGCACGACAATGCCCGGCCTCATGTGGCGAGAGTTTGCAGGCAGATCTTGGAGGATGAAGGAATTGATACCATTGAATGGCCCCCATGCTCGCCTGACCTAAATCCAATAGAGCACCTCTGGGACGTTATGTTTCGGTCCTTCCGACGACGCCAGGTTGCACCTCAGACTCTCCATGAGCTCAGTGATGCCCTGGTCCAGATCTGGGAGGAAATACCCCAGGACACCATCCGTCATCTCATTAGGAGCATGCCCCGACGTTGTCAGGCATGCATACAAGCACATGGGGGCCATACAAACTACTGAGAACCATTTTGAGTTGCTGCAATGAAATTTCAGCAAAATGGATTAGCCTGCTGCATCATTTTTTCACTTTGATTTTCGGGGTGTCTTTGAATTCAGTCCTCTGTAGGTTGATAATTTTCATTTCCATCAAACGATGTGGCATCCTTTCATTTCTAACACATTACCCAGTCCATATCAGTATAGAAATCCAGCATGATATTTTTCCCCATTGAGATCTGATGTGTTTTCAAAGTGTTCCTTCAATTTTTTTGAGCAGTGTATTTTAGAAAGGAACTGAAGAGCAGCCAGTGGCTGGTAGGGTTTGGAAATTTCACATCAGTCTCTTTTCCCCATCTGGGATGTAAAACTCTAAATGGACTGGCCATAGGGAATATGCAGTGGGCCTTTCTAAAACATAGTTATATACAAAATTAATATATACAGATTTTGAAAAAGTCAGAAGTTTATTTTCTTTTTGAAAAAACATATCATCGGACTGGCCTAATTTAAATTATGATGTAAAAACAATTATTTCAGATATCAAAATACAGTAACATCCAAAAGTTGCATTGAATGCATATGTGATGATACATATAGTGGGGAATTATGCATTACACGGGTTGTGATTGTGATAGACAGGCTTATATCCTGGGTTGTTTTTCCGTCCCACCTAGCCCTGGTATGAATGGACTTCACCCCTCTATCTTTCATGCCATTTGCTACAGTTAAATAAAGCTTTCACACGTATTTAAAGTGTCTTCAGATGTCATCTTTTTAGAGTCTAGTGCTAGCGTTCATAGAAATAACCTTTAAAACTGAACATTAGGCTTCTAATAACAATGTATAAATTCTTTCTAAAGTAATTAAATGTCACTGTAGTTTGTTTTAGCTTTCATATCTTATCCTGTCATCTCCTGATAATAGGGCTGCATATAAAGCTGCTACACAGTTTCCATTGTCCTCTGACATTTTTTCTACACACAGCTCAGTTGTTTGTGTTTCTCTCTCTTTGTGTGTGTGTGTGTGTGTGTGTGTGTGTGTGTGTGTGTGTGTGTGTGTGTGTGTGCCTGTAATCATACTAGTGAAGTTTTAACAGGTGCATTGAACTAACTTAGGGTTGATGTTTTTGAGAGCCTGTAATGTTTGACTGATGGAATACAGTGCAGTGTTTGAGCAAGATTAAATGCAGACAGAAAGGCTGGACTCAGCCTCTCGGATCAACAGTGATAGAGATTAACCCTATAATTAGGGAACAGTTCATCTCTTAATTTCCACTTCCTCTGGAAATCTGCAGACACCACTTTTAGGTGACAAAACCTAGGAGTTTTGCAGAACTCTTTGTCTGTTGTTTTTCCTCCCCAGATAATATTAACAGAAAGAAACTTTTCTGCTTTTAAATGACAATTAAGCAGAAAATCAGAAGTAAAACAAAATAAAACAAATGCATTATACAAACCCCTATTCAAAAGTTTGCAGTTAGATAAAAAAAAATAAAATAAATAATAATAATCCTTGAATAACTTTTATTCAAGGATGAATTAAACTGACCAGAAGTTTCAGTAAAGACATTTATAAAGTTAATAAAGAATAAAGAATTCTACAAAAAATAAGAAATGTTATTTAAGCACCAAACCAAATTAGAATGATTTTTGAAGGATCATGTGACACTGAGGGCTGGAATAATGGCTGCTGAAAATTCAGCTTTGCCATAACGGGAATAAATTACATTTTACAGTTTTTCTTAATCGCTTTGGCTCAGTTCTCGAATGATTGAGAATTTTATTTTTCTCAAAACAGAATTCTTAAAAATTAGTTTATTGTTCACATCAGATTTGAATTTATTATTGATTTAAGCAAACCCTAAACAACAGCTACAGCAGTACTTTTTATTTTGTAGAAATTGCTTGCCATGGAAGAGCAATAGGAGGATACAGGAATGCATGGTGGTGGTAGGCATAATAGAGTGTGTAAAAATGAACAAGCAACTGTAAATTTTCAGTTTACAAGTAACATTTCTACAAAAATAAATGTACTATATAAATAAAAATGTTCATTTTCTTTTTGTGCACTACAGTATTGACTTTTACAAGTAAATTTATACCTACTGTTGAAATCTGTATCTAAAAAGCTCAGTGCAAAACACACAAAAGACAAAACTGGCATTCATGTATAGAAAGCAGTCAACAAAAAAAGTAGAAAAAACATGAATTTTGTATATAACAAATATTTCCATGGTGAAAACAAAACATTTTGATTATTGTGGCTCACATGATGACAAAAACACTTTGTATTTTGATGGCATTGGCCAATTTACTGAAACAATAACTAGGTTTTGACGCATGAAGTAAATGTTTTGGATGAGTAACATTTTGCAGACATGCAATAGAGTTCTGATGTTCCAGCAAACAGTTGTGACAATTGCACTTACAGTTTAGACAATGTTAAGAAAAATGTGCCTAAGCGATTGAGGAAAGACTGCAAAATACAGACCCAAAACCTTTGAACAATATTGTGAATGTATGTGTATATATACACAGCTCACAGCTCGCACACTCACCTGTAAGACCTGGTGAGTCTGACGGCCGTGTTCTGGAACATTCCGATTCATGCTGTCCATGTCTATGGAGTTATCAATCACTTCATGACATTTGTTAAGATCCTGCTGGAAATAAAGAGATAAATAGCAAGAGGTTTTTTAAAATCAGCTAGTCCAAAAATTCTTTGTTGAATGGTTGAAGTTCAGTCTAATAAAACGTGAGTGGACTGAGTCATAATTAAAAAAAAAAAATGTGTTGTATTTATACATAAACAAATCTGGCAAGGTTACAACACTTAAAACTTGTGTCTTTGAGCCTAACAGTGAATGATCAAACACGTATTGTAGACAAAATACAGTGATGCAATGATCCTACAAATGCATACTATGATTAACCAACTGTCGTGAACAGACTGTAGTCTGCATCTTAGTAGAAATACACAGCATGAGTCAGTGTGACTCATCTCACACACAAACACAAACACACACCCAGACTCAGAGTGAACAGATGCAGCCAATTATCTATGGTACAGACACAGGCACATTAGCGTGAACAAACTAGAGTAGACCTCAGGTCAGTACACACATCACTGCAGATCAGTCATTTTGGAACATCCCTAACCTGAAATCCCCTCTCCCTCCTTCCCTCACCTCTTCTACATCCCTGACTCATGCCACTGTCTCTCAGACAAAACACACTGGAAATCACAGAGAAACAGAGCCGCAAGACAAACTGAACATCAGGTTCTGTGTGTGTGTGTGTGTGTCTGTGTCTGTGTAAATAATGGCCATCGAGAATCAGTCAAGGGGAGTTTCAGCTATAATAGGGAACGTTTACTTTGGCTAACATTCTAGCAAGATTCTCTCAAAGTTATGAACAAACGTTCATTCAAAGTTATCTGGTCTTTAATAACATCACTAAAAGTAGCGTAGCTATTAGTTAAACTACATTTCTCAGTAGCAAGGTGGTAGTGTCACTTAAAATCATGTCACTTTGCAATGCTATTTTATTGATTAAGTAGTGGTTCAGCTATTTACAATCAGAGCAAGTGACTCAAATTCAAAAGAGTCATTTATTCAAAGACAGAATAAGCTTTTTCTGATTCTAAACAGCCAACAGACAATACTTTTAAAAACACTGAGTGATTTGGAATGACTGTTTTGGGTTTGAATCAGTTTTACCTAAGAAGAAGCTTTTAGCTTAGTTTAACTAATTTCAGTTTAGCTTAGCTATAGATTATTTAGTAGCTTAGCTAACTACATTCAACATTTACAGTCTGGCACACAAAAACATTAAAAACATACCCAGCATTCTCCATATGTGTGTATCTGTGTACATAATGGTCATTGAGGATCAGTGAAGAAGAACAGTAAAGTCAGTAAAAGTAGCAAAGCTATTAGTTGAACAACATTTCTCAGTAGCGATGTGGTACCATCATTATTCTTAAAATCATGCAACTTTGCGACACTATTTTATTGATTAATATTTTTGATCCGTCTGTTTATAATCAGAACAAGTGATTCTGATTCAAAATAGTCATTTATTCCACAACAAATACACTGCCCGCCCCCAAAAAAAAAGTCGCTATTTGGATTTTAACAGGCAAATACTTAAGAATCTATGAATGGATCATTATTACAGTGATTATTATTTTTCTAGCATGTTATATGTTTGGCAACAGTTCTTTTAACCCTTAAAGATGGAATGTGTAGCTTTTCATTTCTTAAACAACCATGTAGGAAGACACATCATGGCCATATTCCAGGATGACAATGTCAAGATTTACCAGTGTTAAAATTGTGAAAGAATGGTTCAGAGAGCATGAAGAATCATTTTCACACATGAACTGGCACCTCTGAGTCCAGACCTTAATTTCATTGAAAGTCTTTGGGATGTGCTGGAGTAGACTTTACAGAGTGCTCATCTCTTGCATTGTTAATAAAAGATCTTGACCAAAAATTGATGCACCTCTTGATGGAAATAACATCACATTTATTTCCATCGAGAGGTGCATAGATTTTTGGTCAAGATCTTGTATTGACAATGCAAGAGGTGAGCACTCTGTAAAGTCTTCTCCAGCACATCCCAAAAACTTACACTGAGGTTAAGGTCAGTGCCAATTCATGTGTGAAAATGATTCTTCATGCTCCCTCCCAACAATTCTTTCACAATTTGAGCCTGATGAATCTTGACATTGTCATCCTGGCCATGATGTGTCTTCCTACATGGTTGTTTAAGAAATGAAAAGCTATACACTCCATCTGTTAGGGTTAAAAGAACCGTTGCCAAACATATAACATGCTAGAAAAATAATAATCACTGTAATAATGATCCATTCATAGATTCTTAAGTATTTGCCTATTAAAATCCAAACAGTGACTTTTTTTTTTTTGGCCGGGCAGTGTATTTCAACAATAAAGACAGTATTCTCTGTCAGCTGTTTAGAATCTGAACAAGTGCTTCAGATTTAGAACAAATGAATCTTTTGGATCAAAATCACTTGTTCTGATTGTAAACTATCGAACTCAGTATTCTAGAGTAGTTTGTAGCTTAGCTAAGCTCCATTGAGCATTTACAGTCTGATATTTTCCATATTAATTCTAATATGAAACTATTAATATATTAGTTTGTTTTACCTCAGTTACATTTTTTCTTAACATCAATAAAAACAACTTACACCAAAGACCCAATATTCAAAAAAGTTATAGACTGAGCCAGAACAGATTACCATGTTCTGCCATTATCCAATGATTCAACTGTTTCCATGAGTCATGAGAGGACATCCTACATTGTAGAATGGTTTGAAAGTCAAAACAGTGTGAGTTTAAGGCAAGGAAAACTCTTTCCTCTGCTGGCATGTCCAGTCAGGGAAACGACTGGAATGAGACGCTTTGCTTCTCCAAACAAGCGAAGACAGGTTAGGTATAGTGCCTGCATATAGAATAGGACGATGATGGACATTTATAATCTTTAACTCAACAGCTGGTACAAAACCAAACTTCCTCTTTTCCTCCTTCCCCTAGCTAACCTCTCTCTTCCTTTCATTCCTGATGTCATGTTTGCAAGTGCAGCTGGCAAGTGCTGCAGGCCGCCTCTCACAATCACGTCCAGTGTGTGACACAGAGGGGAGAGAGAACAGAAAGCCTCTGTCACTATACTGAGTATGGTCACTACTCTCACCATCACACATACACACAACTGGCAATACAGAAGCACTGACATTAATGCATACACTTATACTGATGTCTTGATTCAAATATACCTGCACACAAATAAACATAACTCATACACACAAATATACACTTAATATCAGTTCAACTGGAGTTTTTCATGCCGGTAAGTGGCTTGCCTCTGAAACGTGTCATTAAGTCTGCAGTTATGCCACTGTGTCCTGCCCTCTGCAGCAGAAAATAGACTCAACCACATAGCACAAACCACAAAGCTCTTCTTACAGGGGTTATAATCATACAGGCTACACACACACACACACACACACACACACACACGTAGCCTATAGCAGTATGTTAGAGTTACGGGAGAAGTAAGGAAACCACAGCAGGAACATACAGCTAATATAACAGTATGGCTAAATGTAGCATGAACAGTAGGTGAATCTGGGAAACAGAAACCAAAAAATGTAAACTTGATGGCCTGGCGACTTGTTAATCATATGAAAAAAAAAAGGCTGAGATTTAAATGATCTTTTATAACAAAGGCAAAAGTTAATTATATACAACAGATAAATTAAAATTATAATATATTCTAATACTTCAATATAGAATTTTAATTTAAAATGTATTTATTAAAATATATACTAATAAATTACATTTATGTATATTATAAGTATTTTGATTATATGGAATATATAATAGATTTAATTTATTTTAAGTTATTTTGAGTTACTTATATTAAGCACCCATGCTCTCGGCATAAATCTAATAAATGCTAAGCAATATACATTGATATAGTGAAACATTTACTACACATTTCTTGAGTCATAGCTGCCAAAAATCAATGCAGCAGTAAAATCAACAAAAGAAACTTATTTAGAGTTTGTAGAAACAACAAATACCAAGATCTTAAGAACCCATAAGCAATATCAAGCCCACTCACCATCTTTTTTAGCCCAAGAAAGACCTGCTCTGTTGCTGCATGGCCTTGTTTACTGGCAGTCTCTGTGCTATGTCCTGTTTTTACGCCTTTGAGCCTTTGGTTGACCGTCTACAGTCCAGCTCTCGCTGTTTGTTTGTCTCTGCTGCTCACTCATGTCTCTTACTGAATGTTCTTAAGTTCTGGAGGACAGAATTACATAGTACCACCACAGCTGGGATAGACAGAGTGAGAGACAGAGAGAGAGAGAGAGAGAGCACTAGTAGAGGAATCCACATAAAAAAGTCTCTCTCAGAATGCAGGTGTGCGGTCCATCTTTCCAAACACCCATGAATAATCGTCAAGTTTATGTCTAAATTTAGAAAGCTAAATCACGAGTGACATTTACAACGTCAGGCAGAGGTCATCTTCTGTTAACTTGACTCATCTGTTTACTACTCGTATGCACAGCTTACTGATCAAAAACATGCTAAACATACTACTAAGAATAATTCAATTATTGGATTCATTAAAAATTCATTAGACTCATTATAAAAATGAATATTCTAAAATTGTATTCTATATAATTTTCTCAACCTCATGTTGTTTCAAACCTGTACACTGTAAAAAAAAAATTTCATGATTTATCACAACATTTTTTCTTCTGTCAAATCAACTTAAATAATTAAAGTGGTTCAGATAACATAGTATTTTGAGTTTCTGTTGATTAAACCAATCGCCTTCATTGTACTAACTCAAATTTTTAATTTCAATGAACTCAAAATTTTAAGGCAACCAGCTTACTTTTTTTTAAGTTAAACCAACCATTCTTTTTTACAGTGTATGAGTTTCTTTCTTTTGTGGAACATAAAAGAGGATATTTTAAGAAATTATTGTTTGTTTGTTTGTTTTATCCAAAACTGTTTAGTTACCAACATTCTTCAAAATATCTTCTTTTGTGTTCCCCAGAATTCATATAGGTTTGGGACGACATGAGGGTGAGTAAATGATGAAAGAATTGTAATTTTCAGGTAAACTATCCCTTTAAAAATTATATTATGTTAATGTTATGTTTTCATTTAAAGCAACTTTTAGAAGACAATTAGACAGTAGTAGGAAATATCTGATGCATGTATGATTTCCATTTTTAAAGAACTGCTAGAATGGTATTAAAAATTGTCAGATCACTATCATTGCAGCAGATGGACTCATTTTAGACAGATTTGAGTTTTTGCATGCCCTTGTGGAGGACGGAAAAGACCTTGATATTCCAGGTGGAGTCCCCCTACTCACTTCCTGTTCTTCCCTCCTCCACAGTGACAAAACAAAAATGGTGTTTTCCATTTGATGTTTAACAGCTGCAAAACTGCTGATGTGAGTCACTTTAAGAGTATTTGTTACATAATTAGTTTCATTTATGGAAACAATTTTTTTTTTTATAGTCAACAAAGTTGTCATGGAGCTCCTAAGCAAACATTTATGCTTTTTCTCTTAGTCAACACACAACTAAGCAATCCATCACACAACGAGCCAGACTGATTGGTAACAATCCTAAGAAACATGGGAAAGTCATGAATCAGAGCGCTAGAGAGGAAAATGTCTGGAGAACGAGAAAGAAAGGCTTTTTTTCCATGGCCATTGCCAGTGAGTAAGACAGATGTCAAAGGAGTCCAAACACATTAAAAAATGAACACAAACAAATCTGAGCAGCAACTAGGCAACCACAGCTGGAAGAGGAGCGGACTCTTCCGGTGTGGGCTCCTAAGCTGGGACTCTTCCTGTCGGTTGACCCTATGATCTAGCTCCTCTCTGGGAATAAACAGTCTCCAGCTGCCCCCTTCTCACCCACAACTGAGAAAAAAATGTCAATATGCCTGATAATTTGAAGCAGTCCCCTGTTTTGAGCCGCCAGTGCCTTATTGTTGAGCCGAATTTAAGTTATTTATTTGTTTGTTGTCCTCTGGGAGTGAAAATTCCAATTACTTTATGTGAGAAAATGGTTATTCCACCAAGTAACTTCCAACATTTACGTGTAAAGCATTAAGCTCAAATGTCCAGAGTGACTCGCATATGAGGCTGCCATGGTCAACACATGGCAAGCACACAAGTTGGAAAGTTAGCTGCAGGATAACTTTCAATATTTCCATGCTGGACTGCTGTCTTGGAATAACACATGTGATATCAAAGCTAAGCATTTTGGTCTTACTCATAAATTCTTTGATGACAGGAACATGCAGCATTAATCTCTTGCAGCATTTTGCAACAGTCTAGTCACTTATTATAGTATCAGAGTAAAGCAACAAGGCGTCAGAAAGATTGACCACAGATCTCACCCCAGTCACAGTGCTTGCGTGGCAGAAATGCCTGAGATCAGAACACTGTTTATATCTGAATGTGTTTGTGAGAGAGTGAGAAGAAAGACTGGGTTTGTTTCATTGGCACAGTAGTTTGAGAAAATGTCTTCATGTTCTTTAGGGCTGTCCAAGAGGGAACATTCTTGCATACGGTGCTTTTTTTGTTCATTAGCAACCATTAGACTTAAAATATCCACATTCAAGCAAGCATTTCCAGTCTCAGCCTGCCTATTTCGGCTAATAGTTCACACTTTCACACACACACACACACACACACACACACACACACACACACACACACATGTTAGAACTGATAGTGACATCCACATCCTTATTACACCTGCACTCATACTGTTAAAGTCACCATGAAATGAAATTTCATCCAATCAATTTTGTAAATACATGTAATATTGTGAATGATTCATCGATGTTTCATTTTTTTAAACTTTTTTTTCTCTTATGACATTTTAATATAATTTTATTTAACATAACTCAATCTTCTAGTGAAAACAACAGACTTCTTTCTGGAATGACATTGATAACAGATTGGACAAATGTTTCAGGTTCACTCCCATGTAAGGGGGAGAAAATCGGAGATCTACTCAGTTTGCAGCCCTATATTAGCATTCCATCATGTAGTGTTTGTAATTCCTCAAAGGGGGTAAATGTGAACTCATGTATGATGATTGAATGGACAAATTCATGGGTCACAGCAGGTAAAAGAGACTGGATTTATGGTTCAAACAAATAGAGTTAAAAGACTGAAACTTTAGCAGTAGTTCTCATTTGTGGGTAGTCTAGAACGGAAGTGTTCTCTTCCTTATAACACTATGGAGAAGGTAAGCAACACCTCGAACAAAAGCTGGTTAAGACTCACAGAGCCAGACTTTTGATTTTTGGCATAAATCTGTCAGTGAAGCGACTGTAGGTGTGCCGTCTAGAGCTGGTGAGACCCAAACTGAATGAATAAAGGTGTAGGCACTAAGACAAAAGCTTGAGCAATCATGCCATGGTCACTATATCCTGTTTGGCTCTTTTTCACCTGGTGTGCTGGTGTTCAATTCCTTCTTTTTGTTACTGCTTTATGTTCTTTTAATCCACTCCCTCTTTCTTTTTCTCCTTCCAATATGCTAGATTTTCAAGTGAACTTTTATACACACGTTTTTTTTGTTTGTTTGTTTTATACACACAATTGTAGGCTACACTTCCAGCAGTTGTGCGCACACACACTTCAAACTCTAAACACACAGTGCTCAAGATAAAAAAAAAGTTCAAATTTTAAATTTTGAGGAAGAAAAAAAAAAAAAAAGAAAAAAAAAAAGGGGGGGGGGGGGCTCTAGACCTTTTTCCATTCCACTGCCCTGAGTCTCGCGTTTTTAAATGCGAAAATGAGTTCTGTTCTGTTCGAGTTCTTACTTCTCCAATAGCAAAAATAGTTCCAAACAAAGTCACAGCAAAACAGTTGCCAGTCTCCGAGCAACACATAAGGTGTATTAGACTGGATACATCTATGCTGCCTTCAAAAATCTATCAGATTGAAGGCATCTCAGGAGACTGGATGTGTGTGGCACGATCACTGGATTCGGACATGCCTTGATACCTTCCTACCTCCTTATCCTGCCTGCGGAGGCAGCATTTTTCAGTTTTCGGACGCAGCCTTGAAGCGGCGCTGCGCAGACCGATCGGTGTATAACATCAAAGTACCGTGAGAGCGATTAGAGAGCAGACGATTCCGTTTGCTTTCAAATCACTCTCGTGATACTTTGATGTTATACACCGATCGGTCTGCGCAGCGCCGCTTCAAGTCGAATAAACTTATAGACCTTATTTACCAGAGAAACAAGCGCGCCGCCATCTTTAGAATATTGTCTTTGAACTTCCGTTTTTGCGGTAGCCCTGTATATTTCTATGGCATCGCTGTTGAAGAATAATTAGCTGGTGAAGTGGATTCACCTGTTGTAGAGTTAATGAAAGTTATCATGAGCATTGTTATGTTTAAAGCAGATGTCTAACAAATGTCAGTAGACCGGGAAGATTTTAAAACGAGCAGTTCATTCATAAATACGTAAGATCGCTGTGGAAATACAAACCGGAAGTCAAAAGACAACGAGCGCAGCGCTGAAAAGGGGCGGAGCTACATAAGGTCTATAGCTTACACATTGTTGGTGTTTGGTTCCTGAATGAGTCAGTGTTTTGAACGAATCGGTAGAACGTTTGATTTAAGGACTCACTCAAAAAGACAGTCAACTACTCTTCTCACATAGCCAGGGGTTAAATTGGGCCGGGGCCGTCCGGGGCTGAGCCCCGGCACATAGGCTTACGAGGGCTCGACATAGGCTTGTCCGGGACTGCGGGACAAGTGGATTTTTTGAAGTGAAAGAGAATTTTACTTGCCTGACCAGATAAGTAGCTTGATTAAAATGTCAATAACAACCAAAACGCGAGAATGATTAATTTACGTACAGTAAAATAATTTACCGTAACGGCTCTGCTAGTAATGTACTGGCGGTGATATTGCGCTGTTGAGGCTCACGTAATCTCTTGAGGAGAATTCAAAACAAATGAGCTCCGCTCACACAGAGAAACTCAGTTATCATGTTGCAATAAAAATTCAATATGTGGGGTTTTTATAGCTTGCTATTTACGACATATGATAAAGTTAAGCATCACAAGATCGAAAGTGCTGAATTCCTGAATATCACCTCGATTGAAATCGACACTAATTTCATACAACAGTTCAATAAACAAGTAGCTAGTTAATATTAATCACTTACGTTTTAGGTGCAATATTGCCTGTTTTTTGTTCTATTGCAGCAGCGAAAATAGTTCCAAACAAAGCAGTACCAGCGCATCTCGCAGCTACGTTTTGAATGATTCAGCGTTTTGAACGAATCGGTTCAGTGAAGATTCAATGGATCAATCATAAACAACTGCTTCATTCTTGATTCAGCCTTTTTAATGAATCGTTTGAATAAATGACTCAGTGGCTCACTCATTAAGACGGTCACTTGCCGCCATCTACTGGCGGTTTAATTTCATGTTTAAAAGTATAAATTTACCACCAACATTTCTTATTTGTATATTCAAAAATATTTAAAGAATCTCATAACATTATTGAATGCAGTTGTACGTTTTCAGTGTAAATTATTTAATTTTGTAACAGCCCTATAGTGTCTTACTGTTTTAATTTATCAAATGTAAGAATTTGAAATAAAAGATGAAACATAAATTTAATTAGATTGGGGGGGAAATGCCCTTTATAAAGGTTAATAAAATGCCCCCAGGGTAAATAAGAAAAATATGCAGATTTAAATACTTAAATATTTAAATCCTATTTTTTTTTTTCCCCAGACAAGCTACTGTTTTACTCTGACAAGTAAATGACCAACTTAGTTGTCCAAAGGACAAGCACAAAACAAAGCTTAATGTCGAGCACTGTATTTTGTATTTATATTCTCTCCTTTAATGGTAGCATCACTCTTATATTTGATACTGACACAAAGGAGAAGGCACAGGCCTACAGAAAGATTTTATTGTCATCAGATGTAGCTTTGCACACTACCAGCATCTATAGAATGACTTTGATCAGCATTTTATTGTTCATAGCAGAGGGCTCTCTCAACTTGTTATATTTTACAGTTTGTCAAATGATATGATTTTGCAGTCTTTGCGTACAGATGCACCCCTCGAAAGCCTGAAACCACAGAGCCCCCCACATAACAAATCCCAATTTAACCCCTGCACATAGCCTAGCCTACTGTTTTTCTCCTACTATATAGTAGGGCAGTATTCAGGTACTAGGTGCGTTCACGCCATGTCGTAATTACCATAATTACAAGATCCTGACTTATAAAAAGTCCTCGCAGGACTCGTCATTACAACTTGTAAACAAATTTATCTGAGAGCTCCGACTTGTACCATGTGACCGCTGTACCACCTGACCATTGCATATTCATTTTGGTGTTGATAGTGTTGCCATAGAAACGCATATTTCTGAGTCAGAGAACAGCTCCTATGGCTCAGAGTAGAACGTAATGTGTTAATTATGCTGCCTTCACATGCTATCGGAAATTTCCTACTTTCCACTTCTGAAGTTGTGATTACGAGCTTGTCGCGTTCGAATACTTTGTTGTCAGAAAGAATAGAAATCATGGAGGACACCAGGTTTATTCTTGCCTATTTCTTGGGGAAATCTTATGAAAGCCTAAATGTATGTAAGATATTTCATTTTGAATAAAATATAGCGTCCCATTCGTTGACACCCATAAACATTCACTGCGCCATCTATATAGTCAGCTTGCTTACGATTCTGGAATTTTGGTCAAATACATGCTATTTTCACATACAGTATGCTTCAAATTGTTATTCATATATGTAAATATGCACTATTTTAACATCAAGACAAGGTGATGTAGCTGTTCAAAAAACTAATAAAGAATCGTTCTCCCCTCAGCCACCTTTAAGGTTTACGTCACGTAGGAAATTTCTGATAACATGTGAAGGCAGCATTATCTCTGAGTTTACCAGTAGTAAATACGACTTAAGAGGGAGTTCATGTCCAATAGGAAACTAGTATTTATGATCATTCCGATAGCACTTGAAGGCCGCATAGTCGCCACCTACTGACGTAATGATGTAATCTGAAGAAAGTCCCTGAAAAATCCTCGCAATTTATGACTGACAGACTGTCTGGAACATGCAAACACAAACAAGCGGCTGCTAGAAGGTTGCACAGCCTGTGAAATTCATGGACTGGAACTAAATGTTGTTGCCTATAAAGTAGCCTATGTCACATGTGTGATACCTAGCTGTGTCAAAAATGTTTAATCTATGACTGTTGCATTGCAGGGGTCATACAGCACACAGGTGTCATACAGAAGAGGTATTGAATGTGTTTCCACATCTCTGCACCAGATTAATTAGACAGCTGAGTCATTTGACTGACAGGTAAGGAATTTTTCAAACCACCTGTAAGTCAGCCTCTTTTAGTGAAAGTAGCACTGGTGGTGCAAAAAATGTGTCAGCAGACCACAGCCTTCCTGCACACTTCTCATACACTGGCACAGTGCTGTCTCCACTGGGACAATAGTCTCATTGTCCATTCTTTAGGTCAGTGCCATTATTCCCATCCTTGTCCAGTGTGGCCCATTTTTATTCTTACTCATATTCAACATAGTAAGACTATAAAAGTTCTCCATTACTCACACACCTTAACTAAAATGAAGAAATGCATTCATAATTCATATGAATTAATGACATATGAATTAATTAATTAATTAACTCATACTATGACATCATAGTGTGCAAACAGTTACACTCTTGTTACTTTTTAAAGACAGCTTCTCCATGATGTGTTGCATTTGTGTCATAAACTGAAGTCATTTTTTTCCTCAGAAATCTGACTCCTGTCCCTTTCAGTTCCTCTTTCAATGATTCATATACTGATTCTAAAAAAGACTGCAAAACTTTTTCAAAAGACAAACAGACGTGGTTCAATTTATAGGTTTTTTTTTATATATATAAAATTTGTATAATTTTACAAATTAATAATGCTTTGAATAAATAAAATTGTAAATTAAAAATAAATTGCAAATTAAAAATACTTAAAAATGTTAGATCTGGGTACCTTATTTACCCCTAAAGTGTCCATAGTACCTTAAATGTATATTATTATCTAAAGCACGTATTAGTACCAACTTTTCTTTACCAGTATATCATTACTCTAAATGCATTCAGAAAACTTCATCACAAAAACCAAGCTGTCAGTCAAAGCCTTACCTATAAGTTCAGATCCTAAGCTCTGTCAGTCCCACATCTAATCCTGAGAGCTGGAAACTCATGCTCACTTTAAGACATGTTAAACCCTGTGGAGCACCAGAGCAGGATGGACAAATCATTCAGAACTAAAGATGAGAGAGAATGAGAAATATCTTCCCTCACTCTCTCTGTCCCGCACTGTTCCCCCACCTACATGTTCTCTCTCTCTCTCTCTCTCCTCCCCTTTGCCTCTTATTTCCAACCCTCATAGTCTCTCACACACTCCTTCCCTCCCTTCTTTTTTCATTTTGCTGCCACAAGGCAGTCTTTTATTCTCACAGCTGAAGAGCTTCTCACTTGTTCAGCCTCTGGAACAAGACACCCACCCTGAGCCCAGATCAGGAGACAGGCAGAGAGAGAGAGACAGATAGGCTGGAGTACAATAGGGGCAACTTATCACCACATACTGATGTAGAGATTTCAGAAATGGTGTCTCGTAAAATTAGATTTGTAATATCAGCATATTGGTATATGGAAGCAAGTCAGGTGGCTCTTTTTTGGTCCTCACTCTCCCTGATTCTCCCTCGTCCATTCGATTCTCTGTATAAAGAAATCTAATTCCCACAACATAGTTGAACTCTGGCCAAGCCAGATAAGCAAAATGTGAAATTAAATTCAATTACAATAAGCCAATAAAGCAGCCCTCTAAATACATTAAAATGCCCTCTGTAAAATGTCTTATGACAACAAACAGATTAAAAAGATTGGAGGGGTTTGTTTGTGGATACTATGAGATGATGTTTCCTCTTTTTTAACAGAGAAATTGCTGTTGTACTATTCAGAATAATGTCTTATTTTAGTGTCCAAATGTTAAACACCCAAAATACACAACTTACGCAATAGTGGTTCCCCCTCAACCCAACCCATCCCAACCCATGAGACATTCCACCAACGCATGTCTGGAGAGGACGTTGTGTGGGCTGTAAGAGGGTAGGAAACTTTGGGGAAGTTAAAGGCTGTAAAGTTGAAAAGAACGACTTGTGGACTCAAAATGCTTACTTAAAAATCTGTTTATATTGAGTGGGATATTATCAGACAAGTAATAAAAGGCTACTGCCTAATATCATTAAGGTTAACTTGAAAATACTAGGCAAGTGTATAAGGGAAGGGTAGGAAGGAATACTCATTGGGGGTTCTTATATATTTGCCCATTAAATCTTAAATATTTATTTTCCATTAGTTATAACCCATGTTGTCTGAGGTATCAGTGTTTGTCTAGAACAGCTACGGAATGGAAGGCCAATATAATTTTGTTGTCAAACGCCCTTTTACCTCGTTCCTTTTCATCTTCCTTTATCAAGGATTTACTCCTTTCTTATTTATCGGAAATCCACCCACCAAATTCATACACACATTAAATCAAATTAAACACAAAATCATATGGCCTTAGCAACAGTAAATAGGATAGAAAAAAAAAACGTGTTTTACGTGGAATTTTACTTTTAAGGATGCACTGCCTCAATCAGAGTGGCGGTTTCCATTGGTTTCCATTCATAAGATACACACCATCACGCAGAGAATAGAAGATGAAGTGGAAGAAATGATGACCTCTGGTGGTTGCGCACATGTATTTAATTTTCATCTACATCTAAATATTAATTTTCACTTTCATCTGATAACTTCTAACCAGTTAATGTCTCAACTCAACAAGCTCTGGTAATAGACAGCGGGACATGTTTTGCTCCAGTGATTATTCCTCAGAAAACATAATTTAGCATGCATTTGACCACATTATATAGGTTTTTGATATATAAAACATTTCAGCAAACTTCAAATAGATATGCCTTAAGAAATTTTTATTAAAATATGTAATATTAGTAAAGAATTTTCCTCAATTAGCCTACATATCAAAAGCAACAAAAGGAAACTTACTTGAAAGCGAACACTTTTAGGGGCCATTGTGGTCCTTGGTCTGTAAATAACAGGAAAACTCTTGGAAATGGTCCTAACGAGTGGGATACAGACTGATGATCAAAGTAGCTCCTTCAGAAATTCAGCTGGATCCACTGTATGAGATTGAAAGGGAATCCATCAGAACAGCATCCAGTCACTCTGCTGAGACCATTGTAGGCTCATTATCTGTGTGTAAAACATTTTCACTTGCTCGTGGCTGCACTTTCCAGCTGATTCTTTAAAAATAAAAGATCCAAAACTGTACAGTATTTCCACCAAAAAATGAGGGATGAAGAAAATTACTTTCCTTATTCCTAAACATGACTTTGATGAGCACAAATTACATTCTTTTTTTTCCTGTTTTCATGTTCTCCCAAATTAACATTGGCATTTAAGCAATACTAATCTCTTGATCATATACAGGTCCCCAATCTACTTTCAGTCCTTCTAACAGACACATATGTGAAAAGCCCAGCCTATAAAAAACTATTTCATCAACTCTCCACCCTAGTTTTAAAGTGGAAAAAAGAACAAAACGGAAACATGAAACATTCAGTGTGGTCAATCAAAAACTGACTGGTACATGTGATCGGGTGACAAAAATAGTGCTGCTACATTGGCTTCATGCAAATATTAGTAGACTGATATGGCTATGTAATTGATTTATTATAAAATAAGATGCACTTCAACATATTTCAGCCTTCCAGACGATAAATGATTTTATAACATAACGTTGTTTACATTACAATGACCATTCAAATAACACATTAATTGCAGAAAAGGGGACAATTCACAAAAGATCCTTTTTAGACTCTTTAATGTTTTTTTTTTTTTAAGTTTACACTGGAATGTTTTTCATCATGAATTCCTAATTCATTATTTTACAAGATTACAAAAGAAATCTCAGATGTCTTTATACCATTCCCCAATCCACATTATGATTCCATGAAAACCAAACAAAAACAATGGAAAAAAAACAAAAACATTTAATACGCCCTTCCCATCATCAAAATATGCAGAGACATTCAAGGCATTATTTGGAACCAAGACAGCAAGGGAGGCATCTTTTCTGTCGCGGGGGCCATGTGGGGTTGAGACTGAAGTTTGGGATGATGGCTCGGCAGGCTGGGAACCACTCTTAATGCTGATTTGAGACCAGAGGTCCCTCCCTGAAAACCTATTCACAATCACTGACAGTCAAGAGACACACATGATCCCAATCCTCCACTGAGAGGCTTTATCTACATACAACACATTTCAGATAATAATTAGCAGGTTGCCTTTTAGTAGTATGAAAGTCCAAGCCTGTAGTTCCTGCTTTCAATAGAAAACATGATATAAACCAGACAAATTGAGCTCTCATTTTTGAAGCACCAAGATTTTCTTTGACTGCAATGTTTTCAGTTTAAATGAATCAACTCACTGTACTATATTTTGTTAATGGCTTTACGTTGTTACATTGTATATGTTGTTTTAACAGCTTTTGTTTGTCAAATTGCCCTCATGTCCATGATACTGGAAAAAATATATCAACTATAGGTTCCATTTCCTTACAGGTTGACATTACTACACCAAAACAATGTAAAGCAAGAGAACAGCAAGTCAGTCAACAATTAGACAAAGATCCAAGCACAGACTTACTTCTTAAACATGACAGATGTCTAACAGCAGACTGAAACAGGAGATAAAATATATTTTAGACAAAACAAGGGCTTTGAATGACAAAAAGAGAGACAAAACAATGACTACAGACATTTCAGGATATGGACAAAAGGGCTACTGCAAGCAAGGTACAACGATCTTCTAGTGTTTCAAAAAAGTTAGTTCACAGCACAATGAAAATAAAAATTTAGAAAACCACAAACTGAAAGAAATGACATGAGCAACTTGACTTGATCCTTACAGTGGAGGTATATGAACCATCAATTCAAAAATATACTGCCATGATGGCATCAAATAAATAAAGCTCCACCAGCCCACTCCTTCCTTCTGATAGTCTCCATTTGAGCCCCAACCCTCACTGATACTCGCTGGCCTTCAAGAGAAAGGTTACTCCGTGAAACAAATTTGGTACAAGTACAGCCAAAATCGCCAGCAAAGGCTAAAATGACTTTATTTTCTTTTTAGGGGATAAAAAAGCAAGCAGAATCAATAAGTACTGCTGAAGATGATAAAGATTGCATCGTCCCTCCATTTGTATGTCTCTCCCTTCTTTTATTTATATGAATGTTTTCAGTCCATTTATCTGCTGTTCTGTAAAGTTGGGTGGTATTTTGTTAGTGATGTTTCCTTTTATAGTATTTCATACTTGTCGACCACAAATGATGTTTCTGTGGAGAACCGAACCGGGCTGTCCCCATCCACCTGAGACACCTTAGTGACCTGGCAGAGACCAAGAGAAAAGAGGAAAAAGTGAGATTTTCAATTTTTTGCTTTTAAAGGGGTCATGAACTGCATTTTTTTATGTTTCCTGAGGTGCACTTATAATGTTAGTATGATTTTTACATCAAAAAATGAATCTATTGTCACTGTCCTAATAGGGCCAGTGCTGCACCATCATGAGTTTATGCAAAATTAAACATTCAATTGCAAGAAGAAGCGAAAGAGAACTTAATTTGGTACTCGTGCACTGTGTGAGAAGTCATAGCCTTATCTATTACAATACAAGGTTATATGGGTCAAAAACAACAAAAACAGAAACTTATTTTATTTTTTGATTACTTTTTTTTAAGGTGGGACAAGTACAAATTTGAACCACTGGCCCACCTGGGCAAGTAGAGTAAAAAAAAAAAAAAAAAAAAAAAAAAAAATCTACTGCCGCCTATGAATTAAAGGTAATATTTTAATAATTTAACAGCACATTCACATGTTCATGGTTTTCTGATTTCAGTTAATGGTCATGCATGCAGGTAAACGAAATAAACGTTTTAACTTTTTTAGCAAATGTTTTTGAAATTGTTTTTATTTTAAATTTACATTTTTATGAATGTATTGATTATTAGCTAAATTAACTCCAGTAACAAACCCCAGTTTGGGAAACCATGACCTCTTGTCTTACCTGAATGTCACAGTAGCTGCCCTTGGAGACAAAGGAGACACTGACAGGGAAAAAGTCATTTGGCTGGCCATTTATGCTGAACTCCAGGCTACCAGTCTTATTCTTTACATCGATCACGGGCAGACACCACTCCAGGACATTTCGTCTGCTGTCATGGCGATATTCTCCATCTAGATCACCAATCACAGGAGCTCCTACTCCTGACCTGTGATGAAATAGTTTCAATAGAAAAATGTAAATAACAAACCAAATGACCCCAAGATGCTACATTACACATGGGGCAAGGCAGAAGGTACATTAATATGCCAATAAAGGTGTATAATGTGAATGAATTATTGTCCTGAACTAAATCCAATGAACTTCTACTCACGGTACAGGAATAGAGACAACTACATCATTGAGTTCCAGAGATTCATCCTGTAGCTCATACTCAATGTTTACATCACAGCCGGTACCACTCTCAGAAGGCCAGCAGTTTACTGTAGAGACAAAACAGACAGAAATTGGATGAGCATAGGTCATATGACACTACAGGTGAGACATAAGCTGTTAGCTTGATTGGTAATACTAAAACCAGATGTTCAGGACTGACTTGTCAGCGGAATGAGAGATTCATCTGTGGTCTGTAGTCTCCACTTCAGCACACCCACGTCACTTTTCAGGGGAAAAGATTTGTCAGGGTTTTTCAGACCAATCACGGACTCCGCTGTGAAAAGTTTTTTGTCCACATTGGGATGGGTCTACAAGGGAGGAAAAAAAAAAAAAAAAAAAGGTTGGAAGAGTGCAACAAAATTCTATAGGTTCTTTTATTAGCAGTTTTAGAATATATAGAAACGTTTAACAGTTTTGGTTTGTATTGTGGTTTAATTTGATTGCATTTTTCCATTTACTTTTGATTTCATTTTTTATTAGTTTCAGTACTTGTTTTTTTGCACTACAAATCAACGCCTACAACAATACACTTGGTTTTATTACAAGAATCATCATATTCAGAATAATTATGATTTGCCATTGCTGCTACATTCAGAAAAACATCACCTGCAACTGGACGCCTCTCTTGTCATTATTGCTGACATTGAGCCTAATTCTCCCATTCTTTTCTTCAGACACTCTGAGTGTAATCATGCCAATAACTTCCATGTTCTGGAGGCCACCATCACGGCCACACGTCAGGGTGATCTTTTCCTCCACCCGCAGATGCACACTGAAAATTAGATTTTTTTTTTAGATTACTGTAAAATTTTAAAGATTATCGTAATTGTTGGAAAATTATCCTATCCTAAGCCAAATTTTAGCTCTGTTTCACACATCATGTGTTTGCAGCATAATGGTGCATAAAAGTGCTTTGGCTTTATACAGAAAATAAAGCGATTTGTGGGTTATGGCACATCCTATGTCCTCTGAGAAAAGAAAAAAAAAAGATCAGGAGTGGGTCATTGAGAACTATTTGACTGTCAAACTTAAAATCTAATTTACATGAGGAATCCAAATTCAGTTAGACTTAGAAAGTGGTGCTTATGTGCCTTCATTGTTGATGAATAGATGTATTTTTTGCTGAGTTCAGAGTGTAACATGCAGCAAAAATAGGCTCAGTGGTGAAACTCTGCTTGACATGCTGCTTAAACATACAGTGTGAATACTGCAACTGTTAACATGGGCACTGAAAAGAATATGTACCACTTGCATGCTGCTGACCTGAGATGTGCAAAACAGGTTTTAATCTGAAACCAACTAAAGCAAGTAGTATTTTTTTATTATCTATTTCCTTGTCTAATTTGCATTTGGAAAGCCTCACAAAGAGACATTATATTTACAAAACACACAAATGGACCTTTAATGCATTAATGAACAGTACTGCTAAATAAACAGTGATTATTTTAACCGAATAAGATCATAGACTCCACTAATGTTCTTTTGATTATCCTCAGTCTGATTATAGCATTAAAAACAGTGGCATATCATTACCTCTCTGTGTGGGTTGGAGGAGGCAGAGATTTGGATGCATCTGATGGTCTTTTGCCTGTGCTGGGCAAGATGATATTTTCTCCCTCTGACTTAAGTTTGTCCACAAAGTCATCCACCTCCTTCCCCTTGCCAACCAGTTTAAGTGCTTTACTTGGACCACTGGACCTAAAACAAAAGGGCATTAAAATTGTAGCCTGACACTTTTTTTTAAATACAGGTTAAGGATCACTGTACTCTATTAAGGGTATAGCTGTACCTGACGGGTGCAGGGGTCGGTTTGGGTTTCTCGAGCTCGATCAGCGTGTCTGTGATGATGGATGTGTTGCTGCTGCTCATGCCCGAGCTGCCGAAACCACCGAAGCCCGGTCCCTTCTTTCCACGCTCTGCATCTCGCCGTATCTGCTGAAGTTCTTTAGCCTTCCGTCTCATCTCTGCCTTAGCCTCGCGCTCCTGAGTCTGATGAACAATTGAGTCGTTTAGAGTGAAGAAAAGATGATCGACAGTAAAGTACATCGTAATTACAGCATTTAAATTAATCAAATGTCACCTAAGGGCCCTTGACAGTATGTTATTTATAAAGAGCAAACACATAGTTGGGATTAGGGATGTTTAATTATGAACTCCACACTAAGCACCTCGTTTCATGCATTAGAAACTTATTGATCATCCTCCTTTGCATCTTTTGCTTGTACCTGAGCTATACAAGTCTAGCAGACTGGAAAATTTTCTAGAATGTCATTAAATGCAGTAGACTTTTGGGGAATTGCCAGATTCGTTAATTAGAAGAGGATGGAAGCATACTTTAAGCAACGGATGGCAAAAAAGTTTGCTTTGCTATTTCTCAAGAAATGTGTTTCATACCTCTCTGACAGCGCGGAACACCTTTTCCTCATGAGAGTCCATCTCTGTGAATGTCCGGATCTGGGCCAAGTTGACATTTTCTCTATAACCAAGGGCAACAATCTCATCGAAGGCAAAGATGAGGTCAAAGCAGTGCTCAGAAATCTCACTCTCCTCCAGGACACGACAATATTCAGGAATCTACCAAAATACAAGTAAAATTAACACAAATCAAGTCAGTTTCCTTTCAAAATTCTGATATTAACAGAACAATTTGTATTGAGAAAAGCGCTACAAATTTTTTTAAATTTCTTTTAATTTAATAACCTAAGATGAACACTTCTAAGGTTTTATTTTATAAATGAATTAAAACAAGGTTAAATATTTTACTAATTTCTTCCATTACTTCCATTTTAAGACATATATATATATATATATATGCTACTGTATAAAGTTGTTAATTGGTTAACTAAGTTATCTTACCATATACAGTGAAAAACTGTAAATGGTCATCACAACACTACATGTTATTTTACGCTATCAAGTCAAATTTATGGTTTTTCTATGTAAAAACTATGAATTGCCATGTAATTTACAGTGAAAAACAATAAAAGGACATTCCCCATGGTTATTTGTTTTGTTTTTTTATGGTGGATTTCAGGCAATGAAAAGTGAATACTGATGTGCATCAAGAAGTGATGAAAAACAAAAACAATTTTGTTGTCCATAAAAAGTATTTTATTCCATTGTGTATGTGGTTTCTTTCTTACCACACGTGAGAAGAGACGCAGTGTCTCCAGGTCCTCCAGTATATTACTGTTCTTGGTGGTGACCAGCACCATGTACAGCTTTTCCAGAGGTTGGTAGACGTAGCGGACACTCTCCGTCTCCACAAATGTGTGCTGTTTGCCAGTGTTCATCAATTTGGGAAAAGCGGCCAGCAGACCCTCCACTCGCGTCCGTGTCATCTCCACAAATTGCCGTGACACCAGGGCCTTACCTGCCTTGGTGCAGATTGCTGCTGCCAACAGCACCTGGAGTAGAGTTAGTGAACAAGAATTTTAGGGAGCCATTTCAAAAATGCAGTTGTAATCTTCATAGAGGAACATGCAGAATGCAGTACACTACTTGGATGTGCGGATGGAAAGAGTACACTAAGATTCAATATTAACATTCCTTCCAAGAGCAAAACAGACACAACTTTATTTGGCTCTGATGTTTGCTGTACTTAATTTATAATGTGTTTAACTTGGTATAAACAGTTCTGCATAGAGCCCATTTTTCAGACAGCTATCTGATTTGTTAAAACGGTTCAATTTACACTTGGCCACATAAATGTGTCTCCATAAAACAGATACAAATCCAATCTTTAATTCCCGTGCTATATGCAAATTTAATGGAGTTCATGTCAACGAAAGCAACAGATATGCACTGCCTGCATTTTATTTAACATCAGCTAATTTCTAGATCAAAGACCGCAATAGTGCAGAGAGCGGCATCAGCACTGGTAAGGCCATTTAGTCTCAGTATCTCTTCAGCAAGCCGATGCACAAACTGCCGCAAATGAAACTCATCTGCGGCGATGCGTGTTGCTGCAGAAGTCATATCTGGCTATAACATGTCATATAGCCTTTAACACGCTCTCACACATTTATTTTTTAACATTTGGGGAAGAGTAAAATTTATATTTGGGGTTTCAACAACCAGATGCATTTACACTTGTCCAGTTTCATTTGGAAAGTGTCTCAGATCACCTCCTGAAGTGTTTTGAGTGATCGGATTTAAGGGCATTTAGACCTGGTCTTTTCATGATCGGATAGATATCCAATCTGAGAAAACGCATGAAGTGACCAGGGGCCTCATTTATAAAATGTTGCATAGAAACTAGAGATCGACTGATATATCGATTTACTGATATTTTCCCCGATATTTAAGCATTTTACCATAATCGGATATCGGTTTTGTAATATTGGATTTACCGATAAACGCCGCCATCTTGTGGGTGTTTTTAGAATTGCGCGCAGGATCACCATTACATAAGGTGATGAACCTTATGCATCTGAGGGGAGGGGAGACAACGGCGTGCACGTTTGCTGCTTTGCTGTAATTAGTAAACTTTATTTAACATAACAGCCATTAATACACAAATTAGTGTGTTACATAAATGCCTGAAATGTAGCTAGTTTATGCAGTGTATGTAGTTTAATGTATGTAGTGTATGCAGTTTATGTAGCTATTTCTTAGAGACAAGCTCACAGAGCCACGTAAGATAATCCGTCATGTCCTGTCCCAATAAAGATGTAACTTTGCAAGAATTAAATAATACAGCCATGAATGAGCACGTTGAAAATAAAAGCGCTGAATTGAATTCTCTCTCTGTTGTCTATGCTCATCATTAGTCTCGTGAAGTCATCTCCATTTTGCTGTTCACTCAGTGGGTTGATGCTCAGGAAATGCTCCTCCAGTACGGCCACCGCAACTTTTAACAAGATTCACTTGTTTAAAACACCGTAATTATATAAACATTTACTATATAACCATTAATTCGCTAATAAACATCCAAGTAAACGCAACTCTCTGGAAAATAATTATTTACTATCTCCGCGAGCGATCACAGTTTGAGTATAGTTATGTGTAAATGCATAGATAAACAGCGCTTTGTCAGCAGATATTTCATAATCTAGAACGACAAAAACATTATTAATAATTCTGATATAACATACCAGTTGAGAAATGCAATAAAATACGATGTTGTTTGTTATATTCCAATATTTCAGAGAATATTATTCAGTTATTTAACATTATCCAGCGAATTATTCTTCACTCTTTAGCCTATTAAACAGCTTATAAATCTACTAAAACTGTAGTTTAAAATGAAGTATTACATTTCTGCAAAGTTGATATGACTCCTGTTTCCCCATTTGAAAACATTAGACATTGTACATTTATTTTGCTTATTGTTAACATTAGTGTTGCTGCTGATGCTTTTTATAAATAAAATTATTTTTGTAATATGAAGATTAAAATTAACATGAACGACTACTAATTTTCAACAAAAACAGTTTAGTAACAGTGCACTTTTTTTATTTTTTGGCACTTTCAGACCCCTCTATTTATTGGTGTATAAATAAGATTTGTTATGTTTTGTATGCAAGGAGGGAGTGATTGTTATAAATAAAATGGTTTGTTCAGTTCAGTGGTGTTGTAATCGTGTCAAAAACAGAAGTATAACAGTAAATAAATATCGGTTCTGCATATCGGTTATCGGGCACATAAACACAAATTATCGGTATCGGTATAAAAAAAAAAAAAAAAAAAAAAAAAAATCAATATTGGTCTATCACTAATAGAAACGGTCCTACATTTGATCTTATGATCATTTCTCAACTGTGCGTACGTGTGATTCATAGAACGAACGTATGCACAGAAAACGTGTGTACGCCTACTGACAAGGAAAAGTGCGTACGTCTGCTCAGACCCTGACGTGGCACCAAGCACTTTTATACGTCAAAGACCGCTTTTGTAAATATTTATGCGTACACACACTCTAAGATCAAATCTGTGCATACGCATGCTTTATAAATGAGGCCCCAGGTGTAAAAAGGCTCAGAGGAACTCTGAAAGTGCGCTGCAAACCGCTACAGCAAACATTGACCAACTATTTAAATGTTGATCAGCAAACTCATTGGCTACAGATGCAACAGGATAAACTTGTGCCGTGTTGTTAACGCTGTGACTGTCAGCAGGTTGCGTTAAGGACCCATCAGCTTGTGACATCTACAGTTTCATGACAGAACTTGGTATTTATTTCCATGACTTTTCCAGGAAATAACACTTTTGAAATTCGGTGATATTTCAAGGCTTTTTGGAAACCCTTGTCAGGAGACAGCAAAACTGGCCAAAGTAATTGACAGAATGAATGGGTTCCTTTTATTATCTTCAAGGAATCAAAGGGGTGAAGAGTTATGTGGTCTGTTTTGAGAGACTTTAAATTACACAAACTTCACACTGCATTCATTGAGTGCATTTGACTAGACAGCTGCACACTTCAAAATACTACAATGCAGCCCTCTGTGACCTAAGCTAGTCCACATTACAAAAGACAGACCAATGATTTTGTATGGGATTAAGATATCAACCACTTCCATAAGCATGTCCATAAAACAATTTCACTAAACAATCAGGCAATAAATGACAGCATGTCTATCCATCTACCCTTATTTTCTGTATGTTCCCAAACACCTAAATGGTTCATTCTTCTTTCTGATGCTCTCTGTTCTTGTGAAAATAAAATATTCCAATTCAGTCAAACTTTACAGAAAAGCAAATCCATTCTGTTCCAATTTATCTAAAGACAGGTCAACATGATCTACAAATCAACAAGCTAGCTGCAACTGTTCCCAATTTATACAGACAAAAAAGTCTGAAGCACTGAATTCAACACAATCTGACCACGTCAACAGATGTTACAAATGCGTTAGTTATTTTACACAAAAAGACGTAGAATTAGCCCACATCGTCCTACTGTTATTAATCACAGACTTACACAGCTGATTTGTTACCACAGAAACGTATAATGAGAAGTTGATTGGGAAACTTACAGGCCTACAGTACAGCGAGTATTTGACACTGATGTGGCTCATTTCTCCTTACACTGACAGCACACCTTACTAGCGAGTTTAACACCTCAATAAATGACATTATACGTAGACATTATCACTGAACTAATTTACATTTTAAAATACGTCAATTTCAAAGTTTCTCTCAAATAAATACGCATTTCGAGCAATAAATCAGTCTGCGGTTAATTTCGTTAGCTAGCAGTAACCTCTCATGTAAAAACCGGAACCCGTCGTCAAAATCAGTCGTTTGTCCATAAACGAATAAAGATGAACTCACCATTTTCACGGTTTGATATGTTTTCTGCGTTTAATCTTCTGATCGCCGTTTGTGTGGTTGTATAAATGCTATGTGGAGATAAATAAAACTGTTTGTGTGCAGGGCGGCTCAATATGGCAGAAGTGTAAGCCACGTCTCCAACCGGAAGCAGCTCGTCAGGGGTAAAAGGGCAGCACGACATATGTGGAAGATCCAACATCAGCAGCAGGAGCAACCCAACCCTCACACGATACTAAGAGGTTCCTTTTAAACATACCCATTACTACAATAAATAATTAAATAAATAACACTTTGGTGTTGTGATGTTTATTTAATGACTTATTTTAATATATATATTCACACACACACACACACACACACACACTTTGGTGTTATGATGTCATAATAAAACAGAGACTATAGCAGGATCTCAGTTAATTGTGGATTTCACAAATATTTCCGGGGGGTGGTTGGGTGGGTGTAGTAGTACACCTTTAGCTTAGAAATCATATTTTGTGTCTTTTACCTATTTTACATACAATCAGTAGTATTTCAGTTGACTGATTTCTAATTTAAAATATATTTAAATATGTTTTTATAACGTATGTTTTTACTGTATTTAAACATTTAAAATTAACTTTTAAAACAATTAAAACAACATTTTTTACTTTGTTACATTCTAGTAATTTGATCTGTATACGTGTCTGTATTTACTTTATCTAAACAAGGACACTACATAAACATCCCACAAAGCTCATTCCCCCCCCCCTCCCCAAAAAAAAAAAGGATTCATTTGTCAGACGACTCTTACTTTAAACTGGTTTATAAATATGATTTTCAAATAATTATAAAGATGTCAAAATTGCTTCAAGGCCTTTTTTTTTTTTTTTTTTTTTTTTATAATTACTCAACATTTTGAGACATCATTGTCGTTGGGTTGAAGTATGCGCTGTGTGGCGCTGCTTGACGAGCATGAACACATCTACAGCGTGTTCTTGGCAGACGGAAGTATCTTTCCCGTCTAGGTCACACCTCAGAAATCAGGTCACATGCTGAGTTTGCGGTAGCAGTTGGGCATTTTAGAAGTCAGTCATTCAACCAAAACATTTGTGCAAATGAGTGAAAAATCTTGACGATACAGTTCGGGGAACA
The DNA here is from genome assembly GCA_039654765.1 of Mylopharyngodon piceus. NCBI lineage: Eukaryota > Metazoa > Chordata > Actinopteri > Cypriniformes > Xenocyprididae > Mylopharyngodon > Mylopharyngodon piceus. The sequence goes on from CM077443.1 coordinate 15,588,324, forward strand.
GATCGCTGATGTCTGGAAACGTTTGTATCTCTCAAGTAAGTGAAAAACTACATGGTTTAACGCGAGTGGCATATAGTGATGTTTTATTGGCTCGGTGAACTGCCATTTCAACCGTTCTGTCTTTCTATTGGTGGATGGGAAGAGTTCTGGAGAAGTAGGTGGGTCTAGACACATGTGGACTCAAGAAATAAGGAACTATATGAGATTTTGAAATAGGTTGATTTTTTTTATTTTTTTTTTAATTAAAGGTCTACATTTATCTACGTTTTTTGAGAGTCATACTTCTAATTATGATGACAAGTGCACATTTATGTAACGATCTTTACTTTCTACAGATTAGTTACATGTGAGTCTCAATAAGCATAAAAGTCTCTTAAGTGTAACGTACAGGGCGAATGGCCAAAACCCCTCGTGATTTGACAATGTAATATAAAAATGGTCATTTTTATTAGATGCTTGACTTAATGTGCCTCTCTACAGCTTGCCTCTTTTAGCGTATTCTGTCATAGTGTTTTCTGAACTTCAACGTCCGAATAAGCGTTAGGGGGGAAAAAACAAACTGGGTTAAACGGCCAACATTTATCTGACTCGCAACTGTGTGCGCTGCATCCAGCCTTGGGTTTATCAGCACTGCCCAGAAACACAGGGTGTGGGGAATGCAAGGACACTGTAAAGAAAAAAAAACCTCTCCACCAGTTGTTCATTCATTCAGTCATTCATAAGGCCTTGGATGCAGCACATCATCTTCTGCAGCCTGAACTGTAAAATTGTCCGCAAATAACATGGATGGGCCATTCAAGTATATTAGAGTGAGAGTTTGATGAATCATATTTTGCTATTTACAAGAGCTGAGGTGAGCATTAATATGAAATTTTGTGATATTCTTGTTCCTTTAGGAAGGAAATGGCAAAGTCAGTCGGGTTATTCGCATGGGAACAAGGAAGAGCCAGGTAATGTAATGTTCAGAGTCATTTAGTTATGCTGTGAGATAATTTGTTAATTCATTATTTCATCTTCCTATGAGAGTATTTTCTGCACTTAGTTATAGCCTACAAGATATACAATTTTAGTTATACATTACCTAATAATCTGAAAAGCATTATTTAATGTAATGTTAATAAAATGAATGTTTTTAATGACATGTTCCTTGAAAAAATGTAGCTTTTTTCCCATTGTGGTTCCCTGGGTTGTCCCTGAGTCTGTGCAGTTTGACAACTCTTGACATGGAGCATTTTATTGTTTTTTTCCTTATTGTACGCTCAAATGAAATGATCAGTGGAGTCAGTTAAGTCAAAAATAGAGAAAACATGCAGTATAAATTGAATAGGAAGTATATAGATTTAGATTTTTTTAGTCTGGAACCGTTATAAAGTGAGGGTAGATAACAAAATGGAAATGGGTGTTAACTAGCATGCTTTAATCAGATAGAAACTGTCCCTTAGTGTCACCATAGTGATTGCTGGGAGCAACTGCTAGCATTTAATCATAAAATTTGTTACATTTGTTTCTTAGCATCAGTTAAAATCTTCATTACTCTGAGTATCTTTAAATAATGACTTTGACTTTAAATGTTTAGAGAGCTGCTCTAAGAGAATTTATTCCACATATATTGGTCTGAGGCTTTATGACATTGATGAAATTTAATTTTTGTATCTTGTCTGTGTTTCTCAGCTGGCTCGCATTCAAACAGACAGTGTGGCCAGCACGCTGAAAGAGCTTTATCCAGACGTTCATCTAGAGATAGGTAAGTGAGGAAATTTCGCACGGCATAATTTGTATGAATTCTGTCAACTTTACTTGTATTGCATTTATACACACATACGCACATACATACACACACACACACTACTTTTCATTTTCTTGTCCCCATCCACTCACTGCTTGTCTAAGAACAGAGAGGGATTGTGTTGTGCTGAGAATGTGTAATCTATACCACCGCTTCACTGCTGAATCCTACTGTCTGTGTCAAAAGACATGAATGATGATGTCAGAATTGGAGCCAGTGTGCACAACTGTTCAGCTCTTAACCTTTTTGTATACATGCATTTCAGTTGCCATGTCGACAATTGGGGACAAAATCCTGGACACTGCATTATCAAAGGTAGAAATCCATCTGCAATTTCATGTGTCATTATTATGTTAGGTTTTGTAGTGTCTGTGAAAAGAAATGCCTTTGAACTTTTGTGTGCTGCCCAACTTGTACAAATCCATTATAACTTATCAAATGTGTTTTTTTTTTAGATTGGCGAAAAGAGTCTCTTCACCAAAGAGCTGGAAAATGCCCTTGAGAGAAATGAGTAAGTTTGATCAAAAACTTGGGACTTTGTTAGGACGCTGATACTAATTACATGTTCTCATCTCGGCTTATATGAAGGTTTCCCCTTCATAAACCCTCATTAGAAACCATAAAAAGGCTGTTGTTCAGTTGATTATGCTGTGAAATGCTTTAGATTTTATATATTACATACTTATTATGCTTTCAGTATTATTGATATGACATTTCAAATACCTCAATCTCATTTCCTTTTGGCCATTTTGCTTCAGCAGAACTGCTTTGCTCATATTTACTGTATTCAATAGCTGTTCTAATGGTTAACAACACTCTAAGCAGTTCTCTTAGACTTGTTGATGTGTTTTGTGTAATAAACCTTAATTACGCATGTGATTAAAAAAAAACTTTTATGGTTACACATTGCACAATAGAAAAAAAAATATATTAAAAAAATTAAAAAAAAAAAAATATATTTTATTTTATTATATTTTATACTTTGATTGTATTATTAATATGAATATTTTTTTATTTGTGTTTTGTTTACCAGAGTGGATATTGTGGTTCACTCTCTTAAGGATTTACCTACCTCATTGCCCCCTGGATTTACTATTGGAGCCATTCTTCAGTAAGTACCACAACCTTGACATCTAACAAATATTTATTTTTATTTCCCAATTAATTAATAATTTAATTTAAATTAATTGATAGATTCATTAATTTAAATATTTGTGTTTAATTAATAGTTTATTGTATTTAATTTACATGATTTTTTTAAAGTTAATTTAATAAATGCATATTTATGACTTATAATGACCAGTTAGGTAGTTTGAAAACCTGTTTGAGCTGTGTGTGATATGTTGCGCATTGTTTTGTGAAGGCGGGAAAATCCCCATGATGCAGTGGTGCTTCATCCAAAGAATGCTGGACTTACCCTGGACAGCCTGCCAGAGAAGAGGTGAGCTCTGTGTTCTTTAACAATCTAATCATGCCAAATAAATGTGCAGGCATCCATCCGAGAGAATTTGATTGATGACCCAAATAATGAAGGATGATCAGCAGTTTTCATTGCAATGGCATTTAATTTCAAAATCTACATTCTGTTATAGATGTCATGTTATGACAGCTATATGCTCTTATGTAACCAAAGCTGTCAGAAACATTTTGAAACCTCTCTTTTTCCCCCCAGTGTGATTGGCACAAGTTCACTTCGCAGAGCAGCTCAGCTGAAGAAACGATTTCCTCAACTGGAATTTGAAAATATTGTATCCTGCACTTTCCTTTGCTTTTGAATCTGTGGATGTTTATATATTATTAATGGGAGCAGCTTTATCATTGATTTTGATGGACCGCCAAAGCAAGCAAATATTTCCTGGGTATTTGTTATACCAGCAAGTTTCTATATACTGTATATAGCATTTTAACGGTACTAGAGTCTTCCTCCTTGACTTTACTGCAATAGAGAGGGAACCTAAACACCCGCCTAAAGAAGCTGGATGAAAAGGACGACTATGCTGCCATCATTCTGGCCGCAGCAGGCCTCAAACGTATGGGCTGGGAAAACCGAATCAGTCAAGTATGTTAAAGTCATGACATATATCCAAGAGAAATGAATAATTGAAAAAGAAAAATTGTAGAGCAGGGACTTCTATCTATCGGTTGTTGATTGGATGGAGGCAGATCTGAATGCGAGCTTACAGTAAATTGTTAGAAAGGGGCAAAATGATTAGAGAAGTCCAGCATACATCATCAAAGAGAAGTCTGTCATTTCACTGGAAGATCAAGTTATGACATTTTAATAAAACAATTATGTCAAAAAATAAAAAAGGAAGCATATGCATGAATAGTTCTCAATAAGATCAATAACATGCATTTAGAAAATAGAAATGCATTTTCATTTTCATCTGTGCAGGACCATTTGGAAAGTTAATATTAATCAGATTGGCTTCAGAGTATGACCTCACATTCAATGCTAGCAAAAAAGTCATTTCATATGAGATGTGATATGAGTTTATAACAAGAATGTAATATATTAATAGGAAAACCCATATCTATCCACTATTCTGAATATTGAAGGTCTCTGGTGACTACAGCAGTGTTTATAGTTTTATTTAAATAATGCATTTATTGTAGTTGTTCTATAAATTGCAGATTCTCGGCCCGGAAGATTGCATGTATGCAGTTGGCCAGGTAAGTTTGTAAACGTGTACAATCATTTGTGAATTATGAAATTGCATTAGGTATTGATGCACTAGATTTAAAACGGTAGCAATTTTTTTCCCAGTGTTTATACCCGTCATGCTTTGCACTTATTGTTGTTCATGCGAGAAAAGAAGCAGGTGCAAGCTCAACTGTTAATGCACTTCATAAACACTAAAGGAAACACCTGTGTAACAATCTGTCAACGGCTGCAGCCAAAAAAGTGGCGTATGTTGCTTGAACATAAAAAATAATGCTTCATTTGTGATCACACTGCAGTGAAGACATTGTATACATACTCACTGTAACTTCAGAAATGTGGCACAATGAAAATTCTGTCATCACTCTCATGTTGTTCCAAACCCGTACGACTTTCGTTCATCTTCGGAAAACAAATGAAGATCTTTTTGATGAAATCTGAGAGCTTTCTGTCCCTCCATAGACAGCTACGCAACTGTCACTTTGACCCTTCAAAAAGTTCATAAAGAAATTGTAAAACTAATCCATATAAATCGAGTGGTTTAGTCCAAATTTTCTGAGGAGACTCAATTAATTTATATAATGAACAGGTTTAATTTAGGCTTTATTCACATATAAACATTCAGCTCGCACATCAGTTGTGGTAAACGGAAGCTCAAGCATGTTTGCTTGGCATGTGTGAGAACCAATGAGGTTCATTCTCATGTGTTACGCAGCACTTTTGAGCTTCCGCAAGAGGTTTGTTCTCACACGTCACGCCTGTTTATGTTCGTTGATCAGTGTTTATATGTGAATAAAAGCCTAAATTACATCTGTGTCAGAAAATTTGGACAAAACCGCTCAATTCATATGGATTAGTTTTACGATCTCTTTATGAACTTTTTGAAGCATCAAAGTGTCACTTATGCGTAGCTGTCTATGGAGGGACAGAAAGCTCTCAGATTTCATCAAAAAGAACATTTGTGTACCAAAGATGAACGAATGTCTTACAAGTTTGGAATGACATGAGGGTGAGTAATTAATGATAGAATTTTCATTTTTGGTTGAACTAACCCTTTAACCTACAGAACTGTTTTCTTAATTAAATGTCAGTCATTAAATAAACATAAAATGTGACTTTTGATCAGGGAGCACTGGCAGTGGAAGTCAGAGCACAAGATAAAGATATTCTGGAAATGGTGTCTGTCCTGCACCATCCAGACACAGTGCTGCGGTGCATCTCAGAGAGGGCTTTCCTCAAACAGCTGGTGAGTTCCCTTACATACACACATGAACTAAACTGTCAGTGGATGTGGTTCATATCTAATTAACCATATCCCTGGGCATTCTATGTAGTCCAGCACACAGCTATGTGGTATTAATTCTGCTGTTCATTCATTCTGCTTTCAGGAAGGAGGCTGCAGTGTGCCTGTTGCTGTTCATACAGAAGTGAAAGAGTCCATGGTAAAGAGCATGTTTTTAGGCTACTTCACTCAATGTAAATTGATGGCAGTACAATTCTGAATGAGTGTTGCTGATGTTTGTATAACAGATTAAAATCAGCTCTTTTCTGGTTGCAGTTGTATTTGACTGGAGCAGTTTATAGTTTGGATGGAGCTGATTGCTTGAATGACACTATGCAGACGTGTGTGGAAATAGACAACAAAGTAAGGGCCAAATGTACCTTTATATACACTACTGTTCAAATGTTTATGGTCAGTAAGATTTATTTATTCAGCAATGATGCATTAAATTGATCAATGAAAGTAAAGGAAATATCACAGTTTCCACAAATATATTAAGTAGCACAACTGTTTTCAACATTGAATAAGAAATGTTTCTTGAGCAGCAAATCTGCATATTAAAATGATTTCTAAAGGATCATGTGACACTGAAGGCTGCTGAAAATTCAGCTTTGCCATTACTTAATAATATATTTTTAAAATATATTAAAATAGAAGAGTAATTTAAATAACTTTTTCACAATAGTACTGTTTTTACTGTATTTTAGACCAAAAATATGTAGCTTTGGTGAGCATAAGAGACATGTACCCCAAACTTTTGAACAGTAGTGTTTATCTATAATTTACAGAATTATAAAGTATATTTTTTTACAGCACTATAACCTTTATTCCAACTGGTTTCTATCAGGTGAGTGAGAGCGCACAGGAGTGTGTACACGTTGCAGTCACTGCCAACAATATATCATCATCAGCCCTCGATGCTGCTGAGAAATTGGGGATGGATCTGGCAAATGTTCTCCTTAACAAGGGGGCCAAAGACATTCTCACAACAGCCAGGAAACTTAATGATGCTCGATAACTTTTTTTTTTCTTCTTCACATTTTGTGCACTGGAGTTAGTTGAGACCTATTTTAGGAATCTTTGACATGCTGTTAACTTGATAAACAGTACACTCAACTGTATGATCTATAGCTGAATCTCCAGAGCTTAAGTACAACCATGACTGGGTGAATTATCAAGTCACTTAAGCTACTATACCTCAGTTTAACAATGTGACAACACCAATTTTTCTGTCAGCTGCTCGTTCTCTCACAAGTCACTGAAATTTCGACTGTTTTGACTGCCATCATCTCTCAGGCACAGAATTCTGGAAGAAAATTCATGTTGATAGTCTTCCTCTTCTAATGATCAGGCTGCCTTTATCTATGAACCACATAAAATGAGGTGCTCAAAATGGCTACCTTTTACATCTGGCCATGGTTTTTAATATAGAAATGAGTAGTCTCTAGCAAAATGTTTTTTTATATATGTGTATATCCTTAATTTTCAAAACATACGCATTTTATCACTGTGGAATACTATAAAACTAATCAGGATTGAGATGCTAAGATGTGATTTCGTAAGTGTTTGGGTTCTATGTAAGATTTTTATCGGCAAAATATTCAGTTTAAAAAGTTTACTTAAGTTAAAAGATTAATTAGAATGTATATATTTTTGTTAAAGAAGACGCCATAATGTGCCTTATGAACATGCTGAATTGTAAAATGAATTAACCATAGCAAATCACTTTGATCAGCAATGTTAATGTTTTCTGTAACTATCAAAACGAGAAAAACACGTGAATAAAGATTATTATTAATATCAATGTTGTTTATTTTTTTTCCCGCCGATCACAAGCAGCATCAACCGGTACTATTGTTCATAAGAAAACACAAACTCATATATATAAAAAGACAATTTAATACGTAAAAAGGCAACTCAATAATACTGGCTACATTACATTCAGACATGGAACTGGCTCTTTTCAGACGAGTGGGGTGGCCCTTAAAAGGGCCTTTGGGTCATTTATCTCAGAACATCGCAGCTTTTAATACTCCTGTGACTGGGACGAACCCTTCTTTCCAGATTTGCCAGAGCTGGCAACAGCCTGGCCAGTTTTCTTGGGCAGAAGGACGGCCTGGATGTTGGGGAGAACACCACCCTGGGCGATGGTCACTCCACCGAGCAGTTTGTTCAGCTCCTCATCGTTACGGACGGCCAACTGAAGATGACGAGGAATGATACGAGTCTTCTTGTTGTCCCTTGCAGCGTTTCCTGCCAACTCGAGAATCTCAGCGGTAAGGTACTCGAGGACTGCAGCCAGGTACACGGGAGCACCAGCACCTACTCTTTCAGCATAGTTGCCTTTTCGCAGAAGACGATGCACACGGCCAACGGGGAACTGAAGACCAGCACGGGAGCTGCGAGTCTTGGCCTTGGCGCGGGCTTTTCCACCGGTTTTACCTCTTCCAGACATGTTGTTCGAGAATCTTCTTTCTTCAGTTTGTACAAGAAATCAGTGAAACGTTCTGTGGAGTTGCTGCAGTATTTAAGGACTGACTGAACTAGGGTTGTATAGTCCCGCCCACCATTGTGATTGGTTAAGCGCAGTGAAGAACAGGCCTGATTGGCTGGTAGAGGCAACCTTAGAGCGGATGTGATCTCCTATTGGCTTGAACTTGCTGTGCATAAACAGCTCAAACTAACGAACCTATCCGAGTGCATCGAAATGTGCGCGAGCTGATTGATTCGTACGGTTCGTCTGCGCCACCAGTGGTCTTTTGTTTTGTCAATCAAATTTGGGCGGTAAATTCAAACCAATTGGACATATTCCCTCTGAATTTTAACACAGTTTGGCGCAAAATCATTCGGAAATGATTAATTATCGTTTAAACCCCCTCACAATTCTCATTTATTGTGACGTTTTGTATAATATATATATATATATGCGCCATTTTTTCCCTTTTCAAGTCATGTTAGAACATTTTTGGGGGGGGAAGAAAAGGAAGAGGAATGGATTTTCAAAAATAATTTATTCAGAATAAATTAACCAAATTAACCACAATAATATAAAGCTCTGAATACCTCAAATGGCCCACTTCGTTTTAGATTGTTCGCTGTTATCATAACATTCTGGACATTTTTCAGGCGTTATGCTCCAGGAATTACACCGACCATAGCAAACAAACGCCCTGTCATTGATTCATGAACTGCGAGTTGTTGAATTGTTAACATGTTTTTCTGTAGATATTAGTTTTGTTTAACAACCAACTGTATTCTTTTCAGAGCGCTGATTATTTCAAATAAATATGATAGAACCAAAGGATGAAAATATGCACCGATTCGTACAGGGATGGGGGAGGGATCATAGGGAGGGATACGGCAAGAGCGACTCCTTAAAGGGATAGTTCACCCAAAATGAGATTTTAGTATTGCATTTCTCTCTATAACTTACTTTCGTGCAGATAAACAGCATCGGTCATCATCTTTGATCCATACAATGAAAGTGAATGGTGAAGGTTAATGATGATAGAATTTTGAGTGTGAACTATTCCTTTACCACGAATTACTAGGTTACATTACTAGAAAATAATAAAATATTCTGTTCAATATGATAATAAAAGCTATCTATGATATTACGACGAATAAGATTCACTTGTGTTTAAGAAAAGCACGTGCGGATGCCGGTTCCTCTGGATTTATTGCAACTAAATGAATTCAGGAGACGATACGCGGTTGTAGGTTACTGGGGCAGCGTATGTTTTGTTCAAGAAGCCATCTCTGAGAGAAAAAAAAATAGATTAAACATATTTTTACCTTTTTTATAGTATCCCCTGAGGTTTGTTTTCACTTGGACCCTGAAAAAGCACTTTTCCCACTGCAGATTCAGCCTGATGTAGCTCAAGAGGTTGTAGATTTACAATAATTTGTGGAATAATTTATAAATATACACAAATGCAGTTTTTTTTTCCTGTAGTGTATCCCTTTTGTCATATGAAGGGCTCATACTTTACAACCAAAACACACAAACGTAATTTAGTGAGATATGCCTACAGTAACTTATGAACGTTTCCGTTTCCTAAAACAAATAAAAAACATAATTATAAAAGATTATTAAGCCACAATGAAAGTCAAACGTACCACTATTTGAAAACAGGGCATAATATCCCTTGATCTAATGCTATAGAAACAGCAAAACGAGAACAAAGTTCACAGCATGTCTTAGCATATCACTCATGAAATACTCCTAATGAGCTCAGGAGAAATAAATCAGCGCCGATAACAGTAAACAATACACAAACATGATAAAAAAAAACGACAGAAATAGAGCTCCCCGCATTGTAAACAATCAGATTAAGATTCAAAGTGCAACTGATGAAGTAAAATAAATAAGAAAAACAACACATAGCGACAGTGTTGGAGGCATCAATAGTCATTGTCTAGGTCGCCCCCTTGTGCTCAATAACCGCATGACACTCCCGTCCATTTTGAGTTTCTCGAGTTTGTTCGCCCATAATCATCCACAAAGCAGCCTTTCCCCCCGTTTTACCAAATTAATTAGATTAACAATGCATCCATAAATGGTCAAATCCTTTTATTTTCCACATTTAATGTCGTTTTCCATCCTGAAAAGCTGTAATCGTAGGTGAAGGATGACGTTCCAGGCGAGAGAACACCAAAGCAAGGCTGGCTTCCTGGGTACAGTATGGTCTGAATGACGTTACCCCCCAAAGTTTGTGGACAATCAGTATATAACATAAATAACTTTTCACACTCCTTTGACTGGTGCCTGCACCGTCTCTTTCTCGCTCTTCCTTCCTCTGTATTTCTCCTTTAGTTATCTGTAGTGCTGGACCCTCCATTGGCTGTGCTAGATTTGCCCTTAGTCTTGGACGAGCGGAACGAGAAGCGTTTGATGAGACGGCGGGAGAAGCTTCCAGACTTCTTACGGCTGGTGGAGGAGCAGGAGGCTGTGGAGGAGTCATTGCCCAGGTTGGAAACATCCTCATGGGACTGACTGAAACTGGGGTCTTTTTCTCTGTTTTTCCTTCGGAATAGTAGCTTGGTGCCACTGCGGAGGAATCCCACTGAAACAGAGCATGCATGCACATAAATAAAAAAGAAAGAAGAAATACATTATCCTTATACTGTAATATTTTCCTTATACTGTATTGTAATCAGAATGGTGCAGGGATGAAGTCAATGCCCTTAAAGGGATAGTTCACCCAAAATTGAAAATTCTGTCATTAATTGCTCACCCTCATGTCGTTCCAAACCTGTAAGACATTCATTCACCTTTGGTACACAAATGAAGTTCTTTTTGATGAAATCTGAGAGCTTTCTGTCCCTCCATAGACAGCTACGCAACTGACACTTCAAAACCGATGCTTCAAAAAGTTCATAAAGAGATTGTAAAACTAATCCATATGAACTGAGTGGTTTAGTCCAAATTTTCTGAACAGACTCGATTGCTTTGATCTAATTTAGGCTTTTATTCACAAATAAACATTGATCAGTGAACATAAACAGAAGCTCAATGCACCTGATTGATGCGCGAGAACAAATCTCTTGCTGAAGCTCAAATGTGCTGAGTAACACATGAGAATGAACCTCATTTGTTCTCACACATCAAGCAAACATGCTTGAGCTTCTGTTTACCACAACTGATGTGTGAGTTGATGAAAGGTTATGTGAATAAAAGCCTAAATTCAAGCTGTTCATCATATAAAATGATCGTGTCTCATCAGAAAAATTGGACTAAACCGCTCAATGATTATGGATTAGTTTTATGATCTCTTTATGAACTTTTTGAGGCATCAAAGTGTCAGTTATGCGTATCTGTCTATGGAGGGACAGAAAGCTCTCAGATTTCATCGAAAAGATCTTCATTTGTGTACCAAAGATGAACGAAAGTCTTACGGGTGTGGAACGACATGAGGGTGAGTAATTAATGACAGCATTTTCATTTTTGGGTGAACTATCCCTTTAAAACTAATTCACCACTGGTTTCCCTCAAGATTTTCCTATGGCTTTTTGCCGTGAGTGAAATAAGGTCTGTGGTAAACATAACTTGATGATACTTGAACGTTTTGTTCTACAGCATAAATTACACACACCCATATCAAAAATGAGAATTTTGAAGCCATTTCTAATAAGTAACTAGATAAGAATGTTTGGGGTGTGAGTGCGTGCAATTTATGAAAATCTCAAGGGGACCAGTGGCGAATTAGTCTTCTAGGTTTTGACGTCATCCCTGCACCATTCTATGAGCACAAATTGTAATTGCTGCCTAACGTGTTCGTTGTGTCTGCTTAAAGGGATAGTTCACCTAAAAATGAAGATTCTGTCATCAGTTACTCACCCATAAGACTTTCGTTCATCTTCAAAACACAGAGATATTTTTTATGAAATTAAATTGATTTAATTAATTAAATTGATTTCTGTCTGTCTACTGAAAGTCTATTCACCCTAAACTCTGATGCTTCAAAATGTTCATAAGGAGATCTGTGAATAAAAGCCTAAATTAAATCTGTTCATCATATAAAGCGATCATGTCTCTTCAGAAGACTTGGATTAAACCGCTCGATTCATATGGATTTATTTTATAAATGTTTCGAGCACCAGGGTTTTGGGTGAAAAGACTTCAGTAGACGGACAAAAATCTCTCAATATTATATTAAAAATATCCAAAATTTGTGTTTCAAAGATGAACGAGATGGGTTTGGAACAACATGAGAGTAAATGATGACATAATTTTCATTTTTGGGAGAACTATCCCTTTAACTGAATACATGATGTTAATTAACTACATTATGTATTGTATTATAGGTGTATATTACTGCCATGTGGACATTACTTTGACATACACATCTCTGGCTGATAACTAAATACTTTCTAAATTGTAACACTGAGACAAGCATTTTCTGTACAGCTGCTTTGAAACAATATGCATTGTGAAAAGTGCTAATAAACTCGAAATTAATTTCATAATAAATACATCAAAGGAAAAGACATTACAGAGAAATTCACACCTTTGTGGTCCTTGAGACTACGAGTCTCCAGCGCTCCTGTCGATCCCGTCTCCGACTCCACGTCATCCACGGACGGTCGCTCTGATGCGTCAGACGGTGTGGTCTCGTCTGCTTCCTGATGTGCGGATGCTCCTTGGTGGTTTGGGGGTCCGCTGGGAGAATGCGCCCCCTGTAGGGCTGCATCCATGGCTGCAGCATAGCCAACTGATAAGGCTGAGTCATCCTCAGTAATGGGGACCTGTGGGAAGGACAGAAAATTAGTTTTAATATAGTGTTCCTCATGTACATGTCCTGCAGGCACAGCTGGGGAAGACAACATCTCAGCAGTGTGTTTGCAAAAGCGGCTCCGCTGTCAGCCTTTCTGTGAACCCTGTTTGTTCAGACAGTGAATTTGAAACTTCAAACTGTTCGACAGCCAGGTGAGGGCCAGTATGTTCTGATGATATATGAAATGAGATATGAGACGACTGAGCTTACCATGACATTTAGATTTACAAACTTATAGATTACAATGTTTAAAAGGAAGTTAACATTAGTTAAATGTAATCTTTCAAGTGTTATAACAGAATAGAGGTTACGTTAGTCACAATTAAATCCTAGTCAAAAGGAGTCCTGATGAGTGTTACATCAACATTATGTGAAGGAAAGAGAAGACTAAAAAAACATTACCCTGGGAAAAGAGACTGTTCTCATGATTGTTTCCCTAGACGCTTGCCTCATTGTAACCAAGATGTTTTTATGACACTGTATGTCACCAATGTCTGTTTACCAATGTTCAGACTTACCTTTGACACCCCAGATATGATGAGAGTGCTGCGTTTTGTAGGCGTCTTCTTGGGTACCTTACTGGCCGACTCGGTCAGCTGCCGAATGGCCGTTTCTGCTACGGGATCCAGCCCATTAGGGAGGGTGCCTTCTGCTTAGGAATAGCACACAGACACAAACACAACAGGATCACAAACTTGCCCCTAATTTTGTTCAAATGACACTGTGAAAATAATAATGTAACAATAAATAATGTTCACATAAAGTATTATAATATATAAAATGTATAATAAATGTGTTACTTTATTTTGTGAACTTGTAACTGATAATTTAATACACAATTAATTAAATACATGATTATAAAGATGTACATTACCGTTCAAAAGTTTGGATTAATAAATGTTTTTGAAAGGCGTTGCTTATTCTCAACAAGGCTGGATTTATTTGATCAAAAATACAGTAAAAATAATAATATTGTGAAATATTATTACGATTTAAAAAAAACTGTTTTCTATTGTAATATATTTTAAAATATAATTTATTCCTGTGAGCAAAGCTGAATTTTCAGGAGCCATTAATCCAGTCTTCAGTGTCACACGATCCTTCAGAAATCATTCTAATATGCGGATTTGCTGTTCAAGAAAAAATTATTATGATTATCAATGTTGAAAACAGTTGTGCTGCTTAATATTTTTGTAAAAACTTTTTCAAAGAACAGCAATAATTTGAAATAGAAAACTTTTGTAACATTATGAATGTTTTTACTGTCACTTTTAATCTATTTAATGTGTCCTTGATGAATAAAAGTACTCATTTCTTTAAAAAAAAAAATTAATTAACTTTTGAACTATAGTGTGAATTATCTTAAAATGCTAATCTTAATGTGAAGCTCACTGCTGGGGGTGGGACTGGCACTGGTGCTGGTGCTCTGCATGCTGTTTGTGAGCACGCTGGGAGTCTTTTCAGTCACCTCCACCTTTGAGGGAGAACTAGACGGAGAGTCTCCTGCAGTTACAGAGAAGGAAACAAGATAGGGTGAAATTGCCAAGTCACTTCTGTGGTACTGGATGATGCAGACAGAACGGCATATGTGTTCTCAGTGTTTCGGAGTAAGGTGGCCTTTACCTAGTTTGCGGTCCAGTTTTAGTCGTGACTGGATGGTGGTTACTGTGGTGACAATGGTACCATCGGGCATGATGGTGCGGTCCACGTCCACCTTCTTCGAGGGAGTGACTGAGGACCGCAGAGGAGTCGCGTTCTGACATACACGCAAATCACTGGACTCCAAATACAACAGCTATGGATGCAGAAACATAAGATCATTAGATTAAACAATCATTTTTAAAAGATATATGTAACTACTACAGTATTAGGGTTAGTACAGCCACAGATGTCTTTAAACAATGACCAATTCATGACATTTCTGAGCTTTACTTTGCTTATATGTTCACAAACAAACACAATGGATATACAGAGTGTTTAAGTATTGTTCATGTGTACCTAAGATCATGTGTGTAACAAGTACAGTGTGAATTAAAGTACTAGGTTAAATAAAGAAATAACCCAGTTATCAAGTTAATCAGAGACAAGGTGAGCGTTCAGTTCACAAGGCAGACCACTGTAATAAGATATGTTTTCTTTTAAATAATTCACATTGACATTTAGAACAGGGACTTATCACTGTGTTCAGAAAAGTGAACACAAGGCTGGTGGAAGCCTTAATCAGTAACACTGACACTCCGAACACTGTATTATCATGCTAAATCATGCTATCCATATGCATACTTTATATATGAGAATTATGTAGTGATAAATAAAATCTATCAATCTATCAATCTATCTATCTATCTATCTATCTATCTATCTATCTATCAATTGGGGTAAATAGGGTTAATTATTTCAAAATAAATAACTTTTTGTTCAGCAAGGCATATTAAATTGATGAAAAGTGACAGTAAAGACATTTATAATGTTATAAAAGATTTATTTTTCAAATGATTGCTGTTCTTTTGAACTGTCTATTCATCATGAATCCTAAAAAATGTATCAATGTTTAAACAAAAATATTAAGCAGCACAACTGTTGAACATTGATAAAAATGAGAAATGTTTCTTAAGCACCAAATCAACATATTAGAATGATTTCTGAAGGATCATGTGACACTAAAGACTGGAGTAATGGATGCTGAAAATTCAGCTTTGCCATCACAGAAATAAATTACTTTTTAAAATACTAAAATAGAAAAGTATTTTTTTTTTTTAATTGTAATAATATTTCACAATATTACTCTTTTTACAGTATTTTTGATCAAATAAATGCAGCCTTGGTGAGTGACTTCCTTCAAAAACATTTAAAAATCTTACAGACTCCAAACTTTTGAAAGGTAGTCTGTATAAAATACAAAATCAATCTGAATTCCACTTTAAGTTGCCCTCACCTCTAATGTTACGATAGCAGTTGGAGCCAGACCATGACCCGGAGCGATGGACAGTTTGTGTTGTCCATTAGGAATTCTTTTAGAGAGATCCAGTGGTAAGGAAGCACGACCAGGCAGAAACTCTGTCAGCCAGGAAAAAGAAACCAAATCATTTGTCAAGTGAATTAAAAAAACAAAACAAAACAAAAAAAAACTCACAGACAAGTATATCATGCAGTGAATACAAAAACAGACAGAATGGAAAATATCAGTCTTTATTCATTCATCAGACCATCTGATATCAATAGATAATCTTGGATAAACTATTGATGATAGGCACTGAAAAGTGACTCACGTTCTCCTTTGCTGTTTTTCTCCACAAGTCTTACTTTGAGTTCTTTGGTTTCTGGTCCTACATCCCTAATATATAACAACATGCTTAGATTTATCACAAGTAAATAAAGATACACACAAAACTTGCATTTTTGTAATACTGAATATAGTAGATGGAGTGATATATTTGTATTATTAACAGAATTAATTGTCTTTTGGCAGTTGTAACTGGATTTTAGGTTATGAAATGACTGTATACTATCAGTATTGTGGTAGACTAAATATCCCCTTTGGCCCCACAGCAGTAATCTGTACGCTGGCTATGAGAATTAAATCGGCCATTCTGGTAATTGGTATCACAAGAAATAGTGATGTGTTGGGAATGGCTGTAATTAAATGTGCTAAATAGTTCTTTGTTTCTTTGGGAGTTGGCTGCATAAATTCACAGAGCAATTGGTGGAGCTGCTCACAGCTTGACACCTTCATTCATGACAGAAGGGCTGCCATTATAAAACAGACTTTGATGAAAACACTCCATTGTGTAAAACAGAAATGGTGAAGTTGACCTTTGAATGTAAGGTGTTAGAAAATCCCATTGGATTATCAGTCTAGTTCTGCAGCACAGAGTTAAATTAAAAAAGTACCCGTAAGAACAAAAATGACCTTGTCTAATAGAACATGACATTATAAGAAACATTTCCTTGTAACATTTCCTAAGTGTCAAACATGTCGACACCCCACTCTGAAGCTTTCATTTCACTCTATCCATTTAGTTTCAGTCTTTATGTTGATCTATATCTAAGTGTGCTTACAGTGTAAAGTCATCAGTCCAGTGCAGGGCTGCTCCAGGACTGGGGGAAGGAGTAAGGAAGCCGGTTCTTCGTTCAATGGAAGGAGTGTCCAGACTCAGCACACAACAAAGCTCTCCTAGATGAGTCTGACATCCTGGAAAAGAAATCACTTATGAAAAAAATAACCTTCACCATAAACTGCTCAAATCTAGAGTTCTGTCTGTCTCTCTGTCGAATAATTATGTCGAATAATTAACTCGATTAATCACACATTTTTTCTGTATTTAATCGCGATTAATTGCAATTACAAACACTTATGTTATATACGTTTTTAATATATTTTATAATGTAATCATTTCACAGTTAATCTCCAAATTAAAACAACATAAAGAAACAACATAAAGACAGTATATTTTAAATACTTATTTAATGGCATACTTTTTATGAATGAAGGCCAGTATCACTGATACTAATACAGCAAAAAATTTATTTTTTCCCCAATTTTAAACATGAATTATAGCCATTTAACATTACACTGTAATTGAAAGCTATCTTTTTTTTTTTTTTTTTTTTACATTTATTAGGCTTCAAAAATATAACAACTTTTAATTTAAGTGAACTTAGAAAAATCCTCACATAAACCTCCACCTGTGCCCTTCCTACCTGTCTAACAGATAGGTAAAATACAGAAATTGAATAAAGTTACCAAACAGTTAATGTGTTAATGTACATAATTTATAGCCTAAATTAAATATAGATTAATCATTAGTTCTTTAGTCAAGAGCAGTGAGTTTAATTACCTTTGTTCTTTGATTATCTTCAATGACAGGCGGCATTAGTGGTTGCTGTCACTTTAAGAGCTGCCGCTGCTGCACATGACGCGAATCTCACACGCGTCCCACTTTCTCACAACTCTTTACTTTCGTTTAAGACTTTATTTAACTCATTCAAGCCTGCTCTAATGAGGATACGCGACAAAACGGACATTTTGGGCATTATTGTGTGTGTGTTACTGCTCGTTCAAGCGTGACAGAGAACTCGATTCTGGCGCGCCGTTCCACGCACACGATACTGGCGTGCGTTTTTCTGTGCGTTGTGTGTGTGACAGGACATTCACAAACAGGACATTTGGCGCGCTTAAATGGTTTAAAAGCATTTGCAAGAAAAAGAGCGTGATCATATATTGTAACGCTAGCCAAAGGATGACAGGAAAAACGGATGCTGCGTTAATTGCGTTAAATATTTTAACGTTGTTAACGTTGACAGCACTAATTATATATATATAAAAAAATATTATATTATATTATAGTATTTTTTTATACACACACATATATAGAAATATACTCTGCCAAATATAAACACCACACAATATATACACAATACCAAAAGTTTGTGGTCAGAAAGATTTTTTGTTGTTGTTGTTGAAGGAAATGTAAACTTTTATTATTCATATAATTGATCAAAAGTGACAGAAAAGACATTTAAAGTGTTACAAAGATTTCCATTTTAAATAAATGCTGTTTTGAATTTTCTATTCAAAGAATCCTGAAAAAGTATCAGTAAAATTTCTCCTTTTGTGGTCCAGAAAAAAAATGGCATACTGCATTAGAACAACACCAGGATGAATAAATGATGACTTAATGTTCATTTTAGGGCAAACTATCCCTTTAAAATAGAAAACAGTGATTTTAAATTGTAATAATATTTCACAGTTTTACTGTTTTACTGTATTTTAATCAAATAAATGCAGGCTGCATAAGCATAAGAGACTTCTTTTAAAAAATCTTCCCAACCCCAAACTTTAATAACTCTTGTTATGTGAAGTCCCACAGGAAACACATCCGACTGGTGTCAAGTAAACATAAAACTAGCCTAAATCAACAAGACCAATTAGTCAACTAGCCATTCAGGCAAGTAGTTGATTTTGAAAATATGCAGTATGATGACACATCCTTAGTTCTAACAAAAATTAAGAATTTAATAGGAATTTTCATAATTAAGAAATTTGAAAATAATGATCTTTGTGCCATTTAGTCAATCTGACAATCACATTTTTATACCTTTCTTGACATCGGTTGCTTTGAGTTGGTGCACCAAAATCCGCCGTACAGGCGTGCTCTGAGATGGAGAGTTCAGACCACCGATCTGCTTCTCCCTGGGAAACTATAACAATAGGAAATGTGAATGTTTTGAAAGTCACGTTTTATTGAGTTTTCCTTTCTCATTGTTGTTGACTTTAAATGCATGTCTTGTATGTTTTGTACTGATAAGGATGTCATACATCCCTACATGTAATACGTCAAACACACCCAACCAAAACATACAAAATCCACATGGATCTGTCATAGTGTTCAGTACAGTTCCAAATGCTCACCACACACTAACCCCTACTGTGTGATATAGCAATCGATACTGGTATTTTTACCGCAGGACTTGATACACAGGCCCTTAGGTTGAGGATCATGGCAGGGTGTGTTGTGTACAGTGTGTCCTCCACCAGAGCTGCAATCATATCACTGTCCACCTCCCCATCAGAGCCCTAAAGACAAAAACAATGATTTCAGTTTATCTGCATACTTGTGAAAGTAATTTCTTCTTGTACCATTTACAAATTGCAATACATCAAAAGCTGAAGGGAACATGAGCTATGTGACCAAAATGACTCCTTTACCTCTTTCTGGACTCTTTGGCATGATTTTACGGTTAAAGAGAGATGAGGTTGCCTGGAAAAAGTCCAGGACACAAGAAGACCCTCTTCCTCCACTTCCTCAAGACAGACCTGCA
This sequence comes from Mylopharyngodon piceus, assembly GCA_039654765.1. Taxonomy (NCBI): domain Eukaryota; kingdom Metazoa; phylum Chordata; class Actinopteri; order Cypriniformes; family Xenocyprididae; genus Mylopharyngodon; species Mylopharyngodon piceus. The sequence continues at coordinate 15,608,153 of CM077443.1, forward strand.
ACTACAGCAGCCCATACAGAACATTTTAACTCCTATTTCACACTCAATTTGCAAAAGTAATATATTCATCGATGGCTGCTTCATTTTTTTTACCACCCAGAGATGAAACATTAAACTGTGGCACTGCGCATCAAGTGGCGTCATTAGTTTGAGATGAGTATCGCATGCAATATTCATAGCCACCAAACCTCACAATCTACATTAAGCTATTGAGATGGAAAAAAATTGGCAAACTGAGAAGCTCATTCATTTGAGCAGTGGCAGGAGACGTCAGACTAATGAAAGCTGTGTGTGCAGCTATGCAGACTGATGCAAACTTACAGATGCAAATCCATTTCATTTGTATTTTACCTGGGCTTGCATGGGCTTCATCGTGATCTGGTAGGTATCCATGGAAACAGCTGCAGGTGACTGCTGAGTGACAGTCACGGGGAACGTTACGGTGTTGACCGAACAATTGCACTGCAGGACCTGGAAGAGGTTGAGGCAATGATTGACAAATAATGACTGAGGGGGACAACATGGTATCTTCTAAAAAACACACACACAGCCACAAAAAACATACTCAAACGCTTTGACAGACAAAATATATATTGAATGCAACTTGATAGGATGGACACATTCACCCTGATTAAAGAGTTTGTGTGTTTAAAAACATATTGATAAAAAAAAATTATAGCATGCACACATAATGTCTGAGCTGATCTACTAACATACACGACTGAGGTTTGTATCTGTCAAATGAGCTAAAGTACTTCTCAGTGTTTCTTTTAATGGATCCATTCACATGCAAAATAAAGGGTGGTGTTAATCCAAATATATTAAATATGCCTAAATGTCAATTATTTGAAATTATATAATATTATATATATATATACACACACACACACACACACACACACTAGAACACAAAATAATATCTTAATAAATCATATTTAGTCCTAAATTCACACCATAAAATATGACAAATCATATTATAAATACGAAGACACACACATTTATATACACTACTGTTCAAAGGTTTAGGGTCATGAGATTTTTTAATGTTTTTTAAAAAGAAGTCTCTTATGCTCATTAATGCTACATGTATTTGATAAAAAATACAGTAAAAACAATAATATTGTGAAATATTATTACAATTTAAAATAATTTTTCTAATTTATTACATTTTAAAATGTAATTTTATTTCTGTAATGGCAAAGCTGAATTTTCAGCATCATTACTTCATAGTCTTCAGTGTCACATGATCCTTCAGAAATCATTCTAATATGCTGATTTAGTGCTCAAGAAACATTTCTTATTATTATCATTGTTGAAAACAGTAGTGCTGCTTAATATTTTAACCAACAATACACCTATTTAGGGGTGGGCAATATTCTGATAGACACGATTAACTGGTGGAATTTGTCAACCAGTACAGATTTTGGACTATCGTCTGATGTCATAAAAATATATCTGATTAGATATATATTGTTATCGTGAAAAAAGATTTTGGTCATATCGCCCACCCGCTACACCCATTTTTTTGTTAGATTGCACAAACATATTAGTAACCTTTATTTAGTGTTTTAGTAACTAAGGGCTTACCATGCTGCGCACTGATTGGTCGGTGCAAGTCACACGGTCAATGGATGCAGAACTTGGGAGCTGAAGACTGTCATCAAAGGTGATTTGAATGGAGCTCTGAATAGAAATGAAGATTGTCAGTTAGTTCATCTGCACATTAATCAGCGAAGAAAAGGAGCTTCTGGGTGCAATCACTCTTCAGATATGTCTCCCGGGCTAAATGTCTGTTTGCATGTTTATATTGAGCAGCTAGATGATAGTGCATCCATAAATCTTCACAGCTTCAAAACAGAAATCCCAGCCACTTAGGGATAAAGTAGCATGATAAACAGGCAAAGGAAGCACTGCAATAACATCTGCTTTACTTTCTCCGCAATGCATCTCTTGCAATTATATAAAGTGCAACTGAAGGGAAAAAAATAAAAAATAAAACAGAAAACTGCTCATTTTAATTAAAAGCTGCATAAATCAATGAGCAGTGAAAGTGGGTGGAAATATAAAACAATCATCATTCCAGTTGAGCTAAGGAGAAAACAGGTTATTCTATCATTTAATAAAGAGTGTGCTCATGTTTGGGACATTGAGTACTTAGTTACAGCGATTAATACAAACAACATACATTCTGTCTCTTTAAAAACATTGGTCAGCGAATAGCATACTCAGGATATGACATCATTCTGTCCAGGCGAACGTGGCAGACTGCCATGATGATAAGCTGCCAATGTACCTATTTGAGCCAGACTTCCACAGTTTGCAAGTGGAGATCACGCAACAAACATTGCATGCCAGGACTCCAGGTAGAAACATACTAATCTAATAAAAGCTTGTAAAACACCCAAATTTAAAGATCATGATGAAACCAATGGCCTCTCATCACACTAAAAGGAAACCTCTGTCAATGAAAGGATATTGCAGCAAGGCAGAAACCTTGGCCAAGCAGGATTGGCAAGAGAGAAGTGTGGTAATGGAAATGACTGAGCATAACCACAACACTGTGTGGAGAACAATGACTTCTGCTGTGGCTGTTGCTGTCACTGATGGACATAACATGAAAAACTGGACAGGAAAAGCCTTCTGCTTATATCATTTCATGTGTTGTAAGACAAGATGAGGGTGTGTAAATAATTAGGTTTTTCATCATCACAATTGACATGACTGATCCTCTAAATAGAAGATGCCATAATGAATCTGTCACATCAAGAGAATAAAAGACGCTAAAAATGACGAGCCTAATGCACGAGAGAGACATCATCCGGAAGCCTGTATATTTTAAATATGCATTTAATGCCACCTTTTTACTAAGTTCTATAATTGAAAGCCATCATTTTTAACATTTAATGGGCCTTAAAAAAAATATAACAACTTCTTATTTAAGTGAACTTAAAATTCACATAAACTATAAATTGCATATGTATAAATTAAATATAGATTAGTCTTTATTAAAGCTACAAAAGTTACTCATTCAAGAGCAGTGAGTAATTTTCTCTTTTTATTTTGTTCTTTGATTAACATTAATGACAGACTGCAATAGGTATATTAGGCTGCTGTCACTTTAAGACGTGACGAACATGATGCGAATCTGACACGGATCTGACACTCTTTACATTTATTTAAAGGGTTAGTTCACCCAAAAATGAAAATAATGTCATTAATTACTCACCCTCATGTCGTTCTACACCCGTAAGTACTTTTCAACAATATCTAGTGATGGGCAATTTCAAAACAGTGCTTCGAATCTTGTTTCGAATCACCCTTTTCTGAACTAACCCTTTAAGACTTTTTACATTAATTTAAGACTTTTAACTCATTTAAGACTGTGCTTACAAGGATACTTGCCAAAAATGGGCATTTTGACAATTTCATGTTTTCGGATGCCGAAATAAATAAAGAAATATTTTTAACGTGTTAAACTGAAAAAGATTAATCACAGAATTAATGTGTTAAATTTGACAGCCCTACTTATTACACAAAGAATATTTACTTTACTACTTTTTGCATAATTTCACAATATTACTGCTAGATTAAAAAAGTTAAAATAAAAAAAGTAATATTTCCATAATTCTCAAATTTCATGCTAAGCATGCGCTTCAGTATCCAAGCAGTGATGATGTATCCTGTAAGTTAGCATCATCCTGGTTCCCTTGACAAAAAGCCAATTGGATTTTTTTCACTGGCTTTTGGATTATTGCAGAAAATAAGTTCTGTGACCAACAACGTTTATGATTCTTACATGTTTTTTTTTTTTCCATCAAGATAATCTTCACAAATGAACACAACTTTTATGAATAATGAAGCCTAAATAATTGGCAGAAGTAAAAAGCTAAAGTTAGGCTATAACTTTAATAAACTACACCACAGTTGCATGACTTCAACTGCAACATCACCACCACTAAGCTTCTGACAACTCTATCAAGCTGTATTTAAAATCTACAAGCTGGAAAGTTTGAGTTAGTTTGCAAGGGCGTGAGTGTAAACAACATGGCTGTAAAAGTGGACAAGTGAGTAGATGAGTTTTCCTGTTCGCCTTGAGGACGTGTTAATATCATGACAATTTTTGTAGTTCAATTTAGCCACATGAAAAAATGAGTATACATTACTGATATAATTTATGTCATAGAACAAAATGTGCAAATATCTTGAGCTTGTGTTAATCACAAAACTTAATTCAGGCATTTAACCAAAAACCCATTCAAAAAACCATTTGACTTTAGGATGATTAAAAATGCCTGTTTCCAGGTTTTAGTACTTTTCCTGGTTCCTGATACTTTTCCTAATTTAGGCAGCACTAGAGGCAAAACTGAGGGACATAGTAAGTTGTGTTTTCACACAAATATTGAAATGCTTTGTGATTAGGTTAATTTAAAAAAAAAAAAAAAAATGAATTGATATTTATATGATGGATTTCCATCATTTAAAACAGGTCTGGGAAAAGGGTAAAACAAAAACAACTATACGTTGATGGCATTTCAAATGCCCCTCTTTTTTATTTCAAAAGAATAAAGAATAAAGGCATGGTTTCTAAGGCAGTTTTGATGTGCCCTTTATTCATCAAAAAGAAAAACGGTTAAATCTGTTAGTTTGAATGAAAATCAACACAAATTGAAAGTAGTTCCAGAAAACACATGAAAAGTGAAGGGTGAAAAAAAATGATGGATGATTTGGCTGTCAATCATGAAAGAAAGATAGATGGAATCTGTCCAACAACATAGTATGTAACAGTTGTGGAACTACTTATGTCCTCAGACTATTAAACTGAAAGTATATGTTCACAGGAGCAAATCCCTTGTGTTAAAGGGTTACAATTCCTTTCAGTGCAAAATGAACAAGCTGTAAATACTCACAGAGAGTAAAAACTAATGTAAATCTCAGAGAGTAAGATTTTAAGTACATCAGAGCTTTAAAGTTAGAGGAGCTCAGCATAATTGACTTAGGTTTTTTTTCTCTCTCTCTCTGTACCTCAGCCAATGGGACAAGAGAACATGTTTGACTGGGTAGCATTTACTGGCTCAGCCTCTGAGCTCTTGGAGAAAACACAAATCCCCTACTGTACTGGCATATGTTCTTTATTTCACACACCTCTCTCCATCCTACACACATACACAGACATGACAATGTGTGTTTATACAGGCAGCACTGGGTCAGTGTACAAGATTCACAGAAAGGTTTACCTATTGTTACCAACTACAAAATCTAAATCATTTCATTTCCAAAGCTCATTCAATTTAGTGTAATGCCACTTTGATTTTTTTTTCTTTTCTAGAGACACTGGATCACTTCATTTGCATGATGTTGGTTGACATAAGATGCTATGCATCTCCAATACAACGCATAGATTAAAAAAAAAAAAAAAAATGGGCTAAACTGTTCAAAACAAAAATAATATTTTTTTTTTACATTATCATTAAATACAAATCTTTATATGATGGTGTGTTTAAAAAAAAAAAAAGATGAAATCTGTTATGAAAATGAAAATCAACCCAAATATAGTTTCAGAAACACATTTTTTTTAAAGTTAGTTTAGTTAGCTAAAGCAATCCGATTCAAATGTGTGCTGAGAATTAGAAAGACGTGTTGTGATGTAAAACCACCAGCTTTTACATCACAACACCTCTTTCTAATTCTCTTCTCAGCAAAAAATCACCACAATACGTGTAATTTGCATACAGAGACAAATCCTTGTCATTTACATCACACATTTGCATGATCATCTGTGCTCTTCAACAACATCCTGCTGTGATCCACATGTTTGACACTGGCTATTACCCACTACAAACAGACACATGCACTGAGACCAGGGAGGGCTAGAAGAAGAACATTAGCGTTAAGCTGGGAATACACCTTTCTTTTGCACATCAAGTCTCCAAAACAGTGTTGAGGTTTTGATTTATTTTAACACAGCTGCATGACCACTGGAAATGAGTTTCTAGGGAAAAAACTGCACATCCAACTACAGCACAGAGGAAAAAGCTCATTCTGTCCTGTGCATCAGCAGATTGTTCAGGTTCCATCAGTGAAATCAGCATACGTAATGAAAAAAATGCAGGACCTCTCCACCCCCACAGGGCACAGTTAAGCATTTGAACAAAATCACCACACATTCCACTTTAGCCACATCAGTTTGCATTTTCAACGCAAGTCAAACAACAAAAAGATCATGCAGAATGCATGTTTGAGATAACTGACATAAGACAACTAAGTGATATGCAAGAAATGGTATGTGTGCATTAACTGTGTTCAGGGGTGTTTGGCAATGTTCGATTGTATCTAGAAAATGATAAAAAGATACACGTTTTTAGTCTTGCCACACCCACTGTCACGATAACCAGCCGGAGTTATTCCACCTGATTTCCACCAGAGGGCACTACTTCCGTCTTGGTTATCTCACCATACACTACATTTCCCACACAACCCATTGCCTGGACTTATTATGCCTGATTACATCCACCTGTGTTTCATCATCTTGTTAACCCTGCCTATTTAAAGGTGCTCTATGTAAGTTTTTGACTGTACAAAAGCATAAAAGTACCATAATATATTTGCAGATATTTAGGAAACATGCTGAGTTCACATACTTGTTTCTTTGAAAACCAATGCTAGAGCCAGTTATTTTACTTTGAAATGTGCGTTCCGTGTCAATTTAGTTGCCAATTTACCCAACAGTATTTCATCACCCCGGGTTGCCAGTTGGCAGAAAACACATGCAGTGAATTGCAGCCATGGAAGCCAGCAAACAAACTGGGTCAGAGATCGCAGATTCTACCCGACCTAAAAAGCCTCAGCATCCATCTGAAAATCTCTATGAACGCAATATCAACTCATCATAAATCAACTCATCAACTTACAGTGTGTAAGTCTCCTTGCCTTCCAATGTCAATTGAGCTCACTCCTGTTGCGTGTCCTCAAACTGGCAACCCGCGTGAGCGTCGAGTCTGAGGAGGAGGGGGCGGGGCAAACAATATTTTGAATTTGGACTGCAGTACCCATTTCAACCACTAGCTGTCATTCTTACATACCGCACCTTTAAACCCTGTCTGTTCATTCACTCATTGCGAAGTCTTGTATGTGTCTGCACTGCATTTCTGAGCACTCCTTTGGTTTCATGTTCTTTGGTTTTTGATCCTATTTGCCTGTCTCTTGGATTGACCCTGTTTGCCTATCTCCCGGATTAAAGACACATGCATGAAAACAGCATATTTTTGCTAACACTCAAAAATGGGCATTTACAACATGGTCTGTGATCTGTGAGGTATTTTGAGCTGAAACTTTCAGACACATTCTGGGGATACCTGAGACTTAAATTACATCTTGTAAAAAGGGGCATAATAGGTCCCCTTTAACATTGGTTGGACTCTAGGTGTTGCTTCGGCGTAACTGGCTTCATTTTCACTTAAAATTGGAAGCAGGTATCATTGTTAGTTCCTATGCCGCTGAATTCAGTTCTTCTGTATGAAATGTTCCTGTAGACATGAAAGGCCAAGATCACAAGCTTGCTGTGTAAACATGCCCTTTAGGTGACTACACAATATTTAAGCAACTGTTGTTGTAAGTTTCATTCACACAAATTTTGGCACAAATTTTGTAGGTGGCGCTATCGAGCCATTTTGCCACACCTAATTCTGAAACCCATATCAGACGTAAATTTTCACCATTCTGTGCAAAGTTTCATGAGTTTTCGAGCATGTTTATGCCCTCAAAAATGCAATTCATTTCGGAGAAGAAGAATAATTGACAGCAATTACAATAGGGTCCTCACAACATCGGTGCTCGGGCCCTAATAATGCAGACTGATGGCTTCAACAAAAGCATTTCCATCAATTAACAATCTCTGAGCTCACAGAATGACCTGTCTTTAAAGATTTATAAGCTATCATTAAAAATCAATTTCCATTTGGAGAAAATGAATGGGATTTTTACTTACAGATCCTGACAGTTGCACACTATAAAAGCAGTATGCTAAGTATTAGTAAGATATGAATCCAGTAACTGAGCTGGATCCTGTTCCGGAAAATGTCTGATTTTGGATTTTTGTGATCCGTCATTAACAAGTGCATAACATGGTGACAGTATGTGTGCGCATGTGAGAGAGCAAGACAGGGTTTATACAGATGTATTTGGAAGATATGTTTTGCTATTGGCCCTCAACATATATATTTTTACCAATCAGCTTTCTTAGCTGAAATTAATATTGCCAAAATGTCAAAAAGACAAGCATATTTTCATTTTTCATATCCACAAGTAAAATTTATGGTGTTTACGACCAAAAGAGATCCAGAGAAGATGGAACTGCACCCGTGGACCATTCTGCTAATACTAATCAGGACAGCGGGAGACACAAGCAACAGGAGTTAGATCAGTCAAAAATCGATGTAATAGAAGAGGCAACATCGTCATAGGTAAGAGAATATCACTGATCAACTGAATGATATTTGGTCTCAACGTAGCTATATACGTGACAGAATAATATACTAAGTTAGGGCCATGCAGAAACTTGTGAATGATGCTCTTATTTAGTTGTGCTACCACTGTTTAGTGATGTCATTTTATGTTCTGGGAAAACTGAAGTCGTAAGGTAAGTGTTGGTCACAGCGCCTTTTAATTGTTGTTTTGGATCCAGCAATTATTCATTTACAAACTAAGCACTGCATGAGTCCATGTGTCAAGTGTACAATTGTGCTATTACTTATATATATAAAAATTTTTTTTTTTTTTTTTAAATATATAATTGTTGCAACACTTGTATTTGTTTATCTGTTAAACCAGCTCCAATAGAGAACACCACCAAGCCAGTTAGCCCCAGATAATTTGATCATGAAACCCCTGCTATGGAGAACATGGTTTTGTGTATGTTATCCTCCTACTCTCTATTAAGATGTTCTTTAAACATAGTGTGTTAAACTCAGACAGGGTCTTGACAGTCTGTTGGTGTATGTGTGCTTGTCTTATACAAAAAAGGCATGTGTGAGACTATGTGGATGACAGAATGTGTTCCTAGACACATTGGTATAATGTCACTTTGAGTTTGAGCCACCTTGCCTTGAATCCCCCTCTGGCCTTTTTCAACACAACACAACAACAATTTGAACCAACCAAAAATATCCTTCTTCAGGCACTGTGACACAACATGACGACAAAACTAGGGATCCAAAGATTCCTTGGGGCAAATCTAAGTCACTGGGTGCCAACAACTGAAGGCAATGCAATGCCATCTCAAAATAAAGGACAATAGAGGGACATTGTCATGCACAGACTTTGCTGTGAGCCTTGTAATAGTCCTTCAGTGTTGATCTGTAACGTGTTATTGATATATGTATGGCATGCTGCTTTGCAGGCTATTCATAAGCCAACGTGAAGCAAAGTAAAGGCCAATTCAAACTGCACCAACAGTGGCTGACCAACACGGACAATCACCAGATTACAGTATGTCACTTCACAGACATTCCACGATCCCTCATACACGATTAAACATGTTAAAGTCTATCCGCCAAAAAAGAAAAAGAAAAGGGAAGCAAAAAGGGCGATAGCAAGACAGAAATAAACAAACTAGTTTGACCTTGAGCCCCGTGTGTGCGTGTGCATGCAGTGTGCTATTCTGTGTACTGCAGGCATGATAATGTGCCATCCTACCATTCCATCATATGCACAGATGCCACACACAAACACACACACACACACACACACACACACACACACACACACACACACACACTCTTCAACACAGACAATCCTGACACTGACACACATGCCTGGAGGACTGTGCCATATTGGCAGCAGCTAAACTCTCAGAACATTGACGGTACCAAAAGGGCCAGCTGGGAGAGCAAGAGACATGCAAAAACTCAATCTCAGCCACATTATTAATCAGAAGCTTATTCAGTATTTCAATTACGTTTTAAAAATAGTTGCTCTTAAAAGACAATGAGCCAGTGGATCTGTTGGACATATCTATATGCTGCAGCTCAAATGCTCTTCTTTTGTGACCATGTGATGATCATTTAAAGACCGTGTTCAACAAGCATTCTTTGTGACTACTTGACTTTGATATGTATACTCACAAACTGTTTTCTATTTGAATATATTTTAAAATCTAGTTTATTCCTGTGACCGTGACGGCAAAGCTGAATTTTCAGCATTATTACTCCAATCTTCAGTGTCATTCTGATCATTCAGAAATCATTCTAATATGCTGATTTGGTGCATTTCTTCTTATTATCAATGATGAAAACAGTTGTGCTGCTTAAAGTTTTTGTTAAAAATGATTTTTTTTATCAGGATTTTTTACTTTTGATCACTTTTGATCAATTTACTGTATCCTTGGTGAATAAAAGAATCAATTTCTTTGAAAGTAAAATCTAACTGACCCCAAAATTCTGCACAGTAATGTATGGATTTGATTTGTGCACATCATAGACTGTAAAAAAAAGATGCACATTCACTCTCTTCCATTGTAGAAAAGTGAAGCCGCCAGTGGCCCAAGATGGTGCTGACATCTTGCGCTAATTACGCTGTTCGGACTGGAGTCTGCATAACTTCAACTGAAGTACAACTGAAGGCTTGTTAAAATAAGATAAATACAACTATTAACTACACAGTCATATCCCGAAAAAAGCCCACTGGTGCCTCCGTGACTACTTCACTCAGAGAAGCTGTCAATCACAGCTATCAATCATGATGTCACCCCCCCCGTTTTATAGCTTAAAATAAAATCAAACTTATTTAAAAAAAAAACAAAAAAAAAAACACTTGAACCACATCAGCGTGATAAAAACTGCCTAAAATGACAGAGACCATCTTTGAAAAAAAAAAATTATTTGAAGTGTAATTTGACTGTTTAATTTGGTGCATGTCCCATTTGTTTACATGGAGAGGGAGGGGTTTATGACCTATACTGCATCCAGCCACCTGGGGGCGATCAAAATGCTTTGGCTTCATTTTTTCAGGACATGCGTTGTATTGTATATTAAGGCTGCGTTCCACTCCAAATTTGTATACCCTTCACTCGCTAACTTGCCTCCGTCTCGTGGACTCGGATGAGCGTCATTGCTTACGTTGCATGAGTGCCCACTACTGGCGGAACTCGTGCATAAGGTTTAAATGAAACGCACTAAGCCCTTGATCACTTGGAATTCACTATGGAGCTGATTTATTATTTAAACCCCTTTTGTACTTATGAATTTGTTTTATGCACCATTCTATATGCTTATAAGTTGTTGGAGAAAATATATAAAATCCTATAGGTATATGAGCTGTTGGATAAAAATAAAATTACACAAATGAAACAAAATATCAATAGTATAAACTTTGACTGTAAACATAAGGTAGCAAGTATTATGCGATTAAATCTCAACATAATTAATATATTATAGACTATTATGCAATTAGTTCTCAAAATAATTAATATATCATACACTTGCGCGATCTGCTATGACGTCATAATCAAGTTAAATTGTGGGATATAGAGCTGCTTGAAGTGTACATCAGAGTAGACTCACTCCCTCGGTCAAAATCGAGAGGTCAAGGGTCTGTCCATATAAACTTCCCTCGTCCACTTCACGAAGTGGAACGCACTTAAAAATGGCGGCAGGGATTCCCCCAAGGGGAAGTGCTTAGGGAAGTTCGCGAGTGTGTGTCTAAAATTGGAGTGGAACGCAGCCTAAGATACAGTAAACTTTGACCTCTGGCCTTTAGGTAGCTGACCTAGATGTGTTCTATATTATATTGAGACAACATTTTATTAAACAGTTATTCATTTATTGCATTTGCTCAGTACATCATACAACAATTTTGTTCACTCTGTTTTTTTTTCTCCAAAAATGGCCCTGAAATTTCCTTTCAATTAAATGTTTTATTTTAGAAAATAGACTTAAATAAAACAAAAATCCTTCAAATCAAACATCAAATAAAGATGATTAGATTTGTAAATTTTCAATTTAAAACAACTAGAGAGAACAACATTTTAATGTAATATATAATTCAATAAGATAAGCGTGTATAATCACACATGACTGGAGAAATCAGAGCAATAGGTCAGTTGACTTTCCCCAGACAGTAAAGAGTTTCTGTAAATCCTGTCAGAGTGACAAATTAAATGGATAACTTATCCAAATCAGTTTACATCAAAAAGCTGTGCTTTTTTTTTTTTTTTTTTAAACAATGTTTATTAGCAAGTAGTGTACTTAAGTGTGTGTGTGTATGTGTGAACAATCTCAGAGGACGTCCTTCTATTGTTGTTGCCACATATAACCAGCTGTGCAGATTCCCCCCCCCCCCATGCCAAATCCCTGGATTACTAGAGGGAGTTTGTGTGTGTGTGTTGGGTGAGAAAGAAAGAGGAAAGAACGAATGAAGGATAAAGCCTCTTAGCAGTCCTCACACATCACAGAAATGTAGCCCGAAACTGACCAAATATGACCATAACTGCAGCACACAGACCATAGAGCAATGCATTATTCCCACTGTAGCAAAGTAAGCAAAATTTAAGGTTGACATCGAGGTTTCTCTGGGGTGCGTTTCGCGTAATATCCATCCTTTTTTTTTTTTGTACTTGCTTTTAAGCCTCTGCCATCTAATTTGATTAATATAGAAAAAGATACACCTAAAGCAAGTTCAACCTGGATTGTGGAGTGTCAGAACTGATCAATATGATCACATCCTTTATTCATAATCTTCCCTATAATCCTTCCCTTATAGACAGTCCATCAGCAATCCCACTCTCTCTGTAACAGTCAGCGTACCGGTAATCAGATTAAAATCCCACCGTGTGTGAAATTATGCAGAGGAGATTAACCAGTGGTCAATAGCTGGTTAATCCTCCTAGTGAGAAGTTATCTGGAGACCTTCGTACTAACGATTATAATTAAAAAGTTGCAAAGTTCCATCTGGATGAATTAAACAAACTCTTTCTCGTTGGTGCAGTTGTATCCATGCACTTCCCTCTCAATGCCTCAGGCAAGTGCACACACATATGCACAGAGCCCTGAATCGGTCTTTTCCCCCCTTCTTTAAATGGCTGCTATACTGTTATAAAGACCTCATTGATTTACATTACAAGCTATCAGATTTTCATCTTACTTTTTGGCCATATAAATATTAACAACTGCATCAATTTGAATATTTTTGCTCAGTTTGGGCCTCTGAATAATATGAATAATACTATATGAGCCATAAAAGACTGATGTATCGAATCAACAAAAAAAAAAAACACATATTCAAACTAGATTATTTTTTTTTTAATATTTTGTCTAAAGGTTCAATAAACTGTTTCATTAAAAAAAAAAGACTTTTCTGACTTAGGCTACATATATATTCATGTCAGGCTTTACATTTACAGGCTTTACACATTCACTACATAGTTTTGTTATTGTAAATAATTAATTATTGATTAATAATTACAAAATTATTAGATAAAAAAGCACAAATGTTCATCAGATAGAAATACGGAATTAGAGACACGTCCCAATTTGCATACTATCCATCCGTGTCGTAAATCATAGTATGTTGAAATAAGTATTATAAAGATACCCGGATGCTCTTCTATTTCCTGTTAGAATTCAGATCCATGCACACTCTAAAGGAAAATACTGTTGACAACCCATTGTGCGTTGAACGAGGATTTGATCAGAACTACAAACATGGTGGATGTGCGTATCTGTAATCAGTATCTAACCTGTAAAAATATTTATTCAATGTTATCCACATTATATTTTATCTGCAACAACATTGTTAACTTTTATAAAGATACGTTTGGTTTTTAAATTTTAAAAATGCATCATGATGCAAACACATGAGGAGAGTTCACCACATGGAAGACCCACGTCTGGCAGATCAACAAGTTAATACATTTCTCTCCGATATGGCAGGACTTTAAATTAAATTGGAGGATTTTAACTGTAACAAGATGATTGACAGGTATGATTGATACACGTAACTAAGCAACAGAGCGGTCCATTAAAGAAGTAGTATGTCCCAAATTGACCATTCGCAAAGACTCGCCCCCTTTAGTTACTGTTGCTATGTCTGACAAGCCATGCCGATCTCTTGCCACACATCATGTTCTAACGCAGTGAAAAATACGTTGCAGAGCAAAGAGGACACTGACAACGCGTCGACAGACAAAACAGAGCACGTTACTTTTGATATGAAACAAAGTCTCAAATTTATTTTGTCATTTTTAAAGAAATTTAAACAATAAATACCGTTTTGTGGCTCTTTAATGTGTCGTGGCAGATCGCTGTAGTGCCTCGTGAACTGACCATCTCTTCCTACTAGTTCATTTATAGCATCAAATAAATATGAATGAACATCATATGCTGTTTCAATCGCGGAAAAACGTCAGTACACACCATTTTTCAAGTTCAAGTCCACCTACGTTAATTTGCTAACTCCCCTGACTGCTTTGTTGGACAAAATGGCGGATTTGGCGTTATGATTGGTTAGATCGCCTGTCAATCAAACTCCTGGCGAAGGGTCAATTAGCCTGACTTTTTCTACATTTTCTTTACTAAAACAGTACATACTTTTAGGGCATAGTATAAGTAGGCAATTGGGATGCGGCAACTGACTCCCTCTTCTCCTTCGATGTCTAACCTGAGAGGTGGTCGCCATGGCTAGGGCTGGAACCATGGTGTTTGTTTTCATGTTGCCGTGTCAACAGATGGCTTCAGCGCTTCAGAGGGGCCAGGCAAAAGTTGCTTGATCTCTTTTGCGCTCAATCTAATCTCACGCATACACAAAAAAAAACCTCACAAGCACTGGAACAACCTCTCTGGCAGGTTTTTCAGGTCAAAAGAACTTGATACGAGTGGTTTGAGGTGTCAAAGATCCGGCATGCTGAAAGAGCAAATATCTGGTCTGCTTGGAGACAAGATTCTAGATCAAAGCTTCCAAAATGGGAACTTCTCCCCAAAGTCCAATCTAACACAGGAATATTTAACTAGCACATGGAGGTCACCTCTAAGGGAGTCATGTGACTAACATTTCATTGCACTATAAATTCCCACAGAAGATTCAGATATTGCACATTAAATTGATAGGCCTAGTTGAACACTGACACCTAAATTCATTTTTCTTGCTAATGAAGGTCCAATCATCCACAAGGTCTTTAAATTCTCCATTAACTGTCTTTTAACTGTCAGTTAACTGTCTTTCCTCTGTTAGCCAATTCTCTCTACTCCTACATTATTATCATAGATAGTAAAACTTTCAGTAGAACAGAGGAACATAAAATGGTTTCCTTTCATAAAAGGTAAAAATCATTAAAATGGAAAAAAACAAACAAAGCATGACTGTCTTTTCTATACAGCTCAGATTTTAAACTCTTTACGCTCCACTGCTTTGTATAACTGAAACAAAATTCATAGGAGTTAAAATGAACTCAACAATGTGCTACTGTGTGAAGGGTTTTGGCAGATGAACAGATCTTGAAAACAGATGCAATAGAGCATTTGGAAAGAAGTCTGGCAAATTCTGTAGTAAAAGGCAAAAGGCTAAAGGCTTATTTTAAGAAAATTTTTGCCAGCAAAAGGTTCCCTGTCCACTGTCAATAGTATAGTGATGCATGAAGTAGTGCTCACACATAAGTCACTTTCAAACCAAGCAGCATTCTGTTGGTCAACAAAGCTAATTTGCATGGAAAAACCCGATGGAAAATCTGTGTAGTAAAATGATTCGCCATTGCGCAAAATTCCAGATTGCGCGGATTCCTATTAGAAAAATTATCCCTGCGAAATTTCAATAAGCAACAGTACATGTGACCGTTGCTCATTGACTCTATGACTCTACGATGTAGTCTGACGAACTTTGGGAAGAGCTGGGTGACAAAAGCTTTATATTACTAGTTTTAATTAGCTTGAATCACACAACAACACATATTGTACCAATATAACCTGTATGTTTAAATGCTGTCCTGAAACTATCATCCCACCAATATAACCTGTATGTTTAAATGCTGCCCTGAAACTACCATCCCACCAACATAACCTGTATGTTTACAAGCAGTCATGAAACTATCATCCCACGAGTGTTTATAATGGAGGCCGCACCTTCCATAACATCATCACAAAACCTTAAATAAAGGGTTTTCATATCCACATACTGCAAAATCAAGAACAGAACCATGCTATTCATAACCTGTGCCAATCAAACCAGTTTTTCTATTAAAAAAATTGGGTGAATTTACTCTTTAAATCTAAAAATATCACACACAGAAAATTTGACACGTCGCATCAATTGACTTATTCCCACATGGGGATTCTCAGCGTTAAAGATGTTCATTAGCAAAAGTCCTTACTTCAGGACTCCCTGATACCCCACATACAGAGTCTGCAGAATCGCTGTTACTTTCTGGATCAGCTGACCACATTACAATCAGAGATGCGGCTATGGCACACAGCCAAAATGAGCACCTATATTAAACAGCGAACCAATAAATGGTTATTTATTAGCCTCTGTCTCCTCTCCTTTCCCAGAGCAACCCACTGACTGTGAAGAAATTTAAGATAAAGGACAGCAATTGCATAACTGCGTTCTGTAGCCTTCCCTCCCCCCACTTTGACAACCTGAGAAAATAACTAGGTTGCTGAACTGGCACAACTATCGGCTGGAGACCTCGGTAAGGAAATGAGATGGAAGGATTTTCTCTTCCTTTTTTTTCCACTTTCTATATAGCTCAGGTGCTGGAGCAAAGTTCACTGTATTGAAGTTTAAATCCCTTGAAGCCTTGCATTTGCTGTAAAACCCAACCGGACGTGCCTGTTGGGTGAAAATGCCATTTCTACATTCTTTTCATATCTCATCAGACTAAATATGCAGATGGCCATCGCTTAAAATGATGGCGAGTCTTCAGATAAACTGATCTTCAAAGACTTCATCTAGTAAAAGCATTTTTTCAAAATTCAGCCTGACCTCACTGAGCCAAGTGACGAGAGAGGGGAACGAATGGACGTCGGCCGTTTTTTCTAAGTGCACCTACCGGGCAGACTAAGCTTTGATATAGACACAGATCAAATACAGTTAAATATAGGAGTGGAGACCTTTACACAACTCACCAACCCTCAAACAAACCCTTAATCAGATGAAGGGCTACAGAGGAAACCAGTTGTTAAAAGAGACCTTTTTTGATTGCGGAACTGTGGAGTTCCTGATTGAGTCGTTCACAAATATTAATCATTATAAATAACGGTTACAATACTGCAGTATTCTAAGTAATTTTAAAAGACTTGTTTTCTTGTCAGGACCAGTTGACAAAATGTAACATTTCGTTGTAACACTGCCAGAAAAGAAAATTGTGTGGTGATTATTTAAACTACCGTTTAAAAGTTTGAGGTAGATAAAACATTTTTGCTGCATAAAAGTAATAACTTTTTTTTTTTCAAAAATACAATCTTACAGACCCCCAAATTTTGAACAGAAGTGTAAGTGATGAGTTATTAAAATGTGTTTATTTTGATTAGGGGATCATTCACATGTGAATAAAGGTATTCATTTATTCTTCAAAATAAATAAATAAATAAATAAAAATTGTACTGACCCCAAACTTTTAAATGATAGTGTACAAATTGGACAGTCACTGAAATGCCTGTCTTTCCTTTGTCTAAGCTGAATTAAGGAAATCATTCTACACATCTATAGGGTAATTTGTTGACTAATTTCATTCACCTGGATAGAGAGAAGCTCTTCGATTTTAGCATTTCACAAAAGTGTAAATGGTAGAAATATGGATAAAAACATACAGCCGATGCATGTGAGAATCACAGATGTGGTACATTTGCTAGAAAATGTAATTTGTCAATTTAATTTTCACATGTGTGAAAGTGGCTTGTGACTCTTAAGTATAAAACTACATCTCATGCACACAGGCAACAAGAGTATCACATTTTCTGCATTTTCCCCATTAAAAAATACTCTCATTTACACTGATTAACTAAGAAAAAAAAGTGCAAATTTGGTTCCATGAGATAAAGCCCCAGAGGAGACGGTAGACTGAGGCCTGTCATAACTGCAGAGCAGATTTCTGGATGAGAGCGAGTGTGTGGCTGTTACACAAGAACCTGCATCCCCTGACACTCTCACACCCACACATTCACTAACAAGTAGCCAGGCCATGATATTATGCCCACACACACTCGCACAGCCTAAAAATACTCTTACAAATGTATAAACATGCATGCAACAATGAAAACACATGCGTATGTATATACTAAACCTCCTACATATGTTGCTATA
Source organism: Mylopharyngodon piceus (assembly GCA_039654765.1). Classification (NCBI taxonomy): domain Eukaryota; kingdom Metazoa; phylum Chordata; class Actinopteri; order Cypriniformes; family Xenocyprididae; genus Mylopharyngodon; species Mylopharyngodon piceus. Next base: position 15,626,438 of record CM077443.1, read on the forward strand.
CCAAGATAAAATTAATTTACTTACCCCTTGCCTGCAGGCCTGTTCGTTGAGTGCCCGCACCCAGGCTCTCTGCCAGTGCTCCCTGAACGACTTGAACGCAAAGAGTGAGGACAAAAGACCCTTGACCCCTGCCTCCGTGTCACTCCCTGCCCCATCTCGCCCCAGCCTCAGCCTCAGGAGGGAACCCCACACCCCGCCCGTCAGTGTCTGGTGGGTGAGACTCAAGGGCAACTGCCACGGGGTCTCCCTCTTGCCCTGGACCCTGGTGCACCACCTAGGGCGAAGCAACGCCAGTGAGAACTGAACTAGCCAGGCTAGTACAACCAGCAGTGACGCGCAGAAGAGCGCCACCTGAACCAGCCAGCTCGCGTCCTGGAAAGTCGTCATCTCCCTAATCACTGATCACTTAAATCTCATTTTTACGAAGGGTTGAAAATCTTGACTCACGAAGGTTGGAACTCTGGGGAAAGGGTAGAGAGATACAGAGAGTAAGTAGACCGGAAAAAGACCAGATGCAGGGATATACAGCCATGCATTACCAACATCTCATAGGAAACACTGACGTCTTAAAGGGACAGTTCGCTCAAAAATGAAAATTCAGTCATTTACTCCCCATTATATTGTTTCAGAATGTGTTTTAGCATTTAAATACGTGAGAAGCATGGCAGTAAAATGAAAAAAAACAAAAAAAAAAACACAAGGTCTATAGGTTTTTAACTTTTTTAACTTGAACACTACATTTTTAGAATGCTGTGTAGACGCACATGACCAAAGATGCACGTCTAGTGCATGTTTACATATAAAAACAATGGAATAACAGTGCAGAATCAAAAAACGTGTTCTATGTGAACAGCCTCTTAGTCACCACCATTCACTTTCATTGCATCTTTTTTCATTTTTATTTTCTACTAAGACAGTCATTCTCCTTTTGTGCTCCACGGGAAAAAATAAAGTCATATGTGTCATATTCACCCACAACACAATGAGGGTGAATAAATGATGGTGAATTTTTGGGTGAACTGTGCCTTTAACAAAAGGTAAAAGTCATGCTTATTCACTGATGGGAAAAATCAGCTATTGTTTCTTTTCTATTTACATATATATTTTATTCTTGAATCTTGGTCAAAGTTGTCCTATATATATATATATATATATATATATATATATATATGTATGTATGTATGTATGTGTGTGTGTGTGTGTGTGTGTGTGATACTGCTTATATAGCAAAATGACTGTAGTTACTATCACAATTTGCGCTCAAACTACGATTACCATAGCAAGGGTTACAAGCCATGCTCTTATCAAAGAGATTTACAAGTGCATGTCTTGTGTTAGTATTACCACCTGTGCTTAAAAGTTTAAGCAGTTAAGCAAACTGACTAAGCATTTCGGTGAAAGTGTGAAATTCAATGCCTGTCCTGAAACCGGAGAAGTGCCTAACTTCTTCCAGAAAACTCAGACCGGCTGCACAGTCTAGTCTTGTGTGAAGCCTGTCTCATACAAACCCGCTCCGATTCTGTCACATTAGTGACAGTCCAGCAGCGACGATTATAGCATCTGTGTTCTGGATCAGTGCTGCATTGCAACGTCGAACTAGCTCATCATGACCCATCTAGCGATTAATTTACATTCATTTTTTTGAAAGATAATATAAGCTTATACAGCGTAATGGTGTTCATATCAAACCACGTATGTTTACGTCCCCTCACTGATCACCATTCGAAACGCTGTTTCAAAACCTAGTGAGCTGCCTACCTAGACAGCATTTTGGGCATCTGACTCAGTTCAGTCAGTTCAGCTGACTCTAAACGCGCCTACGATTAACAAAAATGCTGCACGCGCATACGACGCCGAATGTATTCCCAGCATTTGAAAGTAAAACAATAAAAATGAATTATTACCGAACAGATGAGAAACGCCGTCTTTGGACGCTGACTAGCTAAAGAACACCAGCTCAATGGCTACATCATGTCTTCGTAATTCCAGCACCAGTCTTCAGGTCCGAGCATCTTCCACAATCAAACCTGAGTTGATCGGTACATGGCCTCCGTTTCGTGAATCTTTAGCATGCTAAATAAAACCGCACATTTATAATATCCAGTGCTGTCAACGCAAGAGAAAATGTGTCCCCCTCCCACCGTCGGTGTCGGACGGTCTGTAATGGTAATGCGCAGGAACAGAACAGTCGAGCTGTCAAATAGTGTAGCAACACAAACCCACACCGCGTACGCACTGCACGTATTTAAAGAGACAAGCGCACTTCTCGGGCTGCCGAAACTGCGCACGCGCAATGCGCACATTCCCTCCCTGTGCTCCTCAAATGCAAGTGCCAAATGACGTCCAGCTCTACCTCTCTGGACGTAATGGGTGGAGCTTGGCCTAGTCCAGCCCCGCCCCTGTGGGCCTAATGGGTGGACCTTAACCTAATTCGGTTTAGGCATAAGGCAAGGTTAGGGTTAGGGTGTGGCTGAACCTCCAAGATCCACCCTTTACGGCCAGAGAGGGGGAGCTGGACTGAAAATCAATTGCTTGTAAGATTCTACTATGATGTAATACTTTTAAGATAATATAATAAACTTTAGTTCCTTTCAGAATTTCATAGATAGGGTTGTTATATTGCTATTATAATAGAGTGAGCATAATCGTTGGTGACTGCGATATCCCTGCTCCAAGGTCTGACATTTCTTATAATTCTCCACACCTCAAAATTAAATGTTTCTGTATGTTTGTTGTAAATAAGAAACTGTCAAAATATATAAATATAGGATTACAGCATCCCATTTTGGCAAATAATAAAATGTATGGATATAATAGTATAGATTTTTTTTTAGAAAGGCCAAATAATAATAATACGACCTTATTATTATTATTATTATTATAATTATTATTATTATTATTATTATTAGTTGTTGTTGTAGTAGTATCAGCAGTATTTGGTATTTCTATAAATTATTATATTTGTACTATTACATTTATATCAGTGTTACTAAACGGAAAATGGGACCTTTAACGTCTTTCTTTTTTTGTTTCCGGTTGTGTTACAACTGCAAAGGTTCGACTGAAACCAAGATGGCAAAAAAATTATATATAACGTTACTTATATATTTCTCTGACAAATCACCTTCCTGGTCACTAACGTGTATTTAGCAACATTGCGCTACGAAGCTTTTGATCTCGTACCAACAGCTTATACGTGTATAATACGCGAGTCGTATTAATGTAACCAGTCGGCGGACGGATTATGTTGACGGAAGTAGACGTGGATTTTGTGATGAGATCAGAGCCAAACCTACACTGTAAACTGGCATATCTATCACGTTTGGACGTAAAAGCTGGTTACATTATTCCGAGGAGTAACTAGTAACTTATATCCTGAACCGGTAGTTATTTGGGCAGGGTTCTTATTCTAGATTGCCTGCAACTTACCTTATGGAAATCCAGCTGTCAACGTCAAGTCAATGACCTGCCATTCATTGATTCAGTGCTTTTGTATAAAAACAGTACGGTCGGTTCGAAAAGAAGCAAATGTCATTTATGCGCGCGCGTTTATGCGATGGTGTCTACAGCAATGTGGTCTATATTTGTATTTGAAATGTAATTAAATTATTTGTCAACCTCGAAACATGTTAAATTAATGAGAGCTTCACTATGTATATACAACGTAAAAGTATTGAATGTTGCTGACAGGAAGCAAACGCTGTTTTCCACGAGATTTATCGACATATAACTACTTATATAATACAGTAAATACAGTGTATTGCGATTTTATATCGTGTTAATCCATGGAGAAGATGTCTCCAATTCCTGCTTTTCCTCTTATCATTAACTGTTGTATGTCTGCACTGGGGTGCATTGCAACAATCAAGCTTATTCCTGCTTTTAAGGATCATTTCATATCTGCGAGACTCTATGGCATGGACCTAAATAAAACCATAAAGAAAGAGGTGTAAGTGATTGATTTTCTTTACTTACATTATTGTGCATCAGAAGTATGCATTGCAATTTGATTTCTGAAACCTTAATTTAACTCTTGTTTCTCTCATTAATCAGACCTGAATCACAAGGTGTAATCAGTGGCACAGTCTTCCTCATCATTCTCTTCCTCTTCATCCCTGTCCCCTTCCTTCAGTGCTTTATGGGAGAGAAGTGTCAACGGTTCCCTCACAACGAGGTGAGCTAATGATTCCCTAATCATAAATAATAAACACATTTCAAGAGCTCATCACTTACACTACTGTTCAAAAGTTTGGGGTCAGTAAAAAAAAAAAATTATGTTGAAAGAAGTTGATATTTTTATGAAGCAGGGATGCATTAAAATATTACAAAGTGGCCATAAAGACATTTATAATGTCATTTTTTAACTTTCTATTTATCAAAGAATCCTTAAAAAATATATTTTTAATCATGTATTATTCCACAAAAATATCAAGCAAACTGTTTTAAACATTGATAATAATAAAAAGAAATGTTTCTTGAGCAACAAATCAGCATATTAGAATTATTTCTAAAGAATCATGTGACACTGAAGACTGGAGTAATGACTGCTGAAAATTCAGCTTTGCCATATCAGGAATAAATGACATTTTAAAATATGGTAAAATAGGAAACAGTTAAACATTTTTCACAATATAACTGTTTAATACTATTTTTCAAATAAATCAAATAAATGCAGCCTAGGTGAAAATAACAGACTTCTTTTAAAACATTTTAAAAAGTCGTAATGACCCAACACTTTTGAACAGTAGTGTGTTTTTAGACAAAAATGACAAGGCAAACTCATTTGCACCCTAGCCTCAAATGACCTTGATAACTAAGAAACTTCACATCCATACATACAGTGGTAAAATCATGTATTTGTGGACATGTACAACCTTGCTGAATAACATAGCCAAATATAAATGTAAGGTAACTGTTGCAAGGTATATAATGAAGTACAATATATTACTATGTGATACCATCACAGAGACATTTGTGCACCACAGTATTCCAACATTTCCTGTACTGACATGTCTTTACTTTGTTTGTGGGTTTTTTTTTTGTTTTTTTGTTTTTTTGTCTTTTCTTAATCAATGATATGTCCATGTAGTTTGTGCAACTGATTGGTGCGTTGTTAGCCATCTGCTGCATGATATTCCTGGGCTTTGCTGATGATGTTCTGAACCTACGATGGAGACACAAGCTGCTGCTGCCCACTATGGCCTCCCTACCTCTCCTCATGGTCTACTTCACTAACTTTGGCAACACTGTCATTGTCGTGCCCAAACCTTTCCGTGTCCTGCTCGGGATGCATCTGGACTTGGGTGAGTTTGACGATCAGACAGTCTGCTTAAATGTCTGGTGCTCTGTCAGAGAGGTTGATTTTATTGCCCTTTTGTTTGATATGTAGGATATGTTGTTGATATTCTAAGCAGTTTTTATATGTGTTTCAGGCATTCTGTATTACGTGTATATGGGAATGTTGGCTGTGTTCTGCACAAATGCCATCAACATCTTAGCTGGTATCAATGGAATTGAGTCTGGGCAAGCTCTCTTCATATCTGGCTCTATCATCGTCTTTAATTTACTGGAGCTCAATGGTGAGAGGAGGGCCTATTTTCAACATATTTGATCAGTTTTTCCACCTAGATTCAAACCAATTTTAAGCCATTTTAAAATATGCATAATTTATATATTCACCACTGGTCAAAAACCTGGAATAATTAAGATTTTTTTTTTATTTATTTGACCAAAATACAGTAAAACTGTAATATTGTGAAATATTATTACAATTTAAAATAACTGTTGTTATTTGAATATATTTTAAAATATTATTTATTCCTGTGATGCACCAAATCAGCATATTAGAATAATTTCTGAAGGATCATGTGACACTGAAGACTGGATTAATGGCTGCTGAAAATTCAGCTTTGCCATCACAGGGATAGATTACATTTTAAAATATATTAAAATAGATATAATTTATTATAAATTATAATAATATTTCACAATTTTACTGTATTTTTGGATCAAATAAATGCAGCCTTGGTGAGCAATATACAATTTAAGCAAATTAAATTGAAAATATTTAAGCTCTTGTTCAACATTCACTGAAATTGCTTGCGTTTATTTGAATAAATCTGCAGCTACATTCTCTCTCTCGTTATATTGTTAAATTAATCTTTGATTAACATTTTTCTTTCAGGAGACTACAGGGATGACCATGTTTTCTCTTTGTACTTCATGATTCCCTTTTTCTTCACCACATTAGCCCTCTTCTACCACAACTGGTTTGTAAAAGCTATTGCTTTTTGATTATCTTTAGTTTAAGACAGGCCTTTAAAATACTGAACTCTATAAGTTATCAAGTTTGACAATCAACACTGATAATAATCTGAACCTTAACCACTTCTGTTTTTGAACAAAAAAATAAACGTTTGCTTTGAATACCTCCTGTCAGGTACCCTTCCTCTGTGTTTGTGGGAGACACTTTCTGTTACTTTGCTGGAATGACGTTTGCAGTGGTCGGGATACTCGGCCACTTTAGTAAGACCATGCTGCTTTTCTTCATCCCCCAAGTCATCAACTTCATTTACTCCCTGCCTCAGCTGTTTCACATTATTCCCTGCCCCAGACATCGTCTGCCTAGGTGGGTTATTACATTAACATTTTAAAATCATACTATAACAAATACTCTTTTTTTTTTTATTTGAAGTGGAATTTAATTTCACGTAGTTGATCTCTAATTTGCTATTCCTCGTGAGTTATTTGTAATCAAAGTCTTACGTATGTATTACAAATATGATTTAAACAGCGTTTCCTAAGCATTTGCACCATAGATAAAGCAAAATGAAATGGTTTTGAGAGCTTGATCTCTAACACTGATTAATACAGGTTACAGCCTGACACGGGGAAACTTGGCATGAGCTACTCCAAGTTCAAACAGAAGGACCTAGGCAAATTAGGACAACTTATTCTGAAGGTAAATACACACATGCCACTATCAGTATTTATTATAAATGGGTTTAGGACTGTTTGTTTGAGAGGAATGTTGATCCCAACAAAAGATCTAAGAGCACATCCTATTTGGCATTCCCTGTATAAAATGATGTTTGAATGTGACTTCCTCTTTAATCCTGCAGGTGGCAGAAATGTTATGGCTTCTGGATGTGCGTAGAGGACAGGAAGGAGATGATGAGTTTATTGAGTGTAACAACATGACCCTTATCAACCTGGTTTTAAAAGTGCTGGGACCTACGCATGAGAGAAACCTTACTGCAATCATGCTGTTAATACAGGTGAATCCCTCAAATGTATTGTAGAGTTCAGAGGAAATGTGCTATACTACGGTTATTTCAATTCAAAGTGTTTTAAAACAGTTAAGAAGGTTGTAATATTTTACATCCTTACTAAGAAAACTTCTAAAGATCATTATCATCAGCCCTATATGATAGTGGTTCTCAACCTTTTTGACTCCAAGACATCCTATTGTCCACAACATTATTCAAAGGCCCCCTAGCCCTTGTTTTAAAAACTTATTTTAATCTGTAGGCACTCCTAGTTTCTCTAAAATAAGTAACTAAAATAATAATTATTAAAATAATTAAATTTCAGGATTCCAGAAGTTTTATGAGCTTAATGTTCTTCAGGGTTCTCACTCTTTTTAACCAACAAATTTACATGGCTCTTCCAGTCATTCATGTGACGCACTTTTTTAGAGATTAGCATAACTAGTAAAATGTATATTCATTATAAAAATGCCCATGACTTTTTAAGATTTTATTCATTTACGTGACTTTTCCAAGTCTAGAAATCATACATTTATGTAGGTTTTCCAAGACTGTGTGAATCATGCTTCCTCAAAGGAGACTGTTGTTTTGTTGGATTTAAGTAATATTATAGTTTTTACTATATTTCTTTCTTAGGTCTTGGGGAGTGCTGTAGCATTTGGAATCCGGTATCACCTTGTGCGTCTGTTCTACGACGTCTAGAAAACTTGAGAGAGACTTTACAACCTGCTGCTTTCAGTTGGAGAACAAACTGAATTAACTGATTTTTTTTTTTTTTTTTGAATAACTATACTGTCACCTATAAACTATGGAATCTAATTACAATACAGTGTATTTCAGCATTTCTGTCTATATACCTGCATGTGAAAGGACAGTCTACATATATGCCCTTAATTTTCATTGGGACATGAAGGCTTTGTAGATAATGAACAGTGTCTGCATAAGGATTTTCAATAATTTGGGGTGACCTGAAAAGCAGATTATGTGAAACACTTACATTCAGGGATATTTTAGGCAGTTGGTAAAATTTTTGAGAACATTTATGAAAGATTACTTTTATGTTTTATGCTCTTATATTTTTCTGTGTCAGATCTAATATGCCTTTGACTCATTTGAATAAACCAATGTGACAAAATGATCCACACTAGCTTCTGGGAAGGAAAATATTAATTTGTACTGTTATCGTACAGTATTCAGACCTGAAATCAAACATAATCCAAACACTAACCCTATTCTATATTTGTAGTCATATAATATGTTTTGTTTTTTTCTTTCTCTGTGTCCTTAACATTGGGCTTCCAAATTTGATGACCTCTTCCTAAAATACAAAGGCAGCTTTTTATTTTCATGTTTAAGAACTTTTTTATACTGTGTGAGTATAGTAAGTGTGGTATAGAAATGACAACATTCTTCCCAAAATTAAAAAAAAAAAAAAGCCTTTTATTTGTCATTGGGGAAAAAAACGTTGACTTTAAATGACTGCCTTTCTACTCGAAAACGAGTAGAGTAGTTTCACTTCCATACAGATTTATTTGTATAGTACAATGATATCGTTTAAATTACAAAGTAGGTTTACAGAAAATAGGACCATATAGCAAGTAAAACTGCTTTTTAGGGTTGTGAGACAGGCATTACTGCCACTGCATACAAAGTGCGATGCGGAACACTTGAAAGGGTTGAGATGTCGGAGGGAATGATCATTGTGATGTACTGCAAGGCTGCAATTTGATTGGCTGAGATTTGAACGCGACACCGCAACGGTGTAATCTGATTGGTTTGGTTATTTCGTGGGGGGAAAAAAATCGAGGAAATGTTGGAAGTATTTGCTAAAGGTGAGTTATTTCTAAATACTTTTTAACAAATCTTGATATACTCCCCCACAAAATGCATTTAGATGAAAACACATTTAATTATTCTCAACCAAAGCCAACGAAAAGCTACTAGTCAACAAAATGGAGGCAGAATGTTAACTTCCCTTTTTGTTTTGCTAACCAGCTATGTCTCATGCTAGGTTAATAACTTTGTCCATGATTTTATAAAAACTACTAGCAGTGCATTTGATAATTAATAAGTTTTAATATATTGGGGGTAATCATTTTGGCGCAGTTCATGTAACGTATAGCCTTTAAAAACAAACCGTCAGATAGCTCGAAAATATTAGATCTTACATGCGACTTTACTGTATGTTTCAGAGGACTGGACCACACATTGTGCTTTTCATTCAGTGCTTCATGATGCCCCCGTCGGGTAAGCGCGCCCCGCGCAGAGAGGAGCTGCTGCTGGAGCTGGCGTGTGAGTGGGGCTCGTGTCAGGAGACGTTTGACAGGATGCAGGACTTCTGCCAGCACGTGGAGAAACATTATAAAGCTACTGTGGACAGTGAGGCAGACTTACCAGGTGCGTCCAACACCTGTGGCCAGTTGCTTATAGCCACTATGTTAAAGGGATAGTTCACCCAAAAATAAAAATTCAGTCATCATTTACTCACCCTCGAGTTGTTCTAAACGTGTATGAATTTCTTTCTTCTGCTGAACATAAAAGAAGATATTTTGAAGAAATATGGTTAACCAAACAGTTGATTTTTCCCATACTATGGAAGTCAGTGGGGCCCATCAACTGTTTGGTTACCCATATTCTTCAAAATAAGTATTGTTATAGTTAAATAAAACTGTAAAAAAAAAAAATAATAATAATAATAATAATAAATAAAAAAATATATATTTTTGTTGATTAAAATAAACTGAAAATTAAATCAAAAATTAAAAATGTTGTCTTGGCAACTAACTGGAATAAGTGTAAGATTGGAAGTACTAAAAATATTAACTGAAATAAAACTAAGACTGAAAATACTATTTAGATATATTTAAAAGAAATAATAAAAAATGACAAAAATACATAAATGAAACTAAAATTAAAATGAAAACTAAAAAATATAAAAATAAAAGCTCATATTAATAAAAACTACAATCGTATATAAATAATACTAAAACAACACTGTTATGCCTCTTGTTGCACTCTCATGTAACACACAATTAATGAGAAATTTTGGGGTAAAAATGAGGAGTAAGGTTAGTTTGAGCACACCATACATTGCGAAATAGACAAGAATATACCAGGACTAGTATACAAAATCAAATCTGGTTTAAGGTGTTCAAAGAAGACCTATTAGTGCTGAGGATTGGCCAGGAACACGTGACTTTTCTTATTTCTTCATCTATTTCACCAACAGAAACTGGCACACATTTATATACTGTTCATCTGTCTGTATCAATGTTACATCAGCAGTGGATTGTTTCTGAGTGTTAAGCTATAGCAAGCGTTTCAGCTTTCTTCAGGTTTCTGGCAGTCAGAGGCCTCATGGCACTGGCTTCATTGTCATGGTCCACAATTTAGTCTTTAGCTTGCCTGCATGTTTTACAGATGAGGAGCATAACTGTCTATGGCGAGACTGTGGTTTTTGCTCAGTGGAAGGAGATGCAGAGCTACTCAGACACATGTTCTTCCATTGCTACCACACCAAGTTGAAGCAGTGGGGACTTGCTATACTCAAGGGCCACAGTGACATGGGTGACTGCTCGGTCGGCCTGCACAACCGCAACATTGTGCCTGAGGTCCAAGAGAACTTCCTCTGTCTTTGGGAGCATTGTGAGGTATAAAGGCAAACAAACATATTCTTTTTAAGTAGATGACAAATTGCATGTGGCTAGTCAAATCAGGTCAAGTACTCAGCTGATAAGTATGTTTGTATTCAGATGTCTATGGATAATCCAGAGTGGTTCTACAGACATGTGGAGATGCATGCACACTGTCTCGAGGCTAATGAAGAGAATGTTTTGTTCTGTGGCTGGAAAGGTAAGAAATGATTTTTGTTTTTTAATATTATGCATTAAGTTAGTGGTTCTCAACCTTTTTGGCCTCCCCATTGTCCACAACAATATTCAAAGGCCCCGTCGTTGTTTGAGTTATTCAAGATTTACTGAATAAGGATTAATGATTTCTAAAAGTATTTTTACTCAGCTTTTATCTGATAAAATATTTTAGAGCTTAGCGTAACTATAAAAAGTGTACATATATATATGTAAATGTATTATAATATGACTTTTCCAGGTCTAAAAATCACACTTTTTGTATAATTAGGCTACCTCATATATATCCAGTGGAAACTCTTCAAAGAAAAAAAAAGTTGAGTGGGTGAACTTAATTTTTTTTTTTTTTTTTTAAGTCACCATGAAATCAAAATTGACTATTCTTTTTATATGGAATACTGAGTATTTATTATAAATATTTTATACATACAGATCATTATTTTTTTGAAATTTATGTGTCCTCGTAATCTTTGATCAAAATAACTTCCTCTCCCACTTGCAGCAACACCTTTTCTCTGATGACATGTTTACTGGTGCGAGGGCGCCACAACCTGTCAATCACATGAGATCACAGCAATAGAAACCACAACCACCCAACAATCCAATTAGATCTGCACGATTAATCATTAAAAGATTGAGATCTCGATTCAAACACCCACGCAATCATATTCCTAAATGACAGCGATTTGGCTGTGTCTATTAAACCTGACCAAGTCACACCAGAACAAATGTTATTGAGCAAAAATGTTTTGTTTATTTGTCTGTTCAGAAAATAAACAGACAAAAAGATCTCTATTCTCTATTTGAAACAAAATGATTTTTTCTGTCTTATTTAAATCATTTTACGTCATCTTGAGGGCCTCTTGGAAGTTTGCTGAGGCCCCCTAGTGGATCCTGGGCCCCTGGTTGAGAACCACTGCATTAAGTTTGTTGATGCAGCAAGTCAGTTGTGAAATAAAGATAAAGACTAATTATTATATTTATTATTACTTATTTAAGTAATCCAGACTACTACCTTGTTGTTTTAATGCTAAAATATATATTTTTTCTATTTTCTAGTTTTCCTGCTCACAATGACTTCTACAGTTCAGCACAGTCTTGAGACATTAACTTTTCCTTTTGACTTCTAGATTGTGAGGCCTCTTTCAAAGGCAGGTTTAAATTGCGAGAGCACATGCGTAGTCACACACAGGAAAAGCTGGTGGCATGTCCGACCTGCGGAGGAATGTTCGCTAACAACACAAAGTTCTTCGACCACATTCGACGGCAAACCTCCATAGAAGGTGAGAGGACTTGTGTTTCAGGTGGTACACATGCAGCAGCAGTAATACCAGGCAATCTTTAAACCTTCTGTATTGATCAATTTTGACTCATTTCATTAAACATAATAGAAAGAAAAAAAATGTGATTAGACCCATGTACACATTTGTTTGTGTGTGTATTTATTTGTAGGTCAAAGATTTCAATGTTCTCACTGCTCTAAACGTTTTGCCACTGAGCGGCTGCTGAGAGACCACATGAGGAACCATGGTATGAGTCTTTTTGTGTGTTAACTCTCATAAAGGTTGTACTTTGTTCTGTTGTATTGGACCTTACAGGCCTTTATTGCTTAGTACAGTGTGACCTAGTTGTTCTAATGATGTTCTTCCTTGTTCTCTGTTCAAAGTCAACCATTATAAATGTCCACTGTGTGATATGACCTGTCCATCACCATCCTCGCTGAGAAACCACATCAAGTTTCGGCATTCCAATGAAAAGCCTTACAGCTGTGATTACTGCGAGTACAGGTGTGGCTGCTTCATTACCAATGACAGTGACTCATCATCCCTGGATATTTCTAATATTTTTGCCTGTAGTGTAGGACATGATCTGTCAATTTGTTTGTGTTCATGTGGTTCTCAGCTGTAAAAACCTGATAGACTTGCGGAAGCATTTAGACACGCACAGCAGTGAGCCAGCTTATCGATGTGACTTCGCTGACTGCGATTACTCTACCCGTTCCCTTTACTCAATCAAGAACCACTACAAACGCGTTCATGAGGTGAGACATTCAGAAAATGCCTGCAACGTTTGCCAAATAAGAAAAAGAAGAATATTTAAAATTACAACAACAACAAAAAATGTTCTTTTGTGTTCCACAGAAGAAAGTAAGTCATACAGGTTTGGAACAACATGTGGCAATATAACAAATTCTATTTTAGCCTTTGCTTATTTGGCAATAAAAATAAATAAGGGTAAGCAATATGCAAGTGAAATACATAAGATTAGTACATTGTTATATGTAATGCTGTTGATGTTGTTACCATGAGATTGATTGATTTATTTATTTATTTTTATTTTTTTCTCAAATGTAAATGGGAAAATGTCATTTGTTTTATAGCCTATAATTGAAGTAAGATTGTTGTAAGTTGTTGTAAGTAGGAAGGACTCTTGTAATGATAGGATCCAAGGTTTGATCTATAAAAATGAGCCATCTAATCTGGAATTAATTCATGTGGGAACTTCCATTTAGAACTTAACTCATGCAGCCAAAAACTAAAAATATATCCATAATAAATGATAAAATAAAATGCAGAAAACTCTGTGTGAAACAGTGTGAGCAAACAAAATCAAACTAACTGTGCATCAAAAAGTGAATACAGTTCTACATCATTTCAGTTGTACAGTCATTCATATTCAGCTAATAGCTCCAGAGTAGCTAAAAATGTTAATGTGCTACTTTGCCTTTAGGGAGATTACACTCCTCGCTATAAGTGTCACGTATGTGAGCAGTGCTTCACCCGGGGGAACAACCTCACTGCCCACTTACGCAAGAAACATCAGTTCAAATGGCCTTCAGGGCACCCAAGATTCAGGTTTGAAGACTTCCTTCTTCCTTGTGGCCAAAAACCACCCATTTATGTTTTCATTACATATTTCCTCAACCACCATACTGTTCAAAAATGTGGGATCTCTAAGATTTTTATGTTTTTGAAAGAAGATTTATATGTTCAAAAATATAGTCAAAAACAGTAGCATCGTGAAATATTATTGCAATTTAAAATAAAGGTTATCTATTTTCATACAATTAAATGTAATATTCCCTTTAATGGCAAAGCTGAAGTTTCTGCAGCCATTACTCCAGTCTTCTTCAGAAATCATTCTAATATTCTGATTTGGGGTTTGGGAAACATTTATGCATACGATCAATGTTGAAAACAGTTGTGCTGCTTAACATTTTTGCGGAAACCATGGCTGCATCCGAAATGGCATACTCCCTTGAGTAGGTACTTATTTTGAATAAGTAATTACTTTGCGTCACTTCATTGGCATTCAAATTTTTCGTTCTATTATTTAGTGTTAAGCCCGAAACACACCAAGCCGACGCCAACGAACTAGTGGCGACGAAAGCTCACGTTGGCAGAGTCTGGTTCCATAGTTGCCCTGACACATCAAACCGACGCTCGACACCCGGCGGCCAAGTAGCATGTCCGTTCTGCGCCTGCGTAAGAAGAAATGCCTTTCCGTACCAGCAGGTGGCAGTAGCTAAACAGCCAATCAGAATGATCAGTTGGCCCGACTGACCATCGAGCTCCGACGCCGATTCAACATGTCGAATCGACCGAAAAAAAGCCGACGAGGACCAACTTCAGCCGACGGTGTGGAACACACTGAGAAAACTTAGTCGGCCGACGAACAAAAACTGCCCAACGGCCGACCATCGGCTTGGTGTATTCCGGGCTTTATCCTAATTTTGTAATCAAATAAAACTTACTTTTGAGCCTATAATTTGGTCTACGTGTGTCCCTACATGCTTCCCTTGAGCCAGGGGTCATAACAAATTGGGGGCTCGTCCGGGATTTGAACCCGGGACCTCTCGCACACAAAGTGAGAAACATACCCCTAGCAGGGAAGTATGCAATTTTGGATGCAGCACATGATACATTTTTTTCCCCAGAATGCTTTGATGAATTGAAAGTTTATAAACACAGCATTTATTTATAATCTTTTGTAAAATGATAAAAGTTTTTTGCTGTCAGTTTTGATCAATTTAATGCATCCATCTGACTACGGTCGTTTGCACTTTGCCAATCACTCGTTTCAGGTATAAAGAGCACGAAGATGGATTCATGCGTCTGCAGCTGATCCGCTATGAGAGCGTGGAGCTAACAGAACAGCTGATGCGGGAGCGGCAGGGGGAGGGGGACAGCAGTGAATCCATCCCACAGAACGTCCAGTCCGGGGAAGAACTGGAGGAGACCATGGGGGGAAATACAGAGGCAGGAATAAGAAAGGAGGAAGCAGAGGTCTGTAGGACTCAGGAAAATGCTGAAAGTGTGTTCTTGGTGTTGATGGCCGGCACCTCCTCAGAAACAGACTCTATGAGGGAGGGGTCAGTGATGCATCAGCTACAGGACACTGCCCAACAGCTGGGCATGGAGGTGGTTTAACAGCACTTTGGATTACTGGAACTCCCTAAGACTGCTATGTCAGACAATAAAAAGGGACATTAGGATAATTCATATTAACTCAAAACTCACTGTACTATGAGACTAACAGGGGACCAAAGCTGGAATAGAGTGTGTTTTAAGATTCCGTCACCCTCGAACACCTTGAACACTGCACTGAACAGAAAAGACAGAAGAGCTAAATCACAAGTTAGCTCTGGGGATTGCTTAAAGAGATGGTTCACACAAAAAGGAAAATGTTTGTGATATTTACTCACCCTTATGTCATTCTGATGCTGTATTATTTTGCCTGGCATGAAACACAAAATAAGATGTTAAGTAGAATGTTTAAACTGCCTTTTTCCATTCAGTGAAAATTTTTCGAGCCTCAAGAAAAAAAGCATGAAATCATATTAAATGTAGTCCATATAACCTGTACGTTATATTATAAATAGTTATAAGTGCTGTTTTAAGTGCCCTTTTTGGAGTTTGGAAGAGTAAACGACCTTCCTTGTAGAGAAAACGCACGCACACACAAACACGCATGCAAGAGCTCTTATTGTGTTTCACGGAAGAAGGAAAATACAGGGTTGGAACAACATTTGGGTGATTAAATGGCACCTTTTTTTGGCTGAACATTTGACTGTTTGGGTGTGTGAGGGAGTGAGAGAAATTTTTAATCCTACTGAACAATTTAATCAGCTTTCTTTTTTTTATGTTCGGTGTTAATGTGAAGGGAGAAGGACAGTTCTCTGTGGAGGAATCTTTACAGTGTATAGTTTTTTTACAATGTGGCAAATTGCTTGTTTTGAAGTCGAATTGGAAGTGCTTCTGAACTTCAAACTGACCAACACCTCTGTTTAATTTATTTTTCAACTTTATATGTAGATCAGGAGATCAGATAATCTGCAGAAAGGCCCATTCTGGTGGGTACAGATTTCTGCCGCTTTTCTATCAAAGTAAAAAATAGTTTTGATTATTTAATAGTTTTGACCTTTCATTAAAATACACCTTTTCCATAGGACTTTTATTTGCCATTGAGTCCTAATAATCTAATTGAGAAGGAAAACTATACTAAATTACTTAATTCTATTTCAAATAAACAATGGCAGTTATTTCAGTACATTTTTGTCCTATTTGTTTTGTTTTTCTCTAATTTAAACATTTACATTTGCTTGCAAGCAGAAATTATTTCTTGCTCTTCAAAGGTTTTGGCTCAGATCAAGAATTAATTATTCAGATCAAGAAAAAAAATGTATTCAGCAAGGATGCATTAAATTGAAATGAAAAAGAAATAATGTTGCAAACAATTTCTATTTCAAATAAATGCTGTTACGTTGAACTTTCTATTCAACTAATTTTGAAAAATGTATCAAGCTTTCCACAAAAAAAATATTAACTGTTTTCAACATTAATAATAAGAAATTTTTCTTGAGCAGCAAATCAGCATATTAGAATGATTTTTGAAGGATCATGTGATACTGAGGATTGGAGTAATGGCTGCTAAAACATCAGCTTTGCCATCACAGGAATAAATTACATTTATAGAAAACAGTTTTAAATTGTAATAATTTCTGTTTTTACTGTTTTTGATCCAGCAAATGCAGCATTGGTGAGCATAAGAGACTTCTTTCAAAGATATTTAAAAAAAAAAAAAAAAAATTCATTGGTTGTGTGTATATTTGTTGTGTATTCAGGTATGTTCAGTTCATATTCAGGTAGGTAAAGTGTGTTCAGGGGATAATCCACTTTGTTCTTAGGTGATCCATTGTGTGACTGTAAAAACGGTACTCGTAAGTCCTGTTTGTTTGAATCTCTCAGGAGAGGAGTCAGCAGGCAGGTTGTGCTGGGTTAGACAGAAGTTTATGCATTACTGCAGCAGTCAGAGGTCAGTGTTTGAGCGCTTTTCACAGATCTATGACGTTACAGTAATTACACGCACTGCAGATCTCAAGAACACTAACCACTCAGCACATTGGACAAGATTAATCTCTAGCATTGTTGAATGTGAAAAACATGAAATTTACAATCAGCACAACTGAAAGTTAAGCTAAACTACAAATCAGCCTTCCCATGGCTCTCTCCCATTCTCTATAATCTCTCTCTGCTCTGGTGATAATCGCTGGTGTGTTAGCAGAGTTTAAAAGATTAGTTTGCGTTAGGGGCTTAGTGTAAGCTAAGATGCAACACTTCCCATTTCTTTCCATCTGTCTCGCTCCGTCTAGAAAACAGTTTCTTGAAAATAGCCTGTAAAGAATACATTTAATGTAATTTTTTTGTCTGTATTATTTAAATAATTAGAACTTCCATGATATGAGACAACAGAACAAGTGATTGCTGAGTGGACAATGAGTGGAGGACGTTCAGATGAGGAGAAGTGAACAGATATAGACTTTTCTGCATTGGAGAAGCATTACCATCAAAACGCCATGAAACTAGGAGCTCTTCTGCTGCTGCTGTTTCTGGGGTCCATGCATGGGGTGTTCACGCAAGTGCCTATAACTGCATTTACTGAACGAAGCGCTGTGGAGGAAGATCTAGGAAGTGGTAAGAGGAGCTTTTGATTTATTCGTGAATGAGCAAAATATCTAAATTAAGCTTACAAAATGTCAAAAATGGTGTACATTGAAAATGTATGATTTTGAGCACTGAAGACTGCACTATGTTCCTCAGGTCTGTTAGAGGTGGAACAGGAGGATGAACTGGGAGACACTTACTGGTCCGGGACAGCCCCGCTTTGTTTTGGAGGGTGTAAGGGCAGACACAGGGAGCTAAAGAGAGACAACTGTGGAGATTCAGACTGCTGCTGGGTGGGATACAAATCTCTCTGTAGAGGTACAACCAATCATAATTTTAATGAAATGTACTGCATTTTTGACTTTGAGGCATTTTCACAAACACAGAGAATATATTGTGATTATTTTGTTGGTTTATTCTGTGTACACTGGAACTTTTCTTGTGTTTCATGAGTTTTATCCAATAAACTTTTGCCCTAGTGAATTGTGGAAAACCTGATGTGGACTTTAACGGGATGGTGTATGGGAGTGATTGGTGGGTGGGTTCTGTGGTGCGGTACGACTGCAGGCCAGGGTTCGTGTTGGTTGGAGATCCTGCTCGAGCTTGCCAGTCCAATGGGAAATGGACGCCCAAACCATCCTGCCTCAGTAAGTCCTTGTCTGGCTGTACGTTGCACACAAATTACGGATTTACCCGGAAAAAACTCACAGATTATGAATACTAGACCTATTCTGTCTTAAGTCTCAGTATATGAGAGATTGAACACTAACTAAAGTTGTTATATTAGTCAGTGCTGTTACTGTGAGAGGTGTTGATTTAAAAAAAAAAAAAAAAAAAAAAAATTCAGAATGACCACACATACTGTAAAAAAAAAAAAAAAAAAAATCTTTCATATTAACACAGTATTGGGCCTTATTTTTATGAACTTTTCTTAGACTGCATAGTCATCATCTGTAACATGAAATGTCTATTGATATGTAATATTTTTTCATGAAAAGTGTTTACATGTATTAAGTTTGTTCATGTTCTGCTATTTTTTTTATAGTTAAACCATTACTTTAGGTCAAAGTCTGGGTTGTGGAGAAAAAACAATGGTTGTGGTCAGTTACATTTTACTTTAAAATGAATTTGATTGGCTGTGAATTTCAATTCTTACTCTCCTCCTGTATGTGACATTAGGAGTTTGTCATCGTGGCCGGGTTGAGATCAATGAGAAGGACATTGACGGGACGTGTTCATCCACCTGTCCTGATGCTAAGAGCTATGCGGTTCCTCTTAACCACGAATGCAGTCGCATTGAGAACTGCAGGACTAAAGAATCAGGCTGGAAGCGCTGGTTTACACGCTGCAACTACTGCGACTGTGAATGCTTCACTCCCTGTGGTAAGTTTCGTAGTGTCATTTAAATTGCTGCTTGTTAAAATACAGCAGTAACATGAACAATGCTGTGAAATCAACATTTGTGTTTGTTCTCTCAGCTTCTACTGGATAGAAGACAGTGAATCGCATTATCCTTTTTTAATCCTATGAAGACATTATGCTCATATGAGTTCTGGAAACAACAGAATTTGAATGTAAAGAGACAAGTATTTTAGTTTGACATGCAAAACTAAAAAAAAAAAAAAAACTGAATATATTGGCATTTTATGCATCTGATTATCTATGAAATTGGAGACTGGAAATGTATGCTATTTGATTGTACCTTAATTAGTCACAATTGTTGAAAGATCAGAGAAACAGTTCCAGCAGTGCTCAGTGATTTTATTAGAGTATTATACTGTAGATACAATGAAATTATTAGATTATTCTTTTACTTGATGATTGATAGAAGATGTGGGATTGATATAGAATCAGAGTGGTCTCATTTGAAACCACAAAACTGATCTATTTTTAGTCCCAAGTGGTATAATTCATAATGAAAATCTCATTTCTCTTGGGTTGGTAGCAGCCAATTCCTGCAAAAAAATGAGGAAGAAAATAATATTTTATATATGTTGTGTTGTAATAAAAGAAACCAAAATAATGAATGAATTGAAAAAGTTACTTTCTTGCTCCATTGTATTTGCACTCATCCTCAGACTGTGGCATATAAGTGCATGCTATATAATTAAACTCATACACTTACCCACATTCAGCCGGGTGATAGTTTTTCCTTTCTTAGACAGAAGCTCCCAGTACGTGTGCGTTTGAGTAGACCCAGCCAGTCCGTTCACACTTTCCAGAAATATGCCATAGCTTTTGCTAATGCTGTATGTGAAACTAATAGAAATAAAGGTAGCAGAATTAGCACAAAAAAAAAAAAAAAAATCTAAATTCAAGAAATTCCTTATTGTCTTAAACTTTGTACAATAGACTTAGAAGACAAGACTTGAGTCAGGTCTGACTGTAAAAGCATCTCAGTCATATAAAGCTGTATATCATAGTTACATGGATTCTTTGTTTTTGTGTTCCACAGTGGATACTATACTATACTATACTATACTATACTATACTTGCATTAGGCCTTCTGCATGTAAAGTGCATTAAACCACAGTAATTTGATAAAAGTTAATGCCATACTTGAAGCTTTGTGTGTCCTGTAGTTTATTTAAGACCCCAAACATCGGCATTCCCTCTGTCACAGTGGTGGAGTAGGAGACGATATTGTTAGTGAATTTATTAGTGACATTCACCTTAACCAACACCGGGTTCAGTTCTCCTGTTCAGAAGAGAGCAACAAACAGAGAAAGGGTCCTGTTTAGAAAACTGCAGGTGTTATTTAAATTACTGCAGTTAAGCAATCAAGCAAGACAGTTTGGAGAATACCAGCACAAACTGTGGCTTTAATAACAAATGCTGTGGTAATTTGTAATGAATCATGGATTTCAGTCTCCTACATACTTTAGAAATGTTATTTAGGAAGTTAGACCTGAAATGATTTGAATTCAATAATTTTTATCCTTGTTTTAAGCATAATTTATGGCTTTATATAAGAAAACTCACCTGAGTGTTTACTATCTCCCAGCCCTGGGAAAGGCATCAAAGCTGCAAAGCACAGAAGAGTAATCGCTGTCAGAGCCATTCTACCAGTCTGCTCAGTGTGTCTGAATGTCTCGCTCAAACGCACACACCCTATTTATATGTTTTTGCATGCAATTTTTTTTAAAGATTGTTTCAGGGAAATTCATACCTTAAAAGGAGTGGTCAGCCAAGAAATATGAGGAAACATGAAGATCAATGAAGAAATGGAGATGACAAACAAATCTGACTTCCCAAGGCTCACTTCCTGAGCCTTTTGCAATACACTGACAAGACAAGCATTGAGTCAGATCCGAGTCTTAAAAGCATCTTAGTCTCATCAGAGATCATGGAATAATTATAGGTACATTGATTCATTGTTCATAAACTTAAAAAATTAATGCAAACTGTTGCATTAAAGTTTTTTGTTTTGTTTTGTTTTTTTGAGCAAACAGCTCAAAAAAACAGCTTTTTAGTGTTTTGTGCAATTTGCAATGTTTGAATTTCAATTTGAAATTGTATTAGATTCAAATAAAGGATTTTAAAGTACTTTCTCTAATCTGTCTTAAGCAAGAAACAGAAGAAAGACATAACATAACTTTCAATCAAGTAACCCAATCAAACAGTACTTTCTTGCTTTAAAGTATTCTTTTATGCATTTTTTCGCAAGATGAGAAAATGGAGAGACTTGTTAATGTTTAATGTTCTATTATGTTGTTATTTAAAAGTTTCTGTTATGTTATTGTTATGGGGGCACTTATTTAATAATAATAAAGCCACCACTATAGTAGTCCTTTGGGTGAAATCAGTATGACTTCTGGACTGCCAACACCAAACATCACACATGTTAAGAAAAGTTTTATTTAGTTTATGTAAATCACAGGACTAAACAGGAAGCATTATTTGAATGTCAATTTAAATGAAAACCATTTATTTAAGTTAAACTAAAACCATTCATTCAAGTTAAATGAACACCATTGATTCTAATTAGTTGTACATGGTTGATTCTGTTTGGTTTTACTTGTTTCGGTCACATAGAACCACTGTCCATGATTGAATCATTGAAGCTATTTTTTTGAGTGTACATTCTGAATTGCTAACATGAATTTTGGCCAAACAGTTAATCTCACCTCCAAAACTCACTCAAGACCAACAAAACACTTTATATATGTCTCAAACTAAGCTCCTTCCACCATAACACTGGCAACAGTTCTCATTCAGAAAGCATAATTGTCATTGATAACACACTGACCTTAAAAACATTAACAACAGGGAGCATTACATAAATGATGAACTTTTATCTGTAAGGTTTGAATGACTTTTCACATAAATCAGTATTTCATTATTGGATGATAATAAGATCTTTTCATTTTACTGACTGTATTACAGCATAAAGAATGAATGAGAAATGTGCCAGGAGGCCTTTCTGTGTGGAGTTTGTATGTTCTTTCCATGCTGACGTTGATTTCCTCTGGGTTTACCCCACAATCCAAAGATATACAGGACAGGTGGATTGGAGACTGTAAGCTGTCTGAAATTGCAAGTAGTTGTGTTTGGAATAATTTCATTGTAAATATTCTGCTAATATTGCACTCTGATTTGAATGTTAGCATTTTAAAAATGTGCTGCAAATAAAGTATGAATGCAAAAAAAAAAGCTGAGTATAATTTGAAAAACGTTTCATAATTCTCTAGATTTTTTTAGTATTTTGAAGGTCTATATTTTATTTCTGTTTTTTCCTTGCCTGGAAATCCATGACCTTGGATAATAAAAACATATTATAACGTCAAAGTAGACAAATTTTACTACACTCAGCTTCCTCAATGTATCATATGTAAACAAAAAAAGCAAAAAAGCCCCAGTCTTTAAAAACGCTGCAAAGCACAAGGTATAATTGTTGTCAGAGCCATTTTACCAGTCTGCCCAGTGTGTCTGTTATCATACCTTAGAAAGGAGTGTACTGTAAAGACTTCCACCATGGACTCATTTAAATTCCTGAGATGTTTCACTGACTGTCTCACTGTTTAATGAAAACACCTTTCTGTCTGTCCGTCCATCAGTCAACTTCTCAAACTGAATATAAAGGTTTTTTGTGCATCTCTGGATATCAAGTGAAATGGAGACCTACATGTAAATCACTGACTGTTTTTCCCTGATCTGTGTTTAGTACAGAGATGAACCCTTAATCTTGTTTCCCTCTGAGCATAAGCCAGGTAAAGAGGTAGTGTTGAACACTGTACTGGTGATGTACACTATTTATTTGAATCAAATTAGTCAATAATGATTTTTAAAAGATCAGGGAGGCTTTTCAGTTCCATTAGCTCTATGTATGTTTATTAGAGTATTATACTACTGTAGATATGAAATTATGAGTTTATCCACTCACTTAAACTTTACATTGATGACCACTTAAACAAGATTTAATGGAATTAATTCAGCAGTAACATTTAAACCACTAAATACAACTATTTTTTGGCCCAAGTGGTGAACCTCAGGATCAAATTCTCATCTCTCTGGGGTTGGTAGCAGCCAATTCCTGCAAAAGATTGAGGCATTCCAGTGTATAAATAATAACTTATATTTAAAAAGGATGTATTTGTATATTTGAATGCTATTTTAATTATTTCGTGTTGTAAATTAAATAAAAATGTCCTGCTCCACAGCAGTATTATATAATTATCTTCTTTCCCTTACCCACTTCCAGTCGGGTTATAACTCCTGCTTTCTCAGACAGAAGCTCCCAGTATGTCTGGTCCTTATCAGATCCAGCCAATCCATTTACACTCTCCAGATATATGCCAAAGGTTTTGTGTATAGTGTATGAGAATCTATTGTTAAAACAGAAATATATCAAAATTAGCACAAAAATTAAATTCACCCTCAATTCAACCTCAGTAAATTCAGTAAAATTTTGAGGAATACTTGAAGTCGTCGCTGGTGTCCTGCAGTTGATTTAAGGCACCAAACATCAGCCCTTCCTCTATCACAGTGGTGGAGTAGGAAAGAACCTCATTAGTGAAATCATTAATGACAGTCACCTTAACAGGGACCTGTTCCAGCTTGCCTGTTTGGGAGAGAAAAAGAAAGGGCGTTATATAGTTCGAATATCAAATACATGCAGTGGTAATTTAGAGTGCTTACAGTGTAGCTTTAATAACAGATACACAGTGTTGGGTGTAATGCATTACTAAGTAATTAATTACTGTAATTTAATTACTTTTCCCTTTAAAAAGTCAAAGTAAGGGATTACTCTTTTTTTTATTTCTAATTTAATTACAGTTACTTCTTAAGTAATTGCATTAAATACTGTAGAGACTATAACAATTCTATAAAAAACAATAGTGGAGTTAACATCAGAATTTAATGTCTAAAGTTAAAATGTAAGTTTTTAATGTAACATAATTCTCCCTTCAAATACTTTGGTCAGTTAGAATAATTTATGCAGTTTTATACTATTTATTTGAAAGAATTAAAAGAGCATTTCCATTTCTATCCCTGTATTGTTCAACTGTCAAGGCTTTAGAAAGTAATTAGTAATAAATAATGTCGTACTTTTTAAAGAGTAATTAGTACAGTACACTGCTGAAAATGTAATTAGTTAGTAATTGATTACTTTTTTTTAGAATAACTTGGCCAGCACTGCAAATGCAATGGAAATCTGTGATGAATCAAACTGTTTTTGATCTTTACTCTGTTTCTGTGCACAATATAGGTCTCCATAAAATTCATATTAACATATTAAATTTCATACTTTAAATATATTTTAATAGTGTTTTGAACTTTGATATTGCTATATACTTGTTTCAATGTTATGTCATTTGCTTGCTTTTAAGTTAATGCCTTTTAAGTTAAGTATATGCTTGAATGCTTGAGTGATTATGAAATTAAGAACTGCAATACTTCCTTTTTTTATTACAAGATATGACAAAACAACAGTTGTGAAAGCTAGGTTTTTGAGATTGATACATTTGTAACCAACCACAAAGTTTAACAAGAGGGTTACACAGGGGTGAAGAGATCATGCTGCAACCTCAAGCCGAGGTGAGCCAGACGAACACTTCGGTGAAGGAGACAACAGCATAAAAGACATCCGGTGGAGGCACGAGTTGCTAAGACAACCTTGATCAATTGATGAATAATAAGAAGTTGGAATTTCCCAAAAAGTATGAAAGTAAAAATGTAAAAGACTTTAAAGAACAACCTGATACTCTAAAGAGGGATGCTTAACAGCATTTCCATATTGCTGGATAAAGCTATAGAGCTTTTTTAGCTTATGCTGATTTTATTTTGTTTTGCATTAACTGCTTTGTATTGCAACCAATAAAATAAGTATTACTTACAACTACAAACTGAGCCTCAAAAAAGGACAACCACAAGGGGGTCTTCTACATCATTCTTGAAGGACTTCAACCTGCTGGCAGGTGAGTACTTTATGGTTTAGGCTAGATTTGACTAACCTTACCCTACCTGAATAATCCTAGGGTTAATGGTGTAAGATAAAAGTTCACACCGACTAACAATAGAAAGGTAGACCTGCAAGGATTTCAATTCAATCATTTTTCTCCTTATTTTAAGCAGAAATCACAGCTTTATATATAAGAAGCCTCACCTGAGTCTGCAGGCAGTGCCAGCCCTGGGAAAGGCAGCAAAGCTGCAAAGCACAGAAGAGTAATCGCTGTCAGAGCCATTCTACCAGTCAGTCTGCTCAGTGTGTCTGAATGTCTCTCACAACCTCACACTCTATTTATATTCTGTGTTTTCTTTGCATGCCAATTTCTAGATCATAAATTATCGATTTTATAGTCTTATCTCTTACCTTAGAAAGGAGTGGTCTGCAAAGGTTTTTTCCATGGATTAATTGTTATTTCTGTTCTTTGATGCTTGGTTCTGGGAACTGTTGAGTGATAACATTGAAAGTACAAAAGTAATTAATTAGCATGGACCTGTGACCATATTCTTTCTTGTATATTATGAAATATGACATGTCAAATATACTGTAGAGGGTGGGGATTGTGTGGTTATGTTATCATTTACCACTGACCTCTCTTACCTCTTAAAAATGGTGTATAGTTCATTAATGAATATTAATTATTAACCACCACAAAATAACATGACCACTGTTGTTTTATCACCAGTGATGTGCAGGTGCTATCTTTACTTATACCTTGTGAGGTGGAAAGTCTCTGAGCAGCAAAATATCTAATTCTCTTTATCTATTTTTTTAAATAATTTATTTAACTAACCAGATAAGTTCATTACCTAAAATTGGTTTCATAGAATATGTAAATGCCAGAATTCCTTACAGTGCACATATCTTCTCTACATATTATGTAAAGGCTGCTTGTGAGAGGGAAGAACAAATGGTGAGACCTTATCTGTTTTAGAAGTAAAAACTATGAATCACTGTATAATGTGGGCTATCTGTATGTCTCTTTACATGCACAAAAATGTCCCTTTCAGCAAAAATAAATAAATAAATAAAAAAGATTCTTCAAAGCAACCACATGCTGCAACGGTAAGCATTATATTTTCCTCTCCATCCCCAACATCAGGTTAGCCTGACGCTGAAACAGTGAATATGATAACTGAGCGTATCAAAACAGCAACAGTATGTGTACCCGCCATGGATGATGTAAGGCGTCGTTTGAACGCGAGTTACCCCGATGGTTTCACCGAGAATAACCCGAGTACTGCAGCATCAGCACCAGCAGCAGCCGCTGCGCAGGTGCCGCCTTTAAAGAGACCGCGCGCTCAATTCTCCCGTGCTGCTGGATAGGCTGTAATTTCCCTTTGTTTAAGTTTTTCGTCTCCATCATCTCCATCCCCACCCGTTCCTTTGCTTTCCACACCAAAGCCATCTCATAAGCAAGTGATTCTAAAAATAAGTTTGACATACGTTTTCCTCCCCCTGCCCCACTAAAAAAAAGAAAAGAAAAGAAAAGAAAACAACCCTGTTGCTAGTGATCACGAAAAGCGAAGTCTAATTTTGGCTATTTGATATGCACGAAAAATCTTATGATATATATTGACTTATGGAAATGCAGTTGCACCTGATTGAATTTTCTCTTGGATCATGGGAAAACTGAGATCCCCACCTGTCCCGTGACCGTAAGGTGGCACCAGGCCAGCCCTGCCCGCACTTTCCTGCAGATGGGTTTGTAGACCACCCACAACAGCCCGATAAGCATGGGCATGTGCGTCTGCCATCACGTTGTTTTGAGAACAATTGCGTTCTCAACACAAAGAAATTAAACTAGCTGCTCTGCATATAGCCTATTTAAGAGCCTGTTTTTTTATTTTCATTGTAAAATATTAAATGAGTAAAAGTATAGGCCTAACAGTGCAATGCGTATATTACTCTAGCCTAAAATATAGTTGCGACTATGTTGTAAAAACTATGAATATATCAGTAGCTAACATGTATGAATCCTTTTATTTGTGGGTGTTCCCAAAATTCCCTGCGCGAACCACTATACTTACGTTTTATTTATGAAATATGCTTATTCTTATTTTTGTTGTCAGTTATGTAGTTTTTTTTTTTTTTTTTTTTTTTTGTGCATTTTATGGTGTTTAGCCTATTTATTGTTTATATTTTAATGTCATGTGTTATTGGCGTTTTTGCGTTTGTGGGAAACATTTCCTATATTATTTACAGATTTTAATATTGTTTTAATATCATATCCTCATACAGGTATGAGTATAAAAATATAGGCTGTAAGTCACTAAAATACCTGTAACGTCATCATTATATTTTTTATGGTAAAGTGCAACCACTCAGCTGCCAGATTTTACCATAAATGTACCCAAAACAATTAAAGGTGCATATTTAGGAAAAACCTGCAAACATAAGCAAAGCATTCTAATCTAAGTAACCAAATATAGCCCACCACTGCATCTTTAATCGTCCTTCAGTGTGTAACACAGGCTTATTTCGGACGAGAGCAGTTACGCCCAGTACCACAGACCGCCGGGCGTGCCAGGGCTCCTCTGTCCACTGCGCGCTATATCATACTGCGCTGCAGCATCCGGAGGACCGGGCAGAACGAGCACTACTTCTTTCTACACAGCTCCATACGCATTCTGGATGACTGTAAATGCGCAATGATAGAGTCACTGTTTGCCCTTCCGTCAGCTGTCCGAAATGAAACTCCTGGTTTAACACGGGTGCTGCAATTGTTTAATTATTCATAACTGTTATGTTTGTTTTGGATGGGAATTGTCTCGGTATATTTTCAAGGAACGATATGAATGTGACGTGCAGCGGCTTTCTGAAGGAGAAGAGCATCCTCGCCGTCATCGGGGAGCGGGATCGGGCGTGTAACGGAGCATCTTTTCTCTCAGCTGGACTATAGTGCGGGGCCGCTGCTGTTGCTAAAGCCTGTATGATTCTCTTGAGCTCAGGGGAATGAAGTGGACATTTTTATAAGGAAACACACTGCCAGAGAGACGTTTGATTAACTCAACGCGTCAAAAAAGTAGGTATCATGTCATTCTGAGACTGTTTGCAACAACACTTGTAGAGGATCTCCTGTATAAACACACTATGTGTTTTGTATGCGTGTGATGTCATTGACAGGACCTGTGATGCATGTTATTCTAAAAACTGACTCTGTTCACCATAAAAATAAGTTGAGTGCACGTGTAATGAATGTGAAAGCTATTTCAGCTTCAGTCTCATATACATTTATTTATTTGTGAATATTGTTCCATCATAATTGCTTATTGTGTGTTCTGTCTTATATCTGTGTTGGGAAGTGGAGCATCAGTGAATGAAGGGAGACAGTGACCTATCTCTGACAGATAGAATAGCCAGACTGGGTTTTACTGGGTTTTCACTACTGGTTATCACTCCTCAACACAGCACATTTGGGATGTTTTCCTATATTTAACACAGCTCATTGATATATCATCAGCACATTAGTAAAAGCTCCAAGACCTAAGTTGGGTGTGTCAGATAAGAGTGACATATAAAATTCTGAAACATTCTGAGGTGCTCAAAACATGGCCTTTCTTTGACTGACCAGAAAAGACCTATTAGAGTCAGGCTGTGGCCAAAAGAGTCCTAAGTGACATAATCATTAATATGCCTCACTATATGCCTATATACCACTTGGTCAACCTGGTCAGACTGGTCTGTTGTCTGGTTTTGAAGGGGTTTTAGGCACTTGGGCACCAGCTTGCTGATCAACTAATCCTGCTTAACACCATTTTGGCCAGGCTGGGGGACCATCTTAAACCAGTAAAGACCAGAAATCCAGATTAGGCTGGAATATATTCAATTGAAAATAAGTTTTCAGGACAACTCTTTTGAAGATGAGTCACTTCAATACGAATCGGGGCATTGAGGATCAAGTGCAGGTCTATCTGTGAGCATGATGGATTGGGTGAATTTACAGATTTTTAATCCTTGTGAGGATTTTTGTTCCACTGTTGGTGCATATATTCATCCAGCCTCAGCAGTGATAGAATGATTTCATGTAATGAAAACCTGTGTAAAGTGGAGGTACAGAGGTACAATACATGTAGAGCAGTCTTACATCAGTGATATCTTTTGAAATTTAGCTTTGTTTGATTCTCCAGCTTCTGGTCTTGTGCCTTGAGACATAATGGAAAATAAACTGAGCACTTCTTAATGGAAGATACCATATTAATATACAAGCACTTTAAGAGTATAATTTGTTAGCTGGTAACAGTGAAAACACTGGTTCTTTAGAGAGGCAGGGTTCTATCAAGCACAGCACCCGGAACTGGTTTAGAGGCTTCTGCAGCCTAAGTGCATTCTATATTGACGTGAAATACAATAACTCCAATGGATTCCACGTTGCTGTCAGTACTGTTTGTACCTCTGTAGCTCGGTTTTTCGATGTCAGTGTCATTGAATCTGAGTGGTGATTTTTAACTGAATGCTGATATGACTATATTTAAAAGTCTGATATTCCTGCAGAAATGCAGTGTACTGCATTCTGTGTAATATAATTCTTGTATGCGGTGGACTAATGAAGTTATTGCTATGTTTTATCTGTAATTGTAAATCTGTATTCAAAAATTGTGTATATAGGTTTGACCTATTGTGGGGACCAAATATCCCGGTCCCCACAAGGGAAATAGATTAATAAACATACTAAATGATGCTTATTTAAAAATGTAAAAATGAAGAAAGCTTTCTGTGATGGGTAGGTTTAGTGTAGGGGGATAGAATATATGGTTTGTACAAAATCATTATGTCTAAGGAGAGTCCCCACAAAGATAGCATAACCTAACGCGCGCGCGCGCGTGTGTGTGTGTGTGTGTGTGTGTGTGTGTGTGTGTGTGTGTGTGTTTAGAATTTTCATATTCTATGTCATTCAGAAAGTTCATATGAATCAGCACTATACTGTTGGCTGTAATCGGATCCTTACTCCTCACAACAGTTCTGGAATTAGCTACAACCTCAGCCTTCCACATCCAGAAGGAAAACGTTAGAATTACTACTAAATCTGTCAGAGCTTTCATTTATAAATAGAGGATAATTCTATAAAAATTTGTATTAGTTTATATAAATATTAATAAAAAAAGAATGTATTATGCTCAGGAAAGTTCTGCATTACTTTTGAAAGGTACAGAACTAATCTGAAATAGAGAGAGATGCTCGACCCAGTGGTCAGCTGTGTTCTTGTCAGCTTGTTCGTTGAGAGCTGCCCCCGCAAAACTGAAAAAAGGTTTCCATCAAAGCTTCAGATGCTGGCATCAAATTCCATAGGCTTCAAGGGTAATTACTCTACTAACTGAAACTGTCTCCAAGCGCATAACCCTCATGTCTGAGCAGATGCTTCCTCTGTCACAGATTTATGCTTAAAATATCTTTCTAGATGGCCTTAGGATAATATAGTTAGCGCCCTAATGCCATTCAACTAGCCTAACTGAATACACTTCATTAAAACAAGTATAATGTGGTTAGAATGAGCAAATGTTTATTCAGAATGATGAGCACCATGATTAATTTATGTTTCCTTTCAAAAGACTGAGTGATTTTGTTACCTTTCTATTTCTCCTTTTTTTTTTTTTTTTTTTTTGAGCTCCAGCTCAACCTTACATATGTATCACAGACTCAAACAGAAGCATGAAATTACACACCACTCATCAAAGGCATCCTCTGCATAAGTGTGTATGTGTGAAGTGATTGCATTGAGGTAGACTTGATTGCAGAAAGTAGTTTTGTGATTATATGTATTATTATGATTCTGTGTCTGTACAAATGCTCCATGTTTACACATTATAACCATTTTCTCATCATTGCATTCTCCCACATTTCCCAGGCTCTTGGTATGGCTGCGAAGTCCTTAGATCCGGGGACGGTTTCCATTCCCATGGAGGAGACTAAGCGTGCAGGAGGAGCCCCTCCAGATGCCGCCATGCTGACCCACCTGAAGAAGGTGGAGAACCATATTACAGAGGCACAGAGGTTTTCTCACCTCCCTCGGCGTTCAGCAGTGGATTTGGAGTTTACAGAGCTTTCCTACACCATCCGTGAGGGCCCCTGTTGGAGGAGGCGAGGTATTGCATGAGTCTTCCAGATGAATCTTGAATGATTGCAGTAAGATGAAGCTTAAACTTGGATAAAAAATAACTCAAAATGAGCGATTACAGATTGTCTTTCAGGTAATAGTATTAGTGGGTTACACATTATACCTTTGAGATTTTTTATTGTGTCTGACAATTATTTTCCTTTTATTGCCCATGAGTAAAGTGATCCTGTGATTTACTGCGTTTATCACTCCCAACCCATGACAAACATTCCAGATATGATAAGCTACACAGATATATGTGCAGATATAATAACATTAGCCAAGAAACGGGAACTGGAATTATGCAACAAATCAAACATAAAAACATCTTGTTGTGTCTCAGTTATCAACTGTAGTAAAAATAAAAAGGATTTTACTGTAATATTGTTGCACTGTGTTCTAAGCGGAAACTTTTATTTAATGTACTGGCAAGATCATAAAATTATTTCAACTCAAATAAATTTTTCATGTCATCCTTTTTATTGGTGAGTTGGTGCTTCAGTTTCATGATGACCCAGTTGTGGTTTATTTTGTGATATGGACAGAATAGCTATACATAATTCCCTATCACTCTAAACTCACGACACACAAACACATATACATGGATGTAATACTATTAGCCCCTCACACACACACACACACACACACACACACACACACACTCCACCCTGTGTCCTGGGCTGTAGAGTGCTGTTCTCAGCAGACTTTAGATATAGTAAATAATTCACTTCCCTAGACGGCACACTGCTCAGCTGTCTGCTGCCTAGCCTAACTAAACCTGCCCGGGATGAGCTCAGCCCACACACGTGAACGCTCACACACACTTTATTGATAAGGACAATCTTCTTCTACACCGTCCCTTTTTTTGGTTTGGTTGCAATGATTCATTGTACATGGTGTTTTTTGCTCTGCAGCATAGGCTTGTTTTTGATGGACATATGAGACTGGATAGGTTTGTCTGACATTTTGTGTAGCTTGTGAGATAAGATAAGAGATAAAATTGGCAGTCATAAAAAGGTATATGGTATATTCATCACAATGAGAAAAACCAAAGAATATAGTTCTGATGTGCAGCAAAAGATTGTTGAGCTTCACAAAATAGAAAATGGCTGTAAGAAAATAGCTAAAGCATGGAAAATCCCCATTTCCATTATCATGGCAATAATTAAGAAGTTCCAATCAACTAAAGATGTTACAAATCTGCCTGGAAGAGGACGTGTGTCTAAATCGTCCTAATGCGCGGTGAGGAGGAAAGTTTGAGTGGCCAAAGACTCTCCAAGGATCACAGCTGGAGAATTGCAGAGATTAGTTGAGTCTTGAGTCTCAGAAAGCCTAAAAAAAATTATCAAACAGCACCTACATCCCCACAAGTTGTTTGGGAGGGTTTCAAGAAAAATCCTCTGCTCTCATCCAGAAACAAACTCCAGCATATTCAGTCGTCAGACACGACTGGAACTTCAGAAGGGACCTGGTTCTATGGCCAGATGAAACTAAAAAAAGAGCTTTTTGGCAGCAAACCCACCAGATGGGTTTGGTGCACACATGGATAAAAAGTACCCCATGCCCACGGTTAAATATACTGCTGGATCTTTAATGTCGTGGGCCTTTTTTTCTGCTGGAGGTCCTGGACATATTGTTCAGATACATGCTATCATGTACTCTATCAAATACCAACAGATAAAAAATCAAAACCTGACTGTTTCTGCTAGAAATCCAATAATGGGCCGTGGTTGGATCTTCCATCAGGACAGTGACCCAAAACAAACATCAAAACCAACACAAAAATGTGTCACTGAGCACAAAATGAAGCTTCTGCCATGGTCGTCCCAGTCCCCTGACCTGAGCCCTATAGAAAATGAGTGAAGTGAACTGAAGAGAAGAAGCACCAACATGGAGCTGGGAATCTGAAGGATCTGTAGAGATTCTGCATGAAGGAATGGTCTCTGATCTCTTGTCAGGTGTTCTCCAGCTCATCAGGCATTATAGGTGAAGACTCAGAGCTGTTATCTTGGCAAAAGGAGGGTGCAAAAAGTATTGAATAAAAGGGTGCCAATAATTGTGGCCAATGTGTTTTGGAGAAAAACATTTATTTCATAATGTGACTTTCCCCCCACTTTCAATTCTTTTCCTTCAATGAAAGGTTAGATTTTTGCTAATTTTATGAATTAAAGATCAGAAGGATAAACAATGCAGATTTATTTTTATAGTCATCTTTGATCATATTTACCAAGGGTGCCAATAATTCTGACCACCACTGTATATATATATGATGTGATCTACAAAAACCCATAACATGGTGAAATTTTACCTATTACCATATTGAGCACTTTCCAAATTTGTTTTTATTTCTTTCATAGTTTGTCTGTAACAAAAGTTATGGTTATCTGAAGTCGGCTGATCGCTATGATTTTCAGAAATGGAATTTTGAGAAAAACAGGTTTAAATAACTGTCACCCCTTTTTTTCGCATAGACATGAAAATGCACTATCCAAACATAAATGGTTGTAATTCAAGAGTGCTTTGGAATATAGACCTAAGGTTGGTCTTGTTTTAAAGAAGACACTTGGCAGATTATTATATATATATATATATATATATATATATATAGATAGATAGATAGATAGATAGATATATAGATAGAGATACATATATAGATATATATATGGAGAATACACTTTTGCATACACTTTTGTCCCTTTTACCGAACTCATTCTTCTCCCTTTTCCCATCGCATATCAGTTTGGAGAGGCCTTTATTTTCAATAAAAATAAAGAATTTGTTGGTATTATTGCTGTTTTATAATATACTGCAATACACTGAGGTGCCACTATAGTACCTGCCACTATTTGCACTACGTAGAAGTAGCATATAACAAATATTAGGGCAAATAGCATCTAACTAGTTCAACGAAAATACTTTTTGTTGCTATTTACACTTAGTGTATATAGCGTCTCTCAGTTATTGCACTTAATGTAAATTACATCTATCGCTATATATTTTACCTGCTTATGGAGTTTCACTACATATCTCATAATTGTCTTTTCCTTCTCCTATCTTTCTCCCTCTTTCTCTGCTCCATGTATTTTAGCCAGTAATCCTCATGGAGAGGTTGCAGTGCTGTGTTAATGCTGGTGAATGATGGCTTTTGCACACACAGCAGCTCCTATAGCTTCATGTCCTCCAGCATGCTGAGCTCCACCCACACATACCCGCATATACACACACACAGCCCAAACCAAGCACACGCACACGACAGATGTATATAAGGTCTCCTGAACACATGTGCCCTTACTAAATGGAAGATGGTGAATCATAGAGTTGGGATCTATATGACATTGATAGCAGGCCCCATATGTTTCTTATATGTTTAAATGGTGTACCTCATTATGTTTTTTTCTTAGTTAGCACCTCATACATTAGTATGCCATTCTTTCATTATTACCTCATACCTCATTATACAGTCCCTCTGTTGTTCCATCTGTTGAGAAACAAGCTCTTTCATGTGCAATTTATATATCAGCAGTTTTAGATGTATCAGTTCATGCTGAAAAATATTTATGTCTTAGCAAATTTAATTACCTTATCAAACCATTTCAAATCATCTTGGAAATGAGACATAATTGTTCAACAACTGTATTTACAGTCAATGTGGCTTTATAAAACAAATTTGTTTTTGTGAAATATCATTACAATTTAAACTAACTGTTTTCTATTTTATTGTATTTTAAAACTACGGAGCATGGTGATGGAAAAAAATGTGAGATGGGAGGAAAAATTATATGTTTTGGATGCTGTTCCAATTAGCTCCTTAACTACATTAACTAGCAAGACTTGCTCTCTCAACTACCTTTAGCAAAAACACCTTGCTGTTCATTTAGGTTTTTTGCTGATAAACAGCATTGTCCACCAACCAGACAGTATAAAACAGCCACAACCCGCATGGACATTTTTATGCATTAAAATTAGAATTAATTATTAGAAATACTACAAAGGCAAATGTATTTGTTAGCATGCTAGATTTATGTGGATCCAGGTTTACCTTGTTGTTTTTCTCACCCTTTCATTGCTGTGCAGTCTTTGTAACATGTAAGCATGTGAAGATTTCATTGTGAAGGACATATTGTTCCTCTATAAGTACTGCCCTGAGCCTTGAATGATAATGTATGTGAGTAAAGGCAGAGCGGATAGATTAATAGTTATGTGCAGGCTTATGGTTTCGTTTCTGACTGATGAATAGAAGCTGTGTGGCTTTCCTGCCATTTAACCCTCCTCCTTAGATGTCATACTGCCTCTTCCCTCTCCTAGCCTCTTGTCTTTATTGATCGGTCTCTGTTGCTTTTCTGTATTACCTCTGGCCCCTCTCTCTCCACTTTGTCTTTCCCTCTGGACTCCTGTTCACCTGTCATATTTTATCTTCTCTATCTTCCTGCAATTTCTTATCCCTTGTTCTGTTCCTCCTCTCTCACTGCTTTTAGAACGTGTCGAGTCATAAACTTTCTGAATGTTGGATGGTTGCCTGGAGCTGAAGCTGTGGGAACTAGCAGACATGTTATACAATACCAGTGCATGTAAATCAGCCCAGTGGTAAAGTTAGAGTTATGGGTAATGCACAAGTCTGCTAACAATCTGCTCTGTGACTATTAGGCTTTTCAACATGGATCTCCACAGGCATCTGTGCTTAACAGCAGCTAATTAACCCAAAGACATTTTTGTATTGCACCAGATATTTCATTCAATTTGAATTCAACTATCCCTTTTCCACCTTCAAACTGTTTACTAGCTCGATCTAATGCAGAATATGAGATTTTGTGTTCTTGCTTGAGGGTATTAATCTTAAAGGGTTAGTTCACCCAAAAATGAAAATTATGTCATTTATTACTCACCCTCATGTCGTTCCACACCCGTAAGACCTTCGTTCATCTTCGGAACCCAAATTAAGATATTTTTGATAAAATCCGATGGCTCAGTAAGGCCTGCATCGCCAGAAATAACACTCCCTTTTTCAATGCCCAGAAAGCTACTAAAATATATTTAAAACAGTTCATGTGACTACAGTGGTTCAACCTTAATGTTATGAAGTGACGAGAATACTTTTTGTGCGCCAAAAATAACAAAATAGCGACTTTATTCCACAATATCTAATGATGGGTGATTTCAAAATACTTCTTCATGAAGCTTCGAAGCTTAACGAATCATTTGTTTCGAATCAGTGGTTCGGAGCGTGTATCAAACTGCCAAAGTCACGTGAACTATTGAAGTTTCAAACACTTATGATGAAACGAAGCCTCGTTTACTGAAATCATGGGATTTTGGTGCTCTGAACCACTGATTCGAAACAAATGATTCGTAAAGCTTCAAAGCTTCATAAAGCAGTGTTTTGAAATCGCCCATCACTAGATATTGTGGAATAAAGTCGCTATTTTGTTATTTTTGGCGCATTTTGGCAATTTGGCAATTTCCTTCCAACACTGTAGGTCTGTACGTTTCTAACACAAGACCAAATCGCTAGCAGATTGATGGATGCTTTCTTTCTTATCAGCACACAACCACAAACTGCACGGATGCATCTATTGATTAAATGTGTTTAAGCTTTCCAAGAGCACTCTCAGGCTGATCCCAGTTCAGCACAGGCCTATGTAAGTGATCTCACGCAATGCTGTTTGTTTTTAACTCGTGCTGTAGATGGAGAAAAGGATGAATGCATGAGCAGATTGATGCTCAGGTTACACATCGTCAGCATGTAGCAAAATCTAAAGATGAATTATTAGTTACAACAGGATGCAGGGCATATCATTTGTGGATGAGTTATTAGCATTTAATACTCATGCACGCCACAGATCATTGGTATGCGTTGATGCATACAGGAAATTATAGGTTGATGTGAGGGTGTTGCCCCTGTCGCTCTCTTTCTCCATTCTGTCACTTATCGTACATCAGCAAACGGAGAGAAGGAGAGAGAAAAAAAGGGAATGAAAGAGAGCAATTAGAGCACTTCACTAATGACTCAAGGCTGTGACTGAAATATAGAGCGACACACAGATAAAGGTGGAAGACAACACATAGGGTCTGGATACTACTGTAATGGGTCCTGTTTAATTTTTTTTTTTTTTTTTTTTTGGGGGGGGGGGGGGGGGTTTGAATTAAAGGGGTCCTGAAATGGATTTTTTCATTATTTTAATGTGTTCCTTGAGATTCACTTATAATGTTAATAAAGTTTTTTTTTTACACAAAAACAACAACAACAAAAACAAATATATATGCGGAAAACCATCATTTACAGTCAAAGCATTACGACATTTTTTTTTTTTTTTTTTGCAGTTTGTGATGCAGCTGCTGTCAGATATATTTGCTGGCTGCTTTATCTTTCAAAAAAAGTTTCTTTGCGAACTCTCCATTACATTGTGCCTCGTTTACAAAACAAAAAGCTCCGAACAAACATATAATCCTCTGACGTGTCCGGGACGCCATTAAAATAAACCTGCTGGGATCCTTCTGAATTCTGTGCAGAGATGCAAACAAGCTGTTTAAACAAAGCAAATGTTCTTTCACTCTTCCATTTTTCCTGTTGTCGGCAGACACAAGTGCGCACAGAATGTCAGAAAGTGAATGCGCATCTGTACACTGTATCTAGTGTAGACAGCGTCAGTGATTATAATGGTTTCTATTTGCTTTTGA
The DNA here is from genome assembly GCA_039654765.1 of Mylopharyngodon piceus. Classification (NCBI taxonomy): domain Eukaryota; kingdom Metazoa; phylum Chordata; class Actinopteri; order Cypriniformes; family Xenocyprididae; genus Mylopharyngodon; species Mylopharyngodon piceus. The sequence goes on from CM077443.1 coordinate 15,664,732, forward strand.
CGCATCACAACGCTCACATCCAGTAAAGACAGCCGTCAAGCGACTGAATGGCAGTTGGCGGGGCCTATTGTGCGATGATGTAAAACTATTTGTTGATGTCTTGCTCTGGAGGCAGGCATATGCAAATGTAATTGCCCACAGATCTCGCAATATCAAAACGAGCTGTTTTTGGAGCTTGATTAAATGCTTTTTTTTATAATAAGGGGGCGTTTTAAAACAACAACAACAAAAAAAAAACTTTAAGGATATTTTAATGGTACAAAATCCTCTTATATGTCCAAAGATCAAGGCAAATTTGATTCCTCATGCCATGACCTGACCCATTTAAACATAAATACAATATTTAGTTGAATTAAACTAAAGCTGAAGAAGTTAAAGTTTGGCTAAATGTTTAATTCCTTCCTACATAAAAGTGTAGTAATAAAATTTAAACACAATGTATCAGAGACTCAACATCATTTATGGTTATTTTAATTAATTTTTGTAATGTTTTTGAACATAAAAATGTTTAAAACAGTTGTGCTATTTTTGTAGATATCATTTTGTGGAAACAGTAATTTTTTTTTTTCCTGGATACTTCGATGAATAGAAAGCTGTAAAAGTCTTTACTGTCGCTTTTGATCAATTTAATTTATCCTTGGTGAATAAAAGTAATTTATTTTCTCTTTTTTTATCTTACTGACCTCAAACCTTTGAATGTAAAATGCATGTTTCTTAAAGGCACCAGGCTTACAAGTCAACACTTGCATGCTACAGTATGTCATTTTGCTGAAAAAGATTGAAGACCCCTGACATAAACAAGAAGCTAACAATGAGTGGCAGTAGCAGCACAAGTTTCTGTCTCCCTCTTGAGGCAGAGATAAGAGTCACTGTTATGACTCATCCACTAACATAATTCTTTGTGGAAGAATTTAAATCCATCAAGCTAAAGGCAATTTCAACTGTTTATCCTGTTCATTCTTTTGCTACTCTTATTAATTAACAGTTTTAGTGTAAATTTAAGAATGTAAATTCCGTTCATAATGTTCAAAGTCTGTGGTGTATCTGGTTAATGATGTGATTGCATTAATCAATATTATATCATGTCACATGATATGTTTAAACTCAATTGAATGGAATGAATTGAATTTTCAACAAAAATGTTTGTATTTAGCACAGTTGGATGATGGTTCAAATCATAACTGTTGTATTCTGTTGTTTGTAGTTTAAATAATTTTATTGGACAATACTTGAGGGTTAATATTTTTCTAGACTGCATAATCAAAGTACTTCATTGGAGTTTACAGGTTATGATTTTGTACACAGTATTAATATAATACAATGTTTAATCAAGCCTGTATTTGTTTGAAGCCAGCTAACTCTGTCATGCATTTAATTTGGCAAGCTGGTGACTCTCATAAAACAGAATGAACACAATGTACCCAAAATGCTGTGTGCAGGATTTAAGGCCCTTCTGAAGTGTCTGTCCGGAAAGTTCTGCAGTCGGGAGCTTATCGGAATCATGGGACCGTCAGGAGCCGGCAAGTCTACTCTCATGAACATTCTTGCCGGCTACAGGTGAGCGTGCATTTATGCACAAAGAAGGAACATTCCATAATTCATTTCCTGTTTATCACTTCTTTTTATAGACTAGATTTCTGTCCCGTGTCCCTCTCTTCCTGCAGAGAGACTGGCATGAAAGGTCAGATCCTGGTAAACGGGCGACCTCGTGACCTCCGCACCTTTAGAAAAATGTCGTGTTATATCATGCAAGATGACATGCTACTGCCAAACCTAACAACACGAGAGGCAATGATGGTGAGATCATTTGTGTGTGACTGCAATTGTGAGCGTGAGAAGTTTTATATCATATTTTAAAGATCAGTAGGCGGCGCTCTAGAATACTTTATTCTGATTGGTCATTCTGTGCTGTGTATTTAACAATTGTCCCTGGCAACCAATCTCTTTTTCTCAAATAATAAAATCATTTCAACACAAATCATTATTTTGTGCACAATTATTTGTACATAAACACCTTCAATTATATATTGATGATAATGATAGTTGATTATACATTAGCCCTATTTTAATGTAATTTTTCTTTGTTTTGTTTAGGTTTCAGCTAACCTTAAACTTAATGAAAATATGGAAGTGAAAAAAGAACTGGTAAGCTTTTTGCGGCACCACTATAGATGATATGTGTTATGTTCGAAAAAATTATAAAAACTATGGAGCTGTATGGTGACATTGTGTTTATGTGTTTTTGTTAGCTAAATAATGATATGATGTGTGACAGGTGAATGAGATCCTCACAGCATTAGGACTGCAGGAGTGTGCCCACACTCGCACCATCTCTCTGTCGGGTGGCCAGTGTAAGCGATTGGCTATTGCTCTGGAGCTGGTCAACAACCCTCCTGTCATGTTTTTTGATGAACCCACCAGGTACCCAGAGCTGTAGTATTACACACAGCCTTATTCTTGACCATAATCCTTTGATTTTTGCATTAATATTGCTCCTTTACAAAAACCTTCCCGTTTAATATCCCCAAACGTACATGTGTTTGTCTCTGTGTGTTAGTGGTCTAGACAGCGCATCCTGTTTCCAGGTGGTGTCCTTGATGAAATCTCTGGCTCTGGGAGGAAGAACCATCATCTGTACCATCCACCAGCCCAGTGCAAAACTATTTGAAATGTTTGACAAGGTAATTGCTGTATTCTAAAATTATATTGTACTGTGAAAAATGTGTTTCTGGGTTGAAGGACCGGCAGTGTGTGAGGATGTTAATGTGTTCATGTTCTTCTTTAATACTCTGTCTGTTCTTCTTTGTAGCTTTATATCCTGAGTCAAGGTCAGTGTATATACAAGGGGACAGTACCATACCTTATCCCCTACCTGAAAAACCTTGGACTCCACTGCCCCACATACCACAATCCTGCAGACTTTAGTAAGTCTACTGTGTGTGTGTGTGTGTGTGTGTGTGTGTGTGTGTGTTCTTGTATATATGGTTTATGAGGACACAAATGTGTATAATAACATGGGTATTACAACGTAAACATGGTTTACCTAATGGCTTAAAAAACATACTAAACAGTGTTTTTTTGAAATTCAAAAAATGCAGACAGTTTCCTGTGATGGGTAGGTTTAGGGCCAGGGGTAGTGTAGGGGGATAGAATATACAGTTTGTACAGTATAAAAACCATTATGTAAATATTGAAATTATATAATCAAAATCGGTGCATCACTAATAAAAAATATTAAATAAAAGTAATATTAAATAAAAGTAAATAAAAAGTAAATAAAAATAATACTTTTATTAAATAAAAGTATTATTAAATAAAAATGTAATAAAGTCTTTTCGCTGTAAAAACAAATGCCGTTTTCAAAGAGCAGTGTGTTTTTCTAGTTTTCTTGCAAATTAATTTGTAGTTTGTTGGGTTAATATTAAATATAACTGTCAGCGCACTAAGGTTTAAAAAAGGTAATTCGGCCCGCACATGGTTACATTTTTTCCTATCTGGCCCTCAACCTAAAATGAGTTTGACACCCCTGCCGTGTGTGTGTGTGTGTGTGAGAGAGAGAGAGAGAGAGAGAGAGAGAGAGAGAAAGAGAGATAGAAATTGATTTTTGTGTTCTATCTCTTTGTTTGAAACTTATACAGCACTGATGTAACAATGGTTTCTATTAGATAGTTTTCTGCTTCGTTTGTTTACCGTAGTTTGTCAGAGGTATGAATGAATTAATTAATGATGTTGATATATTGATATTTAATAATTAAAAAGGCTTTTTTTCTTAACCCTCTGGTCCTTTTCGGTCAAAAATGACTGAAATTTTTTAAAATTTTTTTGCTTCATCATTGGGATGATACTTGGTGACTTTTGTCGCATTAGCTATGTGAACACACAAAAAAATCAACGCCATTGGAAATAAATGGGAAATATGAAAAAATACGAAAACTCAGAGAATCTTTTGGTGGTACAAACTACAATTCTGCCACAGTGCAGAAAAAAGTGCACATCAATGAAGGGGTGACACTAAAATGTCAAGAGTGCAAAATAGACACATCAACCCCCCCCCCCCCCCCCACACACACACATATTTATATGAACTAGCGCAACTATAACACAGAGCAAGTTTTTGCAAGTGTGTAATAAAATCAATAATTCAACCACAAAGCAGTAAAAAAAACATCAAGAGTACAAAGACACACACACACACAAATGAACCAGTGTGGCTGTAACAATATAGTAAAATTGAGCCAAAAGACTCAAATAAGAGGTTGAAATCAGATCAGACCCAGATTTTTTAAGCTGTAATAAAACATACCTGTTCATTTTTGTTACATTTTTATTTAATTTTGATGTTATGCGTAACAAAATATGTTCAGGTTTGACTGTAGTAAAATTAATGCAAAAACTGACACTTCAAATCAACATTTCAAACAAAAAAAATCTTTGAGAATGTCTAAGTATAAATCCAAATTCGCATCTTAATAAAAATAAGTATTTATGTTAAAAAACACTAGAGAATTTATAAGCCACTTTATATAGAGCTACTGTATATAGGAATCTAGTGGTTACACCATGGGATTACATAAGTTTTTCTTTTTTTACTCCCACCAGATGGCACTAATCTACCTAAAAAAAATGGATTTTAAATGCCTTGTCTTAGTTAGTTTTATTTATTTATTTATAGTTATATATTGTATCCAGTGTGATTGAGTTCCTGAAGACATTATGTCAGTGTATTCAAAGAGTTAATAATTCTCTCCTCTTGTCTGTCAGTTAGTCATTTAGCATGTGTATGAATTGTGCTGTCTTTCTGCTGGCAGTAATCGAGGTCGCCTCAGGAGAGTACGGTGATCTGAACCCTGTGCTCTTCGAGGCTGTTCAGGGAGGCCTGTGTTCAGATGAGAGCAAGAAAAACTCCATTGACAAGAATGACCCCACCACATCCTGCCCCTCCCAGTGTTATAATGTGAGCGATGAACACACACTCTCACACACAAAATCTCTCTGTTTATCAGTCTCTGACTCGCTCACCTCTCGTGTTATTGTGTATTCGTACAGGATTCAGGCTACATTGAGAAACACACTTTTGCCACCAGTACCCTCACACAGTTCTGCATCCTCTTCAAGAGAACCTTCATCACAATATGCAGGGACACGGTAAGATTTATCCTCTCTTGTTATTGTCTGTGCCTAATATATTAAATGTTAAAGAAATCCAACAACAAAAGCAATGTCTGTGTGTGTGTTCAGGTATTAACCCATCTGAGGGTGATGTCACACCTGTGTATTGGTGTGCTGATTGGTCTGCTGTACTTGAACATTGGGAATGATGCCAGCAAAGTGTTCAACAACACTGGCTTCCTGTTCTTCTCCATGCTGTTTCTCATGTTCGCTGCACTCATGCCCACCGTCCTTACATGTAAGGCTGTAATCTGTGTGTGCATAGTTCTTTATGAGCATGCAAAACAGATTTGATCTGAGCGATTACAAAATCCTGTTTGGTTTGTTACGAATTAGAAGCGTTCTTATTGGCTTGATTGAGAGTTATGGTCCTTACAGAATCAGTGAATCGAATTGAATTAGGCGCTGATGCAATGATGTATTTTCCTTGCAGTTCCATTGGAGATGTCAGTATTCTTAAGGGAGCATCTTAATTACTGGTACAGTCTAAAGGCGTATTACCTGGCTAAGACCATGGCTGACATTCCATTTCAGGTACTTCCGTTTCTACATTTCTTTCTTATGTGATAATGTTAAATCAAAGCATGTAGCCACTATTATGACTGACAGAAAGGTCTTGAGAAGTTGGCATGTGAGGGTCACATCAATCTTCTCTCTCTTCCAGGTCATTTGTCCGATAATGTACTGCAGTATAGTGTACTGGATGACAGAGCAGCCTCCAGAGGCAGCAAGGTATCTGCTCTTTATGGCACTGTCCACCTCCACTGCCCTAGTGGCTCAGTCTCTGGGGCTTCTCATTGGAGCAGCATCCACCTCACTACAGGTATGAGGACTTCAAAATAGTGGTGGTATCATGCGCTACCGTTCAAAAGTATGGGGTCAGTACGTTTTTTTTTAAAGCAAATTAATACTTTTATTCAGCAAGTATGCATCAAACTGACTAAAAGTGACAGTAAAGACTTTTAAATTGTGTAAGAATAATGATGAAGACTTTGAAGAAGTTTATTGCAGAGTAGCAGTGACAAAGTACATGATGTACCTTGGGTTGGAGTCAGAATGAACCCCGAATATTCTAAACTCAAACCTTTTATCCTGTTACAGTTTACCACCTCAAATGTAAATGAAGTTGCTATTGTTGTAAGAGCTGTGGTCTGTATGTTAATGAAGTTGAGACACCCCGTTGTCTGAGGGCCTCTCACCTGCTCCCATTCTACAATTGATGTCCATTTGCTCAGCATGTGATCAGCCCAAGTGGTGCAGAAACAACAAAACTGTTGACTTTGTTCTTCTCTATGATTATTAAGCCATTTTGGGGAATGAGCTTGTTCTCACACCTATCTTAGAGTGGAATATGGGCCGGGACAGACTATAATTTCTTACAGTTTTTACAAAAATTACATTTGAAATAAATGCTGTTCTTTTGAAGTTTCTATTTATCAAAGAATGCTGAACAAATGTATCACGGTTTCCACAAAAATATGAATCATCACAACTGTTTTCAAATTTGATAATAATAAGGAATGTTTCTTGAGCACAAAATAATCATATTAAAAGGATTTCTGAAGGATCATGTGACACTGAAGACTGGAGTAATGATGCTGAAAATTCAGCTTTGACATCACAGAAATAAATTACATTTTAAAATATATTGAAATAGAAAACAGTTCTTTTAAATTATAATAATATTTCACAGTGTTACTGGTTTTGTTTTAATTTCAATCAAATAAATGTAGCCTTGGTGATTATAAGGCTTTTTTAAACATTAAAAAAATTACTGACCCCAGACTTTTGAACTTTAGTGTACATCAGTGTATCTAAAATGTACTGCACATACTTTTGTTATGAAATTTTAATACATTCATAGTGATTACTGCACTTGCACATATCAATAAAAATATGTATGGTTTTATATGTTGTACCCATGTAATTTATACAAAATATACAACATGTACTTTTAACAGAGGGGTTATCAAACATTAATTTATCTGATTAATGATTATTCTCATAATTCCAAACAGTCTTTAGACCACTCAGTAAGGCTTATCACACTTGAAATAGTTAACCTGGGTCATTCTAAACCCAAAGTAAACGGAGTCCTGGGTTATCTTGCTTCACGTTTCACACTGCTCATAATTTACCCGGGGTTAACAATTAATCCTGGGTATTCATAAGCTGACGTTTCACATTGTGCATTCCTAAACCCTGGGTTAACATTCTTATTTGCATAATTGCGTTGTCAGTGACATTGATTGGATACAGCACGCGATCTGTTTACATATAGCTCTGGCATTGTGCATCCTTGTATTGCCGACAGTTTATTTTGAATGGGCATTTCTGACTATAAAGGTAAGATTTAAACGGCCTCTTCACTCAAATTGTCATGTTTTCTGTCAGCATTTTACATTTTTCCTCACAAATGCTGAATTTACTGTTTATATACAATGCGCAGTGTTTCCGTGACTGTCCAAAGCAGACAAATATGAGGCACACGATTGGTTGTCTGTTGCTAAGCGTCTAGCATAACATTCTAACACCGCATCGTTTCACACTGTACAAGTTTGGCACCGCAATGCTAACCCTGCTCCGAAGCAGTTTTTCATAACCCCTGGTAAAAAGCGGTGCTAACCCCCCTTCTGTATTACAAGTGTGAAATGTTCCTTTACCTGGGGTTAAAAGCGGTGTTTAGAACGACGATAACCCGGAGTTAAGTGCAGTGTGAAAAGCGATACTGTAATAATTCAATAAATATGTTAAACAATATTGCATTAAACATTGAATTAATATTTTAACTTGACTTTGTTATCTTTGACAGCCCTAAAAAATATATTCAGTAAAATTCCCTTAAATTTCTCTCGGATCATTGTTTACATTGACCACTCTTTATATTTTCCTCTTTTGCATCTTCAGGTTGCCACATTCGTAGGTCCAGTCTCTGCCATCCCAGTCCTATTGTTCTCGGGCTTCTTTGTCAACTTTGACACCATCCCCAAATACCTTCAATGGAGCTCCTATGTGTCGTACGTCAGGTCAGTCAAGAACCATAACAATTACAATCCTAAACAGACATTTATCCCCTAATCACAAAAATCTCACACACTGCTCTTCCTCTGCAGGTATGGCTTTGAGGGCGTGATCCTCTCCATCTATGGCATGAACCGCTCAGAGCTGGAGTGTCCCGGCGTGGTGTGTAAGTTCCAGAAACCAGAAGAGGTGCTCCAGCTGCTGGATGTGGAGGACGCTAAGCTCTACGTGGACTTCATTGTGCTGGGGGTCTTTTTCGTAGTTCTGAGACTTGCCACGTACCTTGTTCTGCGGTATAAAGTCAAGTCAGAGCGTTAGGGCCGGAGCTCCTCTTCAGACTTATATTTCATTTACCATACACATAAACTCATAAATGCACATAACAATCTTTTTGCAATGGACGCAGAAACCAATGCATATTGATTCCGGGGCCATTATTTGGCAGTGCAACATTTATCCTCAGTTTTTGTTACTTGAAAAAATATTTTTAATTCTCTAAATATAGAATAGTAAATTAATACAGAGGGGTTTTTTTACTTTAATTTTCATTTTTGAATGTATTCCATGCAATTTGACTGTGTAAATTTACCCGTTACTGAACATTGAAGCATGAGTCTGTTGACAGGACTGGATGTATTTACACTGACAATCTCATGACAGCCACCAATAGCATGTGGATTGGCCAACAGCCAACATATGAACAAGTCTCTTTATACCAGATTGAAGGATCATCATATTATCTCACTGTTAATGCATTTCATTCAGTACTTACATTCATTCAGTTGAAGAACGTTGTCAATATGTGTTTTGGAAAAGAGTGCACTGCATGCTTGGGGCTCGGTTCAAGCAGCAGAAGTGAGAACTCTGGGATATCACAGATTATAAGAATCGTCCAACCAGCGTATCTTCAATTCCATTTTTGTCTTCCCACAATACACTGAGCTTGAGGAGAAAAATATCTTCTCCGACCTGCTGAATATAAAGACTTTCGTGATCTCCCAAGGCAATTCTGGGCAAAGCATCCAAGTCAACCTAAATCTAACTGTCTGAGGAATGTTGAAGTAAGTGCCCTTGATGTGAACTGCCTATCATTTTTTTCTGAAGGGGAATCTGAAATCTTGTTTGAGAAACATTTCGGCATTTTGTCAGTATCCATCTGTCTTGTTACCTTGAATTCTCTGACAACTGCCTCTTTGGTATCCTGAGAGAGAAACGAACAATAGTTTGTGGGCTTTTGCTCTCTCGTTTTCATCAGGAGGGATCAAACCTTGAACTTGTACAATAAAAAACTCCCTACAGTGACCAAAAAGATAAAAAACTCAGTGTAAATTGGGGCTAATCAAAAGCACCACTGTACTGACTGCATTTAGCCAGGAACAACACATATCAAATGTCAGAAAAACATTTGCAATCCTAATGTCTGATATTGAACATCTTATGCGAGCATCCTTTACTGTTCAAAGGACTCTCTGGCCTGTTACTTTATGCTTCTTTTGCGACTGTTCCCTAGACACTTAATCTGCACTTCTGAGGATATCAGGACATTTGGAGTTAGTTGCATTTGACACGATCATATACCTGGATAGAGATGCTGAATGAACACTTCAACTTCTTCAGTATGCTTTTCTGGATGGATAAATCTATACCTCTTGTTTGCACCTGTATGTACACTTCCTTTTCCTTGCTTCTCGGCCCTAGCAGCCAAGCTATTCAATACTGCAACGCAAACATCTTCACAACTGACTCGATTAAATCTTTTTGAGTCCTGCTATGTGTTATGTCTCCTTATATAATGAAGACTACTAATAATCTGAGTATATACACAAAGAAAAGAATATGTGTTATGCTTTAATTAAGCAAGACTGTAAATACATGTATGCACTTTTGTTGATGTTGTTTTATTGGAACTTTTTTGGACATTCGTTTGTAATTAATTTTATTTTTATATCTGAAAATATGACATGCAATTCTGGAAAAGGGAGTGTTGTGACTGGAAACTGCATGACGAAATTTGGAATCAAAACACATAATGCTGTGTCTGAGGAATTTATGTTGCACATGTACTGTAATCCAGAAAATATTCCCAAAATAGTTGAATAATCTGCAGCAGGTTAATTTTAGGACATCTTTGATTTGTTTTAGAATGTTGTCATTGGCAAGTTGACGCCACTTGAGCCATGTGAGTTGTAAAAATGTGATATATAGGTTTTGAGACAGGAAGGTGGCCCTCAGAAAGGTCAGTAGCATTTAGCTCTAACACATAGTACTGTAAGGTACGATTGCTCTTTTTCTAGAACAATCTGTCCGCCGAAACATTGCACACAGCTTTAAAGATGATTTTTTGTTCATTCTGCAATTGAAGAATTGCTGCTATAAAAAAGTTTTGCTTTTTTGCCATATGGTATACCCAGGGAAAACTAGGTCAGCTCTTGGTCGTGGATGCTTTCGGAACACAGGCTCCATTTTCAGAGCTGCTTCAGAGCAAGGGATCAATGAAATTATTAGCTGCTCGACAGTCAACAATCCAGTATTCAATACTGCTTGACTCTAAGCAATCAGCAGCCGCTTAGACAAAGAGTGTTAAATGTTCTATTTCCTTTAGAGTCATTGGAGAGGTTTAGAATAAGGAAATGTTCACCATCAAGAATCTTTCTTCTAATGGTACACAGACATCTGGTGTAGAGAGTTGGGTAATACCTGTTTCTAATAGCAATAGTATTGTTCTGTGCCTAGTGAGTGATATTTCCTATCTAATCCTTGAATATTTAATATATTTCCAGTGTTCGTCTGTCAATTCTCTGTTGTGTACAAATCATCATTTTCTGTGTCTGTGTCATTAGTACGTGTCAGTATGGTTTTCTGTACGTGAAAGTTGAGAGACACCCGGATGAGATCATTTCACACACTCATATTTAATTATGATAATTTCTCTTTAAGCAAAATCACTTTCTATGTTACGCAGCATGCATGCCTGAACGAATAAAAAGCCTTTGACAGTTCTCTCTCAGATTAGAAAATAAAAAAGATAAGCAGGTAAAGTGCAAATCGATTTTCGAAATATTGAAAAAGACTTCTGTTGATTCAATTTTATGTATGAAAACATTCTGCGAGGTTTGGCTTGCACAGCAGATGTGCAGAGAACAAGAGTTACTCCAGATAGCTTCCCTGCTGCATAATTATTATGTTTGCCTCATCAGAAATGCAAGTTATGTGTGCTAAACCATGTTCAAATGATTATAATAAATGCATTTATATATTACCTACACTTAATGATTTCTGTCTCTATTTTCAATTAGTCACATATTTCAAATATTCTGTATATAATTTTTTTTTTAAAGAAAATATTATTTTTCTTAAATTTAATTTAATTTTCTAATCCAAGCTTTTCTCACCCTCAAGCCATCCTAGGTGTATATGAATTTCTTCTTTCAGATGAACACAATCGGAGAAATATTAATAAATATCCTGACGCATCCGAGCTTTATAATGGCAGTGAGCGGAATCAAGGAGTATGAGCTCAAGAAAGAGCTTCCATCCACATCCATCCATCATAAACGTCTACTCCACATGGCTCTGGGGGGTTAATAAAGGCCTTCTGAAGCGAAGCGATGCGTTTGTGTAAAAAAATATCCCTATTTAACAAGTTATGAAGTAAAATATCTAGCTTCCGCCAGACCGCCTTCCATATTCAACTTACAAAGAAAGTGTAAAACTCTCGCAGTTCAAAAAGCTTACGCTACATCCGCCTTCCCTATATTCAACTTGTTGAAATGGCTTAACTGACGTGACGCCAGTTCCATTTTTTTTGTAAGTTGAATACAGAAGGCAGTCTGGTGGAAGCTAAATATTTTACTTCATAACTATGGATATTTTTTTACACAAACGCACTTTACTTCAGAAGGCCTTTATTAACCCCCCGGAGCCATGTGGAGTACGTTTATCGTTAATGGATGTGGATGGAGGCACTTTCTTCAGCTCATACTTCTTGATCCCAGTCACTGCCATTATAAAGCTCGGATGCGTCAGGATATTTATTAACATTTCTCCGATTGTGTTCATCTGAAAGAAGAAAGTCATATACACCTAGGATGGATTGAGGGTGAGTAAAGCTTGGGCTAATTTTCATTTGAAAGTGAACTAATCTTTTAAAAATTGTCCAAATGAGGTGCATAGACCAAAAACTCCACTTAAGGAAAAACTTCAAAAAGCTTGCTCACTCTAACATTGAAGGGGAATCAACAATTGCAAGATAAAACCACTGCTTTAATGAAAACGTGGCAAACGTTTTGGTCACATGTGACCTTTCTCAATGCCAATGCCTCATTGATATTACCATCAGGACCTCTGAATTGTATTAGGTTGGTCTCAGAATGTCCTTGAGCCCATCTCAGATTACATTGGTTTCATTATTCCTCTAATTATCCTGATTACACTCTCTCAGAAAAGATAAAAACTTAGAGGAGAGAGGAGACACTTTTCATCTTGCTTCCCCTCATAGGCCCTCTTCCATCTTTTATATTGCTTCTTATATTACAAAAATGTGTTCACAATTTGCTGTTCTTGCCTTACATGCATTTGTTTTTAAACTATTATCCTCACAGCCTCTTAAAAGCATAAACAATTGCATAAGTCAATGTATAGTCTTTGCAACAGTGAAGTTGTATAAGGGATGTTATGTTGAGTGCTGATACAGTGCAGGTGTGAGATTTACAGAGAGAATGACTGTGTGTGGGTTTTACACCCAGGAGTCAGGAACAGAATGCCCCTCTTTGTGAGCACACCAGATTAATCATTAAAAGTGGAGCAGGATGACGAACACATAAGAGAAGTGTATCCACTTCAGCTCAATGTGTTCCTGACACTTACATCTTCCACTGACGCTGCTATGAGACAAAGAGAAAACTCAGGTACCTTTCTTCACTATTTTTTTTTCTTTCTGTTTTGAAAGATTGCACTATGTTTTTAATTCAAATTATTCATCCATATGAATAATGGCCAATGTTAAATCATTATTTGTAAAAATGTGTAAGCATGGGGGAAAGGCTTCATGTTAGTCTGGGTGGAATTTACAGACGCATGGTCACGGCTGTTCCTACACAATTGTTTATTTTATTTTATTTTATTTTATTTTATTTTATTTTATTTTATTTTATTTTATTTTATGGGAAACACTTTGGTGTTTGTGTGAACTCAAGGCCACTGGGGTCTGTTTGTTTAACACTGTCGAGGTCAAAATGCAACATGAAAAAAGGCAATTACAGATCTGTGATGAGACAAAATACAACCAGTCTCCATTGTATCATTTTCTTTGTATTTATAACATTTCCAGTTTTAACCCGTGACTTTTGAAATTGACCATGAGTCAGCTTAAGCTAAAAACCAAGTATTGTGCAGAATGCGGTGACATGATTTACCATGCCATTCTTGACATGTACTGTACTTAATATAAAGCTGTGATTGTCAACAATATAAAATCCTTAGTTGACTGGCAATAGATAGCGGCCTCGGTATTGCCAACAAGCTAAACATCCATTCCAGCATATTTAACTAAGGTGTTTAATCAAAGCCTATCAACCGACAGCAAACACTATTTTGATTATTTTTAGCTAACAAACATCACATGTTCTCACTATGGAATCAAGTATAAAGGGAAGTCAGAGCAGATGAGCTGTAACCATATTTTCCGAGTCAAGATCTGTTTATGAAATCCAGAGGTTAAATGTAATTTTTAAAGCAAAATGACTGATCTTTGTCCAGGAATTTTAGGTGTATATTTGACTTTTCACCATTTCTAGTTCTTTTTTCTTCCTCATTACTTTAGCTGCAGTGCTGCGGGATGTCATGGAGCTGACAGAGTAAGTAATGTTTTTATGGCTCGTGTCCCTTTACAGACACATTCACACGCTGTACAGCTTTTGACTTTGTGCTTTCTGGTTTGATAAGCGTGCACATGGACAGACACGCCTCACATTATGGCTTCATCAGATCTCTGAGTGTACTATCTAAAATATTGTCAGTGAAGTAACTCTGCAGAGGGTATATTGACTTGTTTATGGTAGTGCACTGGATCTCATTGGCTGCTTGTGTATAGAACTTATCAGAGGGCAAAAACTCATTCCTTAACCTGTTCTTATGTTCACTAAGGAGGTTTACTTTCAATCCCAAGGAGGGAATAGACAATCCAGCCATGGTGACTGCAGATGATACAGGTTAGTGAGATTTTGTATTACATATTATTAGTGTCTTTTTTTTAGGTACTTTGTGATTTAGAAGGATTTAAATTATTTTATTGTGTTATTTTGTTGTTGTTCATTGTTTTTTACTCATACAACAATGACAGGTTTTAGATGTCTGTTCTATACCAGGGTTTACCAAATTTGAGTAGATAATAATATATATTAACTTAAAATCTGACCGTGGACTTCAAATAAACATTTAAGATCAAAGAGGCTAACAAAAAAAGTTTGTGAATCCCTGATCTATACCATAAGTATAATTGGTCCCATATTATATTAGATGTCTTTAACTACTATGTACTAACATTTAAATTAATCATTTGATACACTTGTACATACATGTTTTTACACTGCAGTTAAGGCCACCTAATATAAAGTGGGACTGTATATTTTATTATCAGAGTTAAAAATACAGCACAGAATAATACAAATACAAAACACTGCTAAAATGTGTTATTATAGTTTATTTATATATAGCATCGTGAAGTGTACAGTCTGTTGTTTAACTCCGGTCTGTGCTGACAGAGAGTGTGTCAAATCCCACACCACGTGTGTGTGTGCTGAGGAGGGAAGAAGGAGAAACCTTTGGCTTCAATCTGCGTGTGGAAAGAGGGCGGCAGGGTCACATAATCAGGCAGCTGGATTCATTGGGTGTGGCAGTGAGGAGTGGGCTCAGGGATGGGGACCGCCTGCTTGAAGTCAATGAGATGTTTGTTGAGAACGTGGAACACATGGAGGTGAGAGGTCATGATCTTTATTTTGCAATTATTGTATTTTCATGCTATGAACATATGGTTTTTGTGTCAGGCTTTGAAACAGACTACTTTATTATGTTTGTCTCCTTCTCAGGTGGCCCGTAGGATTCAGGTGAGTGGATCACAGCTCTGTTTCCTGGTGTTAGATGAAAAGGACTACGACCAGGCTGTTTCTGAGGGTCTTGACCTTAGAGAGTTGGCTAAAGCCAGCCGTGGAGAAGGATGGAGGCCTCCTCGTCTCTGCCACATAAAGAAAGATGCACCTGGCCTGGGCCTCAACATACTGCCGGTGGAAGGTATAACTGCAGTATCATTAAAATCAACTGTTCAGAATCAGACTTTTCTGTAACGCTGTTTGTAATGTCTTTTTGTCCTTTCTAAAAGAAGTGAGGTTAAAGGTGAAGTGTATGTTTTTTGGTTTATCTGTGGTGTAGGTGAGAAAGGCAAATTCGCTGTAAGCCCAGTGAAAGGAGGTGCCGCAGAGAGGGCAGGAGTGAGGAAAGGTGACCGGCTGATCTGGATGGATGGTGCCATGACCTCTGAACTCACACACTCTGCCATCAGCAAAATGGTAAGCAAGGACTTGCTTTGGATACACTGTAAAAAGGTACTGTTAGGTTTATGGTTAAAAAAACGGAAAATACAGGCAAATACAGGCAATATATATATATATTGCCTATATTTGCCTGTATTTTCTTTTACAACTTATAACCATATATTTCATCAAGTAATATAATATTAAAATACCATTATATAATTTAAAAATTATATAGAAAAATGTGCTTTTTACATTAAAATGTACTAATAGCCACCATAATAATACAGACCGTAAAACAAAGTGGCCTGTCCATAAAACATTGCATATAGACAGTGCACAGTGTCAAAAACACAAAGATACTAAAATAATGCAACAAAACATTAACTAAATAACATAAAATGTTACACAAGACACAATAATGTATATTACTGATTACAAAAATAAGAAGGAAAAAAATATTATCATTGTGTGACTATTTTTCACAATAAATTATGTGGCAATTCATAGTTTGTACTTTCAAAAACCATAAATGTTATATTGTAAGGTAACTCACAGTTAAATAATTAACTTTTTTTTTTTCTGTAAAAATTGCAAACATGTTTGCAGTTCTCTGCTGTGTCAAACTCATGTTAGACCTTTTGTCACTCACATTATGGTGATGATATTTTCAGGTGAAGAAGTGCAGTGATCACATGACAGTGCTGGTGATTGACAGCGACAGTGAGAAGAGTTATGTCCGTAGGAAAATGCCCATTCTCCCAGCCATGGCTGATGCAGAGAACATGCCGTATCGGCCCCGCAGACTGCATTTGGTATTGGGGCCGGAAGGGTACGGCTTCTTGCTCAGGCAGGAGAAGGCTGGTGCAGGACGCACTGGTGAGAGGCAAACACACACTTTGACATGTACTAACTGATCTGCTAACAGCTAGACAAATGGATTGCAGTCTTCATATTTATGTTTGGTTTATACAGTCCACATGGTAAGAGAGGTGGATAATGGCAGCCCTGCTGAACTAGGAGGTGTTAAAGAAGGTGAGATGCTTCTTGAAGTGAATGGAGAATCCACAGACTCACTGAGTCATGAAGAAGTTGTCAGCAAAATCAGACAGAGTGGGCAGCAGGTCACTTTCACAACTATCACACCTCAGGGGAAAGACTTCTACACTAAGGTGAATATACAAAGTCAGCAAATAAATAGTAATATGGGGGTGATTCTTCGATTATGGGCACTTTTGATTTCTTGAAAAAAAATTAAGCTTCTTCAAATTATATATTTATCAAATGTTTAAAGAAATGTCACATGAATAAAGTTCTGATTATAGCTTTGATCAACCAAAGTGGATATTAATTAATTAATTAATTAATAATAATAATAATAATTAATTAATAGTTCAGGCAGACCTCCTAGTCAAACTCCTCTATCAGCTGACATCAGCTGGTTGGCAAATTCCAACCCCACCCATATCAGCTGATCCGATTCGTATGCACTCAATCGGCAACTCTCAAACAGGGCGCATTACTTAAATGCAGCTTCAGTCTGCATGCTTGACTGCTTCCACTGCATGCTGCCTTGCAACCCACCTCCTCCCACAGCTCCTCCTCAAACTTCTTTTTAACTTAATCAATGTCATTCTGTTGTCATTGATACATGCTCTGTTCTCAATGGGAAGATTTGCACTGCTTTCCTAGTTTAAAAAATATTGGAGGTTGTCCCCAGAAGCTGCTGCTGTTCCCTGTCTTAGCTTTTCATGGAGCTCATAAAAAGGACGGGGAATTTAGAACAGGGCCATACCGCCAAATGTAACTTTAGCAAAATATGCCAATAAAAGTTGAGTAATTCTTTGTGATAAAAAATAACACAAATAAATACTGAATGATATTTGAAAATATATATTGAAGATATATGAAATATTTTCCTTTCATTTGATTTAAACCTTTGACTTAAAAATGAAAAAAGTGAACAATAAAAACCTTTAAAGATAAAATAAAAAATCTAGAACTAAACTAAACTGATATTTATTTTCTTTATTTTCACCAAACTGCAGAATCACCCATAGGTAGATTGATAAATCAATGAAAGGATGAATTCATCAACAAATTTTCATCATTATTATTGTAAAACACCAATGTTTTAAAAGTATATCGTCTTTTTCCTTATGCCTGTTTGTCTACTTGTCTGTTTCACGTCATGTATCGCTCTTTCTCAGTTGGACCTCTCCCCGTTGCTGTTCTGTGTGGATGTGTCATCTGGTAGCCCTGAGGAGAAAAAGGAAATCCCAATGACGCTGAAGCCTGCAGTGCCCCCTGTTGAGCCTGAGGAGGATGTGCAGATTGATCCTAATGTTAGACGCTGTATACTGCAGAGGGGCTCGGCTGGTTTTGGCTTCCATTTGGGTTGCGTCCAACAGAAACCTGGCACTTTTATCAGCCAGGTACAATGAAGCCCATTCACTGACAAATCAGCCTTTAGACGATACTGACTTCATATGTTAGGACTGGATAGAAATGAAGCTTTGTTCTGGATCTGTGGGAATTCTTCACAAAAGTATACTCTAGGAAAATCAGCCCTAGGCTACCTATACAGGTGTCATCATTTGTTAGAAATTACATAAACAGTTAATAGAAGAACAGTGCTACAACTCAGTTACATGATCTGACATACTACAAGTAAAATATATAATTTCAAGTAAATATGACAGTGTTTATTACTTTATATTTTTAGGTAGCAGCGGGAGGCCCAGGAGAGGGATCGGGTCTCCTTCAGGGTGATGTGGTGGTGGAGGTGAATGGACAGAATGTGGAGAAAGAGTCTGTGGAGGATGTGATCTTACATGTGAAGAGAGGAGGAGACACTCTTTCTTTACTAGTAGTAGATCAGAAAGGTTATGACTGGCTGAAGAAGAATGGGAAGCCAATCACTGTGAACAAACTAGCAACAATTTCTGAGGTATGCAAAAAAGTATCTATATTCATTAATTGCATGATGTAACACACACACAACGTATAAGCGAATACATTAACTTAATTAACTTTATTTATATTCGTTCATGTACCATTTTTACAGGTGGAGGAAAGTGTTTCAAGTGCTGCTGAACTACCAACACTGAAGACTGATGACTTGTCTGATGACCGGACTTAGTCCTAGTTATAGTTGGGATGGCCATAAAACAGTCCTGATAATGTCAATGAGATTAGTACTTTGAGAATGATCTTTAAATAGAGTTTCACTGGGTAGCTAATTTCTCTGAACTATACTCAGAGGTGTAAAGAGTACCTGAAAACCATACTTGAGTAAAAGTACAGATACCTTACAGCGAAAATGACTCCATTACAAGTTACAAGTCACCAATTTCAATACGACTTGAGTAAAAGTCTGAGTATCTGATTTTAACAGTACTTAAGTATTTTACTCCTACTGAATGTAGGCTCAAAGATGCACTAGTCCTCGACACCTAAGAGACATGCCAGTGAAAATAAAAAACAATTGAATTTGTAAGATAAGAAATCATTTTTATTTTCTAAAATCAAAATTAAACTGAACACCTCAAAATTGCAATAAATGAAGTTCGACTCTCTTAAACTTCTATAAATATTCAAGTCTCAGTAAAGCTCAAGTGCACAAAAAGGCCATAAGAAAACCAATATCCTTCAAAAAGTTCTCGTCAATATATCGGATAAATAAAATAATGTTAAATAAAATTAAATAGGCAAAGTCTACTTGCACTGGATGTGCTGGTTTTGACCTCATTGCCAGCTGCAGTTATGACATCTTTTCCTAAATCAAACACCTGCGATTCAGCAACTACCTGCTAATGCACTCGCATTCACGTAAAGTAGCCTTGTTGACAAGTTTGGGTGAGTAAAGGTAAAACTCACAAGATACAGTATCTTCAATGCCCTTAGATGGCGATATCGCTTCTTTATAGCAGAAACAAACTGCTGCATAAAAAGGATGGTGCCATGCAAAATGTAATGTGTAATTGCATTACTCATCACAAATGTATTGGAGTAAAAAGTACATTTACTTACAAAAATGTAGTCAAGTAGAGAGTAAAAGTTGCTAATATCTTTGATACTCAGTAAAACTACAAGGTAGCCAAAAAAAGATACTTAAGTACAGTCACTAATTACATTTACTCAAATACTTTACACCACTGACTATACTACATTTGCACTTCAACTCAGTTTTTCTGTATGAAACACACAATCTTTGGCACGATCCCAATTCTGCATAATCTTTCAGAGTGCTGTGAATATAAGGTTAAGATTTGTCTGGAAGTAGCAGGAAGACACTAACAATGATAATTTCTGTGTTTCTGAGAAGTATTATCTATTGCATCAGTATTTTAACATGTGCTCACCATAGGTGCTGCTTACTATATGTTTTGCCAGGTTATGACTTATGAATCTGCCATTTTTGCATTGTGTCATTTTCATCCTGAATAAATTATCATTTAAATGGGGTCAAATGTCTTTTTCTTTTTTCCCAAATGTAAGTGTTAAATTAACATTACAAATGAAAAAATAATAAATGTAAATAAATGTCTCTCTGTGAATGTTTCACGAAATAAATTGTGTGTTCTTGTTGTACTGACTTAGGCTCCTGATAAACACATCATTGATTAATAATAATTAATATTATACTATTTGCTTTTACAACACTGATACATGGAAGACAATATAGGCTACCAGTTTAGAGCATTAGCAGACGCACTTAGTCGGCCGTTTTATGCCGCTGTTATTTATGTAAAAGTATTTAAATCCGTGCTTAATACGGTATTTCATTTTTAGTCAGGTTTAAACCATTTTTATTTTTATAAACAGTATTTTTTGTTCAACATTACAACATGTAGGCTTTATAGATGTATTTATAGGCATGCTCGAAATTTCCGTCAGGCGTATATTCTGCCTCCTCGATTGAAGGGTCCTTCGCTGGAGGTGACATTCATTGAAGGGCCCCGGTTTGTGGAGAGAAGCGGCGAATAAATCTTCACAGTTCACAGAAATCATGGCCCAGGCGGTACAGAAACTGGTGGCTAAAGTGCCAACGTTGGTCGGCGGTAAGAATAATTACTTTTGACTTTAGCTGTAGAAGATTTATTTCTTTGTAATATTTGTTTCGAGTTGAGTGCTTCTGGTTTCCGCAGCTGTTAGAACAGGCCGCGTAAATGAGCAAATCATGCATTAGATCAAACAGTTCATTTCTTATATACACAACACATGTGATAATACGCTGACGTTTTGTGCAAGCAAATGACCAACAATTGTGTTAGTTAAAGTTTTAGTGTTTTGTTTTGTCTAATGCTGTCAATTCATTCTGAATGCTTAGCTCGCACTTCTACAGCAGCGTTATGCTGAAGTTGACAGTGGCAGAACATTCGCCCAATGTCATTGTGTGTAGCTATATTCAACCAGACGCTTTTGTTGTTCATTTGGCCTTTGCTTTCTGACGTTTATCTTCATATCTGAATATGTTTTATATATTATGTATGTTTACGTTGATATTGATATTTTGCAGCTGCTGTGAACTACTCCAAGCCCCGGCTAGCCACATTCTGGTATTACGCCCGTGTGGAGCTGGTGCCTCCCACCCCTGCCGAGATCCCCAAGGCCATCAGCGGCTTCCAAGATCTCCTCAAGAGCTTCCAGTCAGGACGGCTCGGTCAGACCACAGTCAGGGTTAGTATGGATACTTTAAATTCTGGTTTTGCCTTTCAAATCGAACTTTTCCCTGAAGCCCGACAACGTCGACACTAGGGCTGCAACTAACGATTGTTTTGATAATCGATTAGTTGGCCTATTATTTCTTAGATTAATTGGATATAGAAAGACCAATTTTCTTCTTTTAATTTTATTGACAAAACACATTATTCCACATCCTGCCCGATGCTGTCCTTCAAACAAATGTCAACTGAATGCTATGAAAACATACATAGTGAATATATCTATATCTATGCTATATTCAAAAGAGCTATAAAGCAAAAAGTCTTTTTAAAAATGTTAAATCCCTACATTAAAAATGAAGATAATAAAGAAAAACAAAAACACAAACTCGGTGTTAACAGATAAGAGGAAGAAACATTCACTCTGGACACAGTAACCTGTTACTGTAATTTCTTTGTCCTGTAAATGTAAGAAACATCTTACATTTATACTCAGTTACACGCAGTTATCCCTTTACAGTTACCACTTTCATAAAATACTTGAATAACATGTTGACTTTTAAACCTAAATTTAACGTCCAACAACAGATATTTCAGAAAATTAATATTTTTGCACTTAATTTTAATTGTCTCCCTCTCTAATGCATCCCGTCTGTTTGATGCGCATGCGTGCGCTGGCGCTCATTCAGTAAAGTCTGAAGTTTAACGCAGACTGTCAGGACGAGCCTTTACATTTGACGTGACTGGCGGAAGTTTTCTGTGCACGGTGGGCAGACACGACTAATCGATAATGACGTTTGTTGTCAACGATTTTCATTATCGATTAGTTGTTGCAGCCCTAGTCGGCACAAAATAATTAGGAAAGACTTTGGAATTACATCGTAGCATGCATATATTTTAAGAAAAGTTGGTCTAAACCTGCTCCTTTAAACATTTTAAATAAAAAAAAATAAAAAAATTTAAAGCCTATACACTATGTATGTACTGTGTGTATATATGTATATATTTGAATGATGCGGCAGTGAATTTGATACTGGATTACAATACCTATCTGCTCTTTCAACTATATAGCACTTTAATATTTTCTAGTAAATGGAAGCTCGATTTAGCTGTTGTATCAGCCTGTGCCTGTTCTTTTATTAAACTGTAGGTACATTTCATTGTTACAGAGTAATATTTATTTGTTCATTATCATTGTTTGGCAAATCAGATTATTAATGGTTCCAAGAATGTTTATGTAATGTTTCTCATCACTTTTATTTCCTTTTTTTTTCACTACAGGATGCTCTGAGGAATGGACTTGTTACCACAGAAGTTCTCATGTGGTTCTACATTGGGGAGATCATTGGGAAGGGAGGCATTATTGGCTATGATGTATAAATGTGGACTGTCCTGTTTGCCTTTTCTCGTTGCTTTTGTCTGTTCCCTTCTTTATCAGAATTCTTGGAATCCAGGAACTAAATAAATGAATATTATTAAAGAAAGAACAGCTTTCATGCTTCTTTAATTACATCTTAGTCAGTGGACCAAGGATATTGGTACAGTGAATTACAATATTGTTGAACTCTAGGATGATGATCAATAGTTTCTATCACAGTGTAGTACTTGTTGATTTTTACTTGTAGACAAATCTGAGCTCAGCCCTTTCAGAACACACTTCACTACAGAACCACTCTCCTTCAAAATGTTTCCTCTTGTCTTAATTAAAATGAGTGAAAATTAAATTGTGGGATGGATCTAGTGTTGACCACTGTGAGAGATTCCATCTCCCAGACTCTTACGTGAGATGGGGCTTTACAAGAAAGAAAAAAAATGCATGTGTATACATTGTGGGATATAGATTTATCTTGGCATATACAAAAAAATTATGTAATAATTGACATCTCTTCACGCTCTTGTTTTTCTGATAGCATCCGCATTACATTTCCCAAGTATTTATGGAACTTCTGTCGGACATCTTCAGGGTCTTCCTCAAGGTTTGAGTGAATGAGAGGCAGCTTGTTTAACTGTGGGGCTACACAGAGGATAAGTTAAATAAGTAATAAAATAAACTTTTGTTTCTTAAATGTCATACGCACTCAACAAATTTTAACCATCAGCAATTTTTGAAGGGGTGTTCAGAAAATAAATTACAATCGAAAAAGCAAATAACAGCATCATAAGATCTGCTGCAGTAACATGAACTTCAAAAGCCTCAATATAGCTTACTCCTAGACACCTTAAATGCTCACAATAATACTGTTAAGAGATGACAAGTTACCTAATGGTGGATGGGTAGTGTCAGCCCCACTCCCTGGTTTATGATGTGCAATGAGCAGACACTGGGCCTCCAGTAGTCCCTGTGAGGAGATGAATGTATTGTGCCAGGTCTCGATTTCCTTTAGATGACTGGGCACATCTGGGTTAAATACAATAACTACCCCATTGGAGTCTTTCATTAAAGCTGGCCAGCATGATTCAAACCTGTGCACATACAACACTAAATGAATTCACTCAAGAAACAAAAGAATGGTTTGATAACTTAAATCTGGTTCAGGAAAGTGGTCTACATTTGGTCATCTTACTTGAAATCTCCGGCACAATCCCATAGTTCCACTTCACATGCTGAATTTTTGTTGCCATTAGATAAACTGTGTGATTCAAACTCAAGTATCCTAAAGACGGGAATTAAATGTCATATTTGAGTATCTAACAAAATCAAAAGGTTTGGACAGGCATCCTAAACATTTTTATTTGTTGCAACTAAATCTTTAAAGTCAACCCACCTTACGCCTTGTGTTGGGCTGTAATAATCAGCTCCAATTGATTCCGTTGTGTCAGAGAGAAAATTGGCCAATGCTGTTTTTCCACACTGTCAATATGAAATATGAAAATTAGTGATCTACACCAAATAATTAAATATACACCGCATTCTAAACACAGTCAAACGGTTTACCTCGTTTGGTCCAATGAATAATATTTTCACCTTGACCATCTTGACGTTTCGAGAGAATAAAAAGACAAGGGAGAGACTAGAGACCTATTTTTCTAACCTAGCTAGCGAGCTAGCAACTAACAAAGACAACCATTTGACATGTGTACAAAATAAAAAATGAATAAACGAAATATAAAACGTTTAATTAACGTGTCAAATCAGTGCGATATTTCTACCAATATACATCGATTGGCAGCTAGATGAAGAGCATGGTGGGTTAGCTCATCATGGCTAACATAAACAACTCGTTTCCAAGGCAATTATGCTGAAGGTAAACCACGCGTCGCAGATTCGCTAACCTTCATATTCACTGAAAATAAATTCTTAATAAAAAATAAATAAATTAATTAATTAATAAAAAACAGCCACAGCAAGTAGAAATACGAATTTAATTAGCTAATTAGTTTTTAGGAAGTTTAAATAACTTTTTAAGACAACCCCTGGCAAACAGAAATCAGCATTATATAGACAGTAGGACATAAATTATAATTTATTGTATAAAAATTACAACTTGTAAAACATATGTAACAGCTTAACTTCTCGGCATTTATGAAAAATACTGTTGTAAAAATGGTTTAACAGAATTTACAAATTTTTTTTACAGATTTTTGTGAACCAGCTTTGGTTTTTGAAACCAACATGTATAGCATACGATCATATTACAGACTTGAATTCCATGTCCTAAACGTGATCCTAAAGAAGTTATTTCCATCGCCTAAAGTGGCGTTGTTAAGTTGTATTTCCTCTTGTAGCCACACGAGGACAGCACACATCTGATATCTGCCATCATGTCATGCTAACAAATGAACTGTCCAGAGCAGGGTTTGTCTTAAAAAAAAAAAAAAGTTGTCTGCAAAACAACACGTACGTCCAAGTGAAGGAAGTTTAAAAACTAAGCCGGGTAAGTTAACACAAAGCTGTTAACATAAACTATATGCGGTATGTTACAAAAAAACCTTCAGAGGATGTTAGTAACCTACCTTAACGACAAGTTTCAAAGAATTGTTCACAAAAAAAGAGGTACTTTGAAAAGCGTGTCAGAAATTGTAACAACTAAGTTTGTTTGATTCATTCATGTGTTTGATTCAACATATAAGTTGTTCATGGTATGACGCATTGCTGTAGTGTTATACAAACACTTTCACCCCAGAATGTTCATTTTAGCATCACAAAAAGGTTTTTTTGTTTGTTTGTTTGTTTGTTTGTTTGTTTTTTGTTAAAATAAATGACATCTTATTTTTACTTCCAATACATGTCATTTGTGAATATTTTTTTCTTACCATTAAATTCAGAGCATCGAGCAGTAGGAACGCCCACTACGACCAGTAAAACAGCGACCTTTGACCTCCAGCAATTGTTAAACATGTTAAACACCTATAGCCTATGTGACCACGTTATACTTTTATTAGAGCTGTGAATCTGGGAGTGTTAGAAAGTATTTGTGTTGGAAAAAAGTTGTATCCTTCTGATCATTTTAGATATGTTTTTAGAACAGATCATTCATGTTATGTTTTATGTTCCAGTCTTAAAAAACCCTTTGAATGACTGTATAATGGCAGCCAAAGAGGACTGTGTGTGTGTGTGTGTGTGTGTGTGTGTGCGCGCGCAGGTACTACATTATGGCCAGTTACAGCTTTGTACAATGCACATCCTCAGTGAGTCATTTAATAGCATTTCCTCAGTCATTATGATCATTCAAAATCCCCGCATTGTAATAATCGTCTAAAACTTGATCACATAATGTGAAAATCAGATGAACTGTGGTAATGTAGTGTGTGTAGTGTGTCTTCATACTGTAAATATTCACCTTGTATTAAACTAAGATGATCTTCTGTCCTTAGGAGACAATTTATTGTCAAATAGTTATCATTTTTTGTAAATAGGTGGTTTCAGCAGTGAAAACACAAGACTGAAAGATTTATGACCACAGTTGTTTCATGAACATTATTATTTCATGAGAGACCATTATGTATAACAACTTTAAAACTTTATTGAAATATAAAGATGTCATTGCTGAATAATGTTGCTTTACAGTGACAACGATAATAGCTCTTGCTTTTGGATACACACATTCAAAATAACATTAACTTAAGAAGATTTTAGCATCTTTAGAGTTTTTCTTCATTTAAGCCTTCATTTAAAGAGAACATTATAGATAGGATCATTACTGAAAAGTTACTTAATTCTTTCAAAACCTGTTAAAATTGTTTAAATGACAGCTGACAAATGGCACTCAACATAAAAGACAGAGTAAAAAAAATCATAGAACAAAGAGCAAAAACATCTGTCCTTCACTTCAGATTTTTGAAAAGCACACAACTCGTGTAGTGTTCATTTTAATTGACAGATCTTGACTGACGTTCCAACCCCAAACCCAGGATAGAGGGGCTCAGTAAATGTGGTCTCGAAACGATAGAGACGTGTCATAGTCTCACCAATACTGTAGAAGGCCAACACCCCTGCAGAGTGGTCCAGAAAGACCCCTATTCTCGAAGAGTGCGGGCCACTAACAGCCTTGTCTACCCTGTTATGCCAGGCCGAGTACCCTGTGTCAGAACAGAGGAGGCTCCAAGACTTATCGTTGTAGCCCAGCAAGCACAGGGAGCCTTTACCCTTACGGCTAATGCCCCGATACGCCACTCCAATCGAGAATTCTCCACTCCACTCGATTTCCCAGTAGAAACGGCCACCTGACAGAGCCTCACGACACAGCACCTGGGCAAAGCTATCGAAGCGATCCTGGTTGTCTGAGTATGGCTGCAGGTCTCGGGTTCTAATCACCTTCCTGTTTCCTTCAGATAAGTACAGCTCCTTATGCGCCGTGTGGGGGTCTAGTCTCAGCTGACAGTAGTCTGGAGATGAGTAGAAAGATAAAGGCTTTAATGTGTTGCTTTTAACAGATCTTTGTATATCTGCGTCTGTACATATTTAAATTCTTCTGATTTAATTAGTAATAATGTCAGAAAAAGTAATTGGGACTAGGAACAATATTAAAATTCTGGCCAATACAGATAAACTGATGATTATTTTCATGTTGTGGCTGACAACAAATAAATGGACAATATTAATTTTATACTATTTTGTCTAAATAAAGTAAAAAAAACAAAACGCTAAAATCAGTCAAGTTTAAATGCAATCAATTTAGGCATTACAAAATCATAATGTGCATTATGAAAAATAGATATTCATTTTAAGATTTGCTAAAGATGTTATTAAATTATTAGTTTTTTTAAAGATTAACTTTAAGTGATCTAAATATAAATTGATAGAAGTTAGATGATCTAAATATAAAAATAGAGAAAATGTATGCATGATTACATTTCCAGTGTATTTTTAATATCTACCGATAACCAATATGGTTCCTTTTATATTGTGAATCCCTAATTGTGACAAACAGTTTGTCCCAAATTGTGTGATCTGACAAACATTTGGATTTGAGTATATGAAAATCATGATTAGATACTTACATTTCAGAAATTCAGATCTGGTCCTGGGTTCTGCAGGAGGTGAACTGTCCACTGTATGAACTTCTTTAACTGAACACAAAGAGAAACACACACTTTATTATGCAATATCCCATATGTATACTACCAGATTTTTTAAAAATAAAACATTATTTTTCAAATAAATGCTGTTCTTTTGAACTTTCTATTTATCAAAGAATCCTGAAAAAAATGTATCATGGTTTCCACAAAAATATTAAGCAGCACAAATGTTTTCAACATTGATAAAAGTAAGAATTGTTTCTTGATCATCAAATCAGCATATTATTATGATTTCTGAAAGATCATATGACACTGAAAACTGGAGTAATGATGCTGAAAAATTATTTAAAAAACATTAACAAATCTTATCAACCCCAAACTTTTGAACAGCAGTGTATTTTTTTCATATAGCCATTTTTAGAGCATGTCTAGCCTATATTTACTCCAGCCATATGTGATTAATGTAAATCAATATGTAAGTAAGTATTTAATTTATGTCTTACCTCTGGTACTTTTCTCCTTAGTGCGATTCTCCACAGTGTACACTGGTACGTCATTCACTGTTAAATAAAAAGTAAACATCAGAAAAAAGTTGATTTACAATACATTACTTTTTTAAACATGCTAGATTTATGCAAGCAGATCTAAGTAAGGTACTAAATCCTATTGTTTCAAACTCTATTAATAGAACTGAATAGCTCTTTTGTTTATCATTTGAACCTTGCTCAGTGAATTGGAAAGGGAGTCGAGGAACTCTAAACCCTGTTTACACTCTCCATATAATCACATGATTTCCTTGCTAAAGTCATGTGCACTAGGTACCAAAAGGCCTGATTTATCATAGTTAAAGACTGATCTATTTAATTGTTGGTTATTCTTTTGGGACTTAAGATTATCTGACTGCTGGCCCAGAAATTATATGTGATGTACTGTAACTAAAGTGCTCAATGTGGCTTTTTAAAGACAATCTGAGTTCAGCTGTACCGTCCAATTTCATGTAAAATAGAGGGCAGTGTGTTTAGATCAGCAAGCAAGGGCAACTTCACCCAACAACTATGATGTGCGGTATGGTGTGTGCTCTGACCTGATTTTGAGATCTTTCGCAGTTCATCTCTGCCCAGCTCTTCCAGCTTCTCTTTGATCTCAGCCACTGCTTTCCTGGCTGCACTGAAGGAAAAGTCCGGATTCAGAGACACTCTGGGTATGAAGCCATCATCAGTTGGGGTGCAGAGATAATTGAAATTCTGTTTAAAAGGAGAGAAATCTCAGTACATACAATGGGTAGTATAGCGGTGGAAGCCTTGATTATACAGAAGGGTAACTGTTTATGTCGTTGAAACTTTCATAAGGGGTGATGGCAAAAAGTTTGAAAAGCCTTTTTGATGCCAAATATGATGATCCCCTTGTGGGGAACCCCTTTCCTAAAATATAAAAGCAACTATATATAACAGGACATTTTTATTGCACAAGGAGAAAAAACATGATATTATGTAACTGGGTTTTATACTGTTGTAAGAAAATTATTTAAAAATATCTAAAAATCAGAATCTTAAATACTTTCTCTCTCTCTCTCTGATCCCCTTGGGATCCTCAGATCCCAGTTTGAAAACTCCTGTCCTCAAGTACCTGTAAGAAGTGGATGTGATCCTCAGTGCTGTAAAGCTGTTTAAGTCCAGTCTCTTTCTTCTTCAGTTCGTCAATCTCCTGCTCCAGTCGCTCCATCAATCCCTCTGCCTGACTGAATGCAGCCCTCTCATTGATGTTGATCAGTTTGGTGACCTCTGACCTCATCCTTTCAATGGAGGTGATCATCTCATCAAACATCTTCTTACTTTCGGTCATTGCTCTTTGTGCAGAGCTCTGCAGTAAAAATGAGTCAAGTTTAAGAGTCCATTGTCCATACTTTTAGTAGAAAACAATGTCTTAGTGCAATGTCAAGTTTTAGTGCATCGGTTTTGCAAGAATAACTTCTAGATAACATTTACAACTCATTAAAATTACTCAAGTTGCTGCTGCAGTCAACAAAAAAGCCACGTATCAGCATGTATCTAGAGAGCTAGCATCTAGATTACCTCATGAAGAACAAAAGGACAATTATGGCCACTTACAAGGACTATTTGCTTTCCCAGATTGAAACATTTACACACTGATTTAACAGATAAATGGTCTTGTGCCATATCACCTTTGCCCAGATAAAGCCGTTATGTTGTTCTTATTTGGTCTAATGTGTTACGGTGTGACCTCGATATGAGCAGTGATGATAAAATAAACTGTTACAAGTGAGCCTGAAACATACTTTGAGAGAATCCACCGCTGTCTTCAACTCCTCCAGTTCTTTGGTCCTCTGCTGGCATTTTTGTTTGATCTCCGCCTGGGACACTCCAAGAAGTTTCTGTCCAAGGAGCAAGAGAAAACATACCTTAGCCTTTGTTGACATAGATTAAATTACAAAACAAACTCTGTGTTATAGATCACCATCTTCAAGTCAATTCTATGACTGTACAGCAATATAATACTACTGTATGTCCTTTTGCGTCACAGATCTTCTTGATCATAATTGTGTTATGCTTTTTTCTAGAACCTGCTTCACATGGATGCCTTTATCTTTGAAAAGAGAGGGGAATGTTAATCACTCCAGGAATGTGAAACTAGCTGGGTATGCTTGCCGAAGAGACATTTCAAGGTGCACACGCTCAATTCTTTAGGAAAAGAGGAGGGGGCTTCAGAGCAACCCCTTGCCAAGCTCACCGAACCATTCTTCAAGATAAGCTTGAAGGAATGTGGAGAATCTGGGGAGGGGGTGAATAAGTGTGTTTGTGTGTGTGGTGTGTGCCATTGGACATGAGGACTTAAATCTGGGATTCCCTGTGTTTAACAGAACAAACAAACCATTTGCAATTAGTGTCAGCGATAAGTATTAGATTACAGATATAATTACTGTATCTAAACAGCACCCGTGACACTTTAGTCAAAACAGTACAAAAACACATCAACTGCTGCGCTCCCTTCTTGTCTCAAGCTCGTTCACTACTAATGAATTGAAGGAAAAGCTTTGAAATCCTAAACCTTTGAAGGTCTTCCTTCCATTCACTCCGGTGTATTGATGGAACATTAAACATCTGGCCAGTATCTATATATAGTTTCGGGAGAAATGTTGTTTTCACTGTCCTCACAGTTATTTTATGCAGTGACTCAGTTTTCATTGTGCAGTTTTTCTTGTGAAACTCAAGTTTGAAGAGGCGGTTGTCCACATTTCTTTCAGCTATACTCATCTGCTGAGGTTTATGATGACTTTAGGTCAAGGTAAAGCAGTGCGCTATTTTTTTCTCGCCCATAGTGCGTAGGGGGAGGTTGGGGAAGGTCCGTATGCTCCCGCCTGATTTTCTAAAATTCACATTCCTTGCCTCTCCCTACAAAAGAATACAGACCTGCCCTGTTTCTCATCCCTCGTTGTTCATAACAGTTATTTTTTCTCACACAAAAACAGAAAGGCAGCCTGGTTAGGACAGTGTTTAAATGAAATAACCTCTTTGTCCCCCCATTGTCGAGGAACACACCCTTTTTGTGACTCCTATAGTGGGAGTTGTATTGGGAAAACTTAATCTGGATAGAAGTTTCGCTAACTATGCTTCCTTTCTATCAGTTTAATCATTATCTCCTCCCTTTCTTTTCCATATTTCCTCATCAGTTTTTTGTAATGATCTGGATCAGCGTGTTTGCGATAACACAGAACCGGTTATACGGTGTATCTACATGACTTCTTGGCAGCTTTTTTTGAGGAAAACCTCTCTTGTACAATCTCAAGAACATTTAATATGATAAATGACTTATAATCATATACTTAAAAATTTAACTTGTAACCCCACAGTCACCACTCTAGCCTATCAGTAACCTTAGTAAAGCTTAAGCAGTAAATTTTCCTTACCTGTTTTTCACCCCTTTCTGCTTCGGCTGAGACTATGTCATGACCCTTGTGCTCGCTTACAGTACAGAGGGCGCAAATACACATCTGGTCCGTACGACAGAACAACTCTAGGCTCTTCTGGTGCTGAGGGCAGATCTTACGGTCCAGGTTCCCCAGCTCATCCACCAGCTTGTGCCTCTTGAAAGTGGCAGACTCATAGTGGGGCTTCAGGTGCTTTTCGCAGTAAGAGGCAAGACAGTTGAGGCAGGACTTGACCGCCTTGAGCTTTTTTCCAGAGCAGAAGTCGCAAGCAACATCCCCAGGGCCAGCATAGCTTCCATTACTGGAAGGCGTTAAATTTAAGCCGGTCTTCTTGATCTTCTCCGCAACTTTGGTGAGAGTGGCGTTTGGCCTCAGCACAGGTCTCTGGGTGAACGTGATCCGACACTGGGGACAGATGTAGATGCCAGTGTAATCAGCTTCATTCCAGTAGCCGCTGATACAGTCCATGCAGAAGCTGTGACCACACGGGATCGCCACAGGGTCCCTCAGGAGCTCCGTACATAGAGGGCAGCTGAAGTAATCTGAAGACAATTGCTCAGCCATATTTTTTGCACTCTATTCAAAAACAAACGTCTGAAATGTTTCCAAGAGAGAAAGAGGAGCCAAACTCTGCGTGGCTGGTGTTTTACTACAGACAGCCTTGAGTTTCTGAATTCCACAGGTTATTAATTAAAGGAAGTAAAGCCCTCCCCTTTGTACTGAGGGAGTGTGTTGAAGAGAGGAAGGGAGGGAGACAGAGAAAGAGAGAGAGAGAGAGAGAGAGAGAGAGAGATTAGAGCACAACCCAGCTCAGATAAACAGGTTGAGTCAGGAGTCTTGAGAGAGACAGAGAGAGAGGTCAGGGAGGGACCAGGGGTGGAGTGAAAGACATCGAAGAAAAAAGGTACAGTTGAGAATGAATGAATTGTAGTACAAAGCAGGGCCATCCAGGATGAAACTTAAACATGAAAAGCTCTCTGTTTTACATGCACAATCTGCTTATCCATTAGCTGAGGAACTGAAGGACATTTGCATCAGTTACCCTAAAACCACAGTCTGTTAATAATTGGCCATTCATGGTTGGCTCTGATATGTTGAATATTGTCTAGGGTACTCTCTTGCTTTCATTCTTTAAATAATATTTGGTTCAGTACTGCTACCTTAGCTTAAATAATAGAGGTTTTGGATTTAAAATGTCCAGATTATATAGAATATTTAAAATTTGCTTTTATTGTTTTATTTAAATATTTATTTAATTTATTTTTTCATTCTGTAGCACACCTATCTGGCATATAAAGGTGTACATAATCTGGCATATAATTTTGCCACTGTAAAATTTATTGCATTGAAACTCTTTTTCACAACACAAGGGCATGTGCTACTCTGCTTACTGCACTAAACAAACAATAGTAACAGTTTACAAGGTGAGTTTGATCTGAATGTATGAACTAAGGCCAGTTGAACTGGATTGGGTGTTGCAGACTTGAAAATACGTCATCAGTTTGTTTTTGATAGGTGTGGAAGAAAAAAGAATGAACAATATTTCAGTTTTTTAAAAATGTTTCAAACCTGTAACAGTTGACATTTTCAAAATAGTTTGTCCTAGCTACAAATATTTGCATATTGGCACTATCCTTGACACACTACTAGATTTATTTGCATTGGTAATTGCCGCTAACATAAGATAGGCACTCTTTGTAATTCTCAGAGATGATACAGAGTTTTCCAAGAACATAAATGTAAAGGTTGAGGACATAATATTTAGATTTATCTAATTAACTGTAATTGAAATTAACCTGAAATTTTTGAAAAGTGTGCAATAATATGATGAGAGCATGAGTTATGTGTGACATATCACACACACCTCTTTTAAATTCTGTACAGGAACAACTTGGGCAGTATACTATATATATCAGAAGTTTTTAGACATAAAATTTAGTTTAGTTTAGACTGTAAAATTGTCTTTGTTTTCCTTTAGGGGGGTTTGATCAGAGATGACCCTTCACCCCCCAACCCCCCACAAACACCCCGTAATAACTTGCACCCTGGGCTCAAGTGCTTTATACCTAAAGATTCTCAGTTCTTTATGTTTCAGGGTGAGTTAGTTTCACCTGTTTTGATTAGGGGGCAGAGCATGAATTAACTTAGGTGGAGAATGTGATATTCCATGTGACTTCTGTCACCACCTGCAGTGTTGGTGATGTACGGGACATTATGCAACCATTAGCTCATTCCAAAGAAGTTCTTTCTATGACTGTGAAGCTTTTTCTGTCTTTTCTTCCTAGATGTGTTTTGAGTTGTGTGGGAGAAATCAGATTTGTGGTTGAAAGGAAAATGCATGCATTGTGGTTGATTTCTTTTTAATTATTGACATATTTATGCTTTAGATAAAGTCTGAAAGCCATTGGTCCAGCCAGAGCCCAGGTGACGCCACAGTGACAGAAACCAACACCTATTACATGCTGATTGGTCACACAAGGTTATGCCATCAGCTCTGCCCCAAACACAAATCTTGCATCACTTCATAAATAGTTTCACCTCTTTCCTTATATGGTCTGTACTCTGATAAGCCAGTTTCTCTCTTCCCCTTTTCCCTGGGTTGGTCAATTCCAGGAGTTACAGTGCAAGGTATAGGCTGTGATTACTCATTAACTCAGCTAGCATGCTAGTTTAGGCCTCTAATTGCAAATTTAACATCCGTTTTTGCAGTTTTCTCCAACTGCAGCATGAAGTAATGATTTAAAATAAAGAAACAGGCCTATTCATGTAGTGTCGGTCCTCATATTGTTCTCATGGTCTTCATAGTGTTTAGAGAGGAAATGTTGTAAACCGTACAAAAGAAATCAGTTCCTTTAACACAACCTTTATTGTTCTCCACACCCTCATGCTGACCCCACTGAGTTCACATTGGTTCACGAGGGAACATTTTCCTATTGAAGGAGCTGCATACTTGAGTAAGCCTGCCAGAGGTCTCGTGTTTCCTTGTGTATATTAAGGGTCAAAGGACAAGTTTCATTAAACTACCTGATTAAGGGGAGTGTGCCTGATGGAGGGTGACAGAGTAAGTGCGGAGAGTGAGCTTGCATAGGTGTGTGTTGTTATTGTAAAAACCAAGGGGTTGCCTCTGTCAATCTGATTGGTCAGTTCATGAAGTGCGTGGAAACAAGGTATTTACAAGTGTTTCCTATGAACAATGGTCACCTTTGTGAGTCTTGGCTGAAAGGCAGAGCACACTGTATGTGTGTGTGTTCTGGCTGCTTATCTGGCATATTGCCAGGTAAAATTGACCAGGCTGTGCAGAACGAAATTCTCAAAACCCACAAAAGAATACCACCATTGAAAATAACGCATGCAGAGAGCTTCACAAGTGAATTCTGTGCATTGAAAGCAATCATTTTAAAATAGTTATTTAGCCTCATGTGAGTTCACTGTTGTTGACAGTAAAAACTTTTCCTTTGCTTGACTGTGAAGAATGTCTGGTTATGTGATTATATATTAGCATGCGATAACTGATATGGTGTCTGAAGCCCAAATATTGCTTTTCTTCTTTTGCTTGCTGTAAAAATCTTATCACTATGCTGTACAAAAGGTTTGTGAATTGTAGTCTGAACATGCAGCTCTTTCTCAAAAAATATGAGAGACGGAAAGATAAACTGTCATGAAAATATGCCAGTCTATTACTGGGTTACATTCACATCTACATGTTTCTTTACAAATGTGTCACTGTGGCATGACAGGCAGTTTCAGTTACAGAGCGATCAGGAAAGACAAGATCAGCCATCTATAAATACTCTACATGCAGTAGACCACACTGCATACAATTTAGGTCAAGGGTTTTGTTGGCTACTTGACATTTTTATAGGAAAAATAAATTTACTAGAATGCCTTTCGGGGTTTTTTTTAAGGATTTTAACAAATGTAAATATAAATAAAATCTCTTTATTTTTTATATCGAAAGATTGGAAACACTGCACGGACTATTCTTAAAATGACCCATCATAACTATTAATCCATGCTTTATTTTAAGACTGCAGATTATCTCTGTCATAAAGGTCATATTCGATCAACTATTTTGAGCTGAAGGCCTTTAGAACTATGACTACACACTAGACGATGATTTGGAGTCAGAGACACGTCATTAGATTGGCTGCAGACTTTCCTGCACTGTCAGACCACATGTCCTACTGAAGTCTGGATATTCTCTTGAACAGTGGAAACTTTCACCTTTGCAGGCCTCTCTTGACTTGCTGTTATCTCACTTATCAGGTCCGAGTGCATTCCTGCCAACATTTTTGCTCTCACTGTTGAACTTACAAGCCGACAACCATCTTAAGTGAGGGGAATCTTGAGTATAGTTTGAGAAGCGCATACATCTTTGCTCTTTTCTATGTCAGTTTGTGTTCTTGATTTTAGATATTATCCAATTATATATGTTTCTATTTAAATAAAAAACATGTATAATGGAAAATCTTAAAATAATGTTTAAAAAAACAATTGCCATTGGTAAAATAAAAGAAATGAATCAGCTCTGGTGAGAAAAAGGGGTGGGATTTGCAATCCCAGTAGAAATGTTCTAATTAACTTTTCACCACACTGAATGTGAGCCATGGCAAACTCACTTCCACTTCCTGTTTTGCAACAGAGATTCCTGGAGCTTTGTGGACTGTGCTGTACAGAGGATGTATGCTCTAAAGAGATGAGAGAGGCTAATCTAAAACAAACACTTATTTCCATCTTCTTTGAGCAACAGGAATAAACGCCTTTTCTTAGGAAAATGGGTCTGGTGTTGCTGGAAGAAACAGCAGCTGCTGTTTCAGTTAGAGCTGTTACTGTTACATCTGTTACAAGTGTGATTTTGTCTGTCTGTCTGTGTGTGTGTGTGTGTGTGTGTGTGTTTTGTGTGTTTCTCAAACTTTGATATAATTTTCCCAAATTCATCTGCTCTTCTGCAGTTATTTTGAAATCTACAAATTTTCCCTGAACTGTGTAAATTAAGTATAAGTTGGTCATACAAGCTTCCCCATACAGAGATTTCTACTTAAATTTATTTCTTGTCTAAAATTATTTTAGGTCAACGACCATTAACCCCTTCCCTCAACTCCACCCTATTGTATTTTAAGCATTTAATTCAAAAAGGTACAACCCGAATTCCGGAAATGTTGGGACGTTTTTTAAATTTGTATAAAATGAAAACTAAAAGACTTTAAAATCATATGAGCCAATATTTTATTCACATTAGAACATAGATAACATAACAAATGTTTAAACAGAGAAATTTTACACTTTTATCCACTAAATGAGCTCATTTCAAATTTGATGCCTGCTACAGGTCTCAAAAAAATTGGCACAGGGGCAACAAATGGCTGAAAAAGCAAGACATTTTGAAAAGATTCAGCTGGGAGAACATCTTTAAGTTAATTGATATCAGGTCTGTAACATGATTAGCTATAAAAGGGATGTCTTAGAGAGGCAGAGTCTCTCAGAAGTAAAGATGGGCAGAGCTGTGAAAGAGTGCGTAAAAAGATTGTGGAATACTTTAAAAACAATGTTTCTGAACGTCAAATTGCAAAGGCTTTGCAAATCTCATCATCTACAGTGCATAACATCATCAAAAGATTCAGAGAAACTGGAGGAATCTCTGTGCATAAGAGACAAGACCGAAGACCTTTATTGGATGCTCGTGGTCTTCGGGCCCTCAGACGACACTGCATCACTCATTGGCATGATTGTGTCAATGACATTACTAAATGGGCCCAGGAATACTTCCAGAAACCACT
Organism: Mylopharyngodon piceus; assembly: GCA_039654765.1. NCBI lineage: Eukaryota > Metazoa > Chordata > Actinopteri > Cypriniformes > Xenocyprididae > Mylopharyngodon > Mylopharyngodon piceus. The sequence continues at coordinate 15,702,296 of CM077443.1, forward strand.
GTCGGTAAACACAATCCGCCGTGCCATCTGCAGATGCCAACTAAAGCTCTATCATGCAAAAAAGAAGCCATATGTGAACATGGTCCAGAAGTGCCATCATGTCCTGTGGGCCAAGGCTCATTTAAAATGGACTGTTTCAAAGTGGAAAAGTGTTCTATGGTTAGACGAGTCCAAATTTGACATTCTTGTTGGAAATCATGGACGCCGTGTCCTCCGGGCTAAAGAGGAGGGAGACCTTCCAGTGTTTTATCAGCGTTCAGTTCAAAAGCCAACATCTCTGATGGTATGGGGGTGCATAAGTGCATACGGTATGGGCAGCTTGCATGTTTTGGAAGGCACTATGAATGCTGAAAGGTATTTAAAGGTTTTAGAGCAACATATGCTCCCCTCCAGACGACGTCTATTTCAGGGAAGGCCTTGTGTATTTCAGCAGGATAATGCAAAACCACATACTGCAGCTATTACAACAGCATGGCTTCATCGTAGAAGAGTCCGGGTGCTGAATTGGCCTGCCTGCAGTCCAAATCTTTCACCTATAGAGAACATTTGGCGCATCATTAAACGAAAGACGACCACGAACTCTTCAGCAGCTGGAAACCTATATCAGGCAAGAATGGGACCAAATTCCAACACCAAAACTCCAGAAACTCATAACCTCGATGCCCAGACATCTTCAAACTGTTTTGAAAAGAAGAGGAGATGCTACACCATGGTAAACATGCCCCCGTCCCAACTATTTTGAGACCTGTAGCAGGCATCAAATTTGAAATGAGCTCATTTTGTGCATAAAATTGTAAAATTTCTCAATTTAAACATTTGTTATGTTATCTATGTTCTATTGTGAATAAAATATTGGCTTATGTGATTTGAAAGTCTTTTAGTTTTCATTTTATTCAAATTTAAAAAACGTCCCAACATTTCCATAATTTGGGTTGTAAAATAAATCTAAAACTATGAACAACTGATTGAAGAAATACATAAAACATGGGCTTTACAATTATAAGAATGATAAGAACCTAACAGACAGTGTGTTTCTGTATTTTAGTAACTTTTCACAGTTAGAAAAAAGGTCTGCTTATACACCGTCCCAACTTTTTCGGTCTAAAAGTAAACGCAAAATTACAACCCTCCTTACAACAGGCCTGCTCAGACATGATATTTTTATGTATTTTTTTAAAACATGTATGTGAAAGTTTTCATAGTACGTAGTACGTACGTAAATGCTTTATATCAAGATAATCTATCATTACTGAGATAAGTTAAGTTCACTAAGTTCAGTGGTGCAAGTTCCGTGCAAATCAAATTATTGCCCAGAAGTGAAATGTTGATTTTTATATCTCAAAATTATTTTTTTGTCATCCTTTCACAGAGACTCACTTCATAAGGTTGGTGGTCTTGTATGATTCACAATGTATTTAATTTCTAAATGGGTAATAACTGATAGTATTATAACTCTCCTCATGTTATAACTCTCCTCATGCTACATTTGAGTTAGATACGCAACTCAAATGTTGGGTGGTTAAAGGACTCGTAATATAAAACATACTCTCCTCTTACTCAAAAATCTTTCAAGGAGGGAAAAAGTATACTCATCCTCCCTCCAAAATAAATTACCCTCCAGCTTTGATGGCGTGTGCCAAAGGTCACTGAATGCTTGGTCTCAAAGCACTCATCCATTAGGCAGCTCCTCCGCAGTGGAGCACTACACCCAACATTGAGGTGTCTGCCAGCATGAGGCCCCTAAATCTGACCATAACCACTCTACCGATGAAATCATAGCTTGCCATGAAAAGCAGTAGTCACAAGACAAGCTTTATTAAAGATAAAAGAAACACATGTGCAAGAAATGCAAGTGTATGTGATGCAAGACCAAATTTTAACAATTTTATGCCCTGAGATCATACATTTCATTCATGCTTCTCTTCTTCACTGTTATCATTTCCATTGACATCTGATGATACATGTTTCTTCTTTCTCTCAATTGCTCTCTTCACCTGTGCCACAGCCACTCCCCCATTCATTTACTAGTTTCTGCATAACCAGTTTAGCCTCCCTCCCTGTTTACTCTATATAACTTGCTGTGGTGGCACTTTAGACTCACTTTTCCTGTCTCGCACACAAACGCACATTTCCTCCTCTGAGATCTGTGGGGATTTAACCATGTCGCTTGACCAGGATCTTTGTTACCTCTGCAAGGAAGATCTCAGGGAGCCCGTTTCCATCCCATGCGGTCACATTTTCTGCTCCGTCTGTATCAAGACCTACTGGGACCATGCAGATCACACTGGACAATACCTGTGTCCCCAGTGCAGGGTCACCTACAACAAGAGGCCTAATCCACGCCGCTTTCAGTCCTCACGCAATTCGTCGTCATCCCTGAGAAACAGGGATTCAGACTCTTTCCCACCGGCCCCTCCGGCCCCTGACTACAACTACGCGGGACCTCAAGATGTGGGATGTGACATCTGCATCGGGAAGAAGCTCAAAGCTGTCAAGTCTTGTCTGATGTGTCTTGCTTCCTACTGCGAGAAGCACCTGAAGCCCCATTACGAATCATCCACCTTCAAACGGCACAAGTTGGTCGATGAGATCGGACATCTGGATCGTCAGATCTGCCCTCAGCACCAGAAAGGTCTGGAGCTTTATTGCCGGACGGACCAGATGTGTATCTGTGTGTTATGTACAGTGAAAGAGCACAAGGGCCATGACATGGTGGCAGCTGAACAGGAAAGGGCGGAAATGCAGGTAATTCCATCATGTGCATTACAAAAGTGCAATTGTGATCCTATTTTTACATTTGGAAATTTTATACTGGTGAAGCTGTTATGACAACAGACTAAATGGGGATAATCACCAGCAGAAGTAATATTGTGAAAGACTGTTCAAACTTTCACCTCCTGTATGCAACAATACACCTATTCATGCAAAAAAAATGACATTCACAGTATGTTTGAATATGCTAGATTGAGTATAAGATTAGCCAACCCCTGAAAAACAAGCATATGAAAATGATCTATGCTGTTGTACACTTTAAAAAATTTGGTGTAGAAAGAATTTTCACCCAGAAATTGCTAGTAAATTTCACAAAAAGTAAAGAATAGGCAAGTAACACATTGAATTAAAAAGAAATTTCAAAAGTAGAAAGACTGAAATAGTATTTTCTTGTAAAACATACTCCTGTAATCTTTGTTTTATTTACAACTTTTTTTATAGTGAGAAAGGGTTTCATTATTAACAGTAAAGAAAACACAATTGTTCTACACACACACACACATTATAACCAAAGTTATAACCAAAGTTAGGTTTAAATAATTTAGTAAACAAACCCATCAGTTTACATATAAATGATACACGTTATTTTTTTATTTAACATGTTTTAAGATGATGAACATATTATAATGTTTCATATTAAGCGCACAAAGAGTTAAATAGAGTCCAAAAGTGAGTCAGTTGTCATGTGGAAGTGGCTGAGGTGTGGAAGGATGCTGTACAACATTCCTTTGTCAGTGCACCTCATTGTCATGAATTTGTTGTTTTTAATTGTCTGTAGCAACGGTTGGGCGCCACCCAAGCTGAAATCCAGGAAAAGATCCATGACAGAGTGAAGCAAATGGAAGAGTTGAAGCAAGCTGTGGATTCACTTAAGGTTTGTCTGGAGATTGAACAGAAATGTGTAATTATAAATGTAATGTAATACAAGATCAACATTACATCTCTGGTAAGCAAGAATATGTTGCAGAAATATTTATTGGTCTGCTCTGGTGACGAGTTCTTACTCAGAAAGAATCAGTAATGTTTTGTAAATAGATGTGTGTATAAAATATAATAGGTTATGAATTTCCAAGAAAGAAAATGAAATAGAATTAGAAATACTGATTACAATTGTTCCCTCAGAGTTCAGCACAACGGGCCTTGCAGGAGAGTGAAAAGATGTTCGGTGACATGCTTCGTTCCATTGAAAGAATGCAACAGGAAATGACCAAACTGATCTCGACCAATAAGAAGGCTGCACTTAACACTGCTGAGAGCCACATGGAGCGTCTGGGACATGAAATTGCTGACTTGAAGAGGAGAGACAATGAGCTGACACAACTCTCTCGCACTGAGGACCACATCCATTTCATCCAGGTGACCGTGACGCAGAACAAAATAAACACTCACAGAACTAAAGCAGTGCAATAATCATCATGTGGTGAGATTTTAGTGTTACTTCACACAGGATCTATTGCGCACAAGTAAAAAATATTGTAGAACCATTGACACTAATGATCTCTACGAACAACTTTGAGAAACGCAGCCCAGAGCAATTTATTTTAGGAAAAATAAGACTAAGATTTGTTCTGTTTGTCATTGCAGAGTTACCATATGCTGATTGCCCAGACTGATGCTGAAGAGCTGCCCTCTGTTACTGTGAACCCTTACTTTTCCTTCGGCGCTGTTACCAAGACCGTCTCAGAGATGAAACAACATCTAAATGAGTTCAGCAATGAAGAGCTGGTCAAAGTGGCAAAGACAGGTATGGTCCAGTCTGAAAGGATTTTTCGTTTAATGTAATCCAATGTAATTAGTGCCCACAATTTTTCAGAGATATCCTTGTTTTATTAGATGTTGTCTCATACCCATTTTGAAATGCTTTATGAAGTCTTTTTTGTCCCATGAGAATGATTAAACAAATCACGCTCTCTTTCCTTTATTATGGTTCTTCTTAATCTTTAAACTGACTCTCTCAATTCTCTTCCAGTGAACAAAATGCCATTCTGCCAGCTAGAGGACCGTAAGAAGAAAAAGAGTATGAAGTGTAAGTTAATGAAAATTGGAAACTTTAGCTGTCCTGCTGTTTGCTTTGTGCAAAATAGCTGGAATTTTGTAATGGCATTTTTCAAAAGCCAGTGTTGGGCTCCAAGAAATTGTTGGCCGGTTGCTAAGCAATGATCTTAAGACCTACATCACATTAAAATACATATTTATTAGCTGATCTCTTCTATGAAATGCACACACATCATGGATGTTTTAATTTCTCATTTAGCTTGAGCATACACTACTGTACAAAAGTATGGGGTCTGTAAGATTTTTAATGTTTTTGAAAGTAAATTTTTTTGATCAAAAATACAATAAAAAACAGTAATGTTGGGAAATAATTTTCTATTTTAATATATTTTAAAATGTAATTTATCCATCGAAGGCAAAGCTGATTTTTCAGCAGCCATTACTCCAGTCTTCAGTGTCACATAATCTTCAGAAATCATTCTAATATGCTGATTTAGTGCTCAAGAAACATTTCTTATTATTATCAATGCTGAAGTCATTTGTGTTGCTTAATTTGTTTTTGTGGAAACGGTGATACTTTTTTCATGATTCTTTAACAAGTAGAAAGTTAATAAAACAGCATTTATTCGAAATAGAACTCTTTTGTCACAATGTAGAAGTCTTTACTGTCACTGTTGATCAATTAAATGCATCCTTGCTGTATAGTATAGTATATAGTATAGTGTTAATTTCTTTTAAAAAAATCCTCAAACTTAGTTACACTATATTTTGATAGTCCACTTTAGACATTCTACTAACTATAAGAAACTTTGCATCTACATGTCAACTAGCTCTCATTCATTTGCAACTACATGTCAACTAACTCATTAGAGTATGAGTAGACTGTGAGGGTTCAGGTTTGTAGAACAAGTTGATGTGTACCTGTGAATTTTCTTAGAGTCAGTAGAATGTCTGTTGAGGGACCATCAAAATAAAGTGTTATCAGATGTTAAGCAGACAGTCTAATACTCTAATGTTTGGTAGTTGACATGTAGTTGTAAAGTTACTTATAGTTAGTAGAATGTCTAAAGTGGACCATTGAAATAAAGTGTTACCTCAAACTTTTGAACGGTAGTGTATGTCATTATATTCTCACCTTTAATGTGAAAGTACCTAAAGTGCCATCCAGAAAGTACCTGAAGGTCCTTCCTTTTTGTCAGTAACATAATCTGCTTGCTATAAATGATCAGATTAATTAAATGATTAGATGTTGGACATCATTCTGACTCTCTTTATTGTGTCTCTAGCTGATGATGTTGACATGTACAAGAGTCCCAGCAGCACTCCCCGGACGAGGGACGAGTTCCTCCAGTGTAAGTTTATTTTCATACATGAACTTCCTTTTTACGTGTATGCCCAAGACCAGAGGATGTTGTTGTAGAGATAACATGAACAGGATATAAAGTTCAAGGTCAGCAAAATTCTCACCTCTGGTGATGATTAATCAAAATGATATATCAATTTTTATATGTTCATTAGCTTGGAGAAAGGGCTAAGAAAACTTGCTGGCTTCCATCCTGTTAAATGTCGAACTCTAGTGGGAGTAGTCTAACATCATTCCTTACATACTGAGTTTGTGTCCAAGCATATTGTAAGAACAGGCTTAGTCTGCTCAGTGAGTGGGTGTATGGGTGATTCAGGATAACTGCCATTCTTCAAACCTTTAGACATTTCGTCTTCTCTTCTAAGAACAGTCAGCTGTGGTCTTTTAGAGGACAAAAACACTCTACGTACACTACTCTTCAAATGTTTGGGGTCATTGAGATGTTTCTTTAAAGAAAATAATACTTTCATACAGCAAGGATGCATTAAACTGATCAAATGTGACAGTAAAGACATTTATAATGTTACAAAAGATTTATATTTAAAACAAATGCTGTTCTTTTGAACTTTCTGTTAATCAAAGAATGAAAAAAGTATCATGGTTTCCAGAAAAAAAATTCTTGAGCAGCAAATTTCATGTTTCTTGAGCAGCAAATTAGCATATTAGAATGATTTCTGAAGAATTGTAAAATATATTAAAATAGAACAGTTATAATATATATAATAATATATATTATTTCACAATAATTATTTTGTGCTGTATTTTTGATCAAATAAATGCAGCCTTCTTGAGCATAAGAGACTTCTTTAAAAAAAAAAAAAAAAAAAAAAATTACCAATCCCAACCTTTTGAACGGTAGTGTTAGTATGAAGACAACTAATAATTATGCAAAGTTACATGGTTTGAGAGAATATATAGGGTGTCTTAAATGTGTATCGACACTCTCGGCCCTCTAGATCAGAGACGTTCACGCACCTCTGGCAGAAACCACCTCCAAATGTCCAACCAGCTCTGAGAGCCAATGTGCAGACTCAACCACTAGGCAGGTGATTTGTCAACATGCATGTGTCACCTTACATCAGGAATACTGATCAAGGATCAGTTTTGCTCCAATCTGTTCATATTTGGAGACCATAATTTGCAAAACTGTTCCCAGATCAGGAATCCTAGCCTAGGGTAGCTTAAGATGTCCATCTTGTCATTTTGTGTTTCTCTTTTTTAAAAAAAACCCTTCGATGCTAGACACTGCTAACATGATTGATGTGGTTTTTAACTCATGATTTTACATTTTACAATTAATAATAGGCCTATAAAACTTGTGGTCTTGTGTGTCTTAACTTGACCCATGCACATTGGTATTTTTAATGCATACAAAATCACTTGTGGCACTTATTTTATCCAGTCACAAACAAAAATGTAGCTTTTAAAGAACAAAAATGCAGCGTACATGTACATGGATCAAGATACTTGCGTGCCTTCATTATTTCATCGAAACTTTGTTTGTCTTTACACATTCACATTTAAGTTTTGATTCACCAATCCTGATCATCTCTCATATATCTCATTTATTTTAAAGACGCCTGCCAGCTAACTCTCGACTCCAACACAGCATACAAACAGCTCTACCTCTCCCGAAACAACCGGAAAGCAGCATTAAAAAGAGATCCTCAATCTTACAATGACAGCAACCAGAGATTTGACTGCCTGCCCCAGGTCCTGTGTAAAGAGGCTCTCTCAGGAGGTGCTTACTACTGGGAGGTGGAGTGGAGCGGGGAGGGCGCTTCCATTGGGGTCACCTTTAAAGGCATCAAGAGGACCGGTTATGGGGACTCAGCTCGTATTGGCTACAATCGCAAGTCTTGGAGTCTCTTCTGCTCCAACTCCAGCTACTCAGCCCGACACAACAAAGACCAGATTGAGATTAACGCACCCTACTCTTCCCGTATCGGGGTGTTCCTGGACTGGGCAGGAGGCACTCTTTCATTCTACAATGTGTCTGAGTCTATGTCACTTATTCATCAGTTTAAAGCTTCTTTCAGTGAGCCGGTATATCCTGGATTTTGGGTGTGGTATGAGTCTGCTATTACTATTTGTCAGGTGTAAATGGTTGAACTGGATGGGATATGAGGGCATTATTTCTTTCTTTTTTCTTTTTTTTTAATTACTTGTGTTTTTTTAATGAAAGCCAGTTTCTAGTGAAGCTGATCACAATTAGTGTATTTATACTAAAAGTTTTAATCTTTGACATATCAAAGAATATGATTATATAAAGTACAAAATATTTTTAAAAATTACTAAAATAAAAGTTATATAAAATTATATTAAAATATTTAAACATTTTATAGTCATGTTTTGTCCATCTATGTGATCACACTGTTTAATGACTGTGAAGGTTAATCAGACTAAGAAAAAAAGCTTTTTACAGTAAATCTTAAGTTTGATGTATGTGGGTCGTTTTGTCTGCATTAATGATGACATAATAAAAGTCTTGTTTAAATTGTTGTTGAATCGTTTATTTGACATATTGGGGGAAAATGTTGCACAGATGCTGCCTACAGAGCAATAAAGATGTCATGGTCCTAATGACAAGTAACCTCAGACATATTAAAAGAGTGACCTCTTCTGGTTGCAGTCATATCTGCCTCAACAATGGGGCTTTTGAATAAATCTCGAGATTTTTTTCCCCTTTCCACACATATTTACTTACTGATAGTCTAGTCTAGTGCAAGCTGCAACTGAAAAGAAGGAAAGAAAAAACAAAGGCAGTACTCAACAAGTTTGTTTCAGATTTCTACTTATCCTTGCACTTAAAATTAAAATTATGCACTTTAAATTTTAATTTATATTTCTACATTTATATACTGTATATATATATATATATATATATAGGCTTACATTTACCCACATCTAAATTTATTTTTAAGTAAGTTTATTTAAAAGTAGTTTTGTACTGCAAATGAAATTTGAAATATTAGCTAGAAATTATATAGACAGTCATAAATTAATAAAGTCTTCTGCTGGAAAATGATAGCATACATGAAAAAACATTATTGATTATTGGTTTTTGATGATTTCCAGCCCATTCTTACTGATGACTAGGCCTATTCACAAGCTAATTTTACCTTGGTGACAAGTTGAGTGTACGCACATGCAAACACACAGAACTCAGGCACGAAGTCACGTGTTCCACCCGGACTGGTTTCCACTGCGCACCCATTCAGATACAGCCGCCTTACGGGAGAGAACATGGCAGCTCAGGTAAGCCTAATATATAACGTTTTATTTTTAGAATTATTGATAAATTTGCGATTTTCTCAGGTTATATACAAAATATATGTATTTATAACTACTGTGTGCTGTCTGTAAGGCCTTGGGATGTTTTGTAAATAATATTTAATAGGTCTGTGAGCTTGCCGCTTTTTAGCACATGTGCTTCAGTTTATTACAATAATAATTCAGATATAATCCAGAGCTTTGAGATTTCGAGGTGCATTCATGAAACTGGATTTTATCCAGATATTCAGAAATTGCAAATCTTTTTAGTAGCTGTTCTTTTACAAGGCTGCGACCATCGCTTGTGTTTATGGTTGTTTAGCCTCCATATCATTGTTTTCATTGGGAATATTAAAGTCCCGCATGTAACGTTATACTGCATTATTAGCGCATTTGCACAAATTGTCATTGCGGTAGTAAAATTACGGTGCCACATTTTATAGTTTACACATTACTGTAGCATTGTTAAAAGTTCAACTATCTGGAAACTGTGTTGCGCTCGTGTCACTATGGCAACGCACGCGCTTTAACTGTTGTTTACTGATCAAATTAGTTCTCAACGAAGCATCAAACATTAAAAATATCACAACAAAGCATTAAACGCATATTGATATTTATTATTTAATAAATTGTATTTAACGTTACCTCTTTATTTTATGAAAGGTTGCAGCCACGAAAGTTCCGGAAGTGCGAGACATCACTCGCATTGAGAGGATTGGTGAGAAATTAAATACATCTTTACAATAACATAAAATATATGAATATTCGGAAGTAAAGATGCTGATAAAGTGGCATAAATGTTGACTTCTGTCGCAGGTGCACACTCTCACATTCGTGGCCTTGGGTTGGATGATGCCTTGGAGCCACGGCAGGTAATGTTCAATGTATATGATTGATTTACCAGTGACAACATACTTGTCATTGGCTTTAATATTGCTCACATTGTGTTTAAAACAAAATGACATAATAAACGATGAACCTCTCTCTCACCAGGTGTCTCAGGGGATGGTGGGTCAGCTGGCATCTCGGAGGGCAGCCGGGCTGATCCTTGAAATGATCAAAGATGGTCAAATTGCTGGTCGTGCAGTCCTCATTGCTGGCCAGCCTGGGACGGGCAAGACGGCTATTGCTATGGGTGAGTTTTTGAATACATTTTGTCATGATTAATCACATATATATGAAATTATATTGCTTTTTATATTGCAAAGCCAATGTAAAATATTATATGCAGACAAGCTCTGAAAATAGCACGAGACCCGTTCATGATTGAGAGCTGTTTATTGTACAGGTATTGCTCAGTCCCTTGGCCCTGACACACCTTTCACTGCTCTGGCTGGCAGTGAGATTTTCTCTCTGGAGATGAGCAAGACAGAGGCTCTGAGCCAGGCCTTCCGCAAAGCCATAGGAGTCAGGATAAAGTGAGTGAGGCCGCCTCAAGTGTGAAGCAACATGAAGTCTTAAATTAAAAACAAAACACCAACCTCCACAAGTATTAAAATGCTTGTTGTCAATTTGACATTATGATTCATTAAAGGAGGAGGGTAATGGGCTGTCTATGGATTTGAAGGAACTCGTTTACATACCCTCATGTTGTTCCCCATTTACTTTCATTGTATTGGAAATAGCCTTAATCATCATCAAATGGTGTCATGAGTAAATAATGATTGGAGTTTAATTTTTTGGTGAATTATTCCTTTGATTTAGTATAATGGATTCATTATACTTTCTAGATAGATAGATAGATAGATAGATAGATATACAGATATATACAGTACTGGTCAAAGGTTTGGACACATTACTATTTTTAATGTTTTTGATTGAAGTCTGGCTGCATTTGTTTGATCAAAAATACAGAAAAACAACAGTAATATTGTGAAATAATATTACAATTTAAAATAATGGTTTTCTATTTTAATATACTTTAAAATATAATTTGTTTCTGTCATGCAAAGCTGAATTTGTATCAGCCATTATTCCAGTCTTCAGTGTCACATGATCCTGCAGAAGTCATTCTAATATGCTGATTTATTATCAATGTTGGAAACAGCTGTGCTGCTTAATATTTTTTTATAACCTGTGATACATTTTTCAGGATTCTTTGAATAAAAAGTTTTTTAAAAAAACAGCATTTAATTAAAATACAAATCGTTTATAACAATATACACAACCGTTCAAAAGTTTGGGATCAGTAATTTTATTTTATTTTTTGAAAGAAATTAATACTTTTATTCAGCAAGGATGTGTGTTAAATTGATAAAAAGTGATAGTAAAGACGTATATTGTTAGAAAAGATTTGTATTTTGAATAAATGGTGTTCTTTTTATTCATCAGTGAATCCTGACAAAAGTAATCTTTTCTAACAATATACATCTTTACTATCACCTTTTATCAATTTAACACACATCCTTGCTGAATAAAAGTATTAATTTCTTTCAAAAAATATAATAAAATTACTGATCCCAAACTTTTGAACGGTTGTGTATATTGTTATAAAAGATTTGTATTTTGAATAAATGGTGTTCTTTTTAACTTTTTATTCATCAGTGAATCCTGACAAAAGTATCACAGGTTCCAAAAAAATATTAAGCATTGATAATAACTAAGTATCAAATCAGCATATTAGAATTATTTCTGAAGGATCATGTGACACTGAAGACTGGAGTAATGACTGATGAAAATTCAGCTTTGCAACACAGTAATAAATTATATTTTAAAGTATGGAAATAAATATAGAAAACCATTATTTTAAATTGTAATAATATTTCACAATATTACCAGGTTTTTTTTCTGTATTTTTGATCTAATAAATGGATTTTTTTTGGATAGTTCTTGGATATAGTTAGTTTAATACTTCAGAAAGTATGACATGACTGCTCATGTTCTATGTTTTTTGCCTGGCAGAGAGGAGACTGAGATCATTGAAGGAGAGGTGGTAGAGATTCAGATCGACAGACCAGCTACAGGAACTGTGAGTGTCTGCTCTTCTCTGTCCATTGACTGAATTCACTGAATTAACCTCTGTTTTGTTACCATTGTTCTTTTGGCACCAGACTCATTTCATCTGCTTAAAATCGTTAAGCGATTTTTTTTTTTTTTTTTTTTTTTTTTTTTAAACTCTAAATAATAAAGAGGTTAAATTCGGCATTAAACAGAATATTGTGATAATTTTTCTTCCCTGTTGTGACGTATATTTGAGTAAAAAGACATCATGAATGAGAAAAAAAATGTAGGGTGGGATTTTATATTGTCCATCAAGAAATTATTGCATTGTTGTCATTTGATAATGGCTGCATTTCATGTGAGTGACAGGTTGCTGGAGGGGAGAGAATATTGCTCAACTGTTGCAGAGAAGAGATAATTTTGTGAGGGGGGAGCATATTAATATTTTTGATTAAAAATTATGAGGGCGCCTTTTTATAAAGAATAATGATGAGTGTTTAATTAATAACAAACACTGCAGTTTTCCATAAAAAATAAGAATTGTCACTGTGACTATAACATTTGAAATAGTTGAGAAGCTGAAGCAAATGAGAATTATCACGCAACACACTTTCCTCAACGCACTCTAATTCAGTTCATCTATTTGGCTGGAAAGTATTATTAAAGATATTTATCATTCTTCAGTGGGAAATGAACTTTTTGTTATGAAAGTGAAAAATGAGTTTTTAGCTACTTTGATAAGTTGAGCAAAGGGCTCTGGGCTCATATTAGTGCTCAATATGACTTTGCTTGCATAAAAGCTAGGACATGTCCCTAAATGAACTCAGTTAGACGTGCATCATTTCCTTTCCTTTCTGTATTTGTGTTAAGGGTGCAAAAGTGGGAAAACTCACGCTGAAGACGACAGAGATGGAAACCGTCTATGACCTGGGAACCAAAATGATCGAGAGCCTCAGTAAAGAGAGAGTACAAGCCGGGTGGGTAGATTATAAAACTGAAAAATGTGATCCTCTTTTCTGTATAACACATATGGATCAGACTGGACTGCCGTCCAGCTCCTCCCACAAAATGTGTTAGTCGTGTTTGTAACTTTAGCAATGAAACACTTGAGGTTTGGTCTTATCTGGACTCAAGTAATGAGCCCTGGAGTCGTTGCATTATTACTATAATTATTATTGCTAGTAATATTATTATTGTTAGTAGTAATAGTAATAATTTTTATTATTATTAATAGTAAATGTTATGATTATTATTTATTTTAAATATATGTTGTTAATAACAGATTACCCATGCATATAAATCATACAAAGGCCCCTACTTAAGCCAAACCACATTTTTTTTTTTTTTTTTTTTTAGCTTTTCCAGTGCTTAAACCATTTAAGAACTGACACCTTATGTCCTATCTCATATTCTGCAGAGATGTAATCACCATTGATAAAGCCACAGGAAAGATTAGCAAGCTGGGAAGGTCTTTTACTCGAGCAAGAGATTATGACGCCATGGGCTCACAGGTACACATTTTCTCTTTGTCTGTGAAATGAATCCATCAATCAATGACAACTTTTCCCTGAGAGTGTTTTTTATATACTGTTGTTGCTGTTTATTTCAGACACAGTTTGTGCAATGTCCAGAGGGAGAACTGCAGAAACGGAAGGAGGTTGTTCACACCGTCTCTCTTCATGAAATTGACGTCATTAACAGCCGCACTCAGGGATTCCTGGCCTTATTTTCAGGTTTGTCACAGCCTTTTAAAACAAACAAACTAGATAATGACATGCTTAGTGAAACTAATCCTTGATTTATTTTTTTCAGAATTAAATAGCTCCGTAGATGTTTGCGTGTTTGCTGTAGTTGATGTTTGATTGTCTGTTCTGCAGGTGACACAGGAGAAATTAAGTCAGAGGTTCGGGAGCAGATCAATGCTAAAGTGTCCGAGTGGAGAGAGGAAGGCAAAGCTGAGATCATTCCCGGGGTAAGCAGGCCAGACAAATAAGATGGAAAGAGAGTGGATTTTTTACTTTTCTTGGAAACCTTCCAACCATTAACTAGTTCTTGAGAAAAAGTAAGAGTTCGGACTTTAATTTAATCCTGCATGTTTTCCGAAAATTTGATTACATATTTTTAATTAAAATCAAAAAATTTTGAATAATTTTTAAAGGGTTAGTTCACCCATAAATGAAAATTCTGTCATTAATTCCTCACCCTCATGTCGTTCCAAACCCATAAGTCCTTTGTTCATCTTCGGAACACAAATGAAGATATTTTTGATGAAATCCAAAAGCTCCTCCATAGACAGCAATTTAATTACCACTTTCAAGGCCCAGAAAGGTAGTAAAGATATCGTTAAAATAGTCCATGTGACTACAGTGGTTCAACCTTAATTTTATGAAGCGACGAGAATGAGTCAATAATGAGTTGGGGTTCTGACGTAGAACCTGGAAGCGCTGCACTGTAAACAGCATAGGAGAATGACAGGGAAGAGAAGAAATTGTTGAATAAAACTTTTTTTTGCACACAAAATATTCTTGTCGCTTCATAAAATTAAGGTTGAACCACTGTAGTCACGTTGACAATTTTAACAATGTTTTACTACCTTTCTGGTCCTTGAAAGTGGTATGAACGAAGGACTTATGGGTGTGGAACGACATGAGGGTGAGGAATTAATGACAGAATTTTTGTTTTTGGGTGAACTAACCCTTTAAATTAATAAAATAATACTGTAGAATCGCCTCAAATTTATAAATTAATATATCAGGAATAAAAATCTATGCACCATTGGCTACATATATTCCATCCATTAGCTACATATATTCCATCCATATCTATGAAATCATTCAAGCAATTCCACATAACATACAAATAATAATTTGTATGACTTTGTGTTTTAAAAACTAAATGTGAATCATATTTTTTGATGGGAAAAAGTTATTTTTTTAAAGAGTTTTTCTGAATCTACAATGCCAGAAGATTTTAAACTGTCCACCAGGATGTTGCAACCAAGAAAAAGCTTTTCATTTGTGTATTCCTAGTCTACCCTACATTAACCCCTTTGTCATTTTACTGTCATGCATTATGTTTTGAAATGTTTGTTAATTTGAGGCAGCAATGGAAATGCATTGTTTTGTTGTTGAGCATTTTTTGTGGTTGCAGGTTCTCTTCATAGATGAGGTCCACATGTTAGACATAGAATGCTTTTCTTTCCTAAATCGAGCCCTAGAGAGTGATCTTTCACCTGTACTCATCATGGCCACTAATCGAGGCATCACCCGGTATACACACAAATACAGCATCAATAACTACCATTAATACATGATGATACTGTAGATCATTTCTCCTTATTCACTGTTATGTTTCATTTTTACAGTATAAGAGGCACCAATTACCAGAGTCCTCATGGTATTCCCATAGACATGCTTGACCGTCTGCTGATCATTGCTACCACTCCCTACACCGAGAAAGAGACCAGACAGATCCTAAAGATTCGGTGAGAGAACTTTCTGAGGTCATAATGTATCTAGGCTTGAGAGTTTTGTCTCATTTCTCACCTTACACATGTGTGTTTTGTGTTTCAGCTGTGAGGAGGAAGATGTCGAGCTCAGTGAGGAGGCACACACAGTTTTAACACGTATCGGACAGGAGACTTCACTCCGTTACGCCATCCAGCTTATCAGTACTGCAGGCCTGGTGTGCCGCAAACGCAGGGTAATGCCAACACGCATATCATGGACAGTGCTGCAAGAAAATACAATACAGAAGTTGTAAACAAGCATTTTTGGTCTGACCGTGGTTGTACATTTCTCACAGGGTACTGAAGTCCAAGTGGAGGACATTAAAAGGGTCTACTCTCTCTTCCTGGATGAGTCCCGGTCCTCACAGTACATGAAAGAGTACCAGGACTCCTTCCTCTTCAATGAAACACGTAAGATTCTTCTTTGCTTTTCATGCCCCTGATTACTAGGGGTCTTACAGCAAGGTCCCAAGGGCACATGCCTAATGGTATTTTGAAGCTGTATATAATTTGATTGAACAAGCAGCATTCCAAGAGTGATAATATACAGTCCAGCATCACTAGGGCTTTTCATGCCACTTGTCTTTGTGTTGCATTCCACAATTAATCCTAGTTTGCCTTTGAACTATTTTTATTTACGGAGGCACAAAAACCTGTATTGTCTCTGAAATGGCCATTTTATATCTAAAATGTAAGCTACTCTATATCAACTTGTTTATAGAGCTGTTGTATAAAAGCAATATCTGTTGTACTGAATGTCAGCCTTGTTTCTTCAGCCAAATGAAATTACAGCTGCGCAAAAAGCACAATTGTGAGTGTGATATTGCTTAAAATTATCAAGGTGTAAAACTGACAATTTACAATATCTTAACTTCTACTTTCTATTTCTTCGTTCAGAATCCCCTCAGATGGACACCTCGTAATCAGAGACACTGTGAAAGTAGTCCACTTGTCGCTCCTGTGAAGTCCATTTTCTTCTTATGACCTCATCCCTTGCAGAGCCTTCATAGAAGTGTTCGGGCAATTGAGTGTGTTCATGCTCTCAAGTTTGTTTGTTTTTTTTCCTCCATTCTTCAAATCTTTTTCTTCATTTGCTACTTGGTATTGCTAGATTTTATATGTTTTGCATTGAATAAAAAAAGAATTTCTTCTTGTTGGCTGTATAACATGGCAACCGAAAGGATGAAATAAAAACTATTTGACCATGAATATAATGACATTGTTATTAGGCAGCCTAATCTATTGTATTGGCGAGCTTAGGGAATATTCATGAATAAAGCCCAATGTTCATGCAAGAAACATTTAATTTAGTATTTATTAATATTTTTAATTAGCTTTTATTTTTATATTTTAAATATTTGTTTAAATTTCAGTATTTTTTTTGTGCTCTTGTCAATTTTATTATTATTTTTTTAAAATATTTCTATTTAACTTTAATTTGTTTTTTATTTCAGTTTGTCATTTTTTCAGTTATTGCTAAGGCAACATTTCCCATTTGTTTTAAGTTCAAGTTTTTATAATATTTCTAATATAAAAAAATATAAATATCTCTCTAATATTTATATTTTATTTTAATTATTGAAAACGATTTTAAATAGTTTTAGATTTAGTTTTAGTTAACTGTCAATAACACTGGTCGTAAGAAGGTGAACTTGTATGCTGATACTGTTTTCCTCCATAGGCCGCTGGCCAGTTGTAGTACTACAACACCTGGCTAGGTGGCAGTATTTAATCAATATTGAGCAGCTCTTCTGTACACTTGACAGTGGATATCTTCCTATTTTTTTCCACCTTAGTACCAGTGTACCTGAAAGTTTTCTTTTATATGTTTTTAATTTGATAGGTTTTAAGATTCATTTAAAACATTAAGGTGTTGTTTGTCCACATTTTGCCAGTGTGCACACATGCTATAATGGTTTACAAGGATTGTATGTACTTAACAAAACCAGAGCGAGATTTAGAAACTCAGAGGTTTTGATGTGTGGTCTTTGCTAACCAAGCAGAAGACAAGCCAATTCATTCACAGTGTGATGAATA
This sequence comes from Mylopharyngodon piceus, assembly GCA_039654765.1. Classification (NCBI taxonomy): domain Eukaryota; kingdom Metazoa; phylum Chordata; class Actinopteri; order Cypriniformes; family Xenocyprididae; genus Mylopharyngodon; species Mylopharyngodon piceus. The sequence goes on from CM077443.1 coordinate 15,720,184, forward strand.
TATGGATAGATGGACAGTGGACCTTTTCTTTAGGGTAATCTTAGCAGAAGGGCCTGCAGTCGTCGTCATGTCTGAGGTTACAAAGCAACGTTTCCATACGCTGCATGAGTGAACATAGCCTTCCATTTACAGGGTGTCTGCCTGTTAAAAAAGAACCATGACTAACAAAACAGCAGACTGCTTTAAAATGGCGGAGAGAACATAAGAGATAATCCTTGGAGACACATTGAGTAGACGCCACTGGCTGGCCGTCTCAAAAGGGCTTTGGATGAATCTGGGCAGTTAAATGAAATCAAAGGTATATAAATTGAAAAGGTCTGTGAGTCTGAGAGGGTTGTGTGCGCTCTCTCCGTTCCTCTCCAGCGTCCCAGAGATAAGGCCGTAATTCAAAACCTCCCATTAACATGTCAGGATAAATGGCAGTGAGAGAAGGAAAAGCGTTGGAAAGCTATACTGAATACAGGCCCAGTTACTTCAGTGCGATTCCTGAAAATTATGACATTCGCTACCGTTAAGGGGACACTTGACTGTTTCTTAAGGCTAATGGACTGGAGCAATTTTTCTTGCGTGATTATTTTAGGTCGTAGACTGGCCAGGGAAAAAAAGAAACTATTTTTGCTTTTTTAGGTTGACTAATCATGACCCATTTTTTCTTCTTCTTCTTTGTAGACTTTATACCTAGTGCTCTGAAAAATCCCTGGGAGCATTATTGGAATACAAATCACTTTCATGAGAGATTAAGGGGAAAAGGAGCCTCACTGCTCTCTCTTAGCCTTCTTACCTGAGATATTTGTGATGTTTCATAACTCTCCCCATCTCTCCATTTCACTTGAGAGGATTAATCTGTCATCTGTATCCCACAAATCCCTCTCAGTCTCCTGCTGCATATCTGTGGGCAGCTCTGCACTCCCAACATCCTCTGCTTCAGCATCACGGAAGTGTCTGCTGGGGTCATAATGCTAAAGCAGAAAGGGAGAAGGTAAAGTGAAAAAAGAGAGGTATAGAGTACATATAAAATAAAGTGTTAATAACTGGAGATCTTAAGAGACTGGGAAGAAATGAAGGGAATCTATCCATCTATCTATCTATCTATCTATCTATCTATCTATCTTGCTCACTCAGTTAACCTTAAGAGACTTTTTAGATTTGTTTTTTATGAAATCTCAAAATGAACGTCAGTTTTTATACTATACGTTATAACGTTGTGATGCCTAAATTCACCTGTAGCATTTAAAGGGTTCGCCCAAAAATGAAAATTCTGTCATTAATTACTCACCCTCATGTCGTTCCACACCCGTAAGACCTTTGTTCATCTTTGGAACACAAATTAAGGTATTTTTGATATAATCCGAGAGGTATATGACTCGTCCATAGACAGCAATATAATCACCACTTTCAAGGTCCAGAAAGGTAGTAAAGATATCGTTAAAACAGTCGGCATGACTGCAGTGGTTCAACCTTAATTTTATGAAGTGACGAAAATACTTTTTGTGTGCAAAAACAAAACAGAAATAACTTTATTTAACAATATCTTCTCTTCTGTATCATTATCTTCTATTGTCAGTTTATTGCCTATCAGCCATAATATGAAAATAATAATTATCATATTGTATCAGCCAGAAATGTAATATTGGTTCATCCTTACCATTTACACTTAGTGACATGCATCTTGATTGATCAGATTGCTATTTGATTGGTGACATTCTATTTACATTTGCCACAAAAATGTGTCTCTATAAAATGGGTATAAATCCAATCATTCACATTCTCTATGCAAATAAAAGAGTTCACGACATGACGCCGATACTAAGCAGCAAACTTTTCTGTTGAATGTTTTCTTCACTTTATGTGGAAATTATATTGCTGAGACCCGTTCCATGTGTCTCATACCAACTTCAGTATGCTGATGTGTAAAGTTTATGTGTCTGATCAATACTAATGCATGAAATGACCAAGTGTAAATACCCAGGACTCTGCTGCGATGTGTGTTATGCAATGCTGTGTGTGTTGCTGCATTTGAGGACAGTGAGGTATGAAGCAATCTGATCTTTAGCATGGTCCATCTGTGTGTTTTGTGGGGTACCAGCGAGTGCTCTCGCTCAGGGATTGAACATTTATACCCTGACAGATTGCATCAGTCTGTACGGGTCATCCTGACATAATCATTAATAAACCAGATGCACTCTTCATTGAAAGCATGAACCCATATCTTCCTGCATTCCACATCAAGTGTAAGGGTCTTTAATGCAGGCATTTTGCTGTAATTTAAACAAGTATAAGAAGGAAGAACTCTCTAAAGGAGGGTGTGGTGCAGTTTCTGTGATGCGTTAAGCATCTGTCATCATCTCTCCCTAGAAACAGGCATCTTCATCACGCTCTGAGAACTGCAGCATCCGTCTTCACTGAGGACACACTGTTCTCGCTCTCTCTCTCTCTCTCTCTGTTTGCTGTTCTTCACCTATTTCTTATTAGTGCTGCTTGCTAAGACTATTTCTAGACTGTACAGAACCTCTGACCCCAAGTTTTAAATTTTGACTTGTAATTCATCCTTCATAGTTTGTGCTACAGACAAATGTTGCCAAAAATCATGCAGATTATTGGGGAGAGGTGTTCTGTAACTTTAAGCAATCTGATTCATGACTCACCTGGTGGTCAGAAATAAAGCCTGCATTAAAACCCATAGGCTTACACTGATTGTGGGATCCAAATCTAGAGACGTAACTTTAGTTAGTAAGCAACCACATAGAACACCCTAGCAACGGCATAGCAATATGCTAAAAATGGTCCTGAATACCATAGAAACTGAATAGCAATGTCCGGGCAACCTCCTAAAACACCTTTGATAGCAATATCATGGCAACCATCCAGAATATCTTAGAAACTGCACAGCAACATCCTAACATCCTAACATCCTAACAGAACAATTTGCTAAAAATCTCTTTGCGACCACCTAAAACACCCTAGCAATAGAATATCAATATGCTAAAAAAAATGTCTGAATTCCATGGAAACTGCATAGCAATGTCCTAGCAACCACTCAGAACACTTTAGAAACTGCATAGCAACATCTTCGCAACAACCCAGAACATCTGGATAGCAACACCCTGGCAACCACCTAAAACACTCTTTGCAACAGCATAGCAATATCTCCCAAAAATATGCTTAAAACCATAGAAACTGCATATTAATGTCCTTGTAACCACTCAGAACACTTTAGAAACTGCATAGCAACGTCTTAGCAACCGTCTTAACCACCTTAGAAACTGCATAGTAACATCCTGACAATAGCATGGCATTATGCTAAAAAACTGTCCGAATTCCTTGGAAACTGCATAGCAATGTCCTGGCAACCACTCAGAACACTTTAGAAACTACATAGCAACATCTTAGCAACAACCCAGAACATCTGGATAGCAACACCCTGGCAACCACCTAGAACACTCTTGCAACAGCATAGCAATATCTCCCAAAATATGCTTAAAACCATAGAAACTGCATAGTAATATCCTTGTAACCACTCAGAACACTTTAGAAACTGCATAGCAACGTCTTAGCAACCACCTAGACCACCTTAGAAACTGCATAGCAACATCCTGGCAATAGCATAGCATTATGCTAAAAAACTGTCAGAATTCCTTGGAAACTGCATAGCAATGTGCTGGCAACCACTCAAATACTTTAGACACTGCAGAGCAACGTCTTAGCAACCACCCAGAACATCTGGATAGCAATGCCCTGGCAACCACCTAGAACATCCTCATTTTGGATGGACAAGCACCACTTCTGAAAATGTAAAAATCAGTTATTTTTTATTCTTTATGTTTTATAGTTTTGTATATTTTATATAATTTGTGGCCAGTACGGAGAGTTAATTTTCCTTCTCTTTGTCTGTCATGGTCTCTTTCTAATAATTACAGTCAGTAACACTGTATTTTACAGTGTCCTTGTTACACACTACATGTTACTATAGTAATATATAAATACTATGAATTGTGCATAATTTGATGCAACTAACCCGAAACAGCCTAATCCTTACCCTACACGTAGTTTATTATTATTACTATTATAGTACTTATATGTATAATTACACTGTAACATGGGCATCTTAAAAATAAAGCGTAACCTCGCAGTCTTTAGGAAAGTACATGGTTCCTTCAATTTCTGGTGATTTCTCCATCTGACTCCACAGTCTCACTCTACTCTGGCCACATGCTGGTTGCTGGCTATGTTTGGATATTGTCATCTCAAAAAGGTACTTCTACACATCTGTACTGTTAAAGCAAATACTCACCCAACTGCATAGCAAAACAGTAACACACATGCACACCAAGCACTGACAGAAACACAAACATCCAGGTGTGTGCCTGTGATAGTCCCCTGAAGAGTTATCCGCAATGTTTGAGCTTCATTCATGCTCGCGCATACACCTTAGTGTGTTATATTTAGCAGAGAAAAGCAAACAGAGTGTTTCTGCTCTGGTTCAGATAAAAGTGTGACTTAGCCACTTAGTGTGGGAATCTATTTGTAGCACATCACAGCACTGTGCGTCTGTTTTGTAGACATGAAATTTACCAAATACACTGAAAAAGGCACCATCTGTGTATATAATATGCAAACTAAATGCGTGAATAAAAATACAAATCTAATGTGCTCTAAAACCTCCATTATTGACATTTCCATTTTTATTCTTGGCCATTTTTTTTTTTTTTTTTCTTCATATTTGCAAAGATAGGCCTCATCTAATGTACACAAGTGAAATGATGAGATACTAGTCTAATGTCATAATCTAGTTTAATGTCATAATTTTTAGTTTTGTATCACAATATTGTCTTTTTATCTCATGATTTTTTTTTCTTATGGTGAAAATAGTCTTTTTATGCTGGTCAATGCTGGTCTTTTAATTTTTACTTTATACTTCGTCTATTTTTGTTCCGCCAAAGTTTGACATGGTTCGTACAAAACATAAGACTTAATTTGTTTTGTTAGAACACGTCTACTTTTTAATGAAGAAATAGCTTTGTTTCCCACAGAAAGTCGGTAGTTACGGCAACTGCCCATGCTACCCAGCCAAGCCTTGACCCCTTGATAGAATAAGTGCCTGAACCTGACCAAAGTTCAAAGGTCAGCCAGCTGATTGATAAATTGAGAAGGGGCGGCCTACAAGGGTTAACACCTTGCACTTTTAAAGATCTCAATATTTGGATCAATTAATATGGATTTTGCTCTCTGTTAAGAGATTTGTAAATTGATTTCTAGAATTTTTTAAACTCTATTTATCAAATAATCTTAATAAAATCACAGTTTTCACAAAAATAGCAGCACAACTGTTTTCAACATTGATAATAAGAAATGTTTCTTGAACCAAATCAGCATATTGATTTCTGAAGGATCATGTGACACTGAAGACTGGAGAAATGGCTTATAGTTTAAAATATATTTAAACAGAAAACAGTCACTTTATGCCTTGGTGAGTATATGAGACATCTTTCAAAAACATTAAAAAATTCAAAGACCACAGACTTTTTGGTAAAGATTAGTACAAATAAATACAGTGCTAAACCCTATACTTGCATCAGTAATTAATAAAATGGATTCACTCATACTATAATACTATAATACTCATTAGAGCAAGATGCATAGGGTGAATTCAGGTAAACTGGGCAACTAGGGTGCTACAGTAGATAGTTACATTCCAGTGTGGCCTTCCAGTGTGACATTTTCATGACACCTTTTGTCTAGTCATTGTCATTAGTCTGTTTTGACTCATCAGCCCATGTGAACTTTATATTTGAGCCTGAAATGACAGACTTTACCTCACTTCACTCTTCCGCTTTCAATCTATGGCTTGTGCTGCAATCCTTTAATTTTCCTCAGGCAAGTGCAGACTACATGAGACTGCTGAGAGTGCATTCACACACACACACACACACACACACACACACACACACACACTCATACTTGTATATGTGGTTTAAGGGGACTCTCCATAGGCGTAATGCTTTTTATACTGTACAAACCGTATATTCTATCCCCCTACACTAAACCTACCCATCACAGAAAACATTCTGCATTTTTTGAATTTCAAAAAAACACCATTTAGTATGTTTTTTAAGCCATTCATGTTTACATTGTAATACCCATGTCATTATACACATTTGTGTCCTCATAAACCATGTATACAAGAACACACACACAAACACACACACACACACCTCAGAATAGCCCCCTATTTGTTCCCATGATGTGTGTGTGTCATCTTGGTGCTGCAGTATTAGAGAGAGATTTTGCTGCAGGGGTGTGACAGTGTAAACAGTTTTCCCCTTCATTTGCTTCGCTCTCTCTATTATCATTACGGTTGCATCGCTCCCAGGCTGATGATACTCAATTTTCATAATGGCGCTTTAGAAAGCAGGCTCAAATTGAATGAATAGAATAGCTGGGCTGTGTGTAGATGACACCCAAATGATCCTGATTGTAAAGTCACATTCAGTTATGTAACAAGTTGTTTTCTTTGTGAATGAGTGTTTATCTGATTGTGTAATGGGGTTAAGGACTGGTGGAGTTGAAAGACCACTGCTTGTGGTATGTGGAGTCGTTCATGTTGCTTAACAAGCTTTGAAACTCAGTGGCTAATGCTTTAAACTGTATAAACACGGATACATGATTCTGTGAATAATAGTGAGAAGCAATGAATGCTGTTCATATGTGTTCTCTTATTTGCTTAAACTAGTCATCTTTAACCTTTTTTTTTTTTTTTTTTTTTGCATCTTGTTGAGATTCTAGTTTATTTATTTTAGGCTGTATGACTGTTTTTTATGATGATGGAATAAAATGCTTAAACATTAAATACTTGACATGCAGTTTAAAGATTAGTAAACTTGCACCTGCAAAAATTGTGGACTTAAAACCAGGGGTTAGAGACAAATTTTATGCCCTATCAAATAGGAAAATAATATTTATTGAATTTATCAAGTGTGCAATGTTTATGAAAATCAATTTTCTACAGTAAGACGCTTATTTATAATGTCTGAAAAAGTGAAATCATGGACTTCCAAAACAATTTTGACCAATGCCAAATCATATTTAAAAATATATTATACACTTTAAGAAAATAGGGCACAATGTACTGTTAATATGAAGAAACTTTCCGTATTGATTTTTCATAAGTGAATTTCACATTGCGTTGCGTTGTGTTTCAGGGTTAAAGGAAATGTCCGTAAACTTAACAGATATCGCCAGTACCTTTTCTGTTTTTCTACTGATTTTTCCTTGTAGTGCAAATAGATAAGATTGGAGAATGAGAGTTTATTCCAGTCATAAGATAATTTTTTCTTGTAATCCACATCAAACTCTCCCATATCTGTGCAGGTTTACTCTAGATATCACTTTCATTATTTTAAAAAAAAATCAAAATAGTTATAATTCTGAATCTTATGTGTACACTCAGTGACACAGATGTGCAGAGCCTGTGTATTGAGCAAAGAAAGAACGAAAGATAGAAAGAAAGGTATTTTGAGGTGATGAGGTTAAACTCAGTTTCAACATGGAGCCATATTATCCGTTAGAGCCCAGCAGGCCTCAGCACACAGAGGCGGTGTTCTTCTGTCCTCATGAGGGAGGGAAGCAATTTGTCATCGAGGAACTTTTTGGCATGACCAGGGACTGAGACATTTCTCTTCTGAATGTTATTATAGCATTAAACAGTGTAGACAGAAAATGAGTTCAAAGAGAGAGTGGAAAGCTGGGTGACCGAGAAAGAAATTTCCTCTTTGCGTTTCAGAGATGAACCTTGAGAAATCCTCTCAACCTGTATAGGATCAGATCAGTAGAGTGGAGCCACGTGTAACTGCATGCATGAATAATGGATTAATGAGCATGACAGGTGCTGATAACACTCACATACTGTTACAGAAGCATGTGCGATTCTTGCTTTACATGAATACTGATGTTGCGCATATAATATCAAGCACATTCAAATGATGATGTTTCGAATTTGTTGCTGCTATTTGGAAATGAAAGCAGTGCTTAAGTCTAGAACTGTTGCTGCTGAACCGTGTATAGGAATCAATCATCATTAAAATGAATTTGCAGAATTAAAGCTGCAGTCCGTAACTTTTTTTGGTTAAAAATTAGGCTATCCAAAATCAATTTTTGAGCAAGTACATAACCAGCCAGTGTTCAAAACTATCTCCTTACCTTAGCCCGATTCACAACGGTAAGCTTGTAATAATGTTTTCTAATTTGAGTGGTACTGGTGGGTTTCCACGGGAAATTCGAGCATGCAGCCGTTCGTCTTTGCGTCATTACGTCATGTTTGTGTACATGAAGAAGGAGTCCCAGCTAGTAGGCCATATGGCATGTGAGGATGCTGCAGGTGACGGATCATTTATCGCATTTTCTCACAGCAGCTGGAATAATTAAACTTATCATTTTGATGGCGGATTGTATGGTATGACAAATTAACATTAGAGATAAGACTGTACAGAAATCGAAATCTACAGGTAATAGTACTAAATACACATAGTCACGCAATGCTGATGTTGTTAACTCTTTCCCTGCCAAACACGGAATTTTCCGTTATTTATGAGAAAACACTTCCCTGCCAAACACGGAATTTTCCGTTATTTATGAGAAAACACTTCCCTGCCAGACACGGAATTTTCCGGGTTTCCATGTTTTCACTGTTATACACTAGGGGGCGCTATACGCATCATCTAAATGAGTACTACAGAATCTCCCGAACGAAAGCACAGACGAGGAAGGCGCAGAAACGATCGATCTCGTAAGCACATGCATATGAAAAATAATGCGTTTATCAACAATAACAGCATATAAATGAAAACTGCCTACTAATGTTACTGAGTGAAATGTCGATCCAGGAAGTGGGATAGGACTGTGCAAGCTTTGGGGGTGTTGATGGAAGCGATCTACTGCATCTATGCTTTGATCATCGGACTGAAAATGATTCAGATGTAGTGTTTGATAAAAACGCGACTTTCTCAGCTTTTTGCTCAAAATGTTGCTTTTTTTATGAAACTTACCAATATTCAGGTGTGGATAAAAAAAGAATGCTTAAAGTTAGAATAAAACGGATTTTTTTTTTGTTTAAAAGTAGAGGCTCTGTTCTTTATTTTCCATGCTCAGATATTCATACAACAAAATATTCTGGGGGCCATGAAAATTGAGTAAAAATTATCAAAAACACTGGCGCTGGCTGGCAACTTTTTTCAAAAACGCTGGTAGGGAAGGAGTTAACATTAACAATTTGAGAACGAAGTATAACAATAATAATAATTAGCATGGTTTGATGTGATATGAGCTAAGCGATCGTTAGATTTAATTGCCATTGGCAGCACGATTTATTGTAATGCTTTTTTTTTCTCATTTGGTCTGAACAAAAGTGGCAGATTTGTTACTTACTTGTTCAGATGACATTTCTGGTGAAAATTCTTATTTTGGTCATACTTCCAAGACTACAATCTGTGATTCCAAAGTACAGTATCCACATCGGTGGGGTGACAGCCATTCTCCATAAAACATTAGATTCATCCGCGCTGAGGAGCCGTGCCGATGCACAACCCACATAAAGCAAATAACTGCAATTGCAGGTTCCCGCAAATAATGGCAATTGCATGTTTCGAACAGAGATGGCGACAAAGAGGCAAAACTTACGGACTGCAGCTTTAAATAGACTAAAGGCTGTAAAGAGTTTTCCACAATGACCTTATTAATAAGATGATTGTTTTTGATGTGTAGCTTACATGTGTTTATTTATTTTAGGCCAAGCTTTCTTAAAGATTTGTGAAAGTATGAGAGAATATTGGAGCTAATGGCACACATGGGTTACCTCAGCTTTTGTTCCTATAGCTAAACAATAACAACAGAAAAACAGAATGTACATGTTTTGCACCATTTGTCTTCCCGGCACTTTTCCAGCTGTGCTCATATGTCGTATAGGCTACATACATGCTCTAGTTGGTCGATTCCACTGCAGGGGCTTATGAAGTGCTGTGAATGACTCGCGTGCAGCACGCTGTGTTCATTAAGATGAAGTTGTGATGAATGGGGAAACAACAACAAAAATGAATGAGTGCAGAGAATGTGAACTTGAGTCTTATTAGAGTGGTGCACTGCAGCTGATTAGTGAGATCAGTCTGTGTTGAAGACGCGAGTGGATGAATGTGTTTCAAGGTGGCATGAAAATTAAAAGTAATTTTTAAACTGGCAGTTAATTTAGCATGCCAGTCTGAATTACCAAGCTTATAAGCTTCTTAATTGCATTAGTGCTAAAGATAATGAGTTCATAATGAGAGTGCTGTGTTCTGCTTTTTACCTGTATTCTTCTGTTACTGTTTTATTTTTATCATTATTATTTTACTATTGTAGTATCTTTTAGATCAGAATCAAAATGAGATTTATTGCCAAGTATGCTTACACAAACAAACCAACAAGAAGACAAAGATAATAAATAATAAAAAAAAAAACATGCTGTTCTGTCTGACTTTAGAAACCACAGCCGTAATAGCAGTTCTTCTTTTTATATTGAGAAATACGGTTGGATGCCTCCATTATGTTGAAAGCAAGATTTTTTTTTGAACGCCTCTAAATTTGTCCCCAGGGCTTTTTTTAGATAGGAGATCTGTCTGTTCTCATCTGCTATTCTCTGTCTTTCTTTCTTTTTATATTAATGAAGGAAGATGGAGACTGTTGCGTGTTCCCTTTTTGTCTCTATATTTAATGAAGTGTTCTTTAGGCTAAGCATGTGTTATTTTATTCCCTAAATGCACAATTAAGCTGAGTTTTGTGGCATAGGGTGCTATTCTTAGCTTTGACCTTTGTATTGGTCTCTGGCTTTTAAGGAGGAATATCAAATACGCTGACTGCACTAAAACGTGCGTGGAATGACTTCATTCATAATCAGACAGCATGAATATCATGAGGCTCTCCACAGATTATGTCTTTTATTCTTTTCATCTGATGGTGTACTATAGTGTCAGTCATGTTTTTCTTTCCAGTGTTCAATTTTCAATCACTTTACATAACCTCATACTATATATTTGTCAGGTATTCACTTCATATTTTATTTATACGAGGCACTAAATGTTATACTAGATGCTCATGGGTGTTCGATTCATTCAGGTGTCAAAAGGATAATATGTGTCAGCATAAACTTTGTCCTTGTTTTAGCTTTTCACAGATTTTACTGTTTTTTGGTCAATTATAATCATTGTATTTATTTAGCTCTGTTCTTTAACCAGCCAATTGACTTGTGGGACACAAGATCTGCAGAGACAATGAGAGAAGTTCAAATGTGTAAAATCTGTGGGAAAGATACAGGTGATATCTATACTTCGTTGTGTTCAGTTGTATTATGTGTGCTTCAAATTTAAGGGAAAGTGGAAATTGTTATCATTTTCAACTTTAAAGACCTCCAGAGTAGGATCAAATTCATCTATAACAAAGTTATGTTATGTATTAAGGGATAGTTCACACAAAAATTAAACTTCATTTAAGCATTCTCATGTCCCTTCAAACCTGTATGACTTTTTTTTTTTTTTGTGGAACGCAAAAGAATATATTTTTGAATAACTTTTTCTGCATACAGTAAAATTCAGTGGGGTCCAAAATGACATTGAACCCCATTTGCTTTCATTGTATGTAATAACACTGAGAAATTCTTCAAAATATATTTTGTGTTACACAGAATCATACAGGTTTGGAATGACATGAGCATGAGTAAATGATGACAGAATTAACATATTTGGATGAACTATCATGTCACTGTAAACCCTAATGCTCAAAATAATTAATTGGTTTGAGTAGGACAAACTTAAATTAAACAAATTAGTTCAGTCAAATTAACTTTTATGAGTATTTAGCACTTTTTTTCTTTCAAGTTCACAGAACTGATATATTTTAAATAAGCTGAACTGTTTCATTGTTTTGAGTTTTATGAACTTATTTGTTTTAATTTAGACAAACTTAAATTTACCTGAAACTGGGCTGGGATATCGATTTCCCAGCATACTTTCGCCATGGCACTCAAAAGGGAGAGTAAATGCTAAAATTAAGTGTTATATAATGTTTTATTTTGTGGGAGATTTAGTAGTGATTAATGTTTTGTTATGCTAATTTAAAAGAGTTTCTGTTAATGTTGGTTTTTGAAGAGTTACCATCGTGGTGACAAGTGGTGCATGCGGCTTGGTTTGAGAGCAAGTATGTTAAATGCTTTATATTGCTGCACTCATTCAGCAAGTGCTATACCATGCTATAGTTAACGTGTTAGCAAATTAGCAAATTAGCATTTTCTGAATTAGCTTGTTATAGCTAACTAATTTTACACTAATAAAAATATTTACATTGGTGTTACATGATAATTTTAAGTTAAATGTTTGAGTGTACTCAAACATTTCAAGTTATGAACAATTAAAATGTATGAGTATAAAATAAAAATCTGCCAGTTCTGCTTACTTAAATTTTGAGTTTTGCCAACTTATTCAGGTTTACAGTGTAGCAAAATAGCTAAATAAAGTGACTTGTCAAAATAACCAAGCAAAAATTGACATGAGCTTCAGCAAATATTTGCTTAAGCTTACAAATGCCCTAAACTTACCCTTGTTTTTATTGTTTGTTTCTTTGGCTCACAGAGTGTTTTAAGAGTTCCATGGAAAAGAAATCACCACATTGATTTTCCTGCTGAGTATAAGAAACCATTATATCCTGTCTACACCCTGGAGTTTCCTGTCAGATCGCCTCTGTTCTGTTGACTTTGACAGTGTTTTTTTCATGCTGTCATGCCAGAATTAGGTTTGGTGTGCTTGGCAGTGCATTTCTGTCAGTTTATCAGAGTTTAATGTCCGGTGAGAAAAGGTCTTCATCACTTCATTAGAGTTTGTCGTTTTAATCTAATCCAAATATAAATATTGAATGTCAGTTTGTTCTGATTTGAGTTTACCCCTAGAAATTTGACATATTCTATTCATTTCAGGATCCTGTTTTAATTAGCGTTTTAATTTTCTTACAAATGTAAATATTGAAATGGCTGTCAATAAGATAGATCATCTTCAGTATGTAATACTGAAATTGAACGGTAAGACTGTAAATTAGTCAAACATTGAGATGTTTTCTTTAAACTAGATAAGGACCTTCCTGTCAAAGGTTAGACGGGGTCACTTGTGATTAGAAAAGCTCCTGTGATCAATACTTCTGATTGAACACAGCCACGGTAAGCAATTTTGGGGCGTTTGAGGAAATCAGCTCTGCATTTAAGTAAAGGAAAACACCTCATCATTATCGGCTGACTCTAGAGATATCTGGCCATTGGGTCTTCTGTTCTTTGTGCTTTTTTGTGACCGGAGCTTGTCATAAGTTTTTAGGACAGTGGTTCTCAAACATCCCCCCATCCCCCCATTCCGAAAACAATGAAAAACCTGAAAAGCACCTGCAATTTCTCTTTGTAATGTCGTTGAAACACTGAAAAATATAACAGTAGAGAGAATAATAGATCAGAACATAACTTTTCATGTAAATAAACAAAACAAAAAAAAAATATATATATATATATATTTCAGTGCTTGTATGAACGATATATAATCAATGGCTGCAGTGAGCTCTTTTTGACAGCGCCTCACGAGCTCAGTTTCTTGTGCGTATTCTCGCCTGAACGCGGCAGCGGAGTGCAGCTGGAACTTCCTTGTTGGGCTTGTTCAGAATTTAGACGGTGACAGGTCAACGGTCTGACGAAGAACGATTCAGTGGAATTGGCGTTCGGTGACGCTTTATAAAGGCAGGCGTTTTCCGTTTCCCCCCCCCCTGCTGATCTCCCGCGCTCCCCCATCTCACCACAGTACCTGCGCGAGCCCACGCCCCACACTTCGAGAACCACTGTTTTAGGGTAGCCTGTAATTCTGTACTCAGCTGTGGCCACGGTTGCAGATATTTGTGAACTTTATCGATTTGCTTTCATATGCAGTTCGGGTCACACCATGAGCAAATATTATTTTTTCATCTGTAATATGGATAAATGTGACAGCACGTTTTCTCATATTTTCATCAACAGTCACTGGCTATGTAGGTGTTTCATGCCTTGTCAACACACTGGTGACCTTCTCCATCTACATTCTTCTTCTCTGGTGTCACAGAAACTGTTGCCGGGCAACAGAAGTGCAGTGTGCCTCTCTGAACAATGCTGGACTTTATCCAGTCCCCCAAATCCGGGCTGACTCTTACACTGCCCGATGAAAATGAAACCTTTTGCTGAGCCCACCCCCCTTCTACATCTGAAAAAGAGGAAGAGAGAGGGCTTCCTGCTCCGGAGCAGTGAAAGTCTCCTTTCTGTCCCCCCAGGTATGTGCTAATGGGGCTCTCTGACATTAGAGCCCATTCATGTGGTGTAGGAGTGTAGCTGCTTCTAATCACTCAGAATCGTGAATATGGAAGAAGATATTTTAGTCTGATGATCTTTCATATCTTCCTTAGGTAAAAAAAAAATTAGATAATACTTTACAATAAGGTTTAATGGGGCCTAATTTATAAGGATTAATTAATACATTAGGTATCATGAACAATCCTTATACAAAATATATTAATCTTCATTAATGTTTATACATGTATGAATACACTATTCAAAAGTTTGGGGTTGGTAAGATTTTTTTAATGTTTTTGAAAGAAGTCTCATGCTTTAAAATAACCATTTTATATTTTAATATAATGTATGAAAAAAAGCTGAATTTTCAGCATCATTACTCCAGTCTTTAGTGTCACATGATTCTTCAGAAATCATTTTAATATGCTGATTTGCTGCACAAGAAACATTTATTATTATTATCAATGTTGAAAACAGTTGTGCTGCTTAATATTTTTTGAAAACAATGATACATTTTTCCCCACAACTGATTAATAAGTAAAAAGAAAGAAAGCATTTATTTAACATTACAGATGTCTACTGTCTCTTTTGATCAATTCAATGCATTCTTGCTGAATAAAAGTATTAATTTCTTTCCAAAAACAAAATCATACCCAATGCATAACGTTAACAAATTGAAATCAAGTGCACTTGAATCTAATGTAAAAAAAAAAAAAAAAATACAACATATTGCTGTTTTGATTAAATAAGTTTATTTTGATCAGTTACATATAGGTTGTATATCCCTGTGGGAGCATCACAGTAAACGTCCTAGATACTTTTCTTTATAATCACACTTGCTCTAAAAAATAAAATCACCTTTTAATTTCTGCTTGACATCAGAAATAGGTTAATTTTTACAGAATTCTTGTATGACAAGAAAATGTGCAATCTGAAATACTCAATTCTCACGATTCAGCAATTAAAATGATCTCATAAAACTGTTCATTAGCATCGGGTTTTGTTGATAAAATGAACTTGGCCTTACAAACATTAAGCCAGTCGTTCATCCGATCTAGATCACCGTGAGCATTGCCTTTCAACAAACAAATAAACAATAGTCATATAATCATCATGTAAAATATCTTTGAAAAGATAGTAGCCAGGCAGTGAATGGGTAATAATCCCTCAAAGCTAGCACTTACAAAATGCCAGTGTAGAACTATTGGATTAGACAGTAAGAGAAACCCCCTGATCAACACATTATTCACACACCCAGTTGCTTGTGCAAAATAAATCAATTATCAGTTCAATGGTCTAACAAACATGTTGGTACACAATACATGTAGTTTTGTATAGTATAAATCATGCTGTGTGTTTGTGTGAACCGGTAAAATAATTGGCTCCTGTGAAAACACAGTTCTCTGAGATGAACAACTGAGAAATTCTTCAAATGGTGATAAGGAGGCATTTTCAAAGAAAAATAAACAAAAACGAAACTGTACATCATATCTATGACATTATTTTTCCCTTTTACCATCTTATCAGCAAGGGTAGCAAATAAAACAAAAACATAATAATAAATACATTGCATTAAAGCAGTTTACAATATATTAAAATGGCTGCATAATAGTTTCTCTTTATAGTGTTTATATATATAAAACTCATATTTGTAAAAAGAAAGAAAAAGACATCTGTAAAAGAATAATAACAATAATATAAAAAGCTTCATTAAGATAAATTTGCATGTGTAAACACATTGGATTGGACAGAATCACATTCAAAGGCTTTTCACCTTCCATGATGAAAGCTAAGAGGATATGACTGGCAAACAGGGACGGTAATTTCACATGACATGTTAAGTCAGACCTTCAAAATGCAGATTAGCTTTTTTTCCCCCCTTCAATCTATAGGCAAGGTGCTTTTTTTAAGATTGGAAAGAGCATCAGCTTCTCTTTGAGAACAGATTTACACTTAAACGGCTTCAGACACAGACAGATTTGTTAACACCAGGTTCCAGAAAAGTGACAGTGGTGTGTATGTATGTGTGTGTGCACTGAGAAAATCTTGCTAAATAGGAGAATATACAAATTATTGCCACTGTCAAAGCTTTCATGTTTGTTAATGATGAAATCTTCTTTTAAATTGCATATATTACAAACTATATTCTGAAGCAAAACCACACAGGCCAATAACAGCGAAAACTAATATTATCTGCAGTTTTGCCCTCCAATTGTATTTCTTCATATCCAAGACTACTCAGTGAAAAGCAAAGTGCTTTTCTTAGTGTATGCAACATATTCAAACATCTGATTTCTACTAAAAGAAATTTCCACAAAATTCACAGAATCCACAAAAAAAAAAAAAAAAAAAAAAAAAGCAATCCAGACTTAGCTTAACCTCTGAGTTAAATTTCTCCCTTTTTAAAAATGGATGGATTGCAATGTAGGCAATTAACTTGGCTGCGATACACAATCATCCTTTCTCTCTCTTCTCTTCCAGTAAAGGGATATGTAAAACCAAATGATCAAGGTAAGCCAACATACAAAGACTTTCATTCTTAAAGACTGAGCTAGTGAATCTTATCCGCAGTTAAAATGAAGGTTTGCCTGTCTGGGTGGGTAACCCGGCACTGCGGACGGAATTCCTTGCTGAAAAACACTAGATAAGTGACGATAACCTTGGCTTTGTTCACTTTTTCAACATTTTGTCAGTATTTCTGCTCCCCTCTTGGGCATACTATGCAATTTATCCTGGCAGACTGTTCAGTAAAGTTCAGTATGAAAGCATTTACATGTTGTTTCTTCATTATGAAAAGATAATATTTACAATCCAGTGTCCCTTTCAGCTATAGTTTATGAAGTCCCTCCAGTTTCAGTTGTAAAAACACACAGTCAGAGCAAGAAGAGAAAAGATAATGATCGATTTCAAAGGTGTCATGCGTGGCTGCATGATGTCACTGGCACTGCATAAAAATGGTAAGTGCTAAGAAAAAGAACGGAAAATACATTTAATAATAAACAAAGAAACGAATCTTTATAAAAGAAAAGTGACCGGAGACCAGACCTGTGTCTCTGCCAGATTTCTTAAGGCAGGACTCACCGAGTAGTTTTTTTTGGGTAGTTGATGTGATGTGAGTGATTCCTTCAGTTCTGTATTTACAGATTTTTGGGGGGTGGGTTTGGTGTGTTGGTGAGCCTCTGTTGGCTGTGAGCATCACTGGTACTGGTCTCCATTAGGAATGTGATGTTATGGCACTTGGTGCAGATCGACAGGCAGCGTGACAGGACGGGAGCGTGTGTCCGTGCTGTGTTCAGTAGTATGGCACTGAGTGCACTAGCGCACCCTCTTCTAAACACCCACAGGAGCCCACGTGGCTCTTTATATACATCATTAATAGCTGCACACCAGCTGCTGATTGGCTGACCTCTTGCCAGCTGAAGGTTTCCTGGGGCAAGCAAGGTGCGACTCGAATTCAGAACGGCCTTCACAGAATGGAACGAAAAAGCAGAGATGACGATGATAGCGGTGATCTGAGAGTATGTTGAGTGTGCGTATAGCGAGATAGCTGCAAGTTTTATTCCTTCTGTTTTTTTCCCTCCACCTGTCTATCATTCCACTTTTTCTTCATTGCAGCAGCCTCTTCTCATTTGGTAACCTGAGGGAATGAAAAAGACAAAGAGGTGTCAGTCTCTGGCTGTTTATAGTTGTTGAATAAAATTTGGTGCAATAACATCCTAGTCTCTGGCTTCCCTACAGGATGTTTCATTTTAATTATTATAACTCAGTACCCAATGAGCCATCTGTCTGGTGCTGCTGGTGAGTTATACCAACCCCCATCCCCACACATACACACTACAACCAGAGCTTCTTCCCAGCTTTGTAAGCTTCCCACAGCTGCCCCGCTGACATCACAATATGTATCTGTCACAAACTTGATATTTTACTTAGTCTCAATTTATTATGGTAGCGTGCGGAAATGCAGAGAACAACAGAACTCTAAGATGATATCTGGTTGATGCAACGTAACTAAAAATGTTAAATACTAGGGTATTATGCTTAGATAATCACATCAGTGACGTTTACAGAGCATCCAGGGTCTTGTTTGGGATTTGTCTGTCATTATGCCACAAATAATCTGGCTTAGAAGCTCCTCTACTATTAAACAAATCATTGTTTTCTTCATTGTGTGATAACACTCTCTCATATACAGTGAAAATGCAGTAATAATGGACTAATGCTGGATTTAGTTATTTAAACCAGGGGTTTTCAAGGACAAGACTATTTTAAAATACAAGGGTGGTTAATAAAGGCCTTCTGAAGTGAAGCGATGCATTTGTGTAAGAAAAATATCCATATTTAACAAGTTATAAAGTAAAATAACTAGCTTCCGCCAAACCGCCTTCCGCATTCAACTTACGGAAAAAGTAATAAACTTACTTTTCGTAATCTGAATACGGAAAGGCGTAGGACGTAGCATAAGCGTTTTGAACTGTGAGAGTTTTACACTTTCTTCCTAAGCTGAATATGGAAGTTGGTCTGGCGGAAGCTAGTTATTTTACTTTATAACTTGTTAAATATGGATTTTTTTTTACACAAACGCATCGCTTCACTTCAGAAGGCCTTTATTAACCCCCCTGGAGCTGTGTGGAGAATGTTTATGATGGATGGATGCACTTTCTTGAGCTTCATACTCGTTGGTCCTGTAAACTGCCATTAGCTTGGATGCGTCAGGATATTTATTAATATAACTCCGATTGTGTTCATCAGAAAGAAGAAAGTCATATACACCTAGGATGGCTTGAGGGTGAGTAAAGCTTGGGGTAATTTTCATTTTTAAGTGAACTAATTCTTTAAACTCTGCCTAAAGGGTGAATGGCTGAAATACATATCTGGTTGTGTTCATTGATTAAGAGATGTTCTCTAAAAGGAAAGACAAGCTTTTTATAGAAAAGACTCTCTATTTTGTTGTATCATGCTACTATTTGTCCTCTAGATTTAAGCTCTCACAATGCAAGATCTCTTTAGTGATTAGCACGTCTTCCATCTGCTTTATAATCCAAGGGCAACGGTCCGTTGCTTACTCTTTCATCTTTCATTTGCTCTCTCTAATATCTTCTCATTGCATTGGTAGCAGGCCCTTCCTGTCTGAAATCTTCGGCCTTCATCAAGGCTAATGTCACAATAGTGATTTTTCCCATACTCCCACTCCCGCTGTCACTTCACTGTGCCTTCTCGTAATTCCTTTTCTAATAGTGCTTGTGTGGGTGACCGTCTGTTACGTAACCCTGCGGTTTCCTCTCCACTTTGTGCTTTGACCCCTATTGATTAGAGAACTTTTCCCATTTATATAAATGACTGAGGCAATATGTCTTGCCATCACATGCTCATTTATGCTAATTTATGTGCCTCTGACAGGCTAACCCTCAAGGCCACGGTTTGCGCTTCATCCAGCCAGAGATATCTCATTGATTTCCTGTTAAACTGCAGCCAGTTTAGCCTGTTAACCTAATAAAGAGTGGTAGTTTTGCTAATTAGAAAGTGGAGGGTGTAGTAGAAGAGTAGGACAGCTAACTTGGGACAGCCTGTCTGCAGAACAAAAATACATGACCACATTTAACAGTCACAATCCGCCCTCTCAATCGAATAGTTGGGGGACTAGTTATTTTTAGTGTACTGCTCCACACATTGTCCTCCACCTAAAAAACTGCCAACAAGAGAAGCCTATTTCCCGATGTCGTTAGATGTTTTCTTTCTCTTTCTTTTGATGCTTTGCCGTTCTTTTAGGGCATACAAAGTCATGGTAATTATACAAACAGGCTCATAACAGTGAGTGTGAGAGGCTGATAAGAGAAAGAGGGGAAGGGGGCAGGAACAGAGGCTTGAAGAGGAGCCAGATTTGAGATTAGTAACTGATGAAATAACCTGGTCACCCAAAGCGCTACTCAAAATATGTATTAAAATGAACAAGTGAAGCCACCAAGAGCCCAGTGCCAATTTCATAAACTATTCTATTCTATTCTATTCTATTCACTAGTATTATGATGCTCAGTTATTTTAATGTGTAAAACAAACTTGGTGTTATTATTTCTCCTCTTACAGTCCTGAATACCTTCTGATAAATAAGCTTGAACCATTGTATTCTGTATTTAAAAATGTAAACAGGATAACAGTTGTGTAACCTGGGAGCCTTTGTTGGAGGCTTGCAGGAATTTGAGGTCTTACCTTAACTGTGGACGGCTGTCGGGAAAGCTGGTTTACACTGAAAAATTAAAGGAAAAAATAGAATAATGAGGGAAAGAATTGTGTAGATATTTGTGCAATGCTTTTCATAATTGTACACTCACATGACCAGGATATCTTAATGTAGGGTTGTCAAAGATAACATGGTAACTATGTTTAAGACAATATTTTTTTAACAATAAATTTGATATTTTAATTTCTAAAAACTGGTTGGATTTCACTTTACTGTATATTACATGGGTAGAAAAAAGACACTTAAAAAAGAAAAAAGGGAATTTTTTTTTATTATTATTATTTAAATATTTTTTTAAATATATATTTTTATTTAACATAGATGCCATTATGTCAAACAGTAGTATAACATATCATACCAAAATATCATATTATGGGGTCCAAAAAATTTCTGCTAAAACTCCTGGTACTAAAATATTTGGTTAAGATCGAGATTCTTGATGTGAGAAACACTACTTCTGTGTAGAAGTAGCTAATTATTATCTCAGCATTTTCACTTCACACTTTTTTGCCCTATAAAACATCCTAATCTTGCTTGCTTGTAATTTCACTCACTCTATTGGAAATCTCAATGTGGGGACACTTCATGGCAGTGTGATTGTCTTCCTTACAGGCTGCATGTGCTTTAACACACAGTTTGGGGATGCTTATATCTACGGTACATCCCTATGGACATATGCCAACTGATGCCAGACTGCGTGTGTGTATTTTGCGTGACTGCCTATGTGCACGGTGTTTTCCCCTGCACTATAAATGGCTCCCTCCCGGCCTAAAACAGCTAACAACCTAGAAATAAAGAACTCTTTTAAGCTCAATATATATTCCTCTGCTTCAGTGAACGCCTTTCATTTTGCATGTTGCGTCTATAAATAGAGGAAGACAAACGAGGAGGCTGCATTCACGTAACAAGATATTTGTGAATAAAGAACTACTGGGCCTGAAACAGCACAGTTAAAATACTATTTTTAGACTGGATTGAACCTTGTGAGGATGCAATGCTTATGAAAAACTGTAAGAAGGGTGTTATGCAAGAGTAATGGTTTGAAATGTTTAATGTATAAATGTACAGGCTCATGACGGCTGGATATAAGCTTATAGTTTATGCTGCATCCACAAACATAACTGCTTTAATCTGTAGCTGCTGCTTTTGGCATGCATGATATTGCAGATCATTAAATGCCATATATAGTTGCAATTCAGTGGCTATTTTAAACCATGTTGGCTACATAAAGCCAATGGTTTGGCAAAACTCCTGTATAATCTACAACCAAATGTGGGAGTCAACTGCTTTGAATGTCTTTAAGGATACACCTTCACTTGTTATATTTACTCTATATTTAAAGGTGATCATATTTATTCTAATCTTAAAAGTGAAGTATTTTTGTCACATTTATTCTAAACTCAAGTAAAGTTTTATATTCTAAATTAAGTGTTTTTGTCATTTATTTTACTTCTGAAGTGACGTTTGTAGTTTTTTGGATGTTAAAATACTTTCTTTTATCTTTTTTTAATATGCAGACATAACTATAAGTAAGTCATTCATAGGTTTATATCCCTGAAAAAAGCACTGTAGTGCTTCAAAACATTGCTCTGTTTATTTGAGTGTCTGACCCGCAACATTGGCTCAACCAAATGTGTGAGTTTTGGCCAGGGTTTTGTTTTGGCTATCTGTTTGTCTGACCAATAATAAAAGTGGAAAGTGTTCAGGGAAACCTACTTGAAAATAGTTCAGTATTCTGTTTGACACCTAACTTTTAAACATAGTCATTGTTGAGATTTATTTACTAAAATTGATTTATTCAAGACCTGTATTTGTGGTTTCAAGTACACTATTTATATTCCACTATACGTATGATATATAGCAGGAAAAAGAGCATTAAATAATCTTGTTGAGTAGCTCCTTGTGAAAAATGACTGTAGTGATTAATCTGCCTGTTGTAATAGATGGCGAGACAAGAAGAAAAGTCAACCTCCTGGGCTGTCTCTAAGACCTATCGTGGGAAGATCTTCCACAGTAATCCAACATACCACCCTGCCTAAAAATGTCCCCAAGCAGACAGGAAGGAAGTCATTTTTGAGTGGCAACACACACAGGAAATCCACTTGATAAAAGACTGCCACAAAAAGGAAAGTGAGTCGCAAAGTTTGGGTATCATGTTTGTCTTTACCTTTTAAGGGAATGGGACTCTTCCATAACCAAACCATCATATGTTTTAGATAAAGGTCTGTTTTAAAATGTCTATGTGTAAATATACATATATATAGGGTGTATATACTATATACATATTTATATAGTATCTTATAATGGCTTTTGTATGACATGTTCAAATGAAATTACATGTCTGGGTAGCTTGAATAGCAGAAGGCAACATTGAGGTTTATTTGATGTTCAATTCCTCTCATGTCACCATGACTGTTTTTACTGGACAAAGTCTTGCAAACACTTCATGTAAATGCTATATTCATAAACTTGCTTAGCTCGTCTCGGCCCAATGTTAGTGTACTGAAATAACATTTATTTTGAAATCTTTCTTATAACGGTTATAAAGGGAAGCACTTGATCTACTAAAGGTCATCAGTAACCAATGTGATGTGTCATTTCCCCCTTGGCAGATCACTTATGCAGAGTGTCTTTGTATGAGAATACATCTGGATCTCTGTCCATCTATCCAGCTCGTTCATCCTCACGGATTAACTATCCACCTGAGGCTATTCACCAGGCACACAAAGATGGCCAAAGCTACCAAAATCACCATGGCAACCGCTATTCTCCGGATTGTCATTGTCAGTGGAGGAAATGAGAAATGATAGCCCCATTTAGGAATGTAAAGTGTGGACCCTTGAAACGGAAGCACCTCGATGTCATTAGAACAACGATTTAAAAGATTAGACTGAATTACTGTTAGCTATCAAGGATATGAGTATAGGTTTAAGCACTCACTGTTTCTCCGCTTTGTCACGATCGTCGAGGAAGAAAAGGGCGGTGGCGAGGAAGAACATCCCCCCCAGGACGATGACAAAGGGGCAGAGCATGAGGGCATATCCCAAGCTCAGGAACTGCCATAACGCTGACGTAGCGTAGCTTTCCTGCAGTGAGTCTGATATCTGCATGAACACACAGAGACACAAACAAAAGAGAGCTCATTAGCAAACAAAGGAAAATTCTGCTGTGAGCCATCAGCGACATTAATGCAATAATTAACTTCCTAATATTGTCTTCAAGAGCTGTGCTGTGTCAATCAGTTACTGGGTGAATGGTTAATCCTTGTGTTAACTTGTCTTAAGCTATTGGTATCTGTTCAACAGTAAGTCAATAAATCTATAAAAGGACAATTACCATTAATTAAACGTGATTCAGTCAAGGAGGCATTTAGTTTGAATATGTTTCAATTTATCATAAACTGATTTAATTTTATGCTGTTTGTTCCCTCAGGATTCACTCAGTCAATAGTCAGCGACTGGTTCTTAATGTTAAAGACCACAACATATTTCCTATGTAACATTAGTGAGGGATATTGCCATTCTAGTGAGCATCTGATTGTACAAAAATAGTACAAATAGTGTAGTGCAGGATGAGTCAGCAATATTTTTGTTCCTTTTTCCTGGAAAATCATTTTTAAATGCATACATCTGCTAAAATTAATTTTGTCAACTTCTTACAGTAGCATATCGACCACAAAACTCAACTTTAGGACAAAACCCACTATTTTATTACAGACCTGTGAACAAAAAACAAAAACAAAGGGATGTTTCTAGTTCTAATATGATAAAATGCTTTGTACTAGCCATTCTAACGTATTATATTATTACAAAATAAAGCAAAAGATGTATATTATGACACAAAGACACTGACAGCAGTATTGAAACGATGTTTAACAGGGCTAATAATCTCCTCGGAGTCCAGTGACTCACTTTAGCATGGCTAATCTGTTAGCATCAGCACTAGTGTGTGAGTCTCATAGGTTGGGTAGGAATGCTGACACTAAAAGGTGTATGAGTGGGTGCTGACAGTGAGGTCTGTGTCTGTGTGTGTGTGGGTATGTGTGTACCTACTTAACTATATTTTGTGGACAAATTTGTTCCCAGAAGTGAGTGAAATCTAAGAAAACCATCCTCATTTATAAAAACTAAAGGTTTTTTCTGTTAGGTTTAGGTTATGGTTTTATAACTAGCTGCATATAAAAACAACAGAAGTCTATGGAACGTCCCCATTTATATAGCTAAGTAAATGTGTGTGTGTTCAGACCACTCTCCTGTATACGTGTGTATATCTAGCTTTTATGATGCCAAACATTAATGTTGAACTATTTCTAATGATAAAAATAGGGCTGAGGTTGAACATTTGTGGTGCGTGTCTAATGAGGTTTTTTGCAAATAAAGAAGGTAGATTGCGGCCAATAGCCTATTTTTAAAGATAATTACACCACCCACTATGCCTATGGGTATAGATTCACTCACAGGTACTATGAATGTTTTTACATCAGTTAGAGTGAAATGGAGCATTACCAGGTATTTAGGAAATGTTATTCATTCACAGGTCTAGTGCACACTTTAGAAGAAAGTGTTGTCTGCCAGCCACATGTTCTTAAGTCCAGTTGTCTTCAGTAAGCTATTGTGTGTCACTGCTCACACAACAGCACTCTTAGTATGATGTCTGGAAAAAAAGTGTCACTGTGGTTTTTCTCTAAAAACTGATCTTCTTTTTATTATTCAGAGCTGGCAGTTTTTTTTTTTTGTTTTTTTTTTTACAACAGAAGTACGTCATAGCCACCATCACACTAGCTTGCCAGACCTCCGGAGTGAAATTATCAAGTAACTGTTGATGCATGACTCGGTCCTACATCGCTGGATTTGACAGGCCGGAATGCCCACACACTTCCTCTGAAGATGTACCCTCTATCTTAGAGGTAACTGAAAAGATAATTGTACTCCCAGAGAGCAACTGAGTCATGTGAACGAACCATAAATGAAACGTCACAAAACATGTGGCAGCATTATAACCACACTGCCCAGCTGTCTGTCCGCAGGTAGGGCGTTTTGAGCAGATGGAATGTGGTGGGTTGCAAACACTGTGACTTGAGTGAACTTTCAGCATTTTTAAACATACGGCACAGTGCTAGCAACAGCAAGATTATGGAGATAATTCCCCTAGAATTTACATTTACATTTATTCATGTAGCAGAATATTTTATCCAGTACAAAGTATAATACAAAGTGAAATTGATAAAATATACACGGCCATTCAAAAGTTTGGGGTAATATTACAACATATTTCTATTTCAAATAAATGCTGTTCTTTGAACTTTTTGTCAAGCCATTAAATCAATAATGTGTAGACGTGGTTCAAATACCAAATGATAGAGATAAAAATATTGTATAAACAATATACAGACAGATTAGACACACTTCTTACCTCCTGCTGTGTGCTTATGGCACACTCTTGCAGAATATTGAAGTGTATGTGTGAGACAGATAAAGAGCAAACATTGCAAATGCACTTTTGTTGTTAAAGGTTGAAAGTGATAATGGAATAAGTGAACAATGGGTCTGAACCCTGAGCCCTACAAGACAGAGGGCTCTGAACCTGTCAAAAGCACGCACAGGAGTTACTGTTTAGTTTGGATCAACTCCAGTGACTCCTGTTCAGAATGCCAGGAATGTCTACAGGAGTTGGAAGTCTAGGAACCACGGCGTGCTTTTTCCGGTGTTAAGAAGAATGATGAATTTATGCTGCACTGTGATCGGTTTGCCTTTGTTTTGTTAACATGAACAAGAGTGGAAATCGGAAAAGGGAGATGGAGCCAGGGTCAGCGTACAAAATCATAGAGCCAAATGTCACACGGAACAAGGCGGTGTAGCTTATTGTTGCACACAAGTGTTTAAGAGACCGAAGGGAACACTTGTAGATGAATGTAGCCTTGAATGAGCTCATGAATAGCATAAATATAATGTCTCACGAGGAAAGGTATTACTGGAAAGACACAGATCAGGAGGAATGGGAAACCTCCAGAGGGCTTTTGTGTAATTCTGCCATTGTGAACTCAAGAAAAAAAGCCACACATCATGTTGTGTATAGCTTAGAAAATTTCTGCTCTTTCTAGACTTAGCCTATGAACTGTATCTTTCAAAAGTGCTTGAGTGTCAATAAGCTGATTCTTCTTCACGATTGTCTATTTAGCGCACTCTGACTTTTGTGGGTATTGAAATGTTTGAAAAACCTGTAGGCTTGCACATCTTTTGTTTAGACTTCCTTTATAGTGTTGAAACCTTAATTAGCCTGGTCAGACCCCCCAAAACCACCCTATATTGTCCATACACACCAAATACTCAATACTGAGCAGTATATGCTAGTAGCAGGCAGCACTGCAGTTCACTGCCCTGTGCGTGAGACATTCTTACCAGGCCTATGAGGTACGGGCTCCCAGCATCCCCTAGTAAATGTGAGGTGAAGCCCTGGAAGGCAACAGCTGTGGCTCTTCTGGTCGGTATGACAACATACTGGAGAAAGAAAAGAAGTGATAGGAAAACAGCAGTGAGAATCACACAAACTCAAAACAGGAAAACAAAAGTGCCATGAGTGCTCACTTAAGCAGACACTGTCAGAGTGCTTTACACTGACCCAAGCTGACTGGAGTTTAAGTATGCAGTAAGACCTTGGCTGACTCAACTTCATGACAGCTTTTCTTGCTAAATTTTTAACTCTACCTTACATGCACTCTATTTACTGCTTCTCTCTCTGAGTTTCTCTAACTCACTTTACTTCCTTCATACAAAAAAACATCCAAACTGAAAATGTTATTTCGTTTTATTTTCCGTGAGTGGCGTTTCCATTAAGTGCAATCAAAGGCAGCAATTTTGTCTTGGGCCCCACCCAGGCTATGCCAAACCTCGTAGTCATGCATCCCACCATTCAAAATAAGAAACTAGCCTGAGAAGATGACCACTTTTGTTACAGTTAAAGGCTTTAAAGTTTCCACTCGACCCAGCAGATAAATACAGGCTTTCAATACGAACCATTAAAATGTCCGCTGTAATGGCCCAGTTCAAAAAGAGCAGCGTCTCTCCGATGAAAATGCAGATCTGAGGAGAAAAAGAGAGTGAGGGGGGGAAATAGAAGAGGAAAGGTCAATTATATTTCATATATATATATATACTTTTTTTTTCATATTTTGTATATATACATACACACACACACACACACACACACACACACACACACACACAGATAGCAGGGTTTGCAGTTGGTCAAAGACTAAATTAACCCAGCTCATCTACTAAATCAAAAAAAACCCCAATAAATGTTGTGGAATATGAAAACATGTCATTATACTGTGGTTGTGTTATGTATAATTTTTGATTTTGAGGGCAACAGAACTGTGTTGTGCTCCAAACCATAAAAAAGAGACAAGCGGTTAGCATTAAACTAGAGTGGAACTCAAAAATGTCTGGCGGCTGAAAACGTGTCACGTTTAACAATATATTTCAACAGATTCGTGCAATCCCACGAGAACAGACGAACTGATTTAAGCTTTCCCACATAAATTAACTGATATCCCACAGTGTCTGGTCTGGATTTTCAAGGTGCTTATGGCAGACTGAGACACACACATTGAACATCCCCACTAATCTTAGTGACTTGACAGAATGTAGATGGTCTCTCCACATCTCTGAGGCCAGAATACGACCGACGACAGCTGCTGGGGTCAAACCAGACGGGATTGTGTGGAGAACTGTAGGTTGCAAGGGAATTTGATCATTCAAGTGGCCGTTCTGAATTTGACAGGGTCTTATGTTGGGTTCAGAGTGATATGTTGAGCAGGGTTGACAGAGGGATGACCTCGGGGTGTGAAATGGAGGTAATGGTTTTAGTATGTGGGTCTAGAACCCTCCATTTATATGCCAGTGTGAAAGAATATCTGAATAGAAGGTGAGGAAATGAAAGCATGAAAGTGTGCGCGTGTTTGGACATGTTTGTATGAAACTCTGTCCCAAAGTGACTTGAGGCTCAGACAGCGTGACGGACAGACGGACAGACAGGCTAAAACTGTAAAGCCCTGCAGGACTCTGGTTAAGGACTGAATTGTGATCAGCCAACATGCTGACGAGACAGCAGCTGTCCCTGCTGGAACAGACCCTGACAGAGCTCCAGCGTGCTGTCACATTCTCCGACTGCACATCTGTCACTATCAAATTTTCTCACTCCAAATATTTTCGCTCCTTAAAGTTTTGGATTCCTTGTTTTTCGTATGCTCCATTTGGATGTAATTACAGAAGCCTTCTGACAGGTGATTGAAGGGCTGCTCATGTCTTCAGTTGGGGGCTGGCTGCCACTGTAATTTTACCTGTTTGACAAGATGGCATGAAGGCATGTGGTCCAAATTATGTGTCTATCATTTCTATAAATACCCTAAAGTTGAAATTTACTGTAAAATCTGGACTGATTGTTGCTCTCAGTAAAACTGACAGAAATACACTTTTTCATTTGCACATTTTCCAATTTGCAATAAAGTGATATTCCATTTGAAGGTTAAATAACAAAAAGTATTTGCTTTCTAACAGTTTAGTGAGATGATACATTTTTTTTAAAAAAAAAATGACAATATACACTACTATTCAAAAGTTTGGGGTTATTAAGATTTTTTTGTAATGTCTCTTATGAAAAAAGTCTCTTATGCTCAACAAGGCTGCATTTATTTGATTAAAAAATACAGTAAAAACAGTAATATTGTGGAATATTATATTGTGAAAAATATTTTTAAATTTTTCTCAGGATTCTTTGATTAATAGAAAGTACAGAAATCTTTTTAAACATTATAAATGACTTTACTGTCACTTTTGATCAATTTAATACATCTTTGCTGAATAAAAGTATTCATTTTTTTTCCAAAAAGCTTACTGAACCCAAACTTTTGAACGGTAGTGCATATTTTTAGTTATATTTTATACTATCAATTGTTATTCTGGTCTTGTGCCACTTAAAGATCAAGATCCAACCCAAGATTAGAGTCCATGAGACCCCAGGTCAGACCGTTTGCTTTTATAGACCTTAGACTTTTCACAAAAGAACAAGAGATTGCAAAACCAGCTCAGTTGAGGGTACAGTTAGTGAGTCTTTCATAGTTAAGATAAGATGGCAAACGTTGAGCAAGCTTAGAGTTTCTCAAACATAACCACAGAGAGATGGCATTATCATGGTGTACTAGGTTCTTTTGTCCATAGGAAAGACAAGCAGTCCCTAAAAATACTTTCTCATCAGACTTTTCATCATAAACACGAGATTCCCAGTCCAGTTTGGCCCTCTAGGGAGCGTGCAGCATTTTGTTCTGACCTGATTGTTTTTTTGTTGGAAAAACGAGTGTGACCTGGTAGAATATTATCTTTGTTTTCTTATTCAGCATAACTTTTTCTCTATTAGTGACTCACAAATGCCACAGTCCATTGTTTCTCAGCAGTAACTGTGAAAACTGCTCCCTCTTCCTGCTTTACATGCCAATTAAACAAGTACACAGTGCCTGTCGCTCTTATTCTTTTAGTGTTGGGCTTGGACCTAACAACCCTGCCAAGCAACTATGGCTGTTAAACCCACTGAATGCAACAGACTTTATATCGTTTAAAGCCTTATATTAAACCAAATAGATGTGACCTTATTTAACTTTGACTGAGAGGACTCATTGTAATACAAGTATAGTCAGAAGGGAGTTGTACTAGAGATATTCAGGCCACAGTGTTAAGAAGCATTTCAGGAGAGAATCACAGTGTTTACACCACAATTCCATGGCAACCATTATAATCAGAGCTTTTTATGTGAAGTGTCTTAATATTGTAATAATAGATCAAGTGTAATTCATTAAATATGGTTAATGTAATGAGTTTTGATATATATCTCAGTCTTATGTTTTTTTCAAATATGCAGTGTGTGTGTGTGTGTGTGTGTGTGTGTGTGTTTTACTGGAAGACAAATCAAAAAGACCAATTTATACTTTTTTTAAGTGTAAAATCTAAAAGTTCAAAAGTGTAATTTTACTTTTGAAGTAAGCTGAAAATGAACAGTGAAAGTGCTACTTACATACGCTCCCACAATGCTCTTCTTGGCCACAACAAAAATGAGGCAGATGAAGATAGCAGAGCCCAGCATGCTGACCGCACACACCAGCGGGTCAGCACGCTCTG
Source organism: Mylopharyngodon piceus (assembly GCA_039654765.1). Taxonomy (NCBI): domain Eukaryota; kingdom Metazoa; phylum Chordata; class Actinopteri; order Cypriniformes; family Xenocyprididae; genus Mylopharyngodon; species Mylopharyngodon piceus. The sequence continues at coordinate 15,750,953 of CM077443.1, forward strand.
TCTTCTGACGGCAGAGCCGTGTAGTTACAGCGCCGATCACGACTCCCAACAGCCCTGTTACGCAGGTGATGGCTCCAAATATCAAACTGGAGATCAGAGAGAAACATAGCTGTTGTCAGAAGTGTAACGTTTGTGTTTGAACATTAGGTTTCAAGTAGAGTGTGTGTGTGTTCTGACCTGTCTTTGCTGCTGCAGGGTTGATAGGTGCAGCTCACTGCTGTTTTCTGCACCACCTGAGCTCTGACTAGGTACTGTGGGATCCAGATCCCAAACGCCCCCGTGGCAAATGACACTGCGGCCGATGCCAGAGATGAAAATACATAACTACGGCTAGGGAGCAGAAAGAAAACGAATGAATATCCAGTTCTTTTCTTCTGAATGTTTTTCTTTTTTTTTTTTTTTTTTGTATTTCCTTTTTTTCTGTTATTTTTGCTCTTTATGTCTTTCTGACGTAATGTATATGGTCACTGTGATTTTGCCATTCCTGTCCAAAAACATAGTCCTAACCCTATCCCTACCCCTAAACCTAACCCATAATTTATCCCTAAAATCAGAGGGAAATAATAGGTGAGAATGGTGTAGAAGCCCCTAACCCTTGTTGTAAGCCTAAATGTGACATTAACTAAAAAACTATCCCCCAAATCTGATTGGTTGTTTGGAATGTTATACTTGGTGGAATCTTGTTAACCGTGACGGTAATATGAGTAGTTGACATACAATATGCACATTTCCTACTTTCATCAGTTTTGCCACAACAAAGATGGTTGGTCTAGTGGTGTGAAAAATACATTGAAAAATAATGCGTATATAATATTTATACAATTAGATAATGTTATTGATAATCGATATTGTGTAATTTTTTTCGTAAATGGAAAATCTCAAAGTGTTTAAAAACACAATCAATTAAAATTATAGAATGTAATTAAAATTTAGTTAAATTATAGTTTGTCACACCACAGGATATGCAGAAACTACTTTAATGCCAGCTACTCCAATAAACTGTCACCAAGTTCAAATGAATGCAGCACTGTACAAAGAGACATCGAGGATCCCAATATTCTAGCTCAATGTTTGATTGCATATGGTACGCCCCAGTCCTGAACATTTAGTCCATTTCATTCTTGAGTGATGGATAGAAAAAAAAGAATAAACAAGTGGCATACTTTTTGGCAAGAGCTTTCATGTCACAGAGCCAGGAAGTGCGTGCATGTAAACGTCCAGCAAGTTGGTCGGCAATCCCTCTCTTCGGCTCAGGGACAAAGATGAGGATGAGGAACCCAGCAGTCAACCCCAACACTGGAGAAACCTTGAGATAGAAGATAAAAAACATATATTGCAGAGTTTAACACTGCAAAAAAATAATTTTCTTATATATTAATGCCTTGTTTTCCAGAAAAATATCTAAACATACTTAAAACAATATAAATGAGAAGCAAATTACTTTTTTGTATGACATTTTCAGTTAATATATCTTGAATAATGTTTTTTTTTCTACTTCATTGGTCATTTTTTAAAGAATAAATTAACAAAATTCAGACAAAATCAAGACTTTTCTTATATAAAGTCTATCTTACACAATTTGTAGGTGTTTTTAATGGGAAAAAGCAAAAATGCTGCTTAATGCTCTTTGCTGTAACTAGACTAAACACCGTCTGTTAAACAAAATCTTGTGGGCTGAACAATAAGAAACCGTCTCACATCCTGTTTGGTCTAGCAAGTTATTCGTAGAGTTCATAATGGTGGTGTTATGTATTTTGTGATTAGTTTACAGTTTTTCTATATTACAGAGGAGTTTTATTTATATTCACATAACGGTGTGTAGTGCTGGCAGGGAACTAGACTGCAGTGTGAAGTGGACTCCATTAGGTGATGTTTCTTTACTCCATCCTCGCGTTTTCTTTCTCAGTTTTCTCCCTTGTGTGGGAGCAGCTGCGGTCCACCAGGCCATGAGCTATTATCTCTTTTATCATCCTTCCTGATGGCTACAGCAGCACAGTGTGTGTATGTGTGTGTGCATGTGTTTGTTAGTTCGCTCGCCCACATGGAAGCAGCGCAAGCGCCTCCGTCGCTTGTGAAAGCCAAAGCAATTCTGTCTGTCAGACGCAATCCTCCTGGAGATCATTTATAGCACATTAAAGCAAAGCTCTGCTCAAAATTGTGTCTTATGGGTGTGTATATGCGTTCTTGTAAAGATTTAGTCATCTGCACTGCAAAAAATGTTCCTAATCATTATTTTTGTCTTATTTTCTGGCAAAAAAAAAAAAAAAAAAAAAATTAAATTAAAGCAAAATTAAGATAATATGACTTATATCTTGAATCTATCTTAAGAATTATATACTACAGTTCAAATTTTTTTTTTGGCATTTACATTGTTATAATAATACTGTTTCAAATAAATGCTGTACTTTTGAACTTTCTGTTCATTGAAGAATCATGAAAAAAATGTATCACAGTTTCCACAAAAATATTAAGCAGCACAACTGTTCTACGGAGCCCCGCACATGACATGCAGGAAAAAAAAGTAAATTGTGTGCATGATTTACTAATTCGTTCCCTTGATTTACTAAATCACGCGCACAATTTACTATTTCATTTGCTAAATCGTGTGCACGATTTACTAATTCATTTCATTGATTTATAATTGTGTGCATGATTTAGCAAATCGAAGGAACGAATTAGTAAATCGTTCGTAGTGCGTACGATTTAGCCTGCTTTTTTTTTCCTGCATGTCATGTGCGGGGCTCCGTAGTTTTCAACATTATATACAACCTAACTTAATTCAAGATACATTCTCCAAATACAAGTTTGAGAATATATTGGAGAATAATTATTAGAATTATTCATTATTATCTATACACATTTGCTAAATGCATTAATGTTTTTTTTTAATTTATGTGTTTAATTTTATAGTGTAATTCTGTGGACTGAATGTGTTTCTGTGTGCGCTGCAGTGCTTTTGATACAGAGCTGCAGTGTCTTGCTAAAGCCTGGATTTGGTCTTCTTATCCCTCCGTAACTAGAAAACCCAGCAGCCGTAAAAGAGGTCTTTGCAGTGGACCTATTTTCTAACTGCCACACTGTGGAGATCCCTCCCTGCCTCTCTGGTTTAGATTCAAAGCCTTCAGTGATCAGTCATCTTGAACTCTGACTCTGTCTAGCACTCTGTCAGATGCTGCCCTTTCGTGCTAATCTCAAACTAGTGCTGTATCATCTTTCGTGCTTGTGTTAGAGTTGGAATGCCAAAGAACAAGTATAATCAAAGAAAGCAAGATCAAGGTGCTATTTCTCCTGGCATGTCCCCTCTCCGACCTGCAGAAGATTGATATGGCTCTCAATAATTCTGATATAATCCTCCACTCCAAAAAAACACACTCCCTCTTCGAGAACGGAAGGCGATTGAGTTCTTTAGGGGCCTGCAAAACAAGCGGAAAGTGGCACGGAGTGTTTTTTCCCCTCTCAGAGCAGGATATGGCCGATATGGAGTCCCTTTTCATCAGTCTGATGTTTTTATACTCATTTAAAGTGCTAGTGATGATTAATAGTCCCCTAAACCATGAGCTTTGTCTCCTCAAGGAATGTTTTACTGCATCCAGGAGCTCAAACAATGGAGCTCCGCTACTGTTTGCAAAAGAGTTCCGATAAACTAGCTACCAAATAAAGCCATTTATGTTCCTGAGGGTCATATAACTGTCATGTAGAGAGGTGTTTCTGTAAGCTTGAAAGGGTTTAAAGCTCCTCTTAAAGTCTCCTTTTAGACCTAAGAGCTCGACAACAGAACCTTGTTGGAGTTTTAAGAGGCAGCCACACAACACGCTTAATTCAAGTTCAGGATCAGACCGTCTGTGGATTCTTTATGACCCAGAGAAAGGAACAAGTAATGAAGCCCACCTGTTAACTTGAGCATTCACCTGTTAGAGTTTTAACTGAACAAGAGAAGCGGTTGGTTTTAAAACAGAGCTGAGCTAATGAAGGAAGAAAGACTGGAATCTAAAGCACCTCAGAGGCCTCTCACTTTCTCCAAAAAGTTGTTTTTGCTCTCTCTCTTCTGCTGCCCAAAAAGTTGCAGACCACATCCCTTTCTCTCTCTCAATCATTTCATAATTTAGTCATTTTAGCTGCATTAGCTGCTCTCACTGTAATACATCAAGGCTACTGAGGAATATCCTACAACAAAAGGGTCTGTGTAAGTAAGCCTCTTCTCCTGGGTCTCTGCAGTACAAAGACCTTGTTACTGCATTACTCATGGATAGTGTGTATGAGTGGGACTCGAGAGAGCTGGAGGTAATGCTAAATTAATGCACTTGAGCTAGCTGGGTTGTCAGTGCCCATTGCACTGGCTTCAAGGGGGGAGGAATGTTATGCTGCTTTTTCAAGAGACGGGCTAAAGGTATTTTGGGATTCACCTGTCTGCCATGGGTTTTAGGGATATTTTTGACCAGGCCAAGAGGAAATGGTGTGTATTTGTGGAGGCTGTGCATGCTTCCTCTAAAATATTGATACAACACAGGGAGACATTTCAACAGCTCTTACCCTCAGCGCCCAGTACCAATCCCCTCCAGCGTCTTTAGCAATGGATCCCAGGATGTAGCCCAGACCGCTGCGGACAGAGAGCAAAACATGTCATTATACACAAGCAAACATATCATATTCTAAGCATAAACATCCACTCTCCAGCTGGTTTGTGGGTCTTAGCTAATTTAAGCAGAACTGAGCCAGGGTTAATTTAGTTTTGAATAGTTTTTATTGTAATAATTGTTTATTCAGTTTTCAAATTTGAGTTTTAGTATATTAGGGGAGCCTAAATTAATGTGCTAAATGGTGAAATTAAAATATTTATGTAGAAATGTAAATTTCTCAGCCTAATCTAGTTTTATCGCAGTCTATTGGCATTTTCATATTTAATTCACATTCAAACGATTTTAAAAGCGGAAGAAGAGGCAAAAATCTCGCGAGCTGTTATCTGTGCGCACAGCCTCACATCCCCGAAACGCGCGACGCAGAGAGAGAGAGAGAGAGAGAGAGAGTCAGACAGCGCTCGAACACCGAATTAATTCCTCTTTCGCGTTTACTTGCGCTTGAACAGACACATTCTCACAAAATTATGTCAAAATACCTGTCTCGGCAAGTATTCTCTCAGTTTTGTCATAAGTGAACAGTTGAGAAAGAAACCGGATGTGTGTCAGTTATTTGGTCGGTGCTTTCCTTCTTAAAGTGACAGCAGCCTAATATTCTTGCTGTTGTCTGTGTCATTAATGTTAGTAAAATAAAATAAAAAAAATCATTGTCATCATCTACCATATTCAAGAGAAAAAAAGAGTGAAGAGAGCAGTCAGGAGGAAAGTGATGAGGACAGCTTTTAGAATAAGTGTGTCGCGTAAAGTGTGAGTACCAAGCAACATCTCCAGGTGCTCCCTTGAGAACCAGACCAGAGAAGTTATGTGCACCTCTGATTATAAAGGTTTTAATTTTGATAATTTTTGTTTTATTTTAGTTAGCTATGAATTTATACAAATGTATTTTAGTTTAGTTTCAGTTTAATAACACTGTTCTAAGCTAGTCTAGCTGGTCTTCCATCCTACCCTAGCAGCCAGCCCAAACTTGTTTTCATTAGTGTAGATGGTCAATGTCCAAAACCCCTCTAAAACCAGCAAACCAGACCAGCCTGACCAGGTTAGGGTAGTTTAATAAGTTTTTTTATAAGCTGTTTTGCCATGTGACTGTCTCATTCACTTGGTCCCTCTCTCATTCTTTGCAGTCTTTCTCTTCTCTCCCCGGCTGTTTTTCCCACCCAAAGCTGTGTCATGCACCCTAAAACTTTCATGCGCTGGGTAGGCTGCCTGAACTCAGCATGCATACTAATGCCGCTGATAATGGCTTTACACTGAACATCACCTCTGGCTATGTAAGAGAGTCAACCACTTAGCATTACTCAGGGGCTTATGATGACAGATCAGCTCCGAGGGAAAGAGAAAGAGAGATGACTTGGGAGAGACACTAGCTTCCCACACTGTGTCGCTTGGGGTTTTGGATGGATTTGGGGACTGTGGTGAAATACTAACATCAAACGTTCAGATGACCTAATTCTCAGAATCCCTGTCTGAGGCTGTAGGATACGGCATGTGTCTCGTGAACTTTTCTTTAAATTCTTCTAAGGCAAGACTGCCTGACAAGAGTGATATAAGGAAAGGAGGAAGACAAGCACTCAAGGTGGGATTATTTCAACCCTGTCGGTATCTGAGGAATCTGTGAGTCATATCTCTTCAGACTCAGACCAAACTCTCTCAGCTCTACATCCTGTTTACAGTCTGATAAAATTCATAATTTCCCTGTTATGATCTCGTGTGGCTGAAGCACATGTGAACTATTCTCTCTGTATACTATCTGTATGCTGATTATCTGGTTTGAGACTGTTGCTGGATGTTATTTGACTGAGCTGCCTGTCATCGGCCGTTGTATGAATTGTTTTCTCCTCTTGGTCATAGTCTGTTTAAAAAAAGTTGATTGGGTGTCCCGCAGTTCTTCTTTCCATCAGTTCTCAATTTCAGGTCGAAAGTATTCCTCCATATTTTCAGCATCAGACTCATTATTATTCTCACTCTCTCTGTCTTTCTCCTTCTCATGTTTGTACACCTGTTACCAACCCTCACTGGTCTGTAAGAGGCAACAGGAAGTGAAAAGAAACGTTTTTGCTATTTTAAAGGGATAGTTCACCCAAAAAATCATTTACTCACCCTCTTTACTCACCTGTATGAATTTCTTTCTTCTGTTGAACACAAAAGAAGATATTTTAAAGAATATGGGTAACCAAACAGTTGATGGACCCCACTGACTTCCATAGTAGGAAAAAAAAAAAACTCTGGTAGTCAATGGGGGGCGAGATCTGCTTGGTTACAAACATTCTTCCAAATATCTTCTTTTGTGCTAAGCAGAACAAAGAAATTTATACAGGTTTGGAACAAAGGGGGAGTAAATGAGGGGGAGTAAATGATGACAGAATTTTCATTTTTGAGTGAACTATCCCTTTAAGCAATACTATATACCTATAGAGTGGTTTGGAACTGTAGTCTCCTGTATTTTTATTTATTTTTTTATTTTCTTGTACACAGGCCCTGGCATAACTGCAACATTTTTATCCTTCTGTTTAAATTTGGAGCGTCCTTCCCACCATCTAACCTCACACACACTTCCTGTGTTCCCAGACATTCAGGCTGTCGCTCAGCAGGTACATTGTTTACCTTTAACTGCCCCTGGCATATCCGACTGATGGACCAACCTGACCTGACCCATCAAACAACAGGACCTTATCAGCGAGTACATATGGCTCTCAACATGAGCCCACAGTGACCAATGGACCTCATTCAATGTCAAGAACCCCTTAATTAAGCTTACACATAGTTGTGTATTCATGGAATATGGCCACTTGGTACCTTATTGATGTTCTTGATTGGATGAGAGTTTTTGGATATTCATTTCAAGCATTTGTGATGTGGTGCTACCATTTTTATATGTTTGTACGTATTTGTAACACAAGTTGTCGTTGTTTCTCCGTGTTTATTAGCAACTAAAACATTTTTCCATGCCCATAAGAGGACTCAAATTTCCTGCCAAACATTTCTCTCATGGCTGAAGTCACTTCCTGGAAACAGTAACAACCTGACAGCAGATAAACAGGGCGCTAGACAGGAAGTGAGGCGGCACACTGCAGCGCTCCAGTCTTTCACCTCTTATTGTTTGTACTGTCGATCGTTTTGTTATGGCCGAACCCAGTTAGCCCGCAAATACCAAAACTCTCCTGGGTCGGCTATTTTTCCATCCCGTCCTTTCCTCTAACTGTACTCAATCTCTCATCGATACTATTACTAGCCCTCAGAACAGGTCTGATGGCGACAGCTGCTGTGTTTAGATATTTCTTTTCCTCAGTTCAATGGGGGAACAGCCACTCTGTGTCATTCAACTGCATGGTCTCTGATTAGTTCGGCCAATAACATTTTATGTTGTTGTTTGTCTCCCCATCAGATTAACAATATAATTCCAAGATGCTGTATGTGAACACAATGAAGCTAAAAATGCTATGCACGTACATGCATGCATTTATCACCTTTCCTCTGTTGTTTTCCCCCTTTTCTCTCCAGTCTTTTTCCACTTCAGTGAACAAAAGAAAATGCCATGGCCTGTGTTAAGTGACCGAAATAGGTGAGCTTAAAGTCTTTCACAGCAGCAACAGATTTAGAATATCATTGTCTATTTGGCCCGTCTGAGGCGGTGACCACAAAAAACGCACAGTTTTGCTGAGCTCAATTCTCTACAACTGACCTTTACTGAGTGGAGATGGTATCTGAGATTATCTGGCTGTCAGAAGCTGTTCCCTTCAGCCACAGATCACCTAACCTGACTTCAAATGTCTTAAATATACATTACAATTCTCATTATGGCTGGTTAAATAGCAATAATATTATCTGGTTGGATATCAGATCGTATTATATCACTTGGTACTAAAGTGCTAAAACCATCTCTAATGAACATCTGCACATGTGCAATTAAACTAAACAAAATTAAATGACATTTCTAGGACTTTATCCATTTTATTCTAGAAAATGAATAGATGTAATGGTACCTGATAATAAATTGAAAAGAAAATACAGTGGTATTACTCAAATTTGGGACTCACCTTCCTAGTGGGATGGCCAGGTAGAAGACAGAGAGCATCATGGTCCTTTTGTTGTTTGTGAAGAGGTCTCCAATGATGGTTGGAGAGATGGATGAGTAGCTTGATTCGCCAATACCCACCAAACATCTGGACAGCACTAACAACCAATAATACTGCAAAAGAAAAGGTCATATGATCAGAAAAGTTAAAGGAATTTCTTTTATATACTAATAAATTGGCAACTGGCTCATAAATATAGACTAAAAAAACTAATATGGCTCTCATTGTAATTCCTTAACATTTAAATACTATAGATTATGATTTTCAGGGTCATTGTCAGGGTCTCTTTTAGCTATTTAAGTTACCTTATCTGTTGATTGACTAAGACTGTGTTCAGGTTTGTGTGGCTCTTTAGACGTTCAACATTCATTATCAAAAAGGAGCAAGTGTCCTACATTTCTGAAAGAGTGGGAACATGTGGCCGTTGTCCTCTGACCTCTATCGGCTAGGAAGGAAGCCAGACTAAGAAACCACCCTTCCCTGAAATGGCCTAGACTCATTGTATATATAGTCGTTTATGTGAAGATGTTTAACTGTGGGTGTGTAATGGACAGCTAAACTGCTGTGGAGAATTTGGGTCACCCTGGCAGTCGGCCAACTGAGGAAGCTAGTTATAGATTTCTCTGTTGCTTGTGCTCACAGTTCATTCCTCTTTACGATTTGACCTCTTTTTCTGTGTGATTCTCACTCTCCTTTATAATATCTCAATTTGTCACCAGTGGTCTCGATCTGGCAGCAGTGGGGAGTCTAGCCACACCCAACACTGATGGAGTGAAAGAAAATGTAAGCAGCAAATATGGACACTCTCTAGAGACAGCAGGTCATCCCATTATCATATGATGCACATATACAGCACGCACACATACAGATCTGTCATAGCAGACTTCCATCTCCTGAGGGGGCTCACAAAGCCACCTGACCAGCCAGATGCTGTTGTGGCAGACTTTTGTGTACTAACAAGCTTCCTGTAAATGCTAATGAGATGAGAGTATGTGTGTGTGTGTATGTGTGTGCTTGTGCACATATAGCTATAGTTATAGATGTATCTATAGTCTTTTACTCATTAAAATATATAAAATACACATTAAAATGTATACATTCATACTAGCATTCAAAATTATGGGGTCGGTTATATGTTTAAAATAAAAACAGTTATATTGTGAAATATATTACAGTTCCAAACTGTTTTCCATTTTAATATAGTATAAAATGTAATTTGTAACTCCAGTCTTCAGTGTCACATGATCCTTCAGAAATTATTCTAATATGCTGATTTAGTGCTCAAGAAAATGTTCTTATTATCAATGTTGAAAACATTTGTGCTGCTTAATATTTTTTGTGGACACTTTTTTAGGATTCCTCAATGAATAGAAGATTCAAAGAACATCATTTATTTGAAATAGATTTTTGTGTGTGTATATATATATATATATATATATATATATATATATATATATATATATTTATAAACTTAATATAAACATTTTTTAACAAAAATTCATTGCTCTCCATTAGCAATTTATCTTTAGATTGTATTTATTCTCATAGGTAATTCACTTTGGATAAACGTGTCTTGATAATTCAAGACTGTACATATAATTCATCCCTTGCTCTCAAAACAGAGGCAGCAAACCTCATGTCCTCCGGTCATCCGATAGTCACTTTTTATTACTGGGAATCCCTCACTCCCTTTCCTGCTTTTCATCCTTTATTCTTTTCCACCTGACAGTCTTTGGTGTGACAGCAGCCCCACGACATACAGCCAAAAGAAAAACAACTTTACTTGTTGTTGAATGTTACATAATTCTCAGCAAGGGAATTTCTATAGTGTACGTGACAGGAATCAGCAATGAGAGACTGCAGCAAGCTGGGTTATCCTCTGGCAATGGCAGGATTTCTCTATCCCTCCCTCTCCCTTTCTCTCTCTCGGCTCCTTTCCTGCTTTTTTTTTATGACTCCGCTCAAAAATGTCAAAAGCTATGTGCTAGTTGTTTATTGACAGAAGTGCTGTGAGGGAAAAAGAGAATAGAGGGATGACGGAGAGGGAGAGTGGACGACTGGTTGTTTGTTTGTTACACAGCCTTTCCTCCTTTCACCCCAACACACACACACACATGAAAAATTAATGCTTGGGCTGTCATTTGCTGAACATACACATGGCACGTCTGGAAAGCGGTTATTTGAGGTGACACACACACACTTATGTCATCCAGTGTGAGAAGATTTATAGTAAGATGGAGGGAGGGACTTGAAGCTGGTGGTTTCTGAACACCCCAATGCCCTGTCAATCACACACGCCTACAGTGTAAAGAGCAGCAGAATTGTGTGTGTGTGTATGTGTATACATTAAGATAAATTTATACCTAAAATGTGATTTTCTAAAATATTAAAAGTATTACAAATGTTGTTTAAATAACTGTTGTCAAAGTACAGTACTAAAGCAAAAATAAAGTATTATTTAATACTTAAATTATTTAATATATGTGACCCTGGACCACAAAACCAGTCATAAGTCACATAAGTATATTTGTAGCAATAGCCAACAATACATTGTATGGGTCAAAATTATCGATTTTTCTTTTATGCCAAAAATCATTAGGATATTAAGTAAAGATCATGTTCCATGAAGATATTTTGTAAATTTCCTCCCGTAAATATATCAGTATTTAAGGATCATTGCTAAGGACTTAATTTGGACAACTTTAAAGGTGATTTTTTTGCACCCTCAGATTCCAGATTTTCAAATAGTTGTATCTCGGCCAAATACTGTCCTATCCTAACAAAGCTTATTTATTCTGCTTTCAGATGATCTATAAATCTCAATTTCAAAACATTGACCCTTATGACTGGTTTTGTGATCCAGGGTCACACACACATAAAAATATTATTAATTATTAAATAATTGTAAAAAATCTATTAAATCAAAATATATATATATATATATATATATAAATTGATTTAATAGATTTTTTAAAATTATTTAATATTTTAATTAATTAATAATTCAAAATATTTGAAATGAAAATATAAAATGAATAAATCTATAATAATGAGCCTAATTTGCATAGAAAGGGTGTCTGTCTCCTTTAATGACTTAATTTAGATATTCACAATATACAGGTAGTCTGGTTCAACTTGATTGTTTGCAAAAATGGTGCAGCTGTTTAGTGAATTTTATCCTGACACCTTTTTGAATCTTGAAGTTTTTGCTTTTTGTGTTGACAGACTGGATGCAAATGTAATTGCATATGTTTAGATACTACTTTGTAAGGATTTGATTTTTGCACACTCAAACTTCCCTTTTTATTTGCGCTTGTGGTTGAGTGGTTGAAACCCCAAGGTTGAACACTAAAGTTGATGCATCTGCCTCGTTGTCTTTGTTCCTGACCACAACCAATTCATGAGTTTGCTGTACTGTAGGACTATCTGTACACGTCTGACTTCCCTCATCCCTCAAAACCATATACATAAACATGAGCTTTCAAATACATTCTGCATAAATATGTGCATATCTAACTAAAAATATAACTGACAGCCCCTGATATTTTGTTTTCTTGTCATCAGACAAAAGCGACACAATGATGTTAAATATTGTCATGGGAATTTGCATGGGATTCAAACATCCTAAAATCTATCTTTCAATTGCCACTGTTTTTGGAATCATGATTTTTATGAGCAACAAAAAACTGTCTTTCAATCTTGTTGCTGCAACGCAGTGCAGTGAATTGACTGTCTCTTCCCAAAGCCCTGAGAAATCTCGTTAAATGAAGCCGAACATCGAGTTACGAGGGATTTTGGATGAGGAATAGATCAGCAAGAGGTCTTGAGGTCAGTTTAAGCCACATAGAGATGTAGTAGATATTTTCTTCCTAGTATCAGTGCTGGACCGCCTTTAATTTTCGTCAAACTAATACACGAGAACACATTTATTTCCCCCAGATTTCTTATCCCATAAGATGATTTCTTAGCGTAACAGTATTTTTCATCATTTCAGTGTATTCTTATGAAACACACCACTCTCCTTATGATCGCTATGAATAATGTAATGCAGACCTTGCGGCAACGATGCAGTAACATTAACGTGATGGTGATGATGAGCCTGTGTGTAAATACGAGATGATCTGCAGACTTCTCTTGGTGGAAGGCGTTATATAACAGCCCACCGCTGTGGGTTGGATTGACTGATAAAGGGTTATCTGCAGTCTCCACGCTCATGTATGCTTATGTGCATGTGTGTGCGGTCTTGGAGGATCATGTGACTTTGATGCAGACTGGCTCGTCCTGTCAGTATCAACTCAGCATTGCAGATTGAGGGGATTAGCGCATTTATACCCCCCATGGCATTCAGTCGTCATATTCCGATCACACACAGACATACATCTACTATATATACATGCAGTCCCCACACTGTCTGACTGGCTAACGGGAACTAAACGGCACACAAACCATCACTACGTCACTAGATATCACTAAAATCAGTTATCGTAGCCACAAGGAACATTCCTCCGTTGTCATTTCACAGTCTTCCTCTTATTAACATGGCCTTTTAATTAGCTGCCACTATCTGTCTCTGTTGCAATAACCTCCCTGGAGACTGGCCACACACACACACAATTTGACTGAAATGGTCTCTGAGAGTTTCTAGACAATAAGCTTCAATTAAATTGTCATGTTTTTTGCCTGCTGTTCTCGGATTTGCTTTACTGTTGTCTCAGTTCCTCTCAATATATGTTTATTTTGTATGACTTTTATGTTTAACAGAAGCACCAATACATAACTATATTTACAGTGAGAAATAGGCTACAGTCATAGAGTCAGTGAATGGGTTTGACGACTGTATTTACAGTACTAACAGATGTCACTCTTGAATCTTTTTAATTTTTTAAATTTGTAATTAGATCAGTTCTCAGCGAGGGGGCCAGGGCCCACAAGAGGGCCTCAAGATGACTTAAAAACAACAACAACAACAACAAACAGGTATTAAAAGAAGCTAAAACATCTAAAAACCAATATATTTCTTATTGTAATTCACCCCCACAGCAATTTTTTTCCCCCTTTTGAACAACATGAATAGATAAGGTAATCTAATTTTAAAAGTGTGATTTCTAGACTTGGAAATGTTGTGTAAATTAACATTTTTATAATGTATATACATTTTTTTTTTCTAGTTATGCTAAGCTATAATGTATGTTATTGGGTAGAAATTGTTCCTTATCCTTATCCTTAATTCTTATACAGTAAATCACGAACAAACAGAAAAGATATGGGTCTTTTGAATATTGCTTAGGACAATGGGGGAGCCTTGGAGTCAAAAATGTTGGCAACTACTGAGTTTAGTGGCTTTTGTGACTCTCTGACATGACTGGCTAACAGCTGTGATCTCTTAATGACATGACCGAATGAGTGAGTGCTGGATGAAACAGGGAGTAAGATACAGAAGACAAAAAGGATGACAAACAGTTGAGCTGTAACAAGAGGTCTTCTGAGACAGGCCTAGTGTTATGCTAAGTGAGCATGTCATTTAATCATTTCATCTTAGCAAAATGGAAAAAGAAAAAAGCAAAGGGCGAGAGAGAGAGAGAGAGCAAGAGACATCTAAATAATAAAGTACACCGAGATGTTTTTTTTCTATGTAAAATGAATCCTGCTATGTTGAATGACTCCAGTGTCATTTCAAAGCGCACTCAAATGAGCCAGAAACTGAATGAGCTTTAGAGATGCTGCTGCTGGGATGGGTTGGGTTGCTGTTCTGCATCTAAAAATACACAACTAGCACTGCAAGAACCAACTCTTTCTGAGCAAAAACAAGCTACATTTATATTTTAAAGATTCTCCTAAAATGATAATCATGATGATATGATTCCTTTAAGAGGTTCTGGGCTGACATGGGTTTGAAGGTTTATAGGCTGCTGCTTGTTCGAGAAGGAAGAGAGTATGGTACTTACATCTTTGGTAATAAAGGAGCTTAGCAGCGTCACAAAGGACCAGAAGAAAATTCCACAGCTCAGAATGATCTTTCTGTTGAAACGGTCCCCCAGGTAACCGAAAATGGGTGCGGCCACCATGAAACTGCAGATGAAGACTGGAAAGAAAAACAAAAGCAGCCATGTTTAACATTCATTGTCACATATCTCATATGTAGCGTCTGTGCCATCATGATGGAAATAGCACTGTCTTTTTAAAAATAGTTAAAAACTGGAAATTAAAATGCTGATACCATGTGTCTCCATGTCAACTCGTAAATCCACATCCTTATTCTTTAAAATGATGAGGAAGCTTTAAGCTTCACTTCCTACCCACAATCCCCTTATTAAATCAATGGTAAGACAAAACTTTCTCACAAGGGTATTCCTAACTAAAGATTGCGTTAACCAAGCAGTTGAACATACATGACTAGTTATTATAGTTTCATTTCAGTTTCTCCATTTTTTCAGTTTCTATGTTTTGTTTTGTTTTCATAATTTCTATAGTTACAGTATACATCTCAGATATGCCTTCACTGAGATTCTTAAGTGTGCACCTGATAGACCCTTTACTTTCTCATGCCATGAGAGAGAAATTATCATTATGTGGTATGCCCAGATTTTATTCTTTTGTATATATAGCCTACTACACACCTGCATACTTCCAGAATGTACTTTATTAACAGTCTTCAACTGCAGTAAATAAAGTACATTTGAAAGTAGGTAACGTAAATAATTCCTGTAAAAGTGCCCAGATACCATAATCGTTGTGTAAGATTTCTTAATCCCGCAGTTGTGACAACTCCAGTTGGGTATGCAGAAAAAGGCATCTAAAATGCTTTCATAATGAGTTTACATAGATGACACAAGGTACTAATGCTCATCTGGAAACTTCAGAGCTGCAGATTTTGAGGATTTTTGCCATCTGCATAAACTTTGGGGATGTGTTTGCAAGCTTACAGAGAAAAAGAAATGCAGTGCAGTCTAGTTGTTATAAAACCCGCACATATATACTATATATTACAGTGCCATGATATATAATAATAAATCTACACCCTCTTTTGTGCTGTGTTAAGGTTAAGAGACCTTGGTAACACCAAGTCTGAGGCTATAAAGTCTCCCCAATAACTCCCCATTTTTGCGGAAGGCTGAATTTGCTGAAGCCACCGGAAACATTGGCCTGTGTTATCCTTGGCTGCTTGTTCAAGCCAAACTCGACCCGACTTGAGTATATCCACTCTAGAAACAGGCACGGAGCCCACACTGAGCCTGCTGGGAAATCAAAGCTCTCTCCACACACTCAAATCTGTACAAATTACAGCAGCACTATAAGCTAAATGATCTGCTATTTCATCCCTGAGTTCTCTCACTTAGTGATCGTAATTAGGCTGCCTTTGAAATCTGTTCCAAAAGTGAAAAAGACTTCTGAATACTCAACGTTGTGTAAATACAAAACAAAAGTGAGTAAACTGTTTGTGTGGTTTCAGTCAGAGCTGGACCTGTTTACAAAAACATACAGTAGGCTAGTTCTGATTTGATAAAGAGGATGCTGTAAACATGAGAGGGAGGAGATGAGACTGAAAGTGACGCTCTGTTGTACAACTTGAAAAACTAAAGAAACAGGATTAAAACATCACTTTGTTGTGACAAGCAAAAAGTCTCATAATGAAACTGTTTTCATGTCATTTCTCTGTCAGTAAGTACCACACATCATCACAGTCCTCTCCCAGTTACCATACACTGTGTGTAAGAGCAGGGGGTTTCAAACTTCTCCCCCACATACACTATCATTCAAAAGTTTGGGGTCAGTAAGATGTTTTAATGTTTTTAAATCGAAGTCTCGTACGCTCACCAAGGCTGCCTGTATTTGATCAAAACACCATAAAATGAAACATTATGCTTTTTTTTTTTTCAGGATTCTTTAAAGAAAAGTTAAAAATAACAGCATTTATTTCAAATAGAAATCTTTTGTAATATTACAAATATCTTAACAGCCACTTTTGATAAATTGAATGCATCCTTGCTAAATAAAACTATTACATTTAACATAAAAATTAACATTACGCACATTACATTACAACTTGATTTCATAAGTTAACTTTGACAGCCCAAAAATTACATTTTGTGAAATCTTTTTATTGTATTCAAATATTTTTTGAACCTCCTAGCACTCAAGCAAGAAAGAAAGAAAGAAAGATAAAAAGAAAGAAACCCACATTGAAAATGAATGTCTACAATGTGCATTTAATCAGAGAGGGTGAATATGTCAGAGATGTTATACTGAATGAACAGAAATCCCATAGGCTATGATCCATCTAAGCACAGCTCAACTAAAGCAATCAACACCTCTCCATCTTTCTGAGATGCTGATCTCCTTCCTTTACCCTGAGCCATCCAAGCCATGTCCTCTGCTAATTCCTCTGTTAATGACCTCACTCCTTGTCTGTGTTCATCACATCATATAACTTTGCACATCAATTAATCCTGTGTATGTGTGTGTGGCTGTGAGACAGAGAGTGACACAGTATCTAGAGAGAGACAGAACATATGGACCAACACCAAACACACAACATGTGTGCAGTGAATGGCTCCTAAAATATTCATGCCTCATCTTTCCCTGATGATCTGTTCACTCTGAATTAGCATGCTAGACAGATAAGGATGTTCATTCTCAATAGGGTGAGTTTCACATTAAGGACAGATTCTTGACAGAGGTACAAAGACATTTAAATTTACATTTAGTCGATGATTTCATGTAGCAGATGCCAATGCAAAGCGATTTACAAATTAGAAACAAAGTAGATAAGCTAAAAGAGAAGGCACATGCTTTAGCTTAGAAAAAAGGGCAACATCACAGCGATAAAGTCTGCACTATGTCCATCCACAAATAAAGCAAACATTATCTCCAATTCTGAAATAAATGACATTCAAATATACTTAATGACATTCAAATACTTAATTCTGGTTGGTCAACCTGGCCATTTTGCAAAAAAAAAAAAAAAAAAAAAATGTAATAACCAATGAACTGTATACTGTATATTGACCATTATTCCAACCACCTGCTTTCTTTCATAGAGCTTTTATGACAGCTTTTTAAAATAATTATTATATTATAAATTTGTATTATTCATTGCTATATAATTAAATTTACTTTGCTAATTTAATTACTATTAACTTTTTTTGTGCTAAACATTTTTAATAAGAAAAAAATGATTTGGTACTCTGAAGTGGTTTGCTGTTTAGTTTGTCCTCTGCAAATTTCTCTGACCTTAAGTTATTCCCCTGAAGCTGTTCAGCATAAAGAATACTTCCACATAATGGTATTTCTGACATGGCTTAGGCAAATTGCTCTGACCTGAAGTTATTCACCGGAAGCTCTTCAGCATGAACATACTTCCACATAATGGTATTTCTGATATGGCTTAGGCAAATTTCTCTGACCTGAAGTTATTTGCCCGAAGCTCTTCAGCATGAACATACTTTCTCATAATGGTATTTCTGACATAGCTTAAGGCATGTCACACACCTCACCTGTCCTTCCAGGTGACTTCTATGGGAATTTTCTGCTTTATGTGACCTCCAATGGTGTATTTCAGAGGGAATTTATTAAGAAAACATGAGCAACCCTGTAATGTGTTTCAAGTGGCTGATTCACCGCCTGTAAATGTCATTATGGATTCCCTCTCGTTTAGAGTGCAATGTTCCTCTGTCACTCACCACTACTTGCCTTCTATTTAAAATTCATGCTGCCTTGAAACTGTCAGAAAAGCTTCCAGATAGATGAGTGTACACACTCACACTCCTCTGTCATCCTCCTTTTTTTTCCCCTAAAGGGTTGAAAAATGATATAAAGAAGGATTGCATCCCATCACCGTTCTGACAGAGAATGACAAACACTGCACCTTCACCTCTTCCTCACTTGCTTTCTTTGACCCGTCTGTCAGAGCGTGGTGACCCTCTATATTCGGTCTTTGTCATGCAGGACCCTACTAGCTCTTCAATTTTCTATTCCATTAAATATAGTTAGCCTCACAACTGTATTGCTGTTTTCCATGCTGTGCTTTAGCAACAGGAACCAAAGAAACTAATTGCACTGGCTTACTATATACTGTGTTTTCTTTGTGTTTATTCTCTCATACCCACAAATATTGAAAACCATTGTGGAGACCACGGAAAAGTCCTTTCCTGGAATATTTCTTTGGGTTTTACACAAACTTTGCATTATGTTTGCAGTGGAAGAAATTGTTTCAGTGACAGTGGTGCAATGATTCATTGTAGAGAGTCAGTGTAGCTATTTGTCTATGGCAAACAGACTTATCATATGAGACTCACACTATATAATAATAGACACATGCATAATGTTGCCTACAGAATGGCATGAAGGCTGGTGAAAAAATGCTTCTTAAATGAGGGATTATTTAGGGATCGACTAAACAGCCATTTGGATAGTTCACATTATCTGAAATTAATCTTACTGGTACCACATATGACTCATATATGTGTTTACACCTCGTATTAAGATGCATTTTGGTCGATCGGATCACAAGTGGACGAGGGAGACACATACCCGTTTACACCTGGTGTTTTAATCCGTCTTTTTTGTCCACTTTCGACCATTTCTGTCCTGATTTCTTTGAGGGGAGGGTCTATGGGCGGGTAAATGTATGGGTTTTTTTTTTTAGATCTTTCAATCTAATGGACAAAATAAGCTCGCACAGTTTACATATGAACGCACCCGGAGGAGACACGGAGAGCATCAGCTTTCGTTTCTGCTCTGATAGCAGCAAGACCACGGCGAACGCTGTGAGTGCGTGTTAGAAATCAGGAATGTGAGAGAACATTGTGCTTGGTACGTTTTTCGTCTTCAAACCAAACTTGGGACTTCAGCCGACAAAGTTTAAATCCTGTCTGGCTAGCGCACTTCCCATAATGTTTACGTGTTAGGTGAGAAGGCAGAGAGTAGGTGGAGAGTAGGCAGTCTTTAGTAGCTGTTCAAACACATTCAAGCATTTAAGCATCTAAACCACGAAAGCAATCCGGTCGAATGCGTTTTCGACTACCTCTGGAAGTGGTCAAAAGTGGACAAGCTCAAAACGTTTTAGCCCCCGTTTACACCTGTATTTAGCGTTGTCCACTTGTGATCCGATCGACCAAAACGCATCTTAATACCAGGTGTAAACAGAGCGCATGAGATCAAACCATTCATGGATATTCTATTGTACACCAGTGAATTGCTTTTCCAATTCATGAATTAATGACTCTAATGAGCTGGTTACTTTTAGTGAATGAAAAACATACAGCATTAACAGTGTAGCCCAATTCACAAACAGATGACTCAGAGGAGTCGATTCTTTTGAGTGAATTGTTCAAAAAGACAAGTTACTGGGTTGAATCAGTCTGACAAATGTTTAATTGAACTGAAAATAACAGTGTTAATGTTGCAAATGCACTGCAAGTTATTGTTTTGTGAGGTTTTTTTGGTAATAAATGAAGGACAACTTTGAAGAAACTAGAGTAATGGTTGCTGAAAACAAGCTTTGTCATCACATGAATAAATTATATTTTAAAATATATATATTTTAAAAAAAAACAGTTATTTTAAGTAAACAATAAGGTACAAGAGGCTGTGCTGTATCGTGAGTAAGTCACGGCTGAAGGGCGTTATGTATCAATGCAACTTTCATGAAGTAAACTGTCACTAAAAGCCTTCCTTCCGCCGGAAAAAATAACCCCTGACTGTGAACAGCAACAGAAGTTACATTATTACGCTATTAGATGGCGGCAAAGACTGTCTTCATGAGTGTGTCAGTCAGTAGCGAAGACTTTGAAAAGACATTACATTGAAAAGACTATTGCTGTGAACACGGAACAAAACACAACTGATAAATGCTTTGACTAGTGCTGTCAGTAAAGGGAAAACCCCTTAACTGTTAAAAGGACAAGATAATATATCGGACATTTAAACAGATTTTTTATTATGAACATAGGACTGACCTGAAGGAAAATGCTAAATCTGAATGCAGGTAATAAACTCGCTCACTCGATCTCTTTCTCACAACACTCTTCTACATAATACAGTAAGCTTCAATGAACAATATCAATTGAGAACAAACAGTTTACGCTGCTAAGAGTGGTTGCTAAGGGTGTTGTGTAGTGATACACAGAACCGTTGGGTGAAGCGGTCATAGCCGTGTTTTATCATGAATAAAACACAGCTATTGACCAGTCAGAATCAAGGACAGAAACTAACCATTTTATAAATTGTAATAATAATTCTCAAGATTACTCTTTTACTATATTTTTAATAATAAACAAAATTGCAGTCTTGGAGGCTTCTTTCAAAAACATTGAAAAATCTTACTGACCCAAAACTATGAATATACTTTTTTAGGAAACATTGCACTACAATTTTAAATAAAAGTGCTTCATGTGGTGCACTAACTTTAAGGTTGCATATCTGAAGAAACTGCCCATACTTCCTCCCTGTATCTGTATGACACTCTCAGTGCATTCTACATACTTTAAGTCTAATTGTCTGTAACATACCACAGTTCTGACCCAAACATAAATTCTCTTTAAAGGTTTTCTGACTAAAGGAACAACCACAGTTTTACCACAGTGTCTGAGTCGTCACATGGCTGAAACATCTCAGTTTTGAACTTGCGGCTGATGCTTGACAAAAGAGCTCCTTAATGAAACAGCAGAGACACCAGCTCACATTCTGCTACCTGTGAATCGCTATAAACAGAGGAAACCCAACCTGCTTCTGTTGATACAAATTACAGCCCTATGCAAATGACATACTGTAATTATCCGCTGTAAATCACATCACAGAAAAACATCAGGCGTGGCAGAGGGCCCGAGAGTAACTGTTAAATTTGAAACATTATGCTGGTGACGTACTGTAATGTTAAGCTCTTCAAAAAGTTTGCGTCAGGTTACTTAATAGGCTCATTAGGCAATTTTGCACTTCTACAACACATTTGGGCTGTGTCAAAATGAATGAAGCATCCAAAGCTCCTACACGGCCTTACAGCCAATGGCGATTTGAGCCAGTGTGGGCAAGTGTGATTTAACAGGCAAAAGTGGGTCATGTGTGGTGGGCTAGCTGTGGATGACTAAACTAATGACATCACGCCGCATTTAATTGCTTGGATATCTTTCATTTGCAGTGTTCAAATAACGCCTCAACTTCGTGACTCAGCCTTCAAACGTGGTTGAAGTAGGAGTGAGTGATGTAATAAGAGTAGGAGTAGCCTCAGAAAATAATAAGACCAAGAATCATAATATACAGTACACCTCTGAAATCAATATCAATCAATGGTCATTTTCATGGCTTTTTAATTTAACAGATCAGATGAAATCTCATTCATTAATTGTGTGTTTGAATGGCTGTGTAGGCTGAATCTAAGGATACTTCTAATGCTTCCTTTGATCAAAGACCAAAGCTTTACTTGAGACATGTTACTATGACAACAGAACGATACCTGTACTGCACTATGCAGTTTGTGACTCAGTCTACAAGAATTACCATCCCTTTAACTAGCATTGTTTCGCTGTCAAGGAGAAACACGCTCGGCCTTGAAGCCTTCACCTGTGTGACAATAATGACTTCTGTTCTCCTCTAATCATTTCTTTTGGACGGCAGTCGGACAGTGTGTGAGTGGGTGTTTGGGCACAGAAAAATCGTGACTAGCTAGTCTAAGCAGAAACGTCCAACAGGACAGGCACACAAACGCATCACCTCAGGGTGGAAGTCAACACAACTTCCACTCAATGGCTGAATGCGCAGAAAGAGTTTTTACTTTCTGAAGGCAAAACTGTCAGGGCTACAAGTTCATTTAGAAAGGGTTATAAAACCTTTCGCATGCAAATTGCTGGCATTGAGATGGAAAGCATTATACAACAGGTTAATAAGGGGAAAGCTAAGCTCAGTGAAGACATCATTATTAGCCGGAAAGTGTCAGGGACACCCCTGAATTAAAAAGCTGTCTTCAGTGACAAAAAATTGCCTTTGCATCATAAATGCAACATCACCTGAAGAGTGAATGATGTGAAACTGTATCTGTAGAGAAAAGACTATGGATCTTGATTTTTTTTGCTGCAAAATGGAACTAACTTGTAAAAGTTAGGTTGTAGAAGAGCTTAACAGATTGTGACATGGACATGGAGTCATTTTATCTCTGTGTTATCTAATCTGTAAGATAAAATGTTTTCTCTTTCTTGCTGGATATATATATATATATATATATATATATAAAAAACACATTATTCTAATCTATATTTTTTGCTTCTCAAGTAAATGTATCTTGTATTATGTTTAAATGTGAATCCACTAAAAATCTCATACTTAGAAGGTTTTAGATACATCCATCAGTGTCATGATGACAATATTTAGGAAGTGAGAGAGAAAAAGTAAAATGTATGTCAAATTCACGTGTTCAAGTCAAGTCCATGATCTGACCCTGACGGAGGACACACACTTTCTGTTCTCCTTCTGTTCTTCTGCTAGGAACCTTTCCTCTGAGCCAGTGGAGTGTGTTCATCGTACTAAATCATCATGCTTCTCTTAGCGGCTCACTCTAGCTTTGCAAATGTTTTCATAACTTCTTAATCTAATAATCTTATAGCCAAACGTTTAGGGTAATCTAATAGACAGACCTTGCCCTTCAATTGTGATGTACTGCAGTGTTATGGGTCTTTATATTGATGTTTTAGCTGAGATGTTTATAATCTCCAGAACATCCAGGGTTTATGTATATACTATATATATATATATATATATATATATATATATACAATAAAGCATTTGAAGATGTCACACCATCTTTACCTCCCATTCAGTTTTCAGACTAAATTAATGGCATATTTGTGATGACAAGTGCTGTATGTTGTGCTGATTACCTGCTAAAAAACATTAATGGCATGCTTTTTCTTTCTCTTTCTTGATTCGACTGAAATGCTGATGTGTTAACCAATGAAACTAGAGTTTTGTTTTTGTTTCAGCTGAACACACCTGAATATAATTACCATTGAAAAATGACGGAGTCAGGTGATTGAAGGTATGCAGATACTGCATTTCTAAAGAAAAAGGGCCGGCCACTCAGTAGGCTATCTCACACTTATTCAGGAAGATGCAGTTTGGTAGAATATTTATTGTTCTTCATCTTTGAAAGACTATTAAAAGTTCATTAACCCTGTCATGAAATGATCAATACATGCAAATACCTAGAGATAAAATACCATGCATAAGTTTGGGTTTGGAACGTTTTTTAAAATGTATTTAATAGAAGTCTCTTATGGTCACCAAGGCTGCATTTATTTGATCAGAAATACAGTAAAACTGTAAAACAGTAATATTGTGAAATATTATTACAATTTAAAATAACTGTTTTGTATTTTAATATATTCTAAAATGTAATTTATTCCTGTGGTGGCAAAGCTAAATGTTCAGCAGCTATTACTCCAGTCTTCATTTTTAATTATTATCAATGCTGAAAACAGTTGTGCTGCTTAATATTTTTTTGGAAACAGTTTTTGGGAACTTTTTTTTCAGGATTCTTTGATGGATAAAAAATTTAAAAGAACGGCATTTATTTGAAACAGAAAACTTTTGTAACTTTATAAATGTATTTACTTTGATCAATCTACGGTGTCCTTGCTGAATAAAAGTATTAATATAAAAAATTTATAATTATATTTTTAATTATTATTAATTAAAAAAAATCATACCTGATCCCAATCTTTTGAATGGTAGTGTATATAAATATAGTATGAAGCATACTGTTTCATAGAAAACATTAGTACTATACTATTTATTGTAAAGCGGTGGTTTTCCACAGTTTTTTCTTTTTAAATTGAGGCGACCCATACATACAACCATTCAAACGCAATCAAGTCAAGGTATAAGAATTATATTTATATATATATATATATATATATATACACACACACACACACACACACATATATACATATACAGTGGCGTGAAAGGCAAAAGAGGACCAGGTATGGAACTTTACATTGTGGTTTTGTTTATGTTTATGCGACAGTTTGTTGTGAGTTTTGTTGTTTATGTTTAATGTGTTCTTAAAGTTACGCTTGCAGGTTCCCGCCTCCTTCTTCCCTGAGTCTTGAACTTTGTTACATACACACATATATATATATATATATATATATACACATTACATTATCCTTAAATCATCCTGGTGACCCAGGGTTTGAAAACCTGTGCTGTAAAGTATTTGCTGTACTAACACGTCTGAAACCACAGAATAAACAGATACAGTGAATTATGAATGTCAGATCTATTCATTTCTCAGCATGCTGAGACAAATGACAGTCTATGGGCTTCGCAGGTGCAGAGCGACAGATGCTGAGGAAGCGACATTAAACAGGAAACTCTCTGACGTCTGTGTATACAGTATTTGTGAATGTGGATAATTGAATACCTGCATGTGTCTGTTCTTATTGTGCATTTACAATCTATAGAGGCCTCAACAGAATAACAGAGGATGTTGAGTTGTTTAAGAGTAAAAAGACAGCGCAATGAATCAAGCCAAAACAAACAGATGAAAGTATAGTAGAAGCTGGGAACAAAGAGATTCAAAGCTCAGCTTTTTATGAAGGATATAAACAGAGGTCACCTCATGTACACTGTGTGTTAATACAGCAAGATTAATGGTCCTAAAACTTACTGTTTTATTAAAACACTGAAATGCAATACATTAAATCAGAGAGAAAAGGATGGGTAGTTTATGTTAGGTGCTGCTCTAGAAGTACTGAACTAACTAATGACTAACATAAATAAGTAACTAACTCTAAAAATCCATCTTTAAAAAGGAAACTAGACTATGACCTATCAGATGCTCTGATGCCATTACTAGCAGCTGATACTCCTAATCCTGCAATGGAACACTAACTTACATAACTGTTTAGCCGCTGGAAACATGCATGCAAAAATACACCATCCACTATCACTTATCATACACTTCTGTCAGTTTTGAGCTAGCAGCAAGGAAAACGGATGTGTCACAGCTGTGATGATAGAAAGCTTTCAAGTGACTATTACTGTGTTCTGTTCAAAAAGCTGATGACAAATAGCTCAGGGGCAGCCTGTCCATGAATTAGCCGCCCACAATCCATCCCTCCACTTCTTCATACACAGAGAAAGAAGGTTTCATAAAGATTTTTTTCGCCCCCCATTAGAGATATGCTATTAAATCTCTATTAAGCCTGAAGCAGGTTTAATAGAGATATCCTTAAAAGATGGCCAAATAGATTTGTGTCAAACAGCTGAGGCAGTTATATCACGATAAGGCCAAAGTTGTGACAGTCACAAGGCCCACAACATTCAGATTTTTTCCTTTTACTTTGTGGCATTCACAAAACTACACTTTTTAAACATGTACATGTACATCATATTTTATAAGACGGAGGTTTGTAAAAAGAAAAAATAGGAATAATGTATTGAGCACTGGATGAAAAATAACAAAAAGCACTTTCATGTGGTTTACAGCATGCAATATCAGTTTGAATTGGACTATACTGTTGTTTTTCTTTATGCCCAAGCTAACTGCACTTTTTATGTTAATGTGGTTAGAAACAAAAATGTGTGTGTGTGTGTTGGTTTGTGGGAGGGAGAGCGGGAACAGTTTGTGGATTAGTTCTGGTAAATGAGGCTGACCTGTCCCAGGTCATTTTTAGACACAAAAAAGGTAAATTAGTAATTAGCAAAAATGCTACAAAAAAAAAAAAAAAAAGCCCACGAGGGATCTAAAAATGGATACACTACACCAATTAGAGATGTGATTGACTGTGCTCGTGCTTTGTATATGTCCTATACAGTAGGATACAAATGACGAAGATGATTTTAATGCAGCAGAGCGCTTATGATTTTCCTGTCTCCACAATAACAAAGAGAATGCAGACAAAACGTATTGGTAAAGCAAATCCTAGCTACTCAATCTCAGAGGCCAAATGCCCAATGTATGATGTATCATACATTTTAAACAACACAATGACTAAGCTTAAAGTCACCCATAAACACATATTCTCACACATACACCTGCTGCATACCAATGCTGAAGCGAACACATCAAAAGTATGAAAAATATTCCCGTTTTCTGCCTGGATTCTCCTCTTTACTGTAAATCTGTCAGGGAGGTATTAGGCGCTCTGTTCTCGGTGTAGAATTGCAACAACAATTCCCCTTTAAAATTATGTAATATTTTAAAGTAAAACCTGATGCTTCCTCTTCAAACCTCTACAGAGGATTTCAAGGAAATGTCTCAAAATTAGTGAAGTTTCCAGGATGTTTCTGCGAAAAATGTTTTGCACATTGAAATGTCTACAGATATATCTGATGGAAATGCTAAATATAGATAAAATTTCACAATTTCCGCGTTTAAGTTTAGTGCATAAATTCTATAATTCAAGGCCTGGTTTCACAGACAAGGCATAGATTAAGCCAGGATTAGGCCTTAGGACATTTAAGTAACTTTTATAAATGTGCCTTAGAAAAAAACATTACTGGTGTGCATCCTGAGACAAAACAACGGCACTGACGTATTTTGTCAGTGCAAGTCTGGGACTAGGCTTAAGCCTTGTTTGTGAAACCGGGAGCAAATGTCTTGAAAACTACCATTTTTATAGTGCTTCTGTCAGATTTTTGCAGTGGCATTTGGCATCCAGACAGAAGCCGCTGTCATACCTATGAAGGATGTATCTGCGTATCTACCCAGAGACTCCACCCTTTGGATTTTTCTCACCTAACCTTCACGCTCATGCATACCTCCGTCAGAATTCCCCCTCAATGAAGGGCTTAGCTTATGCTTTCACCACAACACAAACACACAGGCCTGTCTACCCGCTGAACATCACCAGCATTCCTCTCGTTTACTTCATTGCAGACCATTTCAAAGAAACTATTTCAGGCTTCAGTAGTTTTGGCTTACCGGTGTGGGTGTGTTTGATTTATGTGTGTGAGCGCACACATGTTTCTTTGCTTATTATATGCGAGTTGTTGGGTAAAGCTTCCTTGAAAAAGGCCACACTGTTTGTATCTTACCAGAATTTAGCAATGACTTTTTTTTTGAAACACCACTATTAGCTCTGCCAAGGTTCTGGGGTGAACCCTTACGACTGTATGACCCACATGTGGAAGTGGTGGTAAATGGTGTTAGGTTGTTATGCTTTTCACCACTCACTATTAGCTCTCAGCTGCACTCGTGCCTTTCAACAGATCTGAGAGGGAGGAGAGGAGCGCCGCTGATAAAAGGAAGATCAACTCAACACTTTACAGCTGAATAGTGTTAGCAGAGAGAGTGTGTGGGGCATTTACATGGTGTGTAGGCACATATTATGCACAGAAACACACTTTTCTTTGAAGAAACACAGTTGCACTTTTTACAACCTTCTACACACAGAATAACAGCACCACAGCCTAGTTTAAAATGTTCACTGGAGGTTTTCAATTGAATCCAGATGAAGATTTATATTCAAAATTCTCATCGGTTTAGTGCACAGGAACTGATTTTAGAGAAGCTATTAGCTTCCCAAGCTACCAGATAATCGTAATTTTAAGTACTGTAGTTAATTTTGAACAGATTTATTTTCTATTTCTGTTCAACCAGAATCTTTTGATTCCTTTCATTAAAATGACTCAGACTTTTCAGTAATGATAATTAAATGCAACAAATAAAACTAGAAACACTCTACATAATGAAAACATAGTGGCGAATGGCAATATTTAAAGGCCCACTGAAGTGCCTTGAAACGCGCAGCATTATTCAATGTGTTGATGTAATTCCCACTGAAACAGGAAGACAAGATGGGACATATCGAACAGCTCCTTTTTTAAAATAGCCAATAGCGTTTTGTTTATATCACAGCTCGGCCAGAGCTGTTGAGCTCGGAAAATTTCCTTCTAATCGCTAACCGTTTCTCCTCCTAATCTCCTCCATATTGCTTTAAAATATAGCATTCAGTGCAGAATTCAAATAGGTCCGATATGTTTAATAGTCTGCGCCGTTATTCCTCCTTCACTTCACTCAGCGCTAACGCTTCATGCAAAACATAATGTGACACACACACAAAAAAATTCATGTAGCATCACACTACACTGCTACGCTTTGGAAAAATAGCTTGTTAACGGAAAAGCTACATTATTGTGAAAAGAGTTGAGCCATTGTTACCCTTTTGGAAAATGTACTGTAGTTAAATTGGTTGCATCACTATTTTTAGTCAATTACTTCCCAATAGTGCACAGGAAATATGTCCTGACACTGAAATTCCTTCAATGTGGACATTAAAGGCATACAAAGTAAACTGTACATAGGAAATGGAGCTTTAACAGTATTTTTATAATGTCCTTGGTTAGAAAGCAGAATTGAGAAGAGAAAAGATAATATCCTGTAATTTCCTTGCTTACGGCTGGTTAGACTCCGTGTTATAGCTGGGAGCTGGTGTGTGAGAAGCGTGGGATATGGGCTTTTTTAGTGGGTGTGAAGTTTTCCTCTCCAGCCCAGAGTTGTACATCTAATGATAGACCAGCATTCAAATGACAGAGTGTGTAAATGTGTGCGTGTCTATGCCGGGGTCCTTGCCAAATCTGTTTAAACAAATATGACAAATTTACTCACATAATGGTAAGTCCAAATGCACACAAACCCTCACGTAGACACATAATATATCAAAGGATCACACCCATTCTCTCTCTCTGAATGTTCTGTAATAAATGATTTGACCTTGAGAGATGGAGCTGTATTGTGTGTGGATGGGTGGTTCTGTCCACAGGGGACAGAGAACAGACCCTCGCCTTGTATTGATTTGTTCATGTCTTCGTCGTACGGCAAAATACACAAAGTTTGTGCAACGCTTAATCTAATTCTGATGTCTGAGGGATTTTGGGTCATTGTCAAAAATGCTTTGTTGTGTTGACCACTGAGAGAGCTGCAGGAGAGCTTTTTACATGCTCTCTCCATTCCTGTCTTCCATGTTTAGAGGGAAACTGTCCAAGCAGACTCTTTAAATGTAAGAGAGGATTCCTTTGTGAATCTAATATGAATGAGGCTGCCGTTTTTGATTGGCATGAAGCTCTGTGAGAGTGAGCTGAGAGGATCAGGGTGGGGTTTAAGGGGGATCAATGAAGCCCCGTCCCCTTTGAGACATGGCCTAAAAATTCCCAGTTTTTGTCTTATTCACACACAAGAGCACACAGTCTCACAAAAGCAAGAAATGTGCCAGTCATATTTCATCCACAAGGTAAAATAAAAAATGAAATTACATAATTGGGCTGAAATATGACCCTGACATTTATTTGATTCAGGCTGATCTAAAGCAGATTCAAGCTGTAAGACCTACATATCTATTCATAGCATGTGCAGAGATGTGGATTTGGTGTATTGATTGCTCATTACCCAGTGTCAGAGCCAAGCTAATGGAAAGAGAAATTGGTTTTTATTTTTTCCCTCCATTTTCACATTGACACGGCTGTAGATCATTACATCTCTGTGCCATTGACAGTGGGAGTGATGAGCAGGGGCTGTGCTTTCCCTCTTTCATTTCCATTCCTCTCACTTAGTCTCCATCCCTCTCCTTCAAGCACATCTCCTGCTGTCTCTTTCCTGCTGTGGAATCCATTTATTCATTTTTTAAATATTAGATGTCTGTCAAATTGACAGTGCAGCAAAAACAGCTATGTGTCTGGTGAGAAACCTAATGATACAGAGAGACGAAGAAAGGAGGGATATCATAGTACAGCTGTGGTCTGAGTGTGAACAGCTGATAATACACAGATACAGTAGCTCCACGCTGTCTAGGCCAAAGAAATCAGAAACTGTAAGATCCACCATTAAAACGAAAGCTGAGAAGGGGACAATTGTGGCTGTACAAACATACAGTGGAAGTGCTGTACTACAGGAGGCCGGTGTGTCTGTGGTTGACATCTCACTTTTTAAATAATGTCTTTTAATGGCTCATGGCTATGTAAGCCAATATCCTGACAGTCACAGTCCACACAAAAATTTCTTCTCAATATAGCGCATTCTTTGTCTTGGTGGATGTAGTTGTGCACCTGGGCCGCACTCATTCACTTACAGACTGACTGGCCACAGACTGCAGCTATATACAACACATGCCCCAGACGGAGCGGCTAGACGGAGACGTGGATGCAGCGGAGTCATGTCAGGATTCAAAAGCAGTGTTCGCTCCTGCAGTGACAGATGGGATAGGAGGCAACGGCAGACGCACACCTAACATGCAGACAAGAGCTGCCATCTTTGACCACAGGGCACTGACCTCTTGACCTTTAGAGCAATACAGTCTAATTAGAGTCTCTACGGTACAGTCAGAGGTATGAAACATATCGTATCATATTTTCCTCCTCACAAAAATGATTATTAGTTACTAATGCACATATTCAAATCCCATAACCTTCAATATTAAAGTTTGGACATGATACCTCAAATCATGCATATGGTTCAGATGTTTGCTATTACTTTTCTAAGAGACTGGACTTTGCAAATAATAAAATGAGTGAAACAACTTGGATATATATATCACTGATACTTTGGGTGGGCTCTTTTGACCTGGGCCTGTAGCCAACAACCACTCTGAACTAGGGCTGCATTATTAAATAAAATATAGGAGATTTGTTATGAGAAGCACTTATAAACCTGCTGTTGTCAACAAAAGAGAAGCTTCAAGGGCTCCCTGCGGTTTTCCACCAACATTAAAGCTTGATGGTTTAACATTATAAAATTAAGCAATTATGACAGCCATGAATATTGGTATTGTAGTTTTACAGCTGTATTGTAAAAAGATTATTATAATTTTTTGTTGTTTTTAGTACTGTTTTTTTATTTACTTCTACTAATAAAAATTGTAATTATTATTATTATATGATATATATATTGATATATATAATCACAAAATATTTGGCCAAATCGTGCAATTAACCCTACAAACAAGCACAGCAAACCTGAAACTTTTGTTATCGCATTTTAAATCGCAATCGTAATTTCTACAAACAGACAATTTTCCCCCAAAATGAGCAGCCCTACTCTGAACCCCTTTAGTAACTGCATAGCAATGCCCTGGCAACCAGCCAGAGGTGTGTTTCCCATACAGCGATGTAAATCACTGTTTAGTACGATGCATCATTGTAGAAAATAACTAGCTATTCACGACTGTTTCCCGAAACTGGTCAGAGCTCTGTCGTTTGAACCATGTTAGTTCAACAAAATAGGACTGTTGTTAATGACGTCACGTGCAGGTGGAGTAATAACTTCTGCTAATTATTCGATTTGAGATCCCAATTAACATATTTAATATTATTATAGTTCATTTACAAAAATGACAGAAAGCCTGTTTTTTTTAACACATTGACATGCAGTATTTGACATACACTTTACTCCCATATACATGCGGTTCATTCAGTCAACAGCTTTTTCCACGTAACATAATTTTTCTGAGATGCTGCTTGTGGCAAGCAGGGTGGGGCAGAGAGCCGTGGGAACGGAGTGAGACCTGTGGCGAGAAGCTCCGAAAGGATAAAAGGAGGAGTGAAGACAGTGAAGGACGAGAGAGGACCAGGCCTGGACTTTATGTTGTGTTTTGTCATGTTTATATGCAGCAGTCGTCCGTGTGGGGCGGCCGCTTTACTTTCATTTTGTTGTTTGTTTATTTTAGTCATTAAAATTATGTTGAACGTTCATCAATTCCCGCCTCCTCTTTCCCCAAGCCTTTAACAATGTTACACTGCTGTAACGAACTGAGGACTACTTCACTGTTTTTGTTCCCTGACGTTTTGCTTAATTTGATGTTTGATTCATCCCAAGTTCCCTCATACGTCATACTCTGGGGTTCCCTTACACATTTATGCACACGTGCACTCCTCAAAAATAGCGCTGATTGTCGACATGCTAAAATATATAGATTAAAATGTATATTTAAATGGGATGAAAGATATAGAATGTACTGAATGTTAGCTTGCTTATTGTGCCCAAGAGCATGATCTATTTAAGTCCACATGTCATTTTAACATGTCATTTTAACCACAGCTCGAGAACTGTTTGTGAGGCTGTTTGGGAATGTTCGTTGAAACTATGGTTTCGGGAAACACCAAATCGTTCAACTATGTTGGTAACAACGGAACGGAATAGTTGGAGTTGGCTAACGATGCTTTTGGGAAATGCACCCCTGATCATTTGATCATTGTGGTGGCATGTTGGGCTGACATTTAAAAAAAAAAAAAAATTTGTTTATTATTATTGCCCTCAAAACAAGTGCAAACCTTTTAAACATTAAAAATCAGTCCAGGTTTTAGATTGTGTAAGACTGAAGACCACCCACCGCTGCATCACTAACCACAGACCACAGGAAATTTTAACATTCACCTGCCTAAAGCTCATCTCCAGCCATCCATCTTCAGCAAATATTTCTCTTTTGGATGCAGAGAGGCCTTCCAGATTCCCCACACCCACCCTTAAAATGCCGATGTCACCTACCAAACAAAAGAGCAGGAGGAGGCCCTCGGGACAGTAATAACATCCAAGTTTACCCTCTCTTCTTTCCTCATGCTATCTTCATTATTTTCATTTTCTATCTTGCAGACACCCTGGACCGCCTGCAGGTATTGTGGCTAGCAAACAGTCGATTCTTTTATTGTGTCAACAATAATTGCTCTTTCCCACTAATCTGAAATTAATATCTCTTAGTCTGATAAAGGTTTTGGTTAAAACTCCACCAGGGCAAAAGAAATGAAGCATGAGAGAGCATTGTGAATGGGACCAGATCTAGAAGGCTTGTCTTTGTTGATATGGAGGTGATTGACAGGTATGAGAGCCACAGGCAAAATCTCAGTGTAAAGCCCGGTAAAGTCAATATTGCCCTGATAAGGTTACATGAGAGGGGTCTGTGTGTCAATATCAAGTATAGACACACATTTGTCTGGAAATATGACACTGGGCATCACTTGAAGGACACAAACCAGACATGTATCATATAACCAATATTTTACATATGTGAAATATTTTTGCAGGGATCTTTCAGGCACTGAATCTTTTGTTAATATGAGTGGATCTGGTACTCACCGCATTAGATCAATGATGCATGAGGCCTGAATCACCCTGTGTTGAGCTAAGGCTTGTGGTATATGACCTCATGTGGTACTGGATACTCCAGTCTTTCCACAGGCCATCATTCACAGATTTACTGTATAGTTACTTCCTTTTGTTATGACAATGGCACAACGTCATGAAAGATCGACTCTCAAAGAATTGGCTTTTGAGTTTAATTATATTATGAAAAGCTTCCTCCTCCCAAACTGTCACTGTATTTCACCTCCTGTTTTATGGTAGACTGCCTTAGTCAGCTATTCCTCAAGACATTCCTTAAGACATTAATCTCTTTATGCCATGTGCACTTTAAGACATCCTGCCACAGTCTGTAGATTTTGGAAAGGCTAGATCTGTCAAACTAACAGATGTGTGTTTCTGTGTCTAAGAGAGGTGTACACTGCAAAAAACAACAACAACAATCTTGTTTCACAGTAAATATATCTAAAAAAGCTTGTTCATTAAGGTAAGTTAAACACACACTGTGCCACTCAAACAAATCAGAGTACATCACAATAGGACACACTCTAGTTGATCTTACGCATCCCTTCAACCAACTTTTCACACTGAGGTTCTCAGCCAGTGACCAGAGCATCTGAAATTTCGTTGCGTTGTGTGAAGAATGAGGTCAGACTGAGATCAGAGGCCAAACTAAACCTACCACAGACACTTTCTCTATAATACAAACACAGACCACATACACTGCTTAACAAAGGGACTTTACCCTGCTCTTATTTTTCTAGGTGGCATAGGATATGGTTCAGGATGTGGTTTGCTTTGATATTTTGTTATATAATACACAGACAATCATATATTTTTATGTGCGTAACAAAAAACCTGCTAAAACAGAATAAGAAAACTCTCCCAGTAATGTCTAGATGGCAAACTTTGTGCTGTGAAAAAACACATTTGCAGAAAAAAAAATTTCATCACTCCATTCCATGCTCCAGTCCAGATTTTGTTTGCGTTATTACACCTAAATTTAGCAAATGTGCTAAAAATCCTTTTAAAAAACTGTACATTTATTTGTTTGTTTGTTTGTTTATTTGTTTGTTTGTTTGTTTGTTTGTTTGTTTGTTTTGGGGGGTGGGGGGGGGCGTATCTTGCCAGATTTTTGGTCTCCCCACCTCAAAAGTACCAATTTAACCCCTAGTTAGAGAAAATCTTGTCACAGAATGAGAGGTGCCATCCCTCTTGTAGCATATAGACCTATAATTGCCTGCCATGCTGTCAAAGAATGAAAAGAAGCACCGATTCCCAGTTGAGAATCAACCTATAGAAACTTTCCAACCAGTCATTCACTTTATGGTTAGCCTGAGCCAAGCAGAGTTGTAATGTTTATTTGCTACCAATTACAGACTAATCAAAAACACATTTTCTTCAGTGAGTGACAGTACAGTCTAAATTGGTCAGCTATAAGCAAAAACAGAATTCTTTCTTACTGCCTTACAGAATGAAAGTTTTCCGTTGTACGTCTCACTCATCTCTACAGTCAGTTATATGAGTTGAATAGAGCTGGATGTCTCATTTAAAAAGTCCCAAAGCACCCCCCCTCCCCCCCTTTTTCTATATTACTTTGACATAATAAATTTAAACTAAAACTCTCAAAGCTAAAATCAAACTTAGATATCAAAACATGCTTAAAAGAAGAAGTATTTCACAATAAGTTTTTACTGTATTATTTAAAAAAAAAAAAAGCAGCCTTAGTGAGCATTATTTCAAAAACATGAAAAAATCGGTAACACTTTACAATAAGGTTCATTAGTTAAACATTAGTTAATGTATTAAATAACATGAACTAACCATGAGCAATACATTTGTCACTGTATTTACTAATCTTCGTTAACGTTAGTTAATGAAAATAAAGTTGTTCATTGTTTGTTCATGTTAGTTCACAGTATATTAACTAATGTTAACAAGATTTTAATAATGTATTAGTAAATGTTGAAATTAACATTAACAAAGATTAATAAAAGCTGTAGAAGTGCAGTTCATTATCAGTTCATGTTAACTAATGTAGTTAACTAATGTTAACTAATGAACCTTATTGTAAAGTGTTACCAAAAAATCTTACTAACTACAAACTTTTGAACGATAGTGTATATACATAATAATATAAATAAATTTATATTATAAACAGTAATTGTTCTTCTCAAGTAAATTTATCTCGTTTTAAGAGGTGTAGATTTTTAGATTTAGGCTATTTCATCCAGAATCAAAACATCCCACTCTTAAATACTGAAAGATTTATGTGCTGTGGTCTCTATGGGCCAGTTATTCTAATATTTTCAAACTAAATGAATGGGGGCAATAGATAAACATTGAGCTGGATCTGAATCCCAGACATCCCCGACTATGCTACTGCTCAATGAGCCTCTGTATATATGTGTGTGTGCGTGAGCATGTGTGCTTGTTGCATATTCTTTCCTCTGCATATGACGTGTCTGACAGTCAGGTATGTGTGTGAACATGAACACGAGTACAGTTTGTGTCCAATAGGACCTCCACACAGTGACTCTCCTTCACAAAAGCCATTTGACGTGGACCCAACCCAGTTCAGGAAGCCCAACTTAACAGCCTCCAAAAACCCCCACCTGACCAAGCGCAAACCTGCCGTTTGAACACTGAAACCTCTCATTCACCTCCCTCCGTATACATCCACTGATTCCTCACCCACCACAAATAACCTTTAATGATGTCATAATGTGTTACACATCACTGTCTTCTGCATATAATGAGTGGACGATTATTAGTCATTTTTTAATTTTAGCCGTTATAAACGTTAGCAAAAACCGCATGCATCGCTGAGCTAACAACAGCTCTGTGTGTTTTCCAGAATAAACTAGTCTTTTCCTCCTATTAAAAGGAACCAGAGAGTAGACTTGCACTGTTGGGCATCCACTGCAGTACTATTACAGTTTCCTGTAAC
This sequence comes from Mylopharyngodon piceus, assembly GCA_039654765.1. NCBI lineage: Eukaryota > Metazoa > Chordata > Actinopteri > Cypriniformes > Xenocyprididae > Mylopharyngodon > Mylopharyngodon piceus. The sequence goes on from CM077443.1 coordinate 15,787,670, forward strand.
AACCAGGCTAAAAAAAAAAATAAAAAAAAAACATTTACAGCTTCCCCTGAACAGTTTTACTGAACCATACTGTGGTCTTTTTCCTTAATAGAAATATCGGAAAATCTATGTAATGTTTTTGCACTGTTGAATAACGGGTGGGTCTCCACCTAATCCAAATAACTGTGGCAGTCCTCTGCTTTGTTAAACCCAAACAAATACTTCAAGCGCAGTCAATTACACTGGCTTTGGTGAGGAGGGAGGTGGAGCTGGACCACCTCATCCATAGTTTTTTTTTCACACCTTTGTTATCCCTGTCACTCCTGCTGCAATGAGCTTAATGGATTTTAGTCTTCTCTTCCACCTCGTGTCAGTGATATAAGTCAGTGAGTCTGCGTATGCACGCTGCATGATTGCAAAACCACGTAATTATGGGATTATGAGAGACTTACCTGTTTGCAACAAGCCTGCTCCGCTGTCACCAACGTCGAAGTGTTTCTGTATGTCAAGGAGGACGCCTGAGAAACAGAGACAGAGAGAGATTAGAATTCGTGCTCTGATGTAAATTTTGGCCTTTAAGCGCAACAATTTAAGTTAGGTAGAGCATTTGAGTCTTTTTTCGGAGAAATAATTACTGAATGAATTTTCGGGCATATTTTGTGCTAAGCAATTTAAAGAATTACAAATATTGACAGGTGTTTCTTATTACATTTCCTTGTGATCCTCACGCACTTCCGATGAACACGCACTTCTACTCTGGGTTGTTTTTCATCAAAATTAAGGATGCACTGATATTACAATTCTGGCCATAACAATAAGCTGCTAATTCTAATTTAAGCTGCTAATTTAATAAATGAGTTTCAATAAATGAAACTTCTATGCTATTTTAAATAAATGAAAAATAAAACACACACACACACACACACACACACAAAAAATAAATGCTGCAGGTGCATTTAGGAATCTAAACATTAATGTACAGTATGCAAAAATGGATATTAATTTTTACATTTGATAAAGATTATATTAAAAAGTATCAAATATAAATCAAATAAATAATTCAATTAATCTACACTCTAAAAAATGCTCGGTTAAAAACAACCCAGGTTGGGTTGAAAATGGACAAACCCAGAGATTTGGTTGTTTTGACCCAGCAGTTGGGTTAAATGTTTGCCCAACCTGCTGGGTAGTTTTATTTAACTCAACTATTGTTAAAAAAATTACTGTATTGCTTGCTTAAAATAACCCAAAATATGTTGGAAATCAGCATTCATTACTATGTTTAATAAATGAACATTTAGTAGGTTAATAAGTTTAATGAATAATAATTAAACATTTATTAACCTGCTTAGTTTGATTTTTATTGTTTTGATTATTATTGTTGCCTCTATAATTAATTATGTGTCTGATTTTTAATTTCCAACCTATTTTGGGTTCATTTTAAGCCTGCCATATAGTAATTTTGGTAACACTTTAGAATACTGATCCTTCATTAATGAATTACTACACAGGAACAAATGAGTAATGCATTATTAACACTCTAGTAACTACTATTAACTAACAAGAAACTCTGATTAATGAATTAGTAAGTAAAAGTGCTCAGTTGAAGGTGGTAGTTCACTATTAGCTAATCAGTAACTACTGTTTTTTCATACCTCCCAGAGAACTACTAAGAACTACAATATACAGGTTCATAATTAACATGAATGATGCATAATGTATACTTAATTCTAAAGTAAAGGTCATGATAACCCACTAGTAATGACTGAAGTATTACCAAATCCTTCAGAAGGAATGACTAATTATTTGGATCAGTATTATAAAGTGAAAAGCATGATAATTCTCTAGTAACTACTGAAGTCATTGTAATCTTTTGAGGTTTTTGTACGTTTTTGTACAGTAATTCCTTCTGATGTATTTGGTAACACTTGAATAATTACTAGGGTGTTACCATGATCTTCACTTTAGAATACTGATCCAAATAATTAGTAGTTCCTTTAGAAGGATGTAGTAACACTTGAGTAATTACTAGTGGGATACCATGATCTTCACTTTAGAATACTGATCCAAATAAGTAGTAGTTACATCAGAGTTATGTAGTAACTCTTGAGTTATTACTATCCAATACTTTACAAAAACCTCAAAAGTTTACAATGACTCCAGTAGTTACTAGAGAGTTATCATGTTTCTCACTTTGGAATACTGATCCAAATAATTAGTAATTCCTCCATGACCTTTACTTTAGAATTAATTATACATTATGCATTATTCACATTAATTATGAACCTGTTTATAGTACTTCTTAGTAGTTCTCTGGGAGGTAGTAGTTAAAGTAAATAGTAGTTACTGATTAGCTAATAGTGAACTACCACTTTCAACTGATCACTATTACTTACTAATTCATTAATCAGAGTTTCTTGTTAGTTAATAGTAGTTACTAGAGTCTTAATAATGCATTACTCATTTGTTCCTGTATAGTTATTCATTAATGAAGGATCAGTATTCTAAAGTGTTACCGTAATTTTTAAACAATAGTTGGGTTAAATAAAACTGCCCAGCAGGTTGGGCAAACATTTAACCCAACCGCTGGGTCAAAACAACCCAATTGCTGGGTTTTGACCAATTTCAATCCAACTTGGGTTGTTTTTAACCCAGCATTTTAGTGTAGTTTAATAAAATATAAAATTAAAAAAAAAAATTAATTAAAATGTCCTTTTGAAGCGCAACAAAGGAATTTGTATGTCCTCAAAAGAAAAAAGAAAAGAGAAAGAAACAGTGTGAATATACCTTGAGTTGCAGACAGTAAGGAAAGACACTGGCTGAACTGGAATGCGAGCAGGTGGCGTGACTTGTGTGACAGGAATGTTACATATGTCACTTTGTGCGGACAAGCCTGCACCTGCCAAAGTGTTTCTTCTCAGTACGTCTTTGCTACAACGTGCCAGTGACAAGTCAAAACGGGTGGCGATGGGAAACCGCGAAGAGATTGAGACGAAACTCGAAGATGACTAAAGCCACCACAGCAACAGACAAACAAATTGCTATTTTTTTCACTGCCACTCCTGTGTTATGTGTCTGTGTTTGTATAAGACCTTAAAAAGCATGACGCAATTAGCCAGGCAGCACAGAGAAGTTCATTAAGAGACATTTCTGCAGTATTAGGTGTTTGATCCGGGTGCGTGTGAATTGCAGGAAGCCTGCGAAGCGGATGTCTTCCTCTCTGCCTTTTTTCACTGAACAAGATTGTTCAGTGATTCAGAAAGATGTAACATCAGAGATAACGTCAAGCATGTTGGATCTCTATCGCTCTTGTCTAATTTCATTGGCTGTCAGTCACAGACCCTGTTTACAGCTTCTCCTGCATTTAGAAGTGCCTGAATGCTGTGTGCTTTTCAGAAATGGAAGATCAAAGCATATGTCTGAGAAGAGTTAGACAGTTAAAGAGCTCCAGAGGCTTAATTTCTCACTTTAAAGTGATCAAAAAGAAGGAATGCGGAGATGAGTGACTGATGATTTGAAGGCAGCAACACGAAAGCTGCAATTACACTAAAAAGGGAGTAATGCCCTGATCAAGAGCCCTTCAGATTCCTGGCCAAAACACACATAACTACAGCAACAAACCATAGAGCAACATGATATGGTCAGATTAAACAAAAGATACATAGGTACAAGGAAAATGTTACTACTGAATTGATTGAAATCATTACTTCTTGAGATCAAGATAACCTTTGTCATCATGTAATGCTCGCTCAAAGTTCTTAAAGGGATAGTTCACCCAAAAATGAAAATTCTGTCATCATTTACTTACACTCAGGTTGTTCCAAACCTGTAAAAATTTCTTTGTTCTGTTGAACACAAAAGAAGATATTTTGAAAAATGTGGGAAACTGAACAGTTCTGGGCCACAATTGACTTAACACAGTATTTTTTTTCCCCTACTATGGAAGTCAATGGTGCTTCAAAGCGGCTTGGTTACAAACTTTCTTCAAAATATCTTCCTTTGTGTTCAGCAGAACAAAGAAATTTCTACAGGTATGGAACAACTTAAGGGTGAGTAAATGATGATAGAATTTTCATTTTTGGGTGAACTATCCCTTTAAATCTGAAATAATTTAATAACACTGTTAAATGTAATATTTTAGTACAGGGAATATTTAGTACAGTTTATGGAAAGCTAATAATTAAACCATAAAAATATGAAATTAAAATTAAGAAATCATTTTAAAATAAAAACTATAAAAAACACTTACTAAAATTGTTTATTTGTTTAGCTGCATCTCATGCGTCCATTAAATGACCGCGAACACGCAAATGTGTTGTTAAATTATTGAGATTCCTACATTCACTTCCAGCATTTAAACAGATTTTTTTATATATATCTATGCATAATTATGAGCGATTCCTGTCTTGCTATTTAAAAAGCTGCTAATGAACTTAAAGCATTTTGAAACTTGATGCAAAACATCTTGATTTAGCAGATATGGGAAGCCCGGGATCATTGGGAAAATATGCCTATGGCAACATTTCTGCAAAAGTATATAACGTTGCTTCTTGCGCGTTTGTCCAGGAAATGTCCAGGGAGTGGCACCAAGTGTGTTATATCTAAAACAGATACACATGAATCTGGCAACGTTTTATTATCTTGGTTGTTGTATGTATTGCGGCATTTCGGAAATTAAATTCCCATTGGATGACGCTAAAAGGTTACTGCTCCGTTGAATTTGAAAATAACGTACCACCTACACTAAACCCTACCTGACCAATAACAATAACCATTTTAGCTTGTTTCTTTTAGCTCTTTTATCATGATATTCATTTCACGAGAGTCGTGAGCTAGTTTGCTATATCAGAAAAGCCATACATATGGATCAGGTTATGTGATGCAAGTATCACAATGTGTTAGTTTACAAATCATGCACAATGATAAAAGTGTTTTGAGTTCATAACAATATATAATATTGTGCAAGGAACTGTGTGAAAATAAATTTTTATTAATCATAATTTTTGTGAACAGCAATAAAAGTTGTAGGTGTTTTACTGCCACTAGCTGGAAATTGTAGTCAATTGTATGTATAGGTACGTTTTTGCAAAAATATAGGTAGAGGCGCGCTTTCCAGTGAGCCTAGGTTGGATACGGTGGGCGTTGGGTTCGACTGTCCTTCTCTATGCTCAGGAGCGGGTGGTCCTGTCCTCTTTCCATTAGTCTAATCTGAAGCAGTGTACTAATTACCTTGGTCACACTCCTCCGTTGCCCCCCATCCCTCAATCCCTCCATCTCTCCCTCTTCTCCCACTGGGAGGGGGATCCCTGTGCCAGATGGTGCTGCGTTTCTCCTCTTTCAACCGAGACTGCACCTGCCCACCCTCACGCCTGCCAAAGACACAACCTCAACCACCACGCTCTTCCCACCAAAACTCCCACAGGCACGAATGATTCAAACTGATAACTGTTTGGAAATATGATTGATTCAATTTGTGAAATACATCCTTATTTAACATTAAGGAAAGACTTTTTAACTGGAAGAGACTGGTACTGGTAGGTCAGTGTGTGCACAATGTAACACTGAACCATTAGAGCAACTGTCATGTTAGTGAATCATGTTCTGTGTTTGGCAGGCGATACTGTCCGTGTGTGATTTGCCCTAAATTCTTCTCTCTCTATCTTCTCTTCTGGCTCTCTGATAAAGATACACACTGCTCAGGGAAAACATAGCAACACCTTGAAACTTTTCAGAGAGAGCTGTCATGAAGCATCTGAGGTGCAGCAGTTCTGACTACATCTTGCATCATACTGTAAAATGGTAGGCGATGCCACACAAGGTGATGCAAATGCCCCAAATGGCACCAGTAAAATCATCGACCTTCTAGTGTCCGCCTTGATGCCGCCAACCCTGAGGTGTTGCCATAGTAACACACTGAGGAGGGAAAGGTCGGCTGGCAATTGGTCAGATCAGACTGACTAAGGTGGAAAAACAGATTTACGGTTGTCTTGCTTGGCAAAACTTTATCTAATGCTTACATGGAAAAGATCTGTCAGGTTTGGCTAATACGGTCACTTGCATTGCATTTTGTTGTAGCTTATTTTAGAGTTGCTTTACTAAGATGCAGAAACCGCAACAGATACTAAGAGACAAAAGAATGCTGTCCTGCCTGTTGTGACTGATCTATTGCATACAAAACACATCACTGAAGAGTCAACAGCCATTGAACGGAGTTTAAAATTCTATTACAACATAACGCCACATAAGATTGGCTGAGATATAATCAGTTTTCTAGATAAAGAAATCTGATCATCTAAAATAAACTTGTTTTACCTGATAACAGATAAATACACTTATGGAGGCAGTTTTTTGTTTGGGGACAAATTTGTCCTGACCAAACCTTCATTCATGCGGGGACATCTGAGGATAAAAAGAAAAAGTTTTGAATATGTTTAATAGGTATGCCCCCATTTAAAGTATGTTTTACGCTCCATCTATTCAAATGCACAAGGCATTAAAGTAATCGTTCACCCAAAAATGAAAATTCTATCATCGTTTACTCACCCTCAAGTATGAGTTTCTTTCTTCTGTTGAACACAAAAGAAGATATTTTGAAGAATATGGGTAACCAAACCATTGATGGGCCTCATTGACTTCCATAGTATGGAAAAAAAAATACTATGGAAGTCAATGAGGCCCATCATCTGTTTGGTTACCGACATTCTTCTTTTGTGTTCAACAGAAGAAAGAAACTCATACAGGTTATGAACAACTTGAGGGAGTAATCGATGTTTAAAATTTTCATTTTTCGGTGAACTATCACTTTAAATATTAGACAAGTTACACAAAAGAATATTCTAACGAAATAACTAGTTTATTGTGTGTGTGTGTGTGTGTGTGTGTGTGTGTTCTATATTATTAATTTTGAAATATGTGTTGATGATAGATAGAATGATACTGCAGGGTAGATAATGTATGATGTCATTTATTGTTATTAAACCCTTGTTTAATTAATGCAAAAGCCCCTAAGGCTCATTTTGCAAATCCCATTTAATATCAGTAAAGTCATGGACTCTTGGATTAGAAATAAAATAAATGAAACCCACAAATTCAGATTCAAATAAACATTTGCTCACAAATCCCACAGTAAAACTGCAATGCAAACAGACTGTGGTGTGAGAAAGAGCGTCTTTTGTTTTCTAGCACACTAGTTTCATTATCCTAAATGCTAATTAAACATTGACCCGTTCATGTAGGTCTCCATCTTATCAGCTGATTGGTGCAGTGAAATGGCGATATGCTAATGTCGACGCTGTTGCGTAAGATGCAGTGCATATGAATGATGCTTTTCGCTATAATGCTTTCATAGTGATGTCCCCAGGAGACCCATTGGACATTGACCAGTGGACTGACCAATAGCATGTTTGAAGAAAACTCTGAGGGGTCAGGATGAGCAAATCACTTCTGTTAATGTGTCTAGTGCTATTTCAAATCTCAGGGGAGTTCATTCAAGTGAAGCTGTTTAATGGATCCTGGAAGCTGGAGGAGCAGCCCTCCTGCATTTGATTTACACAAGTCGTGTGATGCTATCTTTGACATACATTGTTTGGACCCACTTTTATCTGATCTGATAAGAGGAAGCCAGGCTGTAAGTTTAAGTGCTTGTTTGGGTGGAGTATGTTCTTATAGAGTATGAGCTCATCCATGCCAAGAAAGACCAAGAGGTTTAAGTTTTGATATATTAACATTCTCTGAGGTGATTTGGCGATATGTCAACACATTTTTCAGTGTGTGAGAAACAGTCTATATGTATAAACCATCCATTCATTTGAACAGGAAGTGGTTCACCGGCTGAAATTCCAATACGGTCAAATCCTGAAACACAAACATCTCCTATTCATCTGACAGACGCTCAGACAATGGCAAACATTTTTCTTAGTATTCAGACACAAAAACTCATTAAGGTGGGGATACTGCATTAATACACACAACACCCTGTTCTTATTTTTGCACACAGACACGTCACCGTATAGACCCAGAGGACTGTCTGGTCGTCTGGGGAGAGAGAACGAAAACGAGAATCATTGAGTGCTAGGACAGACCTCATTTTACAATCCCCAAAAGAGAGACGATAGACCTGAGCAACCCCCAGTGCTATTTCAGGGCTAGGAGAACTAGGTTAGGATAAAGGCATAGCAACAGAGGCTGGCCGTCCTATATACTGTAACTGAGAAGATGAGGTGAGAAGAAAGGCAACTGGAAGGAAAGCAAAGCTCGGTATATTCAGAACTCTGTGGGGAGATTTTACTGAGAATGAACTGTGTCTAATGTAGCGTTGTTTATTTGCACTCACTCCACCACTGCATTCCAGATACCTGAAACAGGTTTTTAAAATGCAGAAAATGTGCTCAGATTCACAGCACATTTGTATTATGACAAGTTATAATGTTATTTTCCATTATTTGATCATTATTTGATAAACAACTGGTGCCATGATCAACAGAAATGTATACTAATATCTTTTAAATTAAAGCTGCAGTCCGTAAGTTTTGCCTCTTTGTCGCCATCTCTGTTTGAAACCTGCAATTGCAGTTATTTGCGGAATTATCATCTTTATGTGGGTTGTGCCTTGGCACGGCTCCTCAGCGCGGATGAATCTAATGTTTGCTGTCAGTCATCACATCAGCGTGGATACTGTACTTCGGAATCACAGATTCCACCTCTTGGAAGTATGACCAAAATAAGAATTTTCACCGGAAAATGTCATCTGAACAAGTAAGTAACATGTCTGCCACTTTTGTTCTGATCAACTGAGAAAAAAAGCAATAAATCACGCTGCCAATGGTGATTACATCTAACAATCGCTTAGCTCGGATCACGTCAAACCGTGCAAATTATTATTATTGTTATACTTTATTCTCAAATTGTTAATGTTAACAACATCAGCATTGCGTGACTATGTGTATTTAGTGTGTATTAGCGTTACCTGTAGATTTCAATTTCTGTAGCCACTCTGCAGTCCGAAGTCTTTTGCTTTGACTACAGGTGAATCTCCAGTTGTCACTGATGATTGTCATTTGGACCTTTCTGGATTACAATCCGCCATCAAAATGACAAGTTTAATTATTACAGCTGCTGTGAGAAAAGGCTATAAATGATCCGCTGCCTGTAGCATCCTCCACATGCCATATAACCTTCTAACTGGGACTCCTTCTTCATGTAAATAGACGTGACGTAATGACGCAAAGACGAACAGCTGCATGCTCGAATTTCCCGCGGAAACCCACCAGTACCATCCGGAATAGGAAACATTATTACAAGCTTACCGTTGTGAATCAGGCTAAGGTAAGGAGATAGTTTTGAACACTGGCTGGTTATGTACTTGCTCAAAAATTGATTTTGGAACATTTTTAACCAACAAAAAGTTACGTACTGCAGCTTTAAATGTAGTATAGCATAAAGATAATTACACCAGACACACAGTGAGTTTTACTAAGTAATGATCTATAGTAAGACATAAATGTATGCATTCCTGTAGCTCAAACAGTAGAGCATTGCGCAAGCAACGCCAAGGTCATGTGTTTGAGGGAATGCATGAACTGATAAAATGACTTGAATGCAATGCAATTCACTTTGTTTAAAAGCATCTGCCAAATGCATAATGCATGTAAACTTACATTACAAAAGATTGCAGATGGTTAGTCGGAGGGTTTTGCGTTGCGGTACTGCATGTAAAAGAGGCAATCATTTTGAATTAATGATGGTACCTTTTGCATGTGTGTATTGTTTTAGCACCCGAATAACTAAAGAAGCGACGCAAATCATCAAATTCAAAGCACAATGCATATTATCCTCCATCATTTGATCACCATTTGATGAATTACTGCTGCCATGTTCAATAGATACAATGAATGCACAAAAATCTCCTTCAGTTTAACACGATGCAGGAAAAAGCTAAATCTACAATAAGATTAATGTACATAAAAAGGTGTATTTATGTTAAATAAACAAAAACTAAAACAAGAAAATATACTTTAAATGTTATAATTTAGTACCTGGTTAAACTGGATTGCAGATGGTCAGTAAATAAGATGCAGGGTTTTGTTCTGCAGTACTGCATGGCACAACTGTTTCAAATTTGCCCCTGTGTGTGTGTGTGTATGTGTGTGTGTGTGTGTGGTAGGTCAAACTGCAGTACAAATGTACATTTCCATATCCTGTGTAATGCTACTCTTTGCGGTAAGAGAATGTTTCCTCTCTGCTCTGTTATGAAGTTCTCTCCCTCATTCTTTTCATTCTACCAAACCACTGGTACACTGTTCGGCTGCTGACACATCCTGAAGCTCTCTTCCTCCTATTTTATTTTCCTCCTTTCCCATCCCCTTCTCTGCTTCTCTCATCAGCTAGGGGTGATCCTTCTTAAAGTGTCACAGGAATCGATGTAACAACACCTCAGCACGGAGAAGCTACACATGTGCGAAAGCGAGAAAAAGATTGTTCCCATGTTAACCCTTCTCAGTTTCTCTGCAAAATGTCTGCCCTCTTACACCGAGCCAAACCTCTGAGAGTGCAGTGGCAGGGTAAGAGCTGACCACAAATATGCTGGTCTGTTCTTGGCGAGCTCCTGACCACCGGGTTCATCGATATCCCGCAAAGCGACGGATGCTTTTTCCACTCAGCCTTTTAACCACCACACAGTCCGTAAAAACACAGTGCAGATGTCAGAGGAGCGGGGGGGTGTTTTAGCGGGCGTTTGCGGGTGTGGGTGTTTTGGAATTCCCTCACCATTTTATACCAGTAGTTCCTCATTACTGCCTCACCCTCAGGCGGGCTGCCAGTCAGTGTATCATGCTGTACACTGCAATGCTGATCTGAGACTGGTTTTAAGGTGTGTGTGCATAAAAAAATGGAATGATGTGTGAATATGCAATCACAAATGGGCAGAAAATGTATTTAATAACCTCAGACGCATTCTCTGCGTTTCAAAATACTTGCCTAGAAAGTGTGTAAATAAACTGTGCACTGCAGGGCTTCTTCACCAAAACACAGCTATTCTAGACTGCATCACTTGCTTTTAAATATTGCATAAAATATTGCTCTTCTGGAGGTGCTTTGCAGAAACAGCATAGTATTTGGGCATTAATAATTCATAAGAGAATTATCCTCTGGAGTATGAGCCCATGTGTCAGACGTATAGCTGTGCAGTGGTCAGAATGCACTGGAGCGCAGAAAAATCTCCAGGCTGCCTGATTCCCCCTTAGATACTCAACATCACTGTCAGAGTGTGTATGGCCAGTGAATGTATGGTAGCAGATATATATCAGTACACTTACTCCTTACACACTGGCACAGAACTAGAGTGGTTTTCCAGACAGACACTGAGACACAATGTTTAGCAACAGTAAACATTGGCAGTAATGTTCATTATACATATATATAAAGATATTTCACATAGAGGCTTTAAATGTGCTGCTTGTTTCATTAAATAAGCTACTGACTACTCTGAGCAATTTTGTGGATCACATTTAGCAGGACAGAAAGCAGTTGGCAGATGCCGAAGTGCAATTACGGCCACCCGTACTAATCAGCCTGATCTGATACCATGCTGTTGGATGCTAATGTTAACTGCCAACCAGAAGCTTTAATTACTTTTCCTTCTCTCAGATTCTAATGAAAAATCACTTGACGAACAGTTTTCTTTCCTGTGTTGATGTATTTCCAGTTGAAACTGGATTTGGGATGGTCTGTTTTTTTAACAGCCAGTTTTGCTTTAGTTACAGCCATGAATATTATTTGAAAGGTAGTAGCCTAGAAAGGCAGTAAAGACATTGTTTAAATAGTCCATGTGACTACAGTAGGGTTCATCCTTAATGTTATGAAGTGACGAGAAAACAAAAACAAAACAAAAATAACGACTTTATTCAACAATTTCTTCTCTTCCCTGTCATTCTCCTACGCTGTTGACATTGTACACACAGTTCAGCATCTCCGGGTTCTACGTCAGTATTGGCTCAGTATTGGCCGGCTCCTGCGTCAGCATCACATGCATGGCGTCGTGGTGCTCACGTGTACAGCGTCGGCCAATACTGAGCCGGCGTTCTGACGTAGAACCCAGAAGCGCTGCACTGTGTTTACAACGTAAACAGCGTAGGAGAATGACAGGGAAGAGAAGAAATTGTTAAATAAAGTCGTTATTTTTGTTTTGTTTTTGTGCACAAAAAGTATTCTCGTCATTTCATAACATTAAGGTTGAACCACTGTAGTCACATGGACTATTTTAACGATGGCTTTACTACCTTTCTGGGCCTTGAAAGTTACAATGACGTTGCTGCCTATGGGTGGTTCAGAAACCTCGCGGATTTCATTGAAAATATAAAATATTTTAATTTGTGTTCTGAAGATGAACGAAGGTCTTACGGGTTTGAGACGACATGAGGGTGAGTACTTAATGACAGAAATTCATATTTGGGTGAACTAACCCTTTAAATGTGTTAGCAGTACAGCAGCATATACACTACTACTTAAAAGTTTGGGGCCTGTAAGATTTTTTTAAAAGAAATTAATACTTTTATGCCGCAAGAATGCATTAAATTGGTCAAAAGTGAGTTACAGTAAAGAAATGTATAATGTTACAAAAATTTCTATTTTTGAACTTTTATTCGTCAAATGTATCATGGTTTTCACAAAAATATTAAGCAGCACGACTGTTTTCTACACTGATAATAATAAGAAATGTTTCTTGGGCAGTAAATCAGCATATTAGAATGATTTCTGAAGGATCATGTGACACTGAAGAAGGAGTAATGGCTGCTGAAAATTCAGCTTTGCCATTGCAGAAATAAATTACAGTTTAAAATATATTAAAACAGAAAACAGCTATTTTAAATTATAATAATATTTTACAGTTTTTACTGCATTTTTAACAAATAAATGCAGCCTTGGTGAGCAAGAGAATTCTTTCAAAAACATAAAAAAAATCGTATTGACCCCAAAATTTTGAACAGTAGATACGCTAAGACCAACATCAAATGATGACGTAGAGCCATTAACTGGCTTAACGTTTTGCTGATTGACGTTAGACAAGCTTCATTTGTAGCCTAATCCTAATGCTTTGTTTTTATTTTTTTTATTTTTACATAACACAGAAAGGGATTACTGTAATTATGAGGGCTTTTTGTTTTTTGCCTGTAACAAGATTTAATTTGGCTTTTCCACTTGCTATGCCTCTTTGCTTATTCTCCTTTTCTTCTCTTTGTTCTCTAAGAGCTGTGTAGGAGTGGGGTGGGTCTCACCCAGGGGGGTGTCAACAGTGCCCGATTCTGTGAATAATAATTAGTCCTGAATAAAAGTGCTGAAGTGCTTGATTATCTTTCTTAATTACTGCCGTTCCCATTCAAAGTGTAAACCTATAGTGAAACATCATTAATTAGCCCATATCCCTCTGACAAACATGTTGAGATTGTAAACTGAATCTCTTAACCAATGCAAAAATCTAGATTTAAAGCAGCATGTTAATCCAAAACATAGTTCTTATTGATTTTTAAAGTTTATGTCCATTAATTGTGTTTGGGCACAACAAAAAAATTGTTCACTTCAAATACTACCTCAAAGTGTTCAGGAATTACCTGAAAATGGCCATGGATGCTCCTTGAATACTAAAATACAAACTTAACCATCTTTGGTCGAAACATCTTTGAAGCTCTTTGATTCAGAAAATGTCTAAGGAGAAGAGCTCAATCAATAAAGCTTCAAACGGCACAGCGAGCCAAGCTATTCTCAATGTACTAATTGACAGTGTTGAGCAACCTAGAGTGAAAGTAAACTGAGAGAAGAGATTCAAGAGGTGTCACGAGACTGAGTAAATGAAAACTGGAGGGAAAAGAGAAAGATGAAGAAAAGGAGAGAGCTAAATTGGATGGGGCATTTCAGCACATTTTAGCCTGAAAAAGCCTATGTTAAGAGCTGGTCTTTCAAGCTCAATTTAGCATTAGACTGTAGCCACAACTGTTCTGGGTGAGTGGCCATGAGCTTTAGACAACTGACAGCTAAGGGTGATGAGTAGGAGAAATGTGTGTGAAAAAAAAATAACATTTTCAGTCAGTTATAATGACCAATTGAGTGAAAACTACACACATAAATGTTTCACGGTTTTCTCTTTTGATTTATGTGGTACAGACCAGTTATAGCTATACTTTAAAGAAGATATGACTCCTTGCTACTATACAGATTCTTCATCCAACTTAATACCAAAGGGTCAAAAGCAGTTTCAGAAGAGATAGAGCATTCATAACCTTAGAGAACCCTACAGAGGACAGTAATAACTATAAAATACTATATGTGCAGGAAAGTTGTCATCAATCCCTCTTGACTCAGCATGGACGGGCTTTGCTGTTTGATCTCTCAGTGGACACCTATGGTGAGACACCTAGTGCAACCTTAATTCCTAGTGTATGTCATATCCTACATCTATCTATCTATCTATCTAGAAAAGGTTTGCTGCTACTACAGTTTGCTATGGAAGAATACTATACTAGAAGCTTTTTTAGCAGAAATAAGCAGTCTATTCATTTTAAATTTAGTAACTTCACTGAACTAGAATTTAAAAGGCATTCTCAATTCAATTCTGAATGTCGCATAACTAGGCCTGTCGCGATAGTCGATATATCGACTTATTGCACGATATATGGACATGACCTCGATAATTTTTGGTGACGCGATATATTGCCCATTATGTTTACACAAAAATAAATGTCACCGAAATTTTGCCGATCGTGCTGCCTCTGTCATCTCGTCTGCTCTCCGAGGTGAAAGCGGGGCTCAGGCAGCTCCTTCATACACAGAGCTGACATCGACAGGCGGAAAAATGCGCCATTCGAGTCGTTATAGTGTTTTCCTGACAACAGACAGTTTGGAAGAATAAGTGCAAATGCACTCAGTTTCCGCAATCCACTGGTGCAAATATAAACATGATAGCGCGAAATGGTGCACGCTCACAGCTAGTTTCACACAGGACGCGGCAGTCGCGAGTGTCTAGTTCGTTTTCATAGAGAACGCGTTTTTGCATTCCACTGCGCCGTTTTTCCATGGAAACGTGTTTGTTTGACTGTTGCACTCGCGTCTTTCGCAGCATCTCGTGCATGACGTGGCGCTAAAACGCACTCAAGAAGTTTTTCAAACACGCCTCTAGAAAAACAGATACCTCAACAGGCCAATCTGACTGCTAAATCTGTGTCTTTCTTTGTTCATATGGACATCTGACAACAGCGTGCACCCTTACTTTACTGAGAAAATAAGGTCAGGGAAAAACCTGTAGATGGAAAATCTCCACATAAGTGCCTTTTGTGCATTTGCAAATGTTTTTTTCTACTTGTTATTTTGCAGTTTTTGTTAGCAAAGGTTTATTTATTATTTATTCAACATTATTATTTTTTTGACGCTTCAGTTCCAGTATCTAAATATTCTTAAGAGTTAAGTTCATTGTCATTTGAAAGTGTGTAGGCCTGCTTGCATTATTATGCTGTTATATTATGATTATATATTCAGTGGCATAAAATGGTCTTAAAATGACAATAATATCGCATATCGCAATTATTTCTGGGGCAATATATTGCACAACAAAAAGTAGTTATCGTGACAGGCCTACGCATAACCCTGTGATGAACACATAGAAAGCATCAGAAGTGAGTTGCCTGCAATCAATACCTACAAGAGATCCACATGTGGCATGTATTCAAGAGTTACTGTAGTCTATAATTGACTGTAGCCCCAGAAACCTCTATTCTATGCAATCAATACACAGAAACACACCCATGCAATCACACACAGACCTCCTGATCATTTTTATCTGTCCCAGTGTCTTTTATTACATCCATTTTCTTGCTATGCAAAGCACTATTTTCATCCACTCTCATTGAGTACAGCTGAGAGTCTCCAGCACAGTAATCCATCTCACTTTCTCCTTCATGAATTAGAGATAAATCTCATTTCTTCCTGGTCCAGTTTAATGCAGAACAGTGCAAGACACTCTCAAGATACAATATGTCTTAGATTTGTATTTTATCCTGCAGGCAAATGAAGAAATGGCACACTAAAATGTCCCGCCACACAATCCCAAGAGAAACGTTCAAGAAATAAAAAGGGTGTGAGATTACAAGAGTCATAAAGAAGTGTTGTTGGCAGTTTAAATCTACATGCTTTGTATTGATTCTGTTTTGATAAGCACCTTTCTGTGGCATGGGCTGGTGACTGGTAACTTTAGATCGGAGGTAACTGTGGGAAAACAAAATAACCGCATCACTGGAATTCCAGCTCTACCTCCACATTCCACAGCAGTGAGGTGGAGACACACACCTCACATACACACACATGGGTATTTTAGGCGTTAGTTGCAGGTAATTATTATGTTCTGGTGTGGCCAAATAACTCAAACTTTTGTGCTAACCTGGTAAGAATGCCAAATTAATCCTTAAAGGAAACCAACGTCTTGAAGTATTTATCATACAGCAAATGAACTGTGCCTAGAAACAGCCAGGGACTTATGTCAGTTTAACAAACACTATTGCCTGCTGTATTATCTAGTTAATATACATTACTTTTTACTTTATGTTGTTAAATAAAGTGGCTGAGGCACAACACTGACTTATCCTACAATGGCAACGCTTTGACTTAAAAGGACTTACAATGTCTAAACTTTCTTTCTCTTTAAAATTTTTCTATATTTAATATGTAACTATACTAATGATCAAAAGTTTGGGGCATGTAAGATTTTTTAAATGTTCAGCAAAGTCTCAGCAAGGCTGCATTTTGATGATTAAAAATACAGTAAAAACAGTAATATTGTGAAATATTATTAAAGGTACACTATGTAACTTAATTAAGGTTGACATTGTACATTGAACTTAATCATTATATAAATGTGCAAAATTTATATAATGCTTAAGTATCATGAATCCATCTTCCAAAAGGTGTTTTTATCTTATCCTGAATCACCACGGTATGCCTTAGTGTTTATACTCTGACCATTTTAGACAGAGCGGGAAAACAACCGCTGTGGAGTAGCCCGGTATCTATGTGACTCATTATATACATAAACAACTGATTTGGTGCTTGAGAAACATTTCTTATTATCAGTGTAAAAAACAGTTGTGCTGCTTAATATGCTTGTGGAAACTGTGATACATGAAAGTTCAACAGCATTTAGGCCTATTTGAAATGGAAACTTTGTGTCTTTGCTGAATAAAAGTATTAATTTCTTTTTAAAAAAAATCTTGAATGAACTTCAGACTTATAAACGGTAGTGTAAATTTGCTTTCAACAGCCAACTACAAGTCAACCAGGCCACCAGGAAAAGTCCCGGGCTCCCTATGACCAGCCAGTCACTGCATACTGAACAGCATACATAAAGGCATACTTGTCTCTCCATAGCATGCAAAGGGTTATTTTTAGAACTGATGAATGAATGGCTCTGGGAAATGAATGAGTCCAATTAAAGAATCACTGGAATTTAAACAGGTACAGGGTAGGACGTTGACGTGTGACTGTCACCCTGAGGTTTTGAGAAAACACAACTCTGTGCACACCTGAGCCTTCAAACCCTGGACATCTACACTTCACACACACTGAAACACCAGGGCAAGATTTCCCGCTGAGGTGAAAGTGTTTCTGACATGTAATGTGTCAGGGTGACAATCAAAACCATATGTTCTCAAGTATAAATAGATGGCATCCAATGACACAGGAATACACATACAAGATGCTTAATTGCAAGCTTTGGAAAAATGCTGCAAATATTGGCTTGATGAGGCCTGTCCTTTCATCCCTACATTAATAGAGATATCACAAAACAGACAAGACACAGAGGTCTTACCTACAGACACTGACAGTGTGTCACCCTGTGTATTCACACTCATACACACTTAGGCTATAATCTGGGAAATAACATGTTACATAATACAAGTGGCTGATTATGTATTCAATCGCTATTGAATAGAAGGGAAGATCATCTTATTTTCCTCCTTAATAAGTCTCTGCAAATACAGACTTGCAGTAAAGTCCAGTTTAAATATTTTTCCTGGCTATATAAAGCGCTTCCGAAAGCTTCCTTTACAGACAGTAGAGTAGTTTACCCTACAGACCCTTCTTTTGATTTTATTTGGTCAATATTTACTCAGTCTTATCTAAAAACAGAACAGATTATCAGCCATGAATATTATGCACCGTCATATAACTAGAACAACTACTTAAATCATAAATGATTTTAGGAGAAGTCCCTCTCTGTGTGTAGATATGGAGGACAGGGTTTTATGTTCACTATAAAAAAATGTTCATCACTTTAATGGAAAATAAATGAAAAATGCTACAGTAAAAACATTTAAAATTGTTTAAAAAATGTACATTTAAAAAATCTGTAAATTACCATATATTTGTAAAGAAATATATATGATAATCATTCAAAAGTTTAGGTTTTATTTCTCATCAATGCAATTTATTTGGCAAATCTGAATTTTCAGCAGCCATCAGTTTTCAGACCAGTTATAGCTATATTTTAAAGTATTTTTTTTTTTTTTTTAGAATTCTTTGATAATAGAAAGTTCAAATAAACAACACTTTACTGTCACTTTTAAACAATTTAATGCATCCTCTCTGAATAAAAATATCTTTTATAAAAATATCTTTTAATAAATAAGGCTTTTAAAAAGTTTTGAACATAATTTTACTGTAAAAATACTGTAAAAAATGTCTTGATTTTGGAAATAAAAGGAATTTGATGAAAATCTGTATTTTATATATCATATTTCATAGATACAAGCACTTTTACTATAAAATAATGGTAAAATTATGCAGGCTCTCATAACAAAAATGATTACAGCATTATATAACAGCTTCTGCTGTTGTTGAGCTGTTAAGTTTCTGTCCCTGTTTGGCCAGTTGTTGTCATCATGGGTCAGAGGTCCGGCCTGAGGATGTCTCCCACACTCATATTAATACATTCTGAATGATCTTGATCTAATACACAGTGACATACCTGTGACTTCCAATCTCACAGGTGCGCTCCCTCCTCAGGCGCCCCTCCCCCCGCTTCCTTCACCCTCCTCTACAGCTGTCTGTCAAACTCTCCGCCCTTAATCCCTTAGACACACTCGATCAAAAAGACTCATGTTGAGGCTGAGAATCACAGTGAATCCCTTTTTTAAACAGACAAACACCCACACATACTGCGCATCTGTTTGGACACGCAACGAGCTAAAAGCGAGCCACCAATTATATTAACAGGGTCAATGCCATTTAAATAAGCACGTCAGCCGTCGCTCCAGTGGAAAAACATAACAAACGCTGTGCCTTGTTTGGATCGTCCACGCTACATTAAATGAACATCACATGGGCCAAATGAAAGACAAGCCTGTTAAAAAATAAACCGAACAAATCGCATCCCAGTTTTCAGAGGCTGTTATCGGACATGATTGTGTCAGCGTTTATTTTGAGAGTCACCAGACTCTTCGCCCAATACAGCCTCTCTGGAGCAAGATGAGAATTTGTCTACTCGTGTCTATATATATTATATACTGACCTTATTGTTGAGGTCAGATAGGCGGTCATGGTTGTGTGCTCTTCAGAAGGAAACAGTTGAGGCAGATGAATGAAAATAAACGATACATGAAAAGCTGGAAGTTCTTTTCACTCACTTTCTTGCCCAACTTTTAGGAACAGGTCAGGCTTAAGAAAAGCTGTCTTTAGGGAAGTAGCGGCTGTCACAGAAATGGCTTTTTGTGCTTGTGTAATAGATGCCGTGACCACATGAAAAGCACTGTCGAAAGGAGGAAGAGCTGCTGTCTAATTCCAGCCACTGCTTTCAGAGGCAACACATACTGTACCATCAGCAAAATACAACCCCACAAAAACACACACACGTGCCAAGAAAAGATCTGAATATGAGATAACTTTAATATGAGGTCAAAATTTGTTCAATTAAAAGCAAACACCTTGAGCATTAAAGTATGCCAGTCATTTCTCAAACACTAATGTATATTGTACTGCATATTAAATACTCTGCTCCTTCATCAATACACTCCAGCATTAAGAGCTAAACTTGTAATCGTCTTTTAACAGGTTTACTTTAATGGATTTATATTTCAGGTTTGAGAAAGACATCAGTAGTAAACACAACAACTCTATAACTGCTTCTATGAGGAACAATTACAGTGCATATGGGAAACAACTTTGGGAGAAATGGAAGCCATTTGTTCTGCATGAGAAGAGTGAGACAAGCTTATAAACTCAGTTACTGAGAGTTTTTCATTACTTTCATGTTTTTGTTGTTGAGAGTCCTTTAATATGAACACAGTAAAACAAGTGAAAGAAAGGGAGAGAGATGACAGCCAAGCCTAAAGTGACTGAGCCAACCTCAAAGTTTCTTTTAAACAGACAGCCAATTTGCTGCAGGTATATTTAAAATGCACTGCTGTGATACTTACCCACATACTGTATAAAAGCTCCTTCACAAATAAACACTTTTTCCTGTCACATTTGCCTTCTTTTGTTTCGCTAACTTTCTACTGTCACTTGAAGCGCTACGTAATTAGCTTTGGCTAAGCTGATGGTATAAACCTTATCAAAAGTTTTCAGCAAACAATGCCCATGGAGAGGAATTATGAACCACTTGCACTTAGCGTGGGTAAATCTTTTGCCCTCACATGAAATTCCGGATTGCATCAATTCCTATTAAATTGGATTTCACCTGATAATTTGCCGAGCAACGGTAAATGTGACTGCACCTTTATGCAAACACTCCTAAACACATCCGATCACGATAAAGGCTTACTTATGGGCTATTAAGTCAGGCAACCTACTGACTAGTCAATTTTAAAAATATGTAATTCTAAAAAAATAGATAAACATAATATAAACATTTATTAGCACATGCGCTAGTGTTGTCAAAAGTATCGACCACGATACCAAGTCAGTACTGAAATTTAAAAAATATGACACTTTGAGCGCTGTTGAGCAGATTCGTAAACACCTGATTGGCCGTTGTGTTCATGCGCTCATCAGATATGTCTGTGATTGGCTACAATGATCGACGCTTCAAAAACATGTTTTAAATAGACATCAATGACTCTCTCCACCAAGCGCTTACACAGAAACACGCTGATAGACGCTTGCTTTCAAACGTTCCCACTCCCGCTTTCAAACGCTCCTGCGCGTTGATCATTGTAGCCAATCACAGACATATCGGATGAGTGTGTGAACACAAAGGTCAATCAGAGTTGTTTTTTACGAATCCGCTCAACAGCGCTCAAAGTGTCGTATTTTTAAAATTTCAGTACCGACTTGATATCGCGGTCAGTACTTTTGACAACACTAACATGCGCTGCACATAAAGTGCACACTGTATGTGCAGCGCATGTGCTACGTGCTACTACTGCTGACCTCCTTCAGTACAGCACACTGTTTTGTCACTGATAGGCCTTATCACACCTTCAACTCACACCATAAGGGGCACAACTGGAAATGACACTGTGCGGGTGTGTGTGTGTGTGTGTGTGTATGTGTGTCTCACAAAAGGTACTGCCAAGGAGTGTGTCCAGGCAGAACTAGAGCTGAGCCAGCTAGACTGGACCATCTAGTGCAGAAGAGCAATGCAGCAAAATGTACAATACTGTAGTCTCCACTTCCCTCATAAACTGTGAGCCTGTGTATCTGAATGTGCAGACATGCCCATTTTCCCTCGAGGAGCTCCTCGGGCTGCTGGATTACCCATCACACTTAATTAAGCACTTGTCTTGAGATTAAACATCCTCATACCTCAGATGCCTTTAGGAAAAAAAAAACTGCACCTTTCAGTATCCGCTGCACCTCATAATCCAGATTACCAGTCAAACTGCCTTCATTAGAGCAGGCGTCAGGCCAGTGGCTCAGTGGAGGATCTTAGATCAAATAATGTTAAGTGGCCTCCGTCTGTATGTCCCCGTGGTATTCCCCGCGCCTCCTAATCCCTGTCTTAACCATAATCTGTTGTTGAGCTCAGCCTGTCTGCTGGAGGGACTGTTGCCAGCCTGCCTCCCTGGGTCTGAGCCATCACAGCCAAACCACAAATTTAATCAAACTAAATGGTTCACAACCTCAATCCCATCAATCTGATCTCTTGGTCCCACTGGAGGCTGTGTTGGAGACAGAAAGAGACAGATATAGATAGTGGACAACTATAATCGGCCAATAGGGAGGGAAAGAGGAGGGAAACTCAGCCCCAACATTGCAGAAATGCACCTCAGGCTAAACATAAAGAAGGATGAAGTCTCCTGCGACTTTGACTAGCCAGATATGAGTTATAGCAGACAGCCCGGCCACCATAAATACACAACATGTGCCTATAGTGACCATATTACACTCACACCTACCCACAATCCAAACTTGACACAGGTGATGATAAGCAAGTTTTTCCCCAAGATTCAGCACACATTCACATACTAGCATGGTTTTCTTCCTCTATGCTTCGTTCTTGCTCTGTAGTTCCTCACGAGGGATTGGTTGTCTCTCCTCTGCTATAAAAACTGCACACCCACTAGTTTTGTTTAGGTGGAGAAAACAGCCAAATTAGAGCTTTGCTGTTCTCTTTCACACACAAAAATATCAATCAGTTAAACACGAGACCGACAAGGCCAAAATGACACTAACTGCTTTTTTAGAGACACACTCCCTCTTTTTAGAGAATTAACATTTGGTTCTGGCAAACAGTGATGAGTGACTATGGTTGATGCTAAAAGATTCCAAGACAACCACAGCCTGGAAGAAGGGCTCGTAAAAAGTGAAATTGGCAGTAAATGGATATGACTGAAATAGCAAAAAAACTCAAATTAAGTGTTTTCACAGTGACGGTATTTATTAGACCCGATTTCAGTCATTGGGACTGCATTAATTATATGTAAGACACTGACTAAGAACGTAATGTTAAGTTGTTCTGTTTTACAAGCAATTGCTGCATGCACATTTGATTTAATTTTGTTTGTGTGAGAGAGTAAACTGCTGCACTAAAATTTAAGTGGGCACAATTCTGTTTTCCATTTTTTTACTACACCACTGCAAATGTTTAAGCATCATGGCTTAATGAATTATTTTTAAATTTTAGCTAAACATCTCTGTTTTCTTTGCAGGGATAGTTAACCTATAAACAAAAATGCTGTTATCATTAACTCACTCTCAAGTCATTCCAAACCTGCATGAATTTCTTTTTTCTTTTTAGAATTGTATGAAAAAAAGACTTGAGGGTGACATAAGGGTGAGTAAATGATGACAGAATTTTGTTTTGGGTGTACTATCCATCCCTAATTTTCCCTCAGACACATAAACCCACACATACCACTGCTGAACATCATTAATATGATGCCTGTGTCAGTCTGACTGCAGTACAAATGACTGAACAGCAGTGGTGAGGAGGTCTCAGCAACCATGTGGATCATTCTCTCTCTCTCTCTCTCTCTCTCTCCCCCACACACACACACACACACACACAAGAGTGGCCGTTGCCACTGCAGGATGGCTGCGTCAGCTCTAGCCTCTCCTCTTTACCCATGAAGGGGGCTTCACCCTCACATGCATGCTTCCCATAACGCATGATTAATCAGACACTGAGATGTAGAAGAGATCCACGCTAAACTCAACAACATTCAGTCTGCTGCTGCAACACTCACAAACCAAACACATTTACAAAACTCCTCTCCTGAGAATTGACCATTTTTGCTGCAATATATTCTAAATATACTTCTATTCATTCATCTATGCTGTTCAGATGTAACTCACTGTTTAAAAGCCAAGAGTTTGATCAGCTGTGCATGTTTAACATGAGCAGTTGTATAACATGATAAAGAATCTTCCTTTTTCATAGTCAAAAGTGTGTATCTGTTAACTCACTTGAGTAAAAACGGATGGAATTTAGCTTACATTGATATTTTTATCTGAAAGAGGATAAGTTGATCTTTTTAGACTAACAATTTGAGTAAAACGAGAATGATTTTAGAGATGGCGAGATTAGATGAGATTTGGGCTATACCGCATGTCAACATCTTTTTCATAATGTTATCACAGCTCGACTTGTCTTATGTAATGTTGCTGAACCTTGGCTTGTAGTAGCTACAAACAAGCGCTATAAGCCGCCATGAGCCGATAACGTTGCCTTGCCTAATTTTGTCCTTTCACGTCTTCGCAAATTTCACCCTATTAATTACTGATTGACATCCTAAAATTGTTCGCGTGAGTGATATAACACATGACCATCTGGCAAAATAACGCACCTTTTACGTATAGTCCTGTATGAAAAGACGAGAAAAGACTTTGCCAAAGCAGATCCTGCAACTATGGAGGCATCCGAGGCTTTGCTAAATAACTACAGACCCCATAATACAATAAAGTAGCCTACATGCTGCAGCGGCGCGCCATTCAAGCATCTCGCGCTGTCCAAAGTGTCTGTGAAGCGCGCGGTAAAGGGAACGTGATGTTCAGCGCAGAAAGAACAGACACTGTGAACATTTCCATTTCAATTATTGAACCGTCATAATGCTTTTTCTTCTTCCAATTAATAATTGTTTGTAATGAGTCTTTCCAAGTATTCAAGAACCATGTTACACATAGTCTATAGGCGTATTTAATTAAAAATAATAATAATTTCACAAGCTCCACCTGATAATGAAGTAATTGCATATGAATATTTCTTAGTAGGCAACTTACATCATATCAACGAAAATCATAATGCGACCCATTTCTGTCAAGAAACAGAATTAAATATATATATATATATATATATATATATATATATATATATAGATAGATATAGATATATATATATATATATAGATATAGATATAATCTAAGCCTTACAAGTAAAGCAATGAGGGGAAATGGGTTATAAGAGCCGTATCTATTATTGACGGCTATACTAAATCCCGCATTTCAGAAACCCCAAGATAATAGCACACTTTTGCCTTCTTCCAAATCTCTAATCACTTATCATTAGTTATTCATGCAAATTACCCCTCTCAAAGCGTGCTGGAGCAAATGTCAGCTGACATGTCGCCTCAGATCACCAAGTACCCATACCAAAAACGAATTAATTCCACTCCTTTTGAGGGATGCTAAGTTTGACAACAAAACTAGTAGATTAAATCTGTTCTAGTTTCTATGGAAACATGTCAGACCGCGGCTGCGCTCTGCCTTTATTCCTGAATAACTTCATTCAAGGGCATCTTGTGTTCAGCGCTACCGAGGGTAGGCTACTATTTATAAAACCATGGATATAAGATGTGTCCCTCGAGAAGTTTGCTCTAAATTACTTCGGACTGCCCTCGAGTAAAGCGCTACATCTTTAAATGAGGTCTGTGTATGTTTACCTATGTGTAAACGTATGCTATTATGTTTGGACGCGGTGTCCATGAGCTTAATAAATACGTTAACGTACGTGATTTGAGTCCCATTTTAAATTGACATACAATACTAGGCTAATGAACCTAATAGGGTACACGGACTAATTATTGTGTGGAGCTGCTTTATGTGCAGATTGTTATTAGTAATTGATTATAGGCTATAAGCCTTTGTGTAACATTTGAAAATCTCATAATGACATAAATAGACTATACATGGGACCACTTGTCATGAGGCTTAGAATTTGGACTCTTTTGCGAGACATAAGGTCAGATTAGATTGATCTAAGATCACTCACAATAGTAATCAATAACATGTTAGCACAACGGTTTGATTAAATCACACAGTATACGCTAAGGCAAACGGTCTTAACCCGTTCAATAAAACTCAGCACGTGTGCAGCGAGATATAGAGCCTACAAAAGATCACTTGACTTATGTTAATGTTTAAAATGTGATTTTCTTGGTCAGTGTGTTGAACTGAAACCTCCTTGTAAGTGAAACATTAAACAATACAAATGATGACTAGCGTTGTTTTTGCTCTTCCGCGGTAGTTAATAAAACGAACGTCAATACAGCAAGAAAATACTGGTCTTACCTGCTACGGTGTATCTGTCCATGTAATTGAGCACATTTCCAAAACTCAGAATCCCGGCGGCAACGAGCGGTGTCCGGCATCGGAGTAATGCGGCACGGAATTTTTGCCCAGGTCTGCAGGGATGCAGGTCTGGACTGGACTTAAGAGTCGGACTCATGCTTCCAGACAGCGTGTGCACCTCATCCGAACTGCTGCACCTCTCGATTTCACATCCATCGCTCTCCACGCACATCTTCTGGCACGACAGATCCAGCGCAAACGATTGAACGATTTTTGAACAGAGACAGGGCGGTTAGGACGGAAAAGTGTAGCACCTCTGAGCGGAAAACGAAAAATAAAAAACTAAGTGTTAATCGCTAAGAATAAAAATCATTGATTTGATTATTGCTCGCTGAGCTCGGTTCATGTCTGTACACTGACAGGACTAAGCGCTCGGGAAGCGCTTTTCTCTCACTCTGTAGTCTGTGTGTGTATGAGAGGGAAAGGCGTGGTTGCGCGTTAAGCCACGCCCTCCAACTCTGAGCGAATGAAGGAGCTAAAGTGTGCACGGAATGCTCATGTGAAAAAGGGAATTTTTTGCAGTGACAGAGCACACCCAGAGCGCTCGTGTGAAGTTGCTTTTGTCTCTGTTGCTGTTTTTGTTTTTTCTGCCGTAAAGTATTCATCGAGTGAACTCAACCGACGTGAAACATCCTCTAAAGGTATAAATGAAAAGAAAGCACGAAAGCCGTAGGGAAACATTACACTTAGAAGCACTCAAGACAGGGTGCGAATTATGGGGGCTTTGGGGGGTCTGACCCTCCCTACTAATCTTTAAGCCCTCCAAAGGATGTCAAAACAAACAACTGGGCATCTTGCAAGTACATTAAACAGGTTTAAATCTAAAATTGTATACAAAGGGCATTTTAAACAACATTTTAGTAAGCAAAAACTCACATTCTCACTTGTCGACAAATAGAGAAGTCGTTCGACTGAGGAAGGGAGGTAACCATAGCAACAGAACGCCGCTCGAGGACTTGGGATCTTTAGCATGCGTTAGGATCAAGCAGCCTATCAAACGGATACATCGTTAAATAAATAGTCATTCTTTTATCACTTTATTGCAGATTTACATACACACGTTTATCACTTGTGATATAATTCATTGTATAATTCGCAATTAGGCTATGTAATATAGTAAGTAGCCTTATATAAAATAATTGTAATAGCCTAGCATAGCGCTTCGACGTCCTATGAAAATGAGAATAGTGATGCTATGAAACTGACCATTCATATTAAATAATTAAACACCAAGTAGGGTAAACATGAAATGACCTCTTTAAACGTTTGTAATAGGCTACAAAACATCTGGAATACCCGTTAGTTGAGAGCTTTGCGGTGAACTCTGTCAAATCTTATCTGTTTTATTACACAAAGTATTTAGGACACCATATTTAAGTAATTCCTCTGAAAAGGTTTACATGGTTTAAATTAAAACAGCTGGACTGAAGTAGTAACACGAAGTCACCTCTTCTGAAAGCGATCCGTGGTCTTCAGCACTCTGGACAGCTCATCATCACTATCTAAAACCCTTTACAGCCACACAGAATTATATCATAAACACTGTTTCACCTCAGCAATATAGTGACTGTATCACACTCACTGCATTTACTAATTAATATTTTGCCAATTATGAAACATGCTATTAATCTGACATTACAAATTTATGGTAGCCTAGGCTAATATTTGAATAATATGGTAACCATAGAAAGCGGTTACTGTTAATCGTTTTATTTACTTCCTACATATGTGTGGGATTAATTAATTAAGGATATTATTGAGCACTCTTTGACTCATCTTATTGACCGCTTTTCACCGAAACCCATCAATTAGCGAAGATTAGATCAAATCACGTTACAATTAAGTACATCTTAGTTTTCCCTCCTAATCACTTGTATCTGACTGCGCGAAATTCGTAAAGGACAGCAACATGTCTAGCCCTGTTAAAATGCCCATCCTTAAAATAAACAGTTTTCCCACTGCTCTGAATATCCTTTCGGAAATGTCAAAAAGGGGGATTTTACTGTATAGTTAAGATTTATCTCTATCGCAGAAGAGCCTTTTAGGAAGTACGCGGGTCATTCTCATGAGAGAAGGCTGAAAGATGCTAGACAAATTATTGTCGGAAAAGAAGGAAGTTATTCGTTTGTTATTTTTCTTTTCATCTTAATTCCCAAACCAGAGGGTATGCTAAACGGGATCATAATGTGATGCTTTTTCTGCACTGCCACTTGAGTCCTTTTCAACATGAACTAGCCTTAACCCCTTCAAACACTGCGACCATTGGAATGGACATCAGATGGTTTTTGGTTTAAACCAATAAGATTTTATGTTTTTAAAATATAAGTACTGACTGGTCCCTGATCAACCAATCACAATGAAAGTATGACCCATAACTTAATCTGATTGAGCTTCAGACATCACAAAAGACATGGCTAGACCAAACAGACAGGAGGAGGAGGAGCTCCTTTTTTACCTTTATATGCAGATTTATGTTCATTGTAGCATCATCAACTTGCACCTATTAAATTTTTTTATAGTATCAAGTGATAATATTCAAAGTTAACTTGTCTTTCAGAGCTGTAGAAAATAGGATTTTTTTGAAGTTTGATGTCCATCGCAATGGACATTATGTCTTAATAAAATTAATTATTAATATTTTTTTCTGATTTATTTTTTATGTCTTCAATGGTGTGACCATAAACTGTCATTCAGTTTTTCATTAGTTTTAGTGAAAAACAGAAACAACGAGTACACACAAACACTCCCACAAACACACAGACATATACACACATACTCCCATTCACCCACTGCAACCAACAAAAAGAATCAAACAAGTTTTTTCTACATTCAAAATGTTTTTATACATTCTTATTGTCATTGCTCATTGTTACAGCATGTGTTATTTTCAAAATCTTCAATGTTAGTTCACATACTGTGTGTGAACTCTACCTAGAAGTACTATATGGTTAAAATTTGATACATTTTTTGTTGCTTCAGTCCTGATGTCCATTGTAGTGGACATGAAAAAGAAAATCTAATAAAAAATGAGTTTGCACAAATCTTGTTTTTTAGACTCATTTATCAAAGAAGAGCAAATATCAAGTGGATAAAATTTTTTTTGCTCAGTGGAAAATAATTCAGGTCTGAAGGGGTTAATATAGGCTACTCCAAGAGAATTAGACAGTAAAAGTAAGAACAATATTTTCTAAAGTCTTGCTAATTCAGTCATTCATTCCTAAAAAAATCATTTTTCATTTTCAGTAACTTAGAAGTTTTCATACAGCTCAAAAAATAACACAAATTTTCATGGCTTTTCTAAGCTGAATTAATATCATTATTTTAAGTAGGCTAAATTAATCCACTGAATTTATAAGTGCAATCATGGTTTTGGCATCACTGTATCAATTGCCTATATAAGATTCCCTAAACTTTAAAAGTTCTATTCAAATATGTGTAAAACAACAGAAAAATAAATAAAACAAATGGTCAAATTATGCAAGCATAATTATTCATGCCCCAGTGCATGCTGGGAAGAGGACTAATGAGACTGAAACAAGAATTTTTTTTTTTCAGTGATACTTTTATACATGTTTGTGATGCTTTCCTAGTGCAGTGTAACACTGAGTCAACATTCTATCAGTAAATGACCTTTCATGAGTGATTTGCATGCCAGCAAATCTCATATCCTATGTACTGGTCACAGGCTGTGCAATGAGGAACCAAGCATCCTTTATCTGCCTCCTGCTGTATATCAGCTGCTGTCTTCTAGCGAAGGCTGGATCACAGATAAGTAAAACAAACCAAATGCCTAAAGTTACTTTTGTCATCCACAATTCCTGAGCTCCTGTTGGTTGGCTTGGTTCTGGACTGCATGGGCTATCAGTATCAGTATGCATATGCCTAGACTGATAAATCAAAGAAACACACACTCAGAGAAAAAGAATAGGTTAGTTGTGTGGGTATTTGTATTTTGTTTTTGTGTGTCATATCATTTATTATCACTAAAGGAAGCTTCTGTAACTCCTGTCCCTCAAATAATGACGTGATTAGCACAATGAGACGGAAGGGGAAAGGGGATAGTCCTGTTTGACTTCCACAATATCATTTATCTTCCTTCACATTCCTTACTGTTAAGCAGCTGAACTTCGGACTCATGGTTCAGAGTACAGAGAAAAGTGTGTGTGTTTTAAGAACTTTTTAAAACGTTTAAAGACATTTCTTTGATATAATGCACTAAATAAATCACAGAATCCCTGTTACAATAAAGATGAAAGAAGCAAGCTGTTGCATACTGATTTAATCAAAACCAGAGACAAACAAAGTCTCATGGGCAGACTTTTGAAAGCAGTGAACTTGATTTTTTTGTAGTTTTTGCATAGTATGCATGAGGATGGAATGAGTATCAGTCTCGTCAGACTGAGGAGATCACACTCCAGCTATTTAGTTTGAATTTCCATAACACAGGAAGAAACAGAACATGCTTTGAAGCTAATCCATGCAATGGTACGATCAGCTGCAGAGGGAGAGAGAAGAAAAACTGATTATGCAACAGAATAGAATAGAATTAAATAAATAGCTTAAGAGATGCATAAAATAACTGAGCAGTCTGAAAAAGAAAATGAAAAAAGAGAGAACATGGAGGCATGGGGAAATGAGGACATAGAGAAAGAGGAGGACACTGAGAGAGTGGGACTAAGAGAGACAGATGGAGAAGTGTTATGACCTGCTGGTCTATGCTATAGGAAAGCTGTTAAAAATCAAGCAAGAAGGACAGATAGAGAAGATGTGGGAGAGAGAGAGATGAGGTTAAAACAATAGTTTTAATATACGAATGAACTCTGGTGACTGTTTAAACTTTACTCTCCTAAGCAAACAAAGTTGAAGCAAAGATTACTTGTGTAACTGTAAGCTTTTTGACTGTGTTTGAGTGTTGAAATTTAATAATAAAAAGCACCGTCATGAGTAAAATCCCTCTGAAATCCTAATTGTGTTTTACTTCAAAACAGTAATAATCATTACTGTTTTTTCCATTTAAAAACTATGTATTTTGAGAGAATTACACATGTAGACACCATGCATTTAGGGTTGTAATGTAAGTCAATGGCCATTTAAATTGTAGGTAAGCAAATAATAATACATTTTTATACTAGTAACTTTTGTAACAGTTGTTATGATTTTTTTTAAACTAAATAAACTGAATAAAGATTACAGGTGCATAGCCAACTTCCTATCACCACAAACACTGAATGGAATCATATTGTTCATATGAACATATGCGCTGCTTTCGAAATCGAATACTTCTCTACTATATAGTACGCGAAAAACAGCATGCGAACAGAGTAGCATGTCCGAATTCATAGTATTCGAAAAACAGTAGGTGAAAAATACCCGGATGACTTACTACTTCCGGCGAGATTCTGAAGTGCGCATACGATGGACACTTTACTATCCCGAGGCCACGGGAGAGGATTTGTGAATGGAGTTGAAGGGACGTAACTGACTCTGGTAGGTCATGTGACAGTAACAACATGGCGGATGTACAGGTGCTGGTCATATAATTAGAATATCATCAAAAAGTTGATTTATTTCACTAATTCCATTCAAAAAGTGAAACTTGTATATTATATTCATTCATTACACACAGACTGATATATTTCAAATGTTTATTTCTTTTAATTTTGATGATTATAACTGACAACTAAGGAAAATCCCAAATTCAGTATCTCAGAAAATTAGAATATTACTTAAGACCAATACAAAGAAAGGATTTTTAGAAATCTTGGCCAACTGAAAAGTATGAACATGAAAAGTATGAGCATGTACAGCACTCAATACTTAGTTGGGGCTCCTTTTGCCTGAATTACTGCAGCAATGCGGCGTGGCATGGAGTCGATCAGTCTGTGGCACTGCTCAGGTGTTATAAGAGCCCAGGTTGCTCTGATAGTGGCCTTCAGCTCTTCTGCATTGTTGGGTCTGGCATATCGCATCTTCCTCTTCACAATACCCCATAGATTTTCTATGGGGTTGAGGTCAGGCGAGTTTGCTGGCCAATTAAGAACAGGGATACCATGGTCCTTAAACCAGGTACTGGTAGCTTTGGCACTGTGTGCAGGTGCCAAGTCCTGTTGGAAAATGAAATCTGCATCTCCATAAAGTTGGTCAGCAGCAGGAAGCATGAAGTGCTCTAAAACTTCCTGGTATACGGCTGCGTTGACCTTGGACCTCAGAAAACACAGTGGACCAACACCAGCAGATGACATGGCGCCCCAAACCATCACTGACTGTGGAAACTTTACACTGGACCTCAAGCAACGTGGATTGTGTGCCTCTCCTCTCTTCCTCCAGACTCTGGGACCCTGATTTCCAAAGGAAATGCAAAATTTACTTTCATCAGAGAACATAACTTTGGACCACTCAGCAGCAGTCCAGTCCTTTTTGTTTTTAGCCCAGGCGAGACGCTTCTGACGCTGTCTGTTGTTCAAGAGTGGCTTGACACAAGGAATGCGACAGCTGAAACCCATGTCTTGCATACGTCTGTGCGTAGTGGTTCTTGAAGCACTGACTCCAGCTGCAGTCCACTCTTTGTGAATCTCCCCCACATTTTTGAATGGGTTTTGTTTCACAATCCTCTCCAGGGTGCGGTTATCCCTATTGCTTGTACACTTTTTTCTACCACATCTTTTCCTTCCCTTCGCCTCTCTATTAATGTGCTTGGACACAGAGCTCTGTGAACAGCCAGCCTCTTTTGCAATGACCTTTTGTGTCTTGCCCTCCTTGTGCAAGGTGTCAATGGTCGACTGTCAAGTCAGCAGTCTTCCCCATGATTGTGTAGCCTACAGAACTAGACTGAGAGACCATTTAAAGGTCTTTGCAGGTGTTTTGAGTTAATTAGCTGATTTGAGTGTGGCACCAAGTGTCTTCAATATTGAACCTTTTCACAATATTGTAATTTTCTGAGATACTGAATTTGGGATTTTCCTTAGTTGTCAGTTATAATCATCAAAATTAAAAGAAATAAACATTTGAAATATATCAGTCTGTGTGTAATGAATGAATATAATATACAAGTTTTACTTTTTGAATGGAATTAGTGAAATAAATCAACTTTTTGATGATATTCTAATTATATGACCAGCACCTGTAGTACGTCTGGATTTCATTCATACTACATGCATTCGTACTATATAGAATGTACTTTTTCAACGGTCGTGAAGTAAATTTAAATTCAAATGTAGTATCTACTCAACAGTACACAATTTCGGACGCAGCTCGTCCATTACAGTTTATTTTAGTTATGGGATGTAAACATAAAATACATAGAAATTCTTGAAATAAAAGTGCTTTTTACCTGTCTGGGTGTCCTGGAATAAAAGAGGTAATGCTGCACCGCTTTTGTCAGCATGTTGATTTTATGTTGTCATGAATAAAAAACACAATGACAGATAAAGACAGTCATACAGGATTATAAGAAATTGACAAATGTAGGGGTGTAACAATATATCGTGTCACATTACATATCGCAATACAAAAATTCAACTATATGTATCATGGATAGTGACAATATGTAGGCTATTGTGTATAGTTCACCCATTAAAGTTACTGTGTGAGAAAAAAATCAAGTTTACAGAGTTTTAGTGTCACTACTACATTAAACTACTATATATAATGTTGAATATAATGTATTAATGTAATGGGGGAATATTTGTGGGTCCTGATAATGTCAAATGTCTTATGTTACCAGTAAAAAGTGGCCTACATTATTTTAAATGTATCTAGTCAGTGACAGAGTGCAAGCATATTTGTATAAAATAATTCTGTATTTTAAACTTCAGAATGTTTTTTTTTTTTTCACCTTGGTGCATTGGGTTACCAGCACCAAGTCCAAGCCTATTCATTTCTACCCCCAATGTAATACCAAATGTAGCATTTTAATCAACAGTACATTTTTTTGTTAACCTTTTACCATATGTCTTGGAGTATCGAAATAATATTGTATTGTGAGTTCAGTATCGCAATATGTACCGAATCATGACATGAGGGTATCGTTACACCCCTAGTCAAATGTAATCACCCATGTTGGTTTGGATGTATCATTACACCCTGAACGGCCAAAATGGCTTTTAAAGTGCTATTCATGGCATACTGAAAATCATAGCGGAGAACTGACTAATTTGTATTGGTCAATTCCTCGTGGAATTACATCCAGGGTATACTTAGTATTTGTCACAGACTTGGCTTGAGGTTAATATGAGGGCCAGAATATTCCAATTGTCACAGTGAATTAAATTTTTATTTTATGCTTGTATCAGTATGTTAAATGTGATATGCTCCTCACAACAATTATCAAAAAAAAAGCACCAAATGGCACAAAGCCAGTTTGTGGTTTTGATGGTGTCTATCTACATCTGCCAGAACCACAAAATGGCGTGTCCCAATGGTGAGATTGTACAGGAAGTGTATATACAATCAAACCTACCATAATTTAGATGCTGATACAGATGCTTTCACTGTCTGCACAACAGCATTTATATTATATCCTGAGATACGGGAACGAGTACTGCCTATGGGGAAAAACTCCTTTTTTCTCCGATTACTGAAGCCTTTTTCAATAACGCAGTGTAACTGCACGGCCATTGGTTCAAACTGGGAAACTTTTTAAACCAATGATGGCGCGGCGGAGCTGCGCGAGCCTATGGCGATGCAGCGTGCCAAAGCCCGCCAAAATGAGCGGGGCGTCTGGCTATATAAGCGAGCATTTCGCCATAGGATTTCAGGTCAATTGACTGAAGCGACGACACTGAGTCGTACAGCTCCATGGCATGGCAGCAAACGCAGTACTCGTTCACGTATCTCAGGGAACCGAGGTTACATACGTAACCGAGTACGTTCCCTTTCGAAACTTCACTCATACTGCGTATGGGGAATGAATACAATCATGCCGTGCCATGGGAGGGAACGACTGAACCTATCTTAGGCACCAAAGGGGCCCAGGGGATAAGTAGGAAGGCAAAGCCGTCGTACCCTCATGGTTACACATGCTAAGAGGGAGCTGGCTCCCATGAGATAACAGCACGACCGAGGGGCTATGTAGAGGCCGTCAAATCACGCTGAAAGGATCCGGGCGTGCAACGCCAGAACGTCCAAGTTATAGAACCTGACAAACGTGGACGGCGAGGACCAGCCGGCCACCTCACAGATGTCTTTAATGGAGACACCACTAGACCAGGCCCACGAGGAGGCCATACCTCTAGTGGAGTGGGCTCGTACTCCCATGGGGCAATCTAGGCCCATAGAGGAGTAACAAAGAGCAATAGCGTCCACAATCCAATGCGAGAGTCTTTGCTTTGTGACCGGAAGCCCCTTGGTGCGGCCACCAAAGCACACAAAGAGCTGGTCCGACTGCCGAAAAGGTGCGGAACGCTCGATGTATGTCCTCAATGCCCTAACGGGGCAGAGTAAATCCAGCTCACGCTTATCCCCTGAGGGAGGTAGCGCTGAGAGGGTAATTACCTGTGCTCTGAACAGAGTCAAGAGCACCTTAGGAACGTAGCCATGCCACAACCTTCGAGTCATTAAGCCCAAATTCGAGGCACGCAGGGCTCACGGAGAGGGCCTGCAGATCGCCTACATGCTTGACCGATGCTAGAGCCAATAGCAGAGCGGTCTTAAGCGATAGGGTCCGAAGGTCAGCTGACCGCAGCGGTTCAAAGGGAGGGCCTTTGAGCGCTCTGAGGACCGTGGAGAGGTCCCAGGTGGGTACTGTGAGAGGGCGAGGGGGATTCAGCCTCCTAGAACCTCTCAAGAAACGCACAACTAAGTTGTTTCTCCCCACTGACTGGCCAGCAATAGGGGCATGAAACGCTGCTATGGCTGCCACGTATACTTTGAGCGTGGAGGGCGTGAGACCCTTGTCCAGACGCTCTTGGAGAAATGACAATATCGAAGATATGTCACACTCAACTGGATCTTCGTTTCGAGCCGTTCACCGGTCGACGAAGACCGACCATTTTTGGGCATAGAGGCGTCTAGTAGACGGGGCTCTGGCCTGAGAAATGGTATTTAGCACGTCCTCGGGGAGGTCGACAGGCTCCCATCGAGGGACCAAAGGTGCAGGGCCCACAGCTCTGGCTGGGGGTGCCAAATCGTCCTGTTCGCCTGAGAGAGGAGGTCCCGTCTCAGGGGGATCAGCCGCGTGAAACCATGTCGCTCGCTTCAGCCGAGGG
Organism: Mylopharyngodon piceus; assembly: GCA_039654765.1. NCBI lineage: Eukaryota > Metazoa > Chordata > Actinopteri > Cypriniformes > Xenocyprididae > Mylopharyngodon > Mylopharyngodon piceus. The sequence goes on from CM077443.1 coordinate 15,823,897, forward strand.
ACACAGGTCTGGGCGGGAGAACAGGACGGGAGACGGCTCTCTGTGTGGAGAAAGTGAGGCACGCGGGGGCTGAGCCGGCGTGAGAGCCGCTGAGAGACCGGAAGCGGCAAAGCGGGCGGCTCGAGAGCGGCACGAAAGTGGGCAGTCTGCCAGGGGGGCGGCGCTGCAGGCGGTCGGCGAGTCTCAGATGGTCCGCTGCGATGCCTCTTCAACGACGAGAAGTGAGCTTGATCCGCGGTGAGCAGGCGAGAGAAGGCGAAGGCGTTCAGTCTCGTTGTCCAGCGAAGAGAAGCGTCGTCGTCGCTGAAGGAGATAGATCTGAAATCCTATGGCGAAATGCTCACTTATATAGCCAGACGCCCCGCCCATTTTGGCGGGCTTTGGCGCGCTGCATCGCCATAGGCTCGCACAGCTCTGCCGTGCCGTCATTGGTTCAAAAATTTTCCCAGTTTGAACCAATGGCCGTGCAGTTACACTGCGTTATTGAAAAAAGCTTCAGTAATCGGAGAACAAACGAGTTTTTCCCCATACGCAGTATGAGTGAAGTACTGAAAGAGAACAGCTGTAGTTCAACAACTGTCATGATCAAAAACATAAAAGCTCCATAATTGTCGAAAATGGCCTCTAATGACAAAATGAAAAAAGGAAAAAGTTTAATTTGTGAAGTATTAATATAAGTATTAGTAAAAGATTTTAATTTGCCTCAAAGGATATGAGCCAAATGTTCTCCCCATTAAGTTAAATTGCACAATTACTGCTGTGAGAAGATAAATGGGCCCCTGATAGCAATTCATACCACTCAACTTCATGTTTCATTTTTCATTTGGTCTTCAGTAGATCAATCATTTAAAGGATAATGTCAGAGCAGATTCTTAAATCCACTTTATTTAAAAGTACTATATTTTTAACATGGAATGGATCAAAGTTAATAGTTAGTACTCATCTGCAGTGCTGGGTTGAGGTCGAGATGTGCACAGCTCTGGCTGATGATGTTTGTGGTGACTGACTGTAGCCATGGTGAGAGTGGGAGAGACCAATGCAGTGAATAAGAGGATTCTGGCAGCTGGGAGACTACAGGCTTTTTAGCTGTCACAGGGTGTTATGGCCCCAAGTGGTGAATGGCCTCTGACTCAGCTAAAAAGGCCTGTGTATAAAACTGGGGGGGTCAGGGGAGAGAGAGAGACTGATTAACAGAAAGGGGAATAAAAAGAATAGGTCACAGCAATGAAAGCACAATGTGTTTACTTAACTCCAGACTTTGCAAAGACTATCAAGTTTTATTCTACATGGCCTATGATCCAGCTCCCTCATGTACAATTCTATTATGTTTTCATATTACTATTACTTATTCATCATGTTATGTTTATTTGTTTGATCCTCTCTCTCTGTCTCTTTTTCCTCTCATTGGCCTGCTCAAGCTGGTGCTGTTTATTCTTCTCATTCTGATTCTGTGTTTGCAGATCAAACTCAAGATCACAGAAAAGTATCTAGTTTTCCTAGTCTGTTTTATCTCTTTCTTTGGTCGTTTTCTCTTGCGTTCCCTCTTTCGCACTCATTATACTTTTATTTATTCCCCTACTTTATCGTTCACTGTTTTAAATGATGAAACAAGCCAAGACACAGCAGTAGATAATTCTGCTGACTTTTCCCACACACAATATTTACATGTTCCTTTTAGTTCACATGTTTATTTAAGTATCAGCATACGAAGTGTTCCATCCTCACTTAAAGTTGGATTCAAAATAAATAAATATGTGGTCATGAAATATTATTTTATAATATAAGCTGTATATTATCTTAAAGTTTCTGCCAAGAAAAAAAACAATCAAATAAGCAACTAGATGAATGCTGCAACAATATTACATAAATATTAATATTTAATTAATAATAGGTAATACAGAAGTTGCACTAGTTGCATATAAAACAAGATCTGTGCGTGATACGAGAGACATGAAAGTAGCTCCAGTTACAATTACTTGGATGAGTGGACTGATGTACAGCATTGTCATGAATGACGGCATGATTAACCAGTCAGAATCAAGTATTCCACGGAGCTGTTTAGGTTGTGTTATGTTACATTGTGATGTTCTTCTTGCTGCCTTTCTGGAAGATGTTTTTAGGCACCCCTTCTGATGCTGTTAACAAAAAGAAAAATGGTTACCACTATTGAATTAATAAACAGAGACTTTAAAGAATGTCTTTCTGGCTCCATACTGTCTCTGTGGACATCCTTTGCCTGGTTGTGCTATTGATGCCTTCCTTCCTGTGTGGTGGAGCCACAGAGCTGTATGGCAGATAATACATTATCATTTCTTCGGCCACAGTGTGTTTTCAATGATAAATTGGGGCTTCTTTTAAATACATCCATGTATGAACCTGATAATGAGGTGCGTGGTGTGCTCCATTTTTCACGTTTTAGTTGCAAAAGCTCAATTGTGGGCAATTAAATTACATTACAATTTATAGTGTTTTAGCTGTTCAGATAACACTGATAACTAGACACACAGACACACAGACACACACACACGACTATATTTCTCTCTTTATATACAGACGTGCATTTACTGTCCCATAGATGATCTTCAATTAGGAGCACATGAATTGGCTGAGGTTTCAGGAAGCCCCTGCTCGGGGGAAAAGCATTCCATGAATTCCAGTTTGAAGATATATGTGTCAGAGATTGAGAACATCCCTTTCAAAGCCATTCGCTAATAGCTCATTCCACCATGATAGAAATACAGTCTCATTAGCCAATTTATTTAGTACTTGCCACGACACCCTACTGAAATTCTGTTCAAAGCTGAAGCCAAGTTTCATCTCTGGCTTTGCTGGTTTCTGTGCATAACATTCCCTCCAGATGCTCACACTGCTTTTTGAGGAGCAGAAATACTTGCGCCAACTCCTAGAGTTGGGTACGAACATTATGGTAGGGGATAAATTAATTTGAATTCAATACAATTCACCAAAAAAATCACTCTATGAAAAACAAAAAAAGAATCAGGTTAAAACAGAAACCTGAAATTGATACTTATCACACATTACAAAATAAAACATGAGAACATATATTTAAAAGTGTATTTAACGACTATTTTTAAACAAACATTTCAAACAAGGGCTGCACGATATATTTAAATTATTGAAATATCGCAAATGTAGGTTACGTATCGCGATATGCATTTTGCAGCGGCTTGACGTAACTGCCTGATTTTAATACTCTAAAAGATTACAAAAAGTCCAAGTTTTAGGTCGACGCAGAGCTTAGACTAAACACATGACTGTTACATACGTGTGACATGCTTAATGTTATTAAATGCAATAATCAAAGTACTCAAGCGCACAGAAAGCCGCCTCTTGGAAAGCGCGTGATTACAAATTCAGTTCTCTTCCACAGCTTTTATGGCCAAATTCAAGTACACACCAAATTATGTCAAAATGCCCGTCTTGGTGAGTATTCACATAAACATGGTCAGTTATGTCTTAAGTGGAGTAAACCGTTGAGAAAGAAAGTGTGCGTGTAATAATATATTGGATCTGTGCAGCTCTTAAAGTGACAGCAGCCTAATAAACCTGCTTCCGTCTGTGTACTTTAATGTTAATCAAACAACAAGAGACAAAGAGAAAATTACTCATTGCTCTTGACTAAATAACTTAAATTGTAGCTTTAAGAATCAGTATGTATTTAATTCTTTTGAAGACTAAGCAGTGTTTTATTTTTACATTTGATTATTCAATTTCTGTTGTTAAATATTCCTAATATAGGCCTATACCTGAAACCCTAACCCCCCTGGTTTACACTGACAATAAAATTACACTTACTTTTTATGTAACACTACAGTAAAATACTGCTGTTTAATTTCATAAGTTTTGAAGTTTTTAAATATATTTAAATATAATTTAAATGTATTTTACACACTTAAAGCATTACAGTATCGCATATCGAATATCGCTTTATTTAATATAAATTGCATATTGCATATTGCATTTTTTCTTCAATATCGTGCAGCCTTAAAAGGAAGTGTAGAAAAGCACTTAAGAAAACTTGACAAACAGTGGAGCATGGCACTAGCAATGCCAAGATCATAGGTTTGATTCCCAGCAAAAAAGAACATACATGAACTGATATAAAAAGTGTATGCCTTTAATGCAGTGTAAGGTTATTTGGACAAAACCATCTGCTGAATGCATACGTGTAAATAATCTCATATGGTATTGTATAGCAAAATACATTAAAAAAAAAAAAAAAAAGTTTTTATGTCAGAGCCATAGCCATGTGGGCATGTGCTCCGACATACAGTGCGCTTGGACTTCAGGTGACCCAAATTAGAGTCCAGACTCAAGGTCCTTTCTAGGTCCAATTCCCCTTTCTCCTCTCCATTGATTGCCTCTGTCCTCATGCTGTCCTATCTAAATAAAGACAAAAAAGCCTTTAACCATGAAAGTATGCAAACTTACCCGAAAACATCATAATCGTAATAGAAATTTTGTTTGCACATTCCAAAACGCATCAGTGTGTCGACACTTTGCAGGCATGTTCATGACCCTAAATGAAAAAAGTGACAAAAATTCAAGAAGATCAACATAGGTCACCCAGTATTTTTAACAAAACCTAATATGAGGACTAGAGACACATAGTACGTCACTGTTACTGTATCTCATGATAATGAATTACAGAGGCACTGGCTTCTCTGTGAATTGCTATGTCTGGGTGGTTGGTTCTAAAACTGTACGCTGTTAAAAAAAAAAAAAACTGATGTGTTTCGTATATAGATTTATATAGATATACATTTTGTATATAGATTTAGATTTGTATATACGGGACTAAACCATTCTAAGATGACTCAAACCGCTCAGATAGAAACAGATCCTGTCCTGTTCATGGCCTAGAGGTCAGTATCACTATTGAGGCTGATCTTCATTGAGTTGACTCCTTGTTGCTCTACCACCCTCCACAACCGCTTCCTGTTTGTCATTCCGAGTGACTCCAGGACACGTAAACAAGAATCCCAAAACTGTTTTTCATTTCCACAACATCGTCATGTTGTGGAGAGTTATTCTAGCTATTGACCACACAAATGAATGCGGTCACACAGATAAGTGACTGAATACAATATTCCAGGCCAGGTCTATCATTTCCATACCACAAGGACGCAGAGTGGCAAATGAAAATAGAACTTTTGGCTGTGGGCTTCACAATGTCAGTATGATGTTGATTGAATATGCTAGGTCTCTTTGTCTCTTTCGCTTTCTTTGCCCTGATCTCTTTTCAAGCGGTAGTTCACACAAAAATGAAAATTCTGTCATCATTTACTAATCCTTGTGTTCCAAACCTGTATGTTTCTTTTTTCTGCGGAACACAAATTTTGAATAATGTTTCAATTGTTTTGTCCACACATTGGAAGTCAAAAACAACATTGGGCCCCACTGGAAATTTTTGGATTATAATCGAACCAACAATGCTATAGTTTCTGTCTGTTAAAATAAGCATGAGCATGTTTGAAGCTGAAATATATAGAGCATACATATACGGTCATGTCTTTTGCAAGCTTCAGACATTTTGCAAGACCAGCATGGACACAAATATGCACACACACACATTTTTGTTATTGTTTTTGGAGCCAAGGAGAAGTCTGGAGTGTACCGTGCAGGAAGGTAAAGACCATGTCACAGCTGACCTCCATGACTTTTGACCCCCTCATCCCTGCTGTTTTAGGATGTAAGTTTGACCACATCAATGGGGCACAATAGGCAAGAACGTCAAACCACCAACATGCATCACAAAACAGCAGGACACTCACATAAAACACGTTCATGGTCAAAGTAAGTACACAATCAAACACAAATGCAGATACAGAGTCATGTTTCACACATGCACATTTACATATATGCTACCATTCAAAAGTTTGGGGTCAATATGATTTTTTTAAGAAATACTTTTATTCAGCAAGGATGCATTAATCAAAAGTGAGTAAAGACACTTACACTGTGACTAAAGATTTCTGTTTCAAATAAATGCTGTTCTTTTGAACTTTCTATTCATCAAATAATCCTAGAAAAAATGTATCACAGTTTCCACAAAAATACTAAGCAGCACAATTATTTTCAACATTGATAATAATAAGAAATGTTACTTACGCACCAAATTAGCATATTAGAATGATTTCTGAAGAATCATGTGACACTGAAGACTGGAGTAATGATGCTGAAAATTCAGATTTGCCAACACAGAAATAAATTACATTTTGAAATATATTTAATAGAAAACAGTTATTTTAAATTGCAATAATATTTCACAATATTACTGTTTTTTTCTGTATTTTTGATCCAATAAAATCAGCTTTGCTGAGCATAAGAGTTTCTTTCAAAAACAAAATCTTACTGACCCAAACATTTTAACAGTAATTGTGTATACAGTTGTGACGGTTTAGGGACGTACACGCACCGTTTTAATTGCTATCACGTGAATGAAATTATGTTGACCAATCAGGAGAAAGACAAAGGATTATGCGGAGGGTATGAAAAGGAAGCGGAAAGGAAGAGGCCAGTAACAGTTGCAGTTGAGTCAATTATCACAGCTCACGTTTCTCTTCGTTCACGCCTAAATCTTTCGCCTCTTACTAAAGATTTCAGTGGAAGTGAATGTGTACGTTACAAGTAAGCTGAGTGAGTCGAGTCACCTGGGTGGAACTAATACAGCGCTGCTGTTTCGGGTTCATTTCTTCAGTCAACTGTACCAACCCGCAACAGCAGCGCTGTATTAGCTCCACCCAGGTGACTCGACTCACTCAGCTTACTTGTAACGTACACATTCACTTCCACTGAAATCTTTAGTAACAGGCGAAAGATTTAGGCGTGAACGAACTGTTACTGGCCTCTTCTTTTCCGCTTCCTTTTCATACCCTCTGTATCATCCTTTGTCTTTCTCCTGATTGGTCAACATAATTTCATTCACTTGATAGTAATTAAAACGGTGCGTGTACGTCCCGAAACCGCCACACAGTATATGAGCCCTTGCATGCTGAACTGAAACTATACCACTAACACATCTTACAGTTTTATGATGACAAACACATCCAGGACTGTCTAGTGCCCCCCTAAAAAATGTTTATATTGAGAACTGACTGTTTTTTTGTTTTTGATTTTTTTTGCTTTTGATCCTCTCTTACTCTCTACAGACACACTCTGATGTAAACACAGACAGGCACGAAAAACATGCAAACATTGATAAACTCTGTTTTCTTTGCTGCAAAGCTGCTTAGTTCCGATATATTAGATCTGACATCTCTCTCCCCAGATTCCCATCTGGAGTATTCACATTTTGTACTGGAACAAAGACACTAAATTTAGCCTGCAGAAGGAGAGAGAGAGAGAGAGAGAGAGAGAGAGAGAGAGTGAGAGATACATAGATGATAGGAATAGAGAGAGTCTTTTATCAGTGAGTTTAATAATGCATCAAGCATCTCCATCCTAGACGAGTCTCATTGCAGCGAGGTTGCTCAGTCATGGTAATGTGTTCGTCATTGCTTCCAGACTGCTTCAGCCTGCGTTTGTAGACAGAGATATTTTGACTGTCCTCCTCTAACCCCACTCCAGTCTCAGAGTCTGCAAGTCACACTCACAGTCTGTGCGCTGAATTCTTATATCTACCTCAATATTGCAATGAACTATAAGGTAGGTAGGTAGGTAGGTAGGGATAGATAGATAGATAGATAGATAGATAGATAGATAGATAGATAGATAGGTTTACAGACAGACTTATAGCATGTTAGACTGACAGAACGTTAGATAGACAGACAGACAGACAGACAGATACTGCGACAAGCATTCCTTTATATTGCCTGTCTGTTTTATACCTTCCTCTCACAGTTTTTGTTTCATGGTCTCTATTAGAGGCTCTGAGGGGAGCTATTTGAAGTCATAATCCCTTGGACGAACAAGGAGGGGGATGATCGATAAGGCTATAATGAAAGTGTGTGTGCGCTCAGGGAGTTTTTTGTGTGTGTTTGGGAGAGGATGTTTCTAGATGCACACATGTCAGCAGTGTTTGTGAGTGCATGTATACTCTGTGTAACAATTGCTGCAGATACTGATTTAAAAATTGAAACAAACTGAGTCAGTTCAGCATAAAACATTTCAGGGTGACATATAAACTGTCAACTTTCAGTAAACTTTCAGCCTCTGTAGTGCACACTTCAGCAAATGTCTAGAGCCCTGCAGTTAGTTATGGAATGAGGGCCCAGTGTAACCAGATCTCAATGCATCTCTTTACAGTGCAGTTGTGGTCAATATTTTTAGTCGCTGAGTCCTTTGTAATTACCCTCCTGCGTGTTTGCTTTCTGATGGTGGCAGAAACAGAGGGAAAGAGAAGAGAAACACAGAAAAGAGAAAGGCAACTTGCATGCAGGAATGCTAAATACATGGGAGAACACACACCACAGAAATACTGTGTGATTAAGAGCCTGACCTCAGTTTTGGTCTCATTCTTTTGGGTTTTAAGCTTTTTTTATTTGCTCTGAGCTAAATATGTAAGAAATATAGAATATCATATTCTATATTTCTTACACATTTAGCTCAGAGCAAATTACGTTTCCCATATGCCAGTCTTTATGCATAAGGGGACATAAAGACTGGCATATGGGAAACGTAATACTGACAGCTTAAAGGGATAGTTCACCCAAAAATGAAAATGCTGTCATTAATTACTCACCCTCATGTCGTTCTAAACCTGTAAGACTTTTGTTCATCTTTGGAACACAAATGAAGATCTTTTTGATGAAATCTGAGAGCTTTCTGTCCTTCCATAGACAGCTACGCAATTGACACTTTGACACTTCAAAAAAGTTCATAAAACTAATCCATATGAATTGAGTGGTTTAGTCTAAATTTTACTTGATCACTTTATATGATGAACAGATATAATTTAGGCTTTTATTCACAAATAAACATTGATCAGCGAACATAAACAGAAGCTCAATCGCACCTGATTGATGCGCGAGAACAAACCAACTGCAGAAGCTCAAACGTGCTGCGTAACACACGAGAATGAACCTCATTGGTTCTCACACGTCAAGCAAACATTCTTGAGCTTCTGTTTACCACAACTGATGTGTGAGTTGATGAATGTTTATATGTGAATATAAGCCTAAATTCAATCCATTCATCATATAAAGCGATCGTGACTCTTCAGAAAATTTGGACTAAACTGCTCAATTTATATGGTTTAGAACTTTTTTGAAGCGTCAAAGTGTCAGTTGCGTAGCTGTCAATGGAGGGACACAAAGTTCTCCTATTTTTTCAAAAAGTCTTACGGGTTTCGAACGACATGAGTAATTAATGACAGAATTTTCATTTTTGGGTGAACTATCCCTTTAAAGAAAATGGCAACAAGATGTTTACACAAGGTAAATATAAATTAATTTGTTTGTATCAATCATAGTGCACATTGAAGCAAATCATGAAGTGTATCGGAATCTGAGGCACCTTACCGATCATTTAGTAGATCTTAAGAGGGGGCTCAGCTTATGTTAAGAGAGTCCAGAGTCCTGCTTTTTGGCGATGCTGAACTGCAAACAAACAATTTAATCAATCAATCAATCAATCAATCAATCAATCAAATGTTGGTTGTTGGTGTGAATTCGAAGTCTGTAATAAATGTGATGCAATATAAAAGAACATGCTCCATGAAGAAACATCTTTCTATTGAGTTGTCTTTGTGAAGACACAAAATATATGCAGAAACAAAGACTTTACGCCACCAGCGATTTATGTCCAAATGACTCTTATGTACATCTGGTACATCTGACTCACTTTACTTACTGAGGTTATCATTATTTTCAGTGATGTCCGTATCAAAATTAAATATGTTCTGTGTCTGTAACTTACTAACTGATTGTCGATTTGACATTCATTATTTTTTATAGGCTTAATAAATTAAGATATATTCATTCCCCTGTAGTATTGTAGCCTATAAAATTTCCTTTTACTGTTTCTGCAATACAGCCAACCCATTATTGTATTTATTTACTTTCAAGCCATTTATTCAAAAACATAATTAAACAGGATATAGGCTACCCCAAAATGTTGGGAAGTTGTGATTTCCTTCTGCATATTTTCTCAAAGCAAACCTGTCAAGTAAACAAGAAAAACTTGTTGTTCTGAGAACAGTTTTCTAAGCTGCCTCATTACAGTGTTGATAGGAATCCATGTGCTGAGGGCTGATCTGAGACCAGCGCTCTAAGTGAATCCTGGCAGAAATATTAGTGATCTGCAGTTCATTAGCAGAATGTAAGCAACCCAATCAACACATTCACAACAGGTCCTAGAGTAGCAGAAAAGAAACTAACACATACATGTGGGAGAGGTAAAAAATAGCCCACTAAAACACTGAATATATAACACTAACTGGACTATTCACATATCTATATAGTAAAACTTAAAATCCAAGCCAAATAAAGCATTAAAAGGAGACTTTTTTTTTTTTTGCACGATTGCACCAAAGAAGTGATCAAAAACAGGCCACGAATGTGTATTTACAAAATAAATAGGGTCAGTTTTCATTTCATGTTAACCAATTCAGTTTGTGTAATACTCTTTTTTCATTACATTTGTCATGGGAATACAAACTTTTCTTGTGTGTCAGCCCAAGTGTGTGGCCTGTACACAAGTTATAAAAATAGATACTGAAATTGCCATTGGCATAACTCCATTCATGCTCTGTGCTCTGAACAGACAGGACAGTGTGATGAGCCAGCATTATGAAGACACATTAGTAATCAATTGCGTGTAGGGGCCCTCTATGATGTCATGGACCCCTCCGGACGAGGATGATAAGACAGGGAGTGGCCTCTTCCTCCCTGACACAAGAGACACTGATAAGAAGTCTTTCATCTTGTGCCATCTGGGGCCTATCTATAGCTGAACACTGTAGCTGGTATGTGACAAATAGAGAAGGTAGTCCTATAACCCAGCACTAGGGAATCTACTTTAAAATGCATAAGTTAAAATATGTATATATATATATATATATATATAAAAAATCCATCTTTTCACACCAAGGACAACTGGGGGACTCATATGCAACTATTAGAGAAGGTGAAAACATTCTGTAATGCTCCAGAAGGAAAGACAAGGCATTTGATCTGGAGGTGTAAACTTTTTGAATTTGAAGATCAGGGTAAATTGTACTTATTTTGTCTTCTGGGAAACAAGTAAGTATCTTCTATAGCTTCTGAAGGGCAGTACTAAATGAAAAATGATCTTTAAACAAAATAAGAAAAATGTACACATCTTCATCCTGTTCAAAAGTTTTCACCCCCCGACTCTTAATGCATCGCATTTCCTTTCTAGAGCATCAGTGAATGTTTTCAGCTTTTGTACTAGTTGCGTATGAGTCCCTCAGTTGTCCTTGGTGTGAAAACGTGGACCTTTAAATCATACAGTCACTGCTGGAAAGAGTTCCAATATGCAAAAAATTCTGGAAAACCAAAGAATTTGCAGGACCTGGAGGATTTTTCAGAAGAAAATTGGGCGGTATAACTGCTCAGGACAAACAAGGATGAACAACTATCACAAAACAAAAAAACAGCCGTGGATCATCCAGGTAACGACACACAGTATTAAAAATCAAGTATTAAAAATTTGAGGTGTATGAGGTAACTTTTATTTTTATAAAATATCTTATTATAGAATATATATATATATATATATATATATATATATATATAATGCTTTTATATATACACACACACACAAAACAGTGCAGGGAGTCGAATCTGTGAATTAAACTTTCCAGCACTGCACATAAAAGAAACCAACCAATTCACTGGTTTGACTCTGACTTTAAAGATGAGAACATTTGCCAGAGAGAGGAGGGCAAACTATTTCATGTTTTATGGCAATGTCCAGAAGTTCAGTATTTTTGGAGGGAGGTGCACGATTATATTTTAAAGATATCACAGACCCAGTATGATCTCTGTCCTAGTTTATATATTCTAGGTGACCCTCGGCCTTTAAGTCATGTTAAAAAAAAACGAATCAGAGTGGATACAGAGCTGCATCATGCTGGGCAGACGTGTGATTGTAAAAAACTGGAAATCTTCCGGAAGGCCTCCAATTTTTGAGTGGCTTTTGGATTTAGGGCGGGTGGCAGCCCTTGAAAAACTCTCCTATAGTCTGCATGGAAGGATCGAAATTTATTCTGAGAAATGGGGGAAAATTTTGAATTTCTGTAATCCACAGCAGTAGCAAGCATGTGACGAGACAAAACAATGGCCATGGTGAATATGATTTAGCTTATAGTGGAAACTTGTGGTGCTGGCAATACCCCTGTCTTTTTTTTTTTCTTCTTTCTTTTTTTCTTTTCACTTTATACTGTTGTATTTACTAATTTTTGTATATATTGTTATCATTTATTGCCTGTTTTGTTATATGTATGTTTTTGTGGATTAAGTACTTGATTGTTTATACCACATTTGTCTGCAAATAAGAAAATCAATAAAGTACAAATTATAAAAAAAAAAAAAAAAAAAAGATGAGAACATGTTTTCTTCCCTCAGCTCAGACAAAGCAGCAATATCTTTTGGTCGTGCTACACCGCTACTTGTTGGAAAAAGCACAAAAGTAGAAAAGCAGGAAAAGGCTATATGGTCAAGCTTACGGAAAAAACATCATGACTTTTATTTAATTATTCAATGTTATTAACACAGGTATGACTGAGCATGAAGCTGCATAGCTTGGAGAAACACAGCAAAATGCAATTCAACAATAATTACAGCACTGTAAAGCAGAACAGAAAGGCCACAGCATCATCATAATTCTACATATGCAAAGCTAAGGGCATTTTAATAAACAGCACAGCAAATCACAAAGGAAAATATAGCATGTCCCTTGTATACCCAGAGAGTTAATGTAAGGTGCTTTGTTCTTTCGTCTTGTTCCAGATAAGCACATCAATAATTTACCGTTTATGAAAGTATGAGCCGGTTTGTGCATAGGGTATAGTGTGTGCTCACACTGCGTGCCACTTATTTATGGTTATGAAATGCACACCAGGCCAAAGTAAACACTGACCATGTCCGTTTTCTCTCTCTCTCTCCTTTTGGCTCACCATAATGCTTCTCATTGATCGCCCTGTAAATTTATTAGCCATTGTGACAGCTTCCTGGCAGGTTGAGCAGGCGATCAGGGGAAACACACAACTGCTCAGATAAAGGCAGGGCACACAATACCTATTGTGTCCTGATTGCGGGTCAAAGTATTACCCCGAATGGAATATTTTTCAGGTATGCGTGTACGTTTGTGTCTATGAACGTGTGGCCATGTTTTCTCAGTGTGGTTACGCATGCACCTCCTTTATCCACTGAAGCTGAAGAATGAAGACTGTCGCTAGAAAGGCTTAAAAATTCCAAACACAAGGTCAGAAAAACAAGAGCGCACCAATGAGAAGAACAAAACAGGGTAAAAGGAAATGGATTCCAGCCAAAGCCAAACAAATGAACGACAATAGCTTTAATGAATTACCTTGACCTTTTGCGGTCAATAGCACTCCGAGTTTAAGTTCAGTGTTTTGAGGAAAGTATTTGAAAGGGTGTGCACTGGACTACTTGTTACATAAATGAAAAACAATATTATCTGTCCTTTCAACACTGCCAAACAGGAACATTACATATCGTAACATCTATTAAGCTCACAACTAATTTTAGGAGTGAGCTTTGAGTATGTCCCAGTTCTATTTGTATAAGTGATGACAAAATGGCCGCATAACTGTAGCAAGTGTCTCAGTTTATGTTTGGAGGACTGTGTTTATGTATCTGCATTATTTTTAAATATATATTTTATGGTTTCTGTGTCAGAGGTGTTGGGGGCTTTGCGTGTTATGGCTTGTTTGCATGTGTGTTCATGTGGAAGATTCCATTAGAAGTGACACTGAGTGAATGACACTGGTTTAGCTGGATGATTGACAGCTCCCTGTTTTAAAACAGGCAGTGTGTCTTACAGGCATCAAATAGACGGAGTCACACACTGAGACATAAATAGGATTGGCCTTATGGTTTGTTTCTTAACCCTAACCCTAAGGGGCACAAGTGCTGAGGTTCATGTAGACTTTACGCTTCTTATCACACATCAACACCAGTTATTCAGTAAAGCAATAATCAATAAATGAACATTCCTGACTATACTGATAACATATGACATAAGCCTTGTACTGGTAGCTCATGAAACTGCTTAACACACAATACAGGACTTTGCTAATACCTTGAATAGATTTTTAATTACCTTTATCAGGTGTGCTAATGAGCCTATCTCTTATGACCACCAAGGCAATTACCACAGGTTCAACAGTAATGACACATGGTGCACTTTGGTGTCTCTTGGCACAAATACCTTGTTTTTTTTTCGGTATCATACCGATTATATGTTTAATTAACTGTTATCTAACACTACATTCACCTTGCATGAATAGTATCTAGTTTTAAACATCAAATTGCTGAATCCCCCTTTAAAAATTAGGATTTTTTTTATCCTGTCCCACCTCAGAGGTCTTGACCTTCTCTTGAAATCCAATTAATTATAGTAAAACTATTTATAATTAAGTTAAATGTGCAGTAAGTGATCTGGGAAATGCTAACATTAGCCTGCTAGCAGGGCTCTAGAGTGCGACCAATTTGGTTGCATGTGCGACCTAATTTCTCAATGGTGCGACTAAAAACAAATCTGAGGTCGCACCGGTGCAACCAGCCATTCGAGGGGGAAAAAAAGTCTCCGTGACTCTGAAAGTCTCCCTGTGGTTCAACAACAGACACATTAGGCCCATAGCGTGGTCTAAACCAATCAGAGATAGTGAAGGGCGGACCCCCCCTCTGATTGGCCGTGGTCCAGATATTCCATGAAACGTTTCCTCAGTGATGGCATTTACTCCTATCTTTTTATGTTAAACACACTTAACTCATATTCACAACAGGTTGGTCACAGTAATGCATCTACTTCCTTTGTGTTGCAGATAATTAACTTATAACCATACGCAAAGTTTCCTTAAACATTTCTCATTCTTTTTCTCACTATCAGTGAATAAAACACGAATGCAGTTGAGTATACTCGTACCAAAACTCGTAAACAGTTACAAAAATAAACGGTCTGAAACATAATACAATATATAGATACACCTTTTAGTTTTTTCACAAGGCGAAAATCATATTAAAGTTACACAGCCATGCTTTAGGCCCGGCTACCGTGTGCTCCGCTCGTGTGCACGCACTAACAAACTTAATGAAACTTTTACTCTTTTTCAACTATTACATACACATGTCCTCAACATTCAAACTCGTTTTCGAACTGCATTATAATCACTTTAGTGATCCGATACCTGAGAATAAACAAGGAGAAATAATCACGAGATGATGAGACGTTTCCTCAGTGATGGCATTTACTCCTATGAGCAGCTCTTGTGATCTCACCTGAGAACGTTCGCCTGTATGGAGAAACTCTCGCGATACCGTCTGAGAAAGCGAGACATGAGCAATCGATCTCAGATTAACGGATCTACTACAAACATTACTATAATAAAGAATCGATCTCAGACTAACGGCTCTATTATAAACATTACATTACAAAATAAAACAATGAAACTATTAATTAATTGACTATTTCCCCATTCCATTTTCATCTCTTTTAACCACAAACAATGTTAAAACGAAAGTTACTTTTTATATTGAACAGAACTATGACCGTATTAACTGTGCAATGTTAATCACTGCTAAATAGTGATGAATACTATCCATGTATTACATGTGTAAGCAGTAATGAAGCACTTTAAGCACCAACACTTTTTCAGTAAGTTGCCTTTCTTGTAGAATTGTGCTTCAAATAAAGAACTTTATGTTGACCAGATTGTTAGTTAATCATTTACAAGTCAATATTGCCTATATGGACAGCAATTTAAAAAAAAAAAAGTGAACTTGTAAAACTGCGGTGTTAAATGCGATGCGGTCGAAAATTTGGGTGCACCTAACTTTTGTGCTTTAGGTGCACCAGTGCAACCAGTGCAAAAAGTTAGTCTAGAGCCCTGGCTAGCATTGAAAGCATATGAATCTGAACTCACCCTCCCTGCCGTCCAAAGCCACCTCCAAAACACATAAATGCACACACACACACACACACAGCTGCTCTCGGCAAAGTGTCACAAGAGACAGCATTAAACTACCTCATGTCTCAAAGCACATAACATTACAATACTAATGAACGTAAACAACTTACAGAGCTTGTACCTGACTGCTGCAGATTCATTTCGGTGTTGATACTGTCGACATGGATACGCATAATTTCGAGTCTGACTGAACAGCTCCGGTTAGAACGTCACGGGTTGCCATCTCTTAATTACGGCAGTTATTGCGTGAATGCAGCATAAGCTCATTGTTTTGATTCGGTAGGAACTGTAAAAGGTGGCTGCTGTTTGTTTGCGGTACTCGTGACTGATGTCTGTCTATAAACTCTGCATAGCATGAAATGCACTGATGACATGATGTTTGCGCGAACAGGGTGCACGAGCCAAGAGTATGTAAAAACATACGTTGGCAGGCAGGTAGGACATTGTTATGGAAGCCCGTTTCCGCCACAGTTGAGTAAAAAAAATAAAATTCTGTAAGTCATAATAATGAGAAACTTTCTCATAATTATGACTTAGTATCTCATTATATCGAGAAAGTTTCTCATAATAATGACTTATTTTCTCTTAATAATGACTTAGTTTCTCATAATAATGAGAAACTTTATCGTAATAATGAGAAACTTTCTCGTAATATTTGACTTAGTATCTCATAATAATGAGAAACTTTCTCGTAATAATGAGAAACTTCTACGCATGCGCAGAGCAGTGACACGCTATAGCGACATCCGCTGGTCAAATGCGAGAACTCCGCAACCATGGCACGTTCTTCAAAAGTGTAATCTACAATATCAATAAATAAATAACAATATTAATAAATTATCAGTATATGAGACGGGATATAGTCTTTTATTCATTTGTATTTTTGTGTATGAACAAGCAGAAACACAGAGTGGTGATCCATGGATTTCAAACGGATATAGAGGAATAAGACAGCACACACCTACATATCCAAATCTGTTAAAAAACGCTTAATCTGGAAAGCTGTCTTTTGTATACATTCTGATGAGTCATAAACATCTTAAAAGGTGTTTTCTGTATGTCTACGCAAACCTGCACATCAAATAGCCTAGACTCATCCGCGAAATACGTGTTAAAAGTAACATATAAACCCACACATTTTATGAAGACGTTGCACTTAAACTTAACGAATAAATGTCATATTCCTTCGTTAATCTGACAGTTTTGTAAGCCGTCGCGTTCATGCAACAGTTTCCACCATAGACTGTGAGCACAAGCAGGCGTCGTTCGTTACCACGGAAACCACTTTGCGTTCCACCTTCTTGTGCGCATGGAAAAGTATTAAAGATATGCTGATAATTTATAATTGATGTTATTTAATGATACTATAGACTGCACTTTGTAGATTACACTGACTTTAACGAAAACAACTGTTTCGCAGAACGTGCCATGTTTGCTGTGTTCTGGCATTTGCACGGCTTTGACCAGCGGATGTCGCTAGCGTGCCACGCCCTTCTGCTCCGCTGCTCCGCGCATGCGTAGAAGTTTCTCATTATTACGAGAAAGTTTCTCGTTATTATGAGAAACTAAGTCATAATTACGAGAAAGTTGCTCATTATTATGAGATACTAAGACATGATTACGAGAAAGTTTCTCATTATTATGAGAAACTAAGTTCAAGTTCACGTTTATTTATAAAGCACATTTAAAAACAACGTGTGTTGTACCAAAGTGCTGTACAATTTTACACAAAAGATAAAAGATAATATTATGAGATATTATGAGAAACTAAGTCATAATTACGAGAAAGCTGCTCATTATTATGAGATACTAAGTCATAATTACGAGAAAGTTTCTCATTATTATGACATAGTAAGTCATTATTATGAGAAATGTTCTCAATATAATGAGATATTAAGTCATAATTATGAGAAAGTTTCTCAATATTATGACTTAAAGAATCAATTTTTTTACTTTACTGTGGCGGAAACGGACTTCCATACATTGTATTATTTCATTCGGACCTAATATAATAATTGGATTGACATTTTATGGTCCTACGCCTTCCACAGACGATATATGTTTCTAAAAATACTGTAATGACCCAGCATTCAACACCAGCAGCTGGTTGCATTATGGGTATTTGTTTGTTTTGAGTTGATTTATGCATTATTTAAGCAAGATGGTTGGGTTTTTGCTTTAGCAAAGTTATGTGTGTTTATGTTCAAGTTAGTTTGGGTGGGTTTGGTTCATTTACCACCTGGTTATAAAAAGTGTGGCTCTCACCGTCATGGAGAGAGATGTGTACAGGAGGGACTTGGCGATCTGGCTTTGCCTGTGTAGTTCTTATTCTGTGTTCAGAATAAAGAGGAGAAAAGACAGTACTGGTTCCTGCTGTTTTATTCTGTCTATAGAGACACTCATGGTCGTGCAGTGTATGGGACATGAGTGCTCATACTAGCATTTAGCATAGTACAAGTATACTAGCGTAGTATAGCTCCGGTTAGCCCCACACTTTAATAAATAACTACCAGTTATTACAGTGGTGTCAGAAGTGGGATATTGTAGTCGTTTAGAAGACGCCAGTATGGAACAAAGTATAGGCGAGTTAGAGCGTGCCATTCAAGAGAACCGCATCATGCTAGAACGTCTGACAAATGAGACGACGCGGAGGAGCAGGGCTCCGCAACGGCCTGATGGCGCCAGCGTTCCCCGGGCAGTGTACCGCTCTCCTAGGCATGGGCGGAACGAACCACCGGCCGTTACACCAACACTCCAAATCCATGGCCGGCTGGGCTCCCTCGCACGATCGCCCGCTAAGCTGCCACGATACAACGGGTTGACGCCCCTGGAGCCCTACCTGGCACAGGTCGATCTGGCTGCTCTCCACGATGGGTGGAGCCAAGAGGAGACAGCGACTCACTTGGCCCTCGCCTTGGAGGGTCCCGCGCTCCAGGTCCTCATCGATCTGTCTCCTGAAGAGCGGCGTGATCTCCAGGTCCTCACTGCTGCTCTCAACCGTCGCTTTGGGCAGAGAACCTCTGCAGAACAGAGCAGAGAGGAGCTGACTAACCGACGTCGACGTGAAGGAGAGAGTGTGGGCGCCTTTGCCGCCGACATCCGAGTTTACGCCCGAAAGGGCTACCCTACCTTCCCGGCCGCAGCGAGGGAAGAGCTGAGCCTCCACGCTTTCCTGCGGGGCCTTACACCTGAGCGGCTCCGCCAACATGTCCGCCTGTTGTCACCCCGTGATCTGAGTGAGGCGCTGAGAGAGGCTGAGCGAGCTGAGGAGGTGCTACAGGCTGGGCCGGCGACAGGTCGATCTCTGCTCCAGCGTCAGCTGACGAGAGCAGCCGAACCGGAGGTGGAAGGGGCCCGGTCAGAGGAGGAGGTCAGCCGGGTCCAACCAGCGGTGACCCCCCGACGAAGGACGAGACTAGACCGCTGCTACCGCTGTGGAGAACCGGGGCATTTCGCCAGGGACTGTCCCGCCCCGAGCCCTCGGCCCCGAGCAACGTCACCCCCGGGAAACGACCTCGGAGTGAGGCAGTGAGGGGACCCTCACCCCGTTCTTCGGCACCCCTCCACAATGACTGCCCTACTGTGGGGCGCTGTGGGCTTGCCAGAGGACTGTACCTGGACTGTGTTATTGACGGGCAGCCCTGCAGCGCCCTGGTGGATACGGGGTCCACCATTTGCTTGCTACGAAAAGGACTGTTGTCAGGAACGGCTGGTCCTCTTCCAGAGCACTGGACCCCCACCAAAACTGAACTGCTCACCGTCACGGGTGAAAGGACAGTAATGCCTGGGAAGAAGCTGTTATCTGTGGTGGTGGGGATGATCCAGACGAGCCACGAGTTCTGGCTCGCCGACATCAGGGATGAGTGCATTGTTGGCTTGGACTTGTTGGCTCACTGGGGAGCATGTGTCGACGTGTCGGGGGCTGCCCTCTGCCTCGGTAACGAGACTGTGCTGCTCCGGTCGGGCCGGAACCGTCATGGAGAAGCCGCCGCCCCACAGCTGTTACCCGGACATCAGTGCTCGTCGTCTCCGACCCCAAGCCGTCACACGAGAGCTGCAGAGACAAAGGGGGAGCCACGGCGAAGTTTTGTAGCTCAGACCAGTGCCTCCCAGTCACTACCACCGCACGCTCCATTCACCCCCCCGTCACCTGAGACTGTTGCTGCTGTTGAGGAGTTGGGGCGGCGAAGCAGTGAGCATCTGAGCACGCAGCAGCGGGAGCAGTTACAATGCCTTTTGAGAGACTTTGTGGACATTTTTGCAGCCAAAGAGGAGGACTGTACCAGAACAGCTCTGGTACAACATCACATTGACACTGGCACTGCTGCCCCCATTCGCTTGCGCCCCCATAGACTGCCTCTCGCCAAGCGCCAGGCTGCCGAAGAAATGATCCGAGACATGGCAGCTAATGGCATTATTGAGCCCTCAGACAGTCCCTGGGCCGCACCCATGGTCATGGTGCGAAAGAAAACGGGGGGGTGGCGCCCTTGTGTGGACTTTCGGCGACTAAATGCGGTCACCCGCAAGGACTCATACCCGCTGCCGCGCATTGACGATGCATTGGATTATGTAGCTGGATCGTGTTGGTTCAGCTCTTTGGACTTGCGCAGCGGGTATTGGCAGGTAGAGCTAGCGACAGAGGCCCGGCCTAAAACTGCGTTTACCATAGGTCAAGGACTGTGGCAGTTTAAAGTGATGCCCTTTGGACTGTGTAATGCCCCGGCCACCTTTGAGAGGTTGATGGAGAGGGTCCTTAAAGACATTCCCCGCACCCGCTGTGTGGTTTATTTGGACGATCTGTTGGTCCATGCCAAAGACTTTGACCAGGCTGTTCACAACTTACGAGAGGTTCTGACAACCATCCGTAGCGCCGGGTTGCGGTTGAACCCGGCCAAGTGTAACCTGCTCACCCGCCAGACACAGTTCCTGGGGCACGTGGTTAGCGAGAGCGGGGTGGCTACCGACCCAACAAAGGTGGCCACGGTAAGGGACTGGCCCCCACCAACCAACATCACTGAGCTGCGGAGCTTCTTGGGCCTGGCCTCCTATTACAGGAGATTTGTCAGAGACTTTGCAACCATCGCCAGCCCCTTACATCAGTTGACAAACAAGGGCCGGCGGTTTGAGTGGTCTGAGGATTGTGCAGCGGCCTTCCGGCAGCTAAAAGCCGCTCTCATCGATGCTCCTGTCCTGGCCTACCCTGACCCCAACCAACCATTCCTTGTGGACACTGATGCCAGTAACGTGGGGGTTGGGGCTGTACTCTCCCAGAGGGGGGAGAATGGAGAGCGAGTTGTGGCCTACTATAGCTGCAGCCTCAGTCGCCCAGAAAGAAACTACTGTGTCACTCGGCGGGAGTTGCTAGCGGTGGTCCTGGCGGTCCGTCACTTCAGACCCTACCTCCTGGGCACCAGGTTCACACTGAGGACCGACCACGCTAGCCTTACCTGGATGCTGAACTTCCGCCAGCCAGAGGGTCAGGTAGCAAGGTGGTTGGAGATCCTCCAGGAGTATGACTTCGAGGTTCAGCACCGACCAGGGCGGCAGCATGCTAATGCTGACGCCCTCTCCAGACGTCCATGCTTAGCTGACGAATGTCGGTACTGCAGTCGCCAGGAAGAAAGAAGTATGGAGCCCTCGTCGGCGGCAGTAAGGCCAGGTGACAGCAGTGGAGATGGGGAGCCATTTACCACTGAGCAGTTGAGGCAACAGCAGGCGAACGATCGAGTGCTGGCGAAGGTGAGGGGCTGGTTGGAGGCTCAAGCACGTCCAGACTGGCCAGCCGTGTCTTCCCAGGGGCCCGAGATCAAGACGCTTTATTCTCAGTGGGGCAGCCTGGAGCTCCACGACGGCGTGATCTACAGGCGGTGGCAGGCCCCTGGCGGGGGAATCGACCATCTGCAACTCCTGGTTCCCCACGCTTTGCGGCCGGAGGTCCTCCACTGGGTTCATGGGGCAGCTGGAGCCGGCCACTTCGGAAACTCCAAGACAGTGCGGCGGCTGCGGCAGCGGTTCTACTGGCCTGGATGTCGGCAGGATGCAGAGCTGCACGTTCACTGCTGCGATGTTTGCACGGCGCAGAAGGGACCCAGCCAACGCTCTCATGCGCCGTTGCAGCAGTACCTAGTCGGGGCGCCCATGGAGAGGATTGGGGTGGACATTTTGGGTCCGTTCCCCATCACGGAGGCCGGCAACCGTTTCGTCCTGGTCGCAATAGACTATTTTACAAAGTGGCCAGAGGCGTATGCGGTGCCAGATCAGAGTGCTTCCACATCGGCGCAGCGCCTAGTGGACGAAATGTTCACCCGGTTTGGAGTGCCGGACGAACTTCATAGTGACCAGGGGCGGAACTTTGAGAGCCGATTGTTCAGTGAGGTGTGCCAGCGATTGGGGGTGAAGAAGACAAGAACCACTCCCCTCCACCCTCAAAGCGATGGACTGGTTGAGCGGTTCAACCGCACCCTGGCCACCCAACTTGCCATCTTGACCAGTCAGCACCAGAGAGACTGGGACGAGCATCTGCCCCTGGTCCTGTGGGCGTATAGGACAGCAGTGCAAGAGTCGAGCCAGTGCACACCGGCGGCGCTGATGTTTGGGAGGGAGCTCCGCACGCCGGTGGACTTGGTGTTCGGGTCACCCCCTGAGCCGGAGATTGCTGGTGGGCTAGAACTGGAGTACTTCAGGCGGTTGAAGGAGCGCCTGAGCACGGTCCATCAACTGGCCAGGGATGCTCTAGTGGATGCTGGAGCCCGCCAGAAGCGGGCATATGACACTCGGGCCCACGGGCCTACCCTTGGGCCAGGAGATAGAGTGTGGGTGTTCTGCCCCCAGAGGAAGCGGGGGTTGTCACCCAAACTGACTCATCATTGGCAGGGACCCGGAGAGATTCTGGACAAAATTTCTGAGGTGGTCTTCCGGGTCAGAATGCCTGGACGGGGTCGACGGGTGGTGCTACATAAGGATCGGTTGGCACCGTACCACCCGCTGGCCCCAGAGCAAGAGAATGGTGGGAGCCAGAGAGGCTCCCCAGAATCCACCCCCAGCGCCGAAACGGACAATGACGGACTCAGGGCTGAGCCTGGCGCTGAGGGTAAAACACCAGGGAGGCCGAAGCGTGTTCGACGTCAGCCAGGACATTTGTTGGATTTTGTTGTGGGGGATTAGGGTTGTGGGGACACTAACCCTCTTGGGGGGGGGGCTATTGTAATGACCCAGCATTCAACACCAGCAGCTGGTTGCATTATGGGTATTTGTTTGTTTTGAGTTGATTTATGCATTATTTAAGCAAGATGGTTGGGTTTTTGCTTTAGCAAAGTTATGTGTGTTTATGTTCAAGTTAGTTTGGGTGGGTTTGGTTCATTTACCACCTGGTTATAAAAAGTGTGGCTCTCACCGTCATGGAGAGAGATGTGTACAGGAGGGACTTGGCGATCTGGCTTTGCCTGTGTAGTTCTTATTCTGTGTTCAGAATAAAGAGGAGAAAAGACAGTACTGCCTCCTGCTGTTTTATTCTGCCTATAGAGACACTCATGGTCGTGCGGTGTATGGGACATGAGTGCTCATACTAGCATTTAGCATAGTACAAGTATACTAGCGTAGTATAGCTCCGGTTAGCCCCACACTTTAATAAATAACTACCAGTTATTACAATACATTTAGACAGTTTAACATAATCCCCCGGTTTCACAGACAAGGCTTAAGCTAGTTCTGGACTAAAATGAATATTTGAGCTGTTTTAACTATTTTCACTGACATATCTTAAAATATGTCACTGTCAATGTTTTGTTTTAAGATGAACACCAGTAATGTTTTTTTTCGAAGGCACGTTTATAAAAGCTACTTAAATGACATAATTGAACTAAAGTCTAATCCTGGCTAAGTCTAAGCCCTGTCTGTGAAACCGAGCCTATGGTTGCTATCAGGATATGAGGGGACTTTTAACCAGTATAACATGTTTTCTGTAGAGAATCACTTATTGCACATTTAATTACAAGTACAAAAACATTTATCTGTGTCCTACATTAATTTGTGTGCAACCCTGTTAACGGATGATTACAAAAAAATACACCCAAGAAGTAAGAATTTTATGGTTAAAAAAAAAAAAAAACATTTAGCCATCTTAAAAAAAAAAAGAAAAAAAAAAGAAAAAAAAAAAAGTTTATTTAATGTTTTTATTTGTTGGGTGTAAATTGCTAAATCGCACAATCCAGTTTTAATTTGTATTTAGATATATCTTACATTTTGATAACAGGGTTGAAAAATTGTAAAGCAATAACGGATTCATGGTTTGGCTTAGTAATACTCCATCTGTTCAAGTCATGAATGTGTTTTGCAGTCCACAGGCGCTGGTGGTTTAAACATGAGTATATTCTGCCACCTAGTGTTGCTAAAGGGTATAACAGAATTTAACAACTACTGTATGTGGAAATTAAATTGCAGGCAAAGCATAAAGATAAAAGCATATACATTTATTTAAAAGCTTTTTTGTACAAAAAGAAATGTAAAAAAAGACAAACAATACAAAAAATAAAAAGTACAATAAAATAATAATGACACTTAAATGGCCTATTAATTTACTACACATTTCGTCTCAGTAAGTGCACCGGAGGACTAATTTGGCACATACAGGCCCAGTTTCACAGACAGGGCTTAGCCTAGGCCAGGATTAGGCCATAGTTCAATTAGGATATTTAAGTAACTTTTGTAAATATACACTAGAAAATAGCATTACTGGTGTGCATCTTGAGACAAAACAATGGCACCGACATATTTTAAGATATGTCAGTACAAGTTGCTTTCAGATAAAACATCTCAAACA
The DNA here is from genome assembly GCA_039654765.1 of Mylopharyngodon piceus. Lineage (NCBI taxonomy): Eukaryota > Metazoa > Chordata > Actinopteri > Cypriniformes > Xenocyprididae > Mylopharyngodon > Mylopharyngodon piceus. The sequence goes on from CM077443.1 coordinate 15,848,853, forward strand.
TGCATTTTAGTCTAGGACTAGCTTAAGCCTGGTCTGTGAAACCGGGGGACAGTATTTCAAGCTTTCAGTTTTAGTCCAGGAGGGGATGTTCTCTCCCCTTGTTCCCCTGAGGCTCTCATTAGCAGCACACAGCTGCCGAGAGAAGAAAGCAGGACAAAAATAACAAAAATATATCTAAAAAATTATAGCAGGCAGTTTAATTTCCCATATGGAAAATATGCGAAGAACACAGAAAGTCACTCACACATAGGTGAGTCATGACTAATTCAAAAATGTTTAAAACATAAAAATGCAGCCTAAAGCGTTTGTTTTTTCTTAGTAAGATGCTTGTCCAGTGTTTTTGTGATGTAAACTTGTTCGTTACTCGTATTCTGTTACAATGTTTCTAAAAACATATGCTCATTGTCTTTTAAAAGTTTCTAAAATCTGTCCATGCCTCATCTCCATTCATTCACATATTCTTTTACAAGTGTCTGCTTGATGTAGCAAAGCTCATCCAAGGTCTTGGGTTGGTGTGTAAAAGGTCACACTGACTCTGTGGATGTCTCTGGTGGTGCAGGAGCCTGTCCTGGATCGAAGAAGACAGAAATGAAGGAAATTATTCAAATATATGTATTTATGTATCGCTATGGAGTAACATCCAAAACCAGCTTCAAAACTGCATAAAATGTGACAGCTTTTCACATTTTAAAACAACTGCTTTGGACCGTGAGTTCGGCCTTCAGTAAAACAGAAATATTGACAAGTACAGAAAGAGCTGCAGAAAACAGTATCTTCTGTTCTATCTAAACAAGGAATGTGCGTGTGCCGATATGAACACAGAGGAAGCCACTGGTGTTTAACACATCTCTGGTTAATCTAACTTAAACCGGTTTACTGTTAATAGTTTTTACTCTCTTTATAGAAATAAGAGAGTAAATTTTCATACTTAAAATCTGAAAATAAATAGAATGTTTGATGATTTGTAAGCTTAAAACAAAGAAACACTGTCCCATGAAATAAGGAAAACGTGTTTTTGTCAGGATACTTTGATGAATAAAAATGAGGCCTTTGTCCCAGACTCAACTTTGCGCCTTGTGTAAAAATCTCATTACTTGTTTGTCCACAGATTTGGTCACACTGTAATCATTTAAACTTTGTCACTAGCTAGGAGATGATATTATCTGTGCCAAGCGTTAGCTAATAGATGTCATAAGATGCGTTTAGAATAAACATACAATGGCAACAGCAAAGCTTGCGAAATTAAATTACAATTAATTTTTCACATTAAATAAACTTTTCATTGATTTAATCAATCACTTCACATACTAGATTTTGTTTTCAACAATTAATCAGTCATTTTAATTGGATATTTTAAATACATGTCCCTTTTTTATTAATTATTGTTACTGTTTTTTCCCCCCCAAATCTGCCTACTACTGGATTTGTGTCTTGCATTCATTAAATGCTTTATAATCAGCTGATTATGTCCAAGAACATACAAGCATTATTAGAAGGCACCAAGAAAAGACAGTTTGGGCAGTCTGTAATTACAATAGCCTGTTATTACCTGAAGTGAGCAGTTCTGCTGCTTTCTTGTCCTCTTTGATATACAGAGAGGTCATTAGGAAGAACAAGCCTCCCAAGACCCCAATGAAGGGGCACAGAAGAAAGCCATATTCCAGTCTACGGAAATTCCAGCTGAGAGACTCTGGCTTATAGTTTTTTAGAGCATCTGAGATCTGAAGAAAACACACAAAAAGATAAAAGTCCTTTTGACTTTTAAATAGTGCTGTCAAATCGATCAATTGTGATTAATCGTATCTAACATAAAGTTTGTAAATATATAATGTGTGTGTGTGTATGTATGTGTGTGTGTGTGTGTGTGTATATATATATATATATACACACACACACACACACTACTTTTACATTACACTGTAAAAAGCCATTGTAATTATGCCAAAACAGTTACTGTTTCACAAGGTGCAATTTTGTATCCAGTAGTGTCATGTTAAGACACTACTGGATACAAAATTGTGTTTTATAGCACTTCTGGATAGTGACATAGCCGTTGACCCTACTGCTATTTCATGTAAAAGTATTGTGGATTAAAATATGCTTACCGCACCAATAAGGTATGGACTTCCTGCATCTCCAAGGAGATGACAGACCATAATCTGTAAAGCCTCAGCTGTCGCTCTTCTAGTAGGCACGACGACATACTAAAATAATATGAATCAAATTCAAAAGATGCCTTTTACACACATTTTTTTTTTTTTTAGCAATTTTAATCTAATAATCACACACTGGAAAAGGAAAAACAAAAATTAAACAATACATCACTGTTTTCAACATCAACGTTTCTAAATTTAAGCATAATAGTATTTTACTTTTATACCATTAGCTTTATTGAGCTTTATTAAGTTTTTTAAGTGTAAACCTCTCACCAGCAGAATGTCCGCCAGAATAGCCCAGTTGAGGGACAGCAAAGTCTCTCCGATAGCAATGAATATCTGTAAAATGGCACGAACATCAGAAACATAGAGTTTATTTAGAGAGCATATCGCACCCTGGTGGTCACACTGTGCTATAACAGCAAATAAAGATTTTGTATGTACAAAGTGGATTTTGGATGTACAAAGTTTGTATGGCCAGGGTTGTTTCTGGCCAAACAACTTTTATTGTACGGATAAAAACAGTTTAAACAATCTTTAAATGATCTTCTGTTGTTTTCCACAGAAGAAAGTCATACAGGTTTAATAATAAAACAATTTCTTTAATATTAACACAAATACTCCAAAGTAATCCAGCTTACATATGTGGCCGGGATGCTGGTGGCCGCCAGGATGATGGCAATGAAAAGGCAGGGGGAGGAGCTGAGCATGCCGACGGCACATATGAGAGGGTCTGCATTGGGCAATCTGTCTCTCAGCTTCTTTGATATGTAGGTGCCCAGAAACACTCCCACAACCCCTGTCACCACTGTGATTGCTCCAAAGATGTAACTTTCACAAGAGAAAGAAGAAACAGTGTGATATTATTCAATTTTGGCCTCAGTTTCAGAACATTCTCTGTGTTTTATTCCTCACAGGACCTACCAGACCAGTCTCAGTCAGACTGATAAATACTCATAAAAACTCAGTTTGGCGGTACAAAACAAGCTGAGAAACGTACTGAATCAGATATTGACAGGACTGAGCAAAAACAGCTGCAGTAAACATTATGTGTTATCTAAGCAAGGAACAAGCAGATATGAACACTACCACAGAGGAAGTCTCTGCCATGATTTAACCAATCTTTGGCTAATCTCACTTTTATTAGTCTACTGCTAATCTCACTGATTTCCTTTAAGATCTGTTCAACTATATAAAGTCAAAAAGTAAGAGACTTGCTGTACCTGTCTAAAGGGTTACAGGGTTCTTCATTGCAAGGTGGTCTGAGACCCTGTGTAACCTGTGCACGAGACAGAAAGGTGGGGGTCCAGAAGGCCAGAGCCCCAGTGACAAAAGCCATGGCAGTCACGCCAAGAGACGACCAGACAAAACTCCGACTGGAAGGAGGGCACAGATCCAAAACACAATAAAAAGTCATATTTGCTTGCATGTAATAATAACAGAAAACCCCTAGAGCAGTGGTTCTCAACCTTTTTTGACCTGAAAGAACCCCACTGTCCAATACAATATTTCCTCTGATTCTATAAGATTCTTGTTTTTGTTTTTTTTTCCCCCAACAAAAATAATAGACTGAGGGGAAAGAAAATATGATTTGAGTTTACATCTTGATTTAGGTGTTTTTAGCATTTTAATTACTTTTTATAATTAGTCATCCTGTGGAAGTTGAGATCCACTGCCCTAGAGGATATGTAACTCATGACAAACGCCTTGAAGATTGCTATGAGCACATGCTGAATTGAACAACAGGCATATTTAATGTAACTTGTGTCTCTACAATGTGACTTACTTCTTCAGGAGGTACTTTATGTCCTCAATGTAAGAGGTGTTTTCCATTGTTGTTCCTCCTTGGGTGTCCGAGGCTCCACGAGGAGGATTAGGAATCAGAAACACCAGGAGCAGCAGACCCAGTCCTCCCAGAGCAGGACTGATCTATATATAAAAAATAAATAAATAAATAAATAAATAAAAAACACTCAGACAACTTGCTCAACTTTCTTTTATAGATGAGGAAGTTAATTGTCTTGATTATATTAATCAAATATATGCTTACATTGCAAAGCCAGTAAAACAATCATTACTGATGTATAGAATCTTGTAAATTATACATTTACTTAATGCATTTCAATGAGGGAAAAACAACAAATCATTTTAGCATCTTCAACTTTGGTTTAAGTTGACTTAATATTGCAATTTTGTTTAATACATTTCATTTTTGAGATCAAATAATTGCCAGACACTCTGCAATACTGCTGTGGACCCCCAGTTTAAGAGCATATAAACTTATTTAAAATTCTTCCTCTTTAAAGTGAAGTCTTTTTTTAGCTTGAATGGAGAACAGATGCAATATAGGAGTCCAAGGAAGGAAATCCAATTAGACCCTTAAAATATAATGCAGTACAAAGCATTTCTTTTATATAGCTGGCTACATTTCAGTTGACTGCATCAACAAGATTAACAGATTATTAAATGTAACACAGTAATATTCCGCACAATATTGTAACTCTCCATATATATTTACAAAATATTCTCTTACCCTCAGGGCCCAACGCCAATCCCCTGTTGCATTAGCTACAGTTGCTCCCATAATATATCCTAGACCACTAAATGAAAATTCAAAGGAACACATTCAGTCAGAGTAAAAAGATTCAACAAAAGTCTTGTCAACATGTATATATAAGCAATACCACACAAGCAAGAGTGCCGTCACCAGCGTTGGGGGTAAAGCATTACAAGTATGTTAGTTACGTAATCAGATTACTTTTACAAGTAACGAGTAACGTAACGCATTTTTGTTAAAAAAAAAAAAAGCAAGCCCAGCCCAGGTGAGAAAAAGTAACTCAAAAGTAACTTTTTACTCCCACATTACTTAAAAGTAATTAAGTACCGCAATCAGATACTTTTTTAGGGAGTAACACAATATTGTAACACATTACTTTTAAAAGTAACTTTCCCCAATGCTGGCCGTCACTGCCGTGGTAATGATTTTGTACAGCAGTTCAAGAAACAAGAGGCAAGTTCCAAACAAACTACAACAGAATTATCGCTGTGCCTCATTTGGAAGGCTGCGCCCTTCAGAGGTCACATTTGTCAGGAACATATATCAACGAGGATGTCTTATTTCAGAAAAGTAAACATTATAAAATTGACTTATACCTTGTGAGGCGTAAATTACTGTAATTTCCTTCTTACTTGGCAATGTAATGCTTATTTTTCTTAAATGAGCCTCAATAACAAATGTGACAGACCTATGCGACCTCCGGAGGGCGCAGGCTTTGAAATGAGACACGACTACAGTAGTTGTGTTTCTGAAATAATCAGTATTTCAAACTAGTTGATTGAATGACTCAATAAGACAGTCACAGTCACTCCTGAATGAATCATTTGAATAAATGAGTCAATGACACACTCATAAAGACAGTCACTTGTCATCCCTACTGGCATAAAGATGTAACCTGCAGAAAGAGTCACTGAAAAATCTCCACTACTAAAGCACAGATTGACACTCAGCCTGGAATATGCAAACATAGACAATCAGTCGCATGATTTTTCCCCCAAAACCAGTTCAGAGCAAATGCCGCCCTGCACCCAATTTCTTTGGTTAAGGGTGTAGTGTAGGGTTAGGGGTTAGTATTTATTTTGTTAGGAATTGTTAGTAATATTTTGTTTGTTAGTACTGATCCAATGAAATCTTTCAAATCTGCTGCAGGGTAGAGTTTGCGCTGACCTGGTCATACAAATGGTGAAAAGTCTGTATATCAGCACTTGATATAGAATGCCTCTCGGCCAATGAAATTCTAGGACCAAAACAAACTATTGTATAAATTGCGATATATATATTATTATACAACTTCTCCAGATCAAAGTATATTTATAATCCCTTTCTTAAATATAGTTTTGTTGTAAAACCTTCACCTTCCGACCGGTATGAAGATATAGAAGAAGGAGATCATGAGAGTTCTCTGGTTGCCAGTGAACAAGTCACCAATGATAGTAGGAGCTATGGTGGAGTAACTGGCCTCTCCTGTCCCAACCAAGGCCCTCGTAAAGACCAGAACCCAGAAGTCCTGTGGTGAGAATCAAGACAGTAACTTAAAATTAAACTTAAAATTAAATTGTTCTGTACTATTTTAACACTGTTAAATATAGTAAAATAAAGATATTGTTCAAAAGTACAGGTACAAAATGAAACAAATTACACATTACACAAGTTGTGAGACTTCACAAAGATTACACTGGAATCCCAGAATTCCCCATAAAGACTTTGTACTGTACCGATTTTTTGACGAAAGAGCTGCCCAGTGTTGTGACAATCCACACAATCAACCCAGCGATCATGATAAGCTTCCTGTCATAGCGATCTCCAAGGTAACCAAAAACAGGCGCCAAGAACATAAAGCTACAGATAAAAACTGCAAATATGTTAACACTTAAGATAAGTTTGGAATCTGTAAGAAGTTTTTTCTTTTGAAAGACATCTCTTATGGTCATCAAGGTCAACAGTAATATTGTGAAATATCATTACAATTTAAAATAACTAATTTTTATTTTAATATATATTTAAAATGTAATCTATTGCTGTGATGTGATGAAACATTTCATATTATTATCAATGTTGTTAATATTTTTGTGGAAACCATTGTACTTTTTTAGAATTCTTTGATGAATAGACAGTTCAAAAGAGAAATCTTTTGTAACATTATAAATGTCTTTACAGTCACTTTTGATCAATTTAATGCATTCTTGCTGAATAAAAGTATTTATTTCTTTCAAAAAATAAATAAATATAAATAAATAAAGTTCAAACTTTTCAACTGTAAAGTTTGTCCTTTTTTTTCACAGGATAGTTAATTCTTCTAGCTACATGTCATCAGATTTTCCACAACTTTGTCAAGGCTACAACAACAGTTATAAAACATGATGCTGTGTAACATCATGTATAGATTATACAATAAAATCGTGTATTATTTTAATGACTGTCGGTAGAATAATCAACCAACTAACAGTTTGGAGATTAGAGCAGACAGAGATTGAGTAAGCATGAAAATGCAAACCAGATCAGTGTCAGATTAGATGATTTGGACTTATTGGTGCTTTCAAGTAATGCAAACTCTGAGACAGATTGCATCATGTAAAAATTGTGTTTTGCCTAATACCAGACTTGTTACTAACTTACAAAATGACAGTAAAAGATTAGTTCATCTCAAGTACGTACTCTTGTAAAATCAAGTTCTGCAATGTTCTCTTCCTTCTTACTGTTTTGTCAGTGCAATGTACTACAAACTCAAACTGATACCTGTCTGTAGGAGACCTGAAGTGCTGTCAGCGATTTCAAAGTACTTCTGGATGCTTAGCAGCACACCTGGAACAGACCCAGAACAACATCTGTTGCTATTTCTAGTGACATTCTGTTAACCATCACACTTGCTATGGCTTTGGGTAGAGTGTGCTCACCTGCAATAGTATAACGGTCCATATAGTTGAGGAGATTGATGTAGCAGAGCACTGCCACTGTGATGTAGGAGCGTCTCAGAGAAATGGAGGTTGTTTGCACGGAGGATGCGTCCCTATCTGGTTGCTCAGAGCTCATGGAGCCATAACGTACAGTCGTGCTTGAGCGGAGGCTCAAGCGGGTTTTTGGTTTGTGTTGGTTGGAGGCCATGGTGTTCTCTGTCTCTATGGCTAACGAATGCCTTTTTTGCCTCTGTAAGAAGGAAAAGGACTTGTAGGCACTTCACAGATAGTAAAAGTGTCACAACATTGTGGTTTTCAAGCACTCTTGTACTGATATGATTTGTGAACTTTGCCATAAAACTCACATGGCCTTCATGTGATTCCAGGACACTGGACAATGTTTTCAGATTGAAGTAACCATGGCAGCAAGGAAAAGCATAGGTCTGGAATGTAGTAACATTCAATGAACAAGGCTTTCAATGCCAAAGGCTTTTCATGAATGTAGAATCAAGTGTTTAAAGGTGATGTCTGGAGGATGTTTGCACCCAATGATGCTATTTATACTCCTTTGTGATTACAGTGTCACTGACCTATTAGCTTCCTATGTGGTCAGTCAAATTTATTCAAAGCAGAACTTAGTAATGACAAATAAGCACAGTAGCATCATTTTAAGCAGAACTTCCAGAATAAATGGGTCAGGAACTCTCAAACCAAGCCCTTGATGAAAAACACCATTTATAGTGTATTCCCTTCTAATATGCTGTGAAAATACCATAAAAGGCATCAGTGTTAAAAGGGCTGCCACAACTTGCTACTTGTCATTTCATTCATGACTTCGTAAATGAGCCAATTTAGTTTCCTGTAGCATCTCACATACAAATTTGGCCTTTTAATAATAATACCTTTTGTAATACATCTGATCAGTATTAGGGAGAGGAGACCTACATTTTGTGAGAATGTAGACCGGAACTTGTTATCTCAAAGTAGGTTGTGATCTTACTAGTTGCACACAGCAAGCTGTCTTGTCACCAATTCAACCCACATGCCGATGTCATTTTAGATGCAGCATTCATATTTATAGCCTCACATTTTCCACAGGAAAAAGCTATTATATTTTTATGGCCAATATGATCTTTTTATCTAAAGTAATAATGTTATTTTGTGTTTGAAGAAAGATTTAACAGATTAAACCTCCCTTTTAGTGTCAGTCTGAACAGATGTTGCTTCCAAATGGGTATCATTAGATGAGTTCAGGCCAGGACTGAGTTCCTAGCGGACTGCCAACAATGCCACTGTTGTGGTGATTAGCTGTGTATGACCACCACAAGACAATGCCATATGATTGTTCAAACTGCAACCAGCCTTTTAGACACTGAGGTTATGCTAAATGTCAGTTTTTGCAGGTACACATTTTTTTATTTTGTTCATAAAATGCAAATTGAACATTAGAAGATCATTTTACCTTGACAATTTCAATAATTTAAGCAACTTAAGCAAATTCAATAATTTAAGTTACTTACACTTCAGTCGATGTGCTCTAATGTCCAGTGCCAGTCTAATCCATCTTCTTCTTTTTTTTTGCTGGCCTTTTTTCCCTTTTCTCTTTCTTTTTTTGCTGTGCTTGTTGAGATGTCACTTGTAGAAACAGAAATACATTCCTCTGCGTATACAGCACGATACAGGATTATCAAGTTAGAATCAAGCCCTACCCCCCTTTTTTTTTTTGGTCACAAGCAGCAGAACAGTTCCTCCTTGTGTTGCGATATAGACCACAAGCCAGTAGATTTTCATCTCCTTGCTCACTTCATGCTTTCTGCTTTACAGAAAGTTACCCAGATCTGCAGGGCTTTTGGCATTATGTTTCACAGTAATGCTCTAAAGTTTGAACACCAGGACAAAGGTCTGAAAAACAGAGCTGCCAGAAAATAAACACCAATGAGGAAATTCTTCAAATGGAAACCTAATCTTGTATTGTCTATCAAATGAGTGTGGTTTATGACGCTTGCTTTTATACAGTTAACAATTCATACTTTTGCAGTGATAGATCATTCTAGATAAGCCATAATCAGTCTATATTCAGTTATAGTGCGTCAGAGTCTCGTCTTTTTTCCCCACAAGGTTCCTTTGAAGCAGAATTGTGAAACTTCAGCTGTGGTATTTTGCTGTCCAATGATGCACAAGTTTGTCAATCTTGTGAAATCCCCTGCAAATAACAACTTCTCTATACAAAGCCACTTTATAAACATTGTACCACATTATATAACATGATATACACTGCGTTTTCTGTAAGACCACATCATCACATGTACTTGTGTACAGTGACCTGTCACCACATCTTTCTTGACCTTTATTGCTGATTTCAGTGAATGATAATGTCATGAAAAAGTAGGTTGTGGTGAAAAATGAACTGGATTTTTTTTTTTTTTTTTGCTCTTTACTGTCGCCTAGTGGTTGAATGACACTGACTGTACTGTCTATAAATATTTCAAAAACTTTTCACCGAAACTGCCTCTTACAAAAAATAAGTCTAATAAATCCCTAAACATAAACTAAGTAGAGCATTAAGCTATTACGACAGAACAAATATATACATGCTAAATAACTCTTATTAGTGGTGCTTGCGAAGCATTTTACATTCACATTTACTTTAGAAAATGTCCATGGGTAGTTATTCTTTTATCGTCTTCTGTGTGAATTATTGGACTGGAAACACATTTTCAATAGACTCACCAACAACACAACTGGAGTGCTAACATATATAATATCGCACTCAAAGCCATCACTGTTAATTGTTAGTGAATGCTGGGGCATGCGCGAATCTTCCGCCCTTAAGGAACGTTCTCTCCTCGCGGCCTCATAGAGAGCATAGCGCATGCGCACACCGGATCAGAATGTTGAGCAAAAGGGACTAGAGCAGAGACGGAAAGACGAGCAAGCAAATTCAAACATATTCTCCTTAACGAAGTGAACGACCGTCGACCTAGAATATAACTTATAAAAACATGACGGAGCCCCAGTCAGCACTGTTACTCAGGAGACAGCTAGCAGGTAATTTTTTTAAGGCTGTTGGCAAAGCTTAGGCTAACAAACCGGTGAACATTTAGCCTGTCAATGCAGTCAAGACGGATGTTTTAGCCGTTAGCCGCTAGTTTAGCTGCTAACGAGCTCTGCATTTATTGTGAAGCATTCGTTAGCGGCTAAAATAGCCGGCTAAAGGCTATCTCCGCCGTCTTTTGTTATTTTTAAATGGTATTTTGGTACGACTTACGATGGAATATCAATCTGAGAGCCGTTAATGTTTAATTAAAATAACAATACGCGTACATTCACTTGGTTTTTTATTCAGTTTGCTTATGTAAATGTATAAGTGTCAGACAGTTTTGTCTGCAATCACTCCGGCGGGGCCGCTCGCAGTCGGCTAGCCCGTGTTTTGACATCTGTGTCCGGACTCCGGACGCAGTTTACATAGGAGCACCAGCCGTCGGTTATAGTCTCTGGGAAACTCTGTCATTGGTCCGTTTCCGTTCACCATCTTATCGTGATCCGTCAAACCAGTACTGTTATCACAAGGCGCAAAGGTGAGATTTATAAGCCGTACATTGTGTGCCATGTCCCCGCAGTGGGGCGATCAGATCCCTTTGTTTTTCTAGGCTGGCTAACAGGCTAAGCTAACAAATTGATGGTTGCTGTTTGAACACCAGCTCACCGGTACAGAGACCACTAGAGACCCCCTGTCCAACTGTACTGTCATAATACCTGTAAATACGTGATTAACACACAACTGGCTTTTTTTTTTTTTGGTTATATACGAAATTAGCTGTTACAACAGTCGTTACTAGTTTGTTTCTCCTGCTCTTTGTCCAGGACACACACTGAGCAACATGATCCGTGAGTGTCAGCTTTACTAAGCTCAAACCAGAGGAGGATTTCTCCTCTGGGCCCCATTTGCGCAGTGCAGCCAGTGAAGTGAATTAGTTGTAAAAGGGTCAAACTAAGCAGATTACATGAGTTCTCGGTTTAAACATGATGAACACATCAGATCAAGTTAAAAATGTTAGATCTGATTCATGACAGCTGTCTCTTTGCGACATAGACAGCTCAAGCAACCCCATCCCCCCAAATTACTCATCTTACACATGCATAGAGGCAACTCGCCTATTTCTTTCCCAGGGTCGACAGGGTGAGTGGCACCCTGGGCCTGTCATGGCGTCAGGTTCTGTGGCTGATTGACTTATTCAGGGGATCAGGACTGTTTTGGTTGTCTCCTTTCAGCAGGACCAGCATGGTGAACTCATCGACCTTGTTCTAAACTCTGTGAACCCTCTGTGGGAACAAAAGCCTCACAACATCCATTTATGCTGGACTGTAAAGATACGGGCCAGGAAAACATGGGACATGTGAGATCTTAACTGCATATGTAGACCGTTAGGGCTTTTTACACCAAGAACAATAACTATAATGAATAACTTTATTGAACACACTATATTAAGGTGATGATACACTTTTTGAGCAATGTTGCCGGGCAGTGTTTCCGACTGATGATGCTTGGGCACTTTCCCATTGAGAATGGGCAACAAATTTCTATCTGGATACTTTAGATCGAAATTTGTTTCCCATTCTCAATGGGAAAGTGCCCAAGCAACATTACTCGGCGACTTTGCCCGGCAACATTGCTCAAAAAGTTTCCCCGTGTATCATCACCTTTAGTGTCCACACCAGTGCACAATAGCGTTGTGTTTATTATAAGCACCTGCAGCAGTTATGTCGTCTGCCGCTTTAAATGCTCAAGCTCTTTAAATTCGGGTGGATTCTGATTGGCTGTCAATGTTTTTATTAATCATCAACTGGAAAAAATGGTATTGTTCCTCATTGCCATTATCGTTATATCTGTGGTGTGGACATAACTATTCTCATAGAATTAAAATCGTGAATTGAAAACATGAATCAGTGCTGTGACATAGAGAATTTAAGACCAGGTTTGTTGTAAATGTGATTTAATAAGAATCAAATGGCAGTAAAAGACTGTGTCTTGTCCTGCTGTGTTGAGACGCTTAGTAAGAATACCAGACTGTCTTAGTAGCCACGTTTACATGGAGCATTGTAATCGGTTTAAAAGTCCAATCCGAATGAAAATGCTCCATTCAAACATCTCAATCGGAATAAAAATGCCCAAACCGAATGAAATTGTAATCGGTTTGAGAGAGGTGGGATAAACCTTTCTATAAACCGAACAAAATAAAAAGTCTGCCATATAAACGAGTTAAACCGATTACTTGGCGTCTACGTCATCACGTCAAGCAGTCAGGGGTCGTCAGAATGCAAAATGTCGGCGGCAAAATCAAACTGGAGTAAAACTGAAACAACACATTTATTAAATACACTGAAGTAACTCAGTGAATCATTACTACGGACCTTCATCCACACGCTTCTGCTTTACGGAGGAGGGAGGGGTAGTATTGAGATGCTCCTTAGAGATGCACAGCCACCAAACAGGTCAGCTTCCTGTTCCCGTCTTTTCCTCATACCATCCAGCAGTAATATGCTACAAATTTCACGCTGTTGCTTAAGAGCAACACTTTACATAAAAATAGCGTGCATAAGAAATAACGGAACTCCATGTTGACAGGAATACACGGCGGCAAACAGGACATAAGCTAATGTGCGCATGTCACAAAGTCATGCATGTAAACACCATATCGGATTAGATAACGTCTCATGTAAACACTCCACCGAATCTTTCAATCAGAATGATTTTAATCAGAATGACAAAAAAGTGTACATGTAAACGTGGCTAATGATTCATGTGCTCATAAAAATGACACATCCATATGACTGGATTACCCAACTGTCAACTTGTTTTTGTCAACAAGGTGGTCATTCCCCAACCTACAGTGATTTTGTTTTGCTCTCTCTTGTAAGAACACAGAAGTTCAGACAGAGCGTCTGAGACCACAGGCACCAACAGACCGACGTTCTTTGGCTCGAGGCTCAGTCAGTTGATCTGATAACAAACAGGCAAATTGCTCATTTTTTGTCTAAAAATGCTCCCCAGATGTGAAAACAGTTTTGGTGTTGTAACTGTGTAGGTCCTACTATCAACACCCATGTGCAAGCACAAATGCACCTGGTGGCCTGAAATACCACATTTACTTTTTCTTCTTTCATATAAAATAGCTAATCAGTGTCTTCATGTTCTCTCTTCCTGACAGAACTGAATAAAAATCCTGTGGAAGGTTTCTCAGCCGGTTTGATAGATGATAATGACCTCTACAGATGGGAAGTGCTTATAATCGGTCCTCCTGATACACTCTAGTAAGTCTTTTTGTTGTCTTATGAAATCGCATGTGACAATTATTTACTAACATATCAAAATCAAAAATGTCACATACTAACAAAGTACAGTTATTTAAAATTTAAATTTTGTGTTGCTTGGAAGAAAGTCAAACAGGCATGAGGGTGAGTAAATGATGACAGAATTTTAATTTTTGTGTGAACTATGACTTTAAAATGGATTGCCCCATGGCAAATGACAGCCTGGTTGTTTTTTTTTAATGAAGAAGAATATGTATGCACACACACGTTTTTGTGGTGCCATAGGGGAGTCTTAGCTGGCACAGTTTAAGCAGTTGCAGAATATTTTAATACATTGCAAAGAATATACCACCACAGTATTGTTGTGAATAACACTTTAAGCCTGTTATGTTTTTTTCTGTTTACAGTGAGGGTGGTGTCTTTAAAGCCCATCTTACATTTCCCAAAGACTATCCTCTCAGGCCTCCTAAAATGAAGTTCATAACAGAAATATGGCATCCAAATGGTAAGTGTGGGTCTTTCATATTTTTTCTGAGTAGTATTCATCAGCAATGTTTGTATTTAATGTTGTAAAACAGACGAGTTTTGTGAGATTGTGCAGATTCCCACAGAATTTAAACATATGTTATTCAAGTTGCACTCAGTAATTTTTCTCTGGCTGATAGAGAGCCTGCTCACTACAGAGCCATGGGTGGAGAGTGAAGTTCAGCTCCCCTTCTCTGGATGTAATTTGGGCGTAATGGATGAAGCTAGAAGGTTCAACCACACCCTAACCCTACCCATAACTCAATCCCTCCACCCATTAGACCCACAGAGGTGGAGCTGGACTAGGTCAAGCTAACCCATGACGTCCAGAGAGGTAGAGCTGTAGGTCATTTGGCTCTGCAGTGAGCACCACTCACTATTTTTCACTTACACTGACACCTATCATTGTGAATCCAGCCTCATGCAAATGCTTTCACTTGCTAATTCAGAATGTGACAATTTTATTCCACAAGCAAAATGTCTAATAACGGGGCTTACCTACCATTGTGCGTGTTTTTGACTGGTCTTGAGATATAAACTTGTCTGCTCCCATTAGGAGAAAAAATAAATCGCTCTCATAAAATGCATTTATTATTCTGTTGATATGACAGGAGGTTTCTCATGTACATGATTTTAAACATTTTTCAGAAGTAATATTCTTTTGTGTAGTTTTTTTAATGAAGGAAAAATTATGGAATAAACCTTTAAACATTTTCCCATTCCCTGCAACTTGTTTATTATGTTAATTTAATAATTATTTCAGCAACCATATTTATCTATTTTATTAAATGATTTAGCAACAGAAAAAATGGTTATTATGGGTATTTTCATAACTGTGTAAGACTGTAATAACTTGCATCCACTCTCATGTCTTGTCTCTGTATTGTTTGCAGTTGACAAGAATGGTGATGTTTGTATTTCGATATTGCACGAACCGGGGGAGGATAAATATGGCTATGAGAAACCAGAAGAGCGTTGGCTCCCCATCCACACTGTAGAGACCATCATGATTAGTGTCATCTCTATGCTAGCTGACCCCAATGGAGATTCCCCTGCCAATGTTGATGCAGCAGTAAGCAATAAATATTTAATAAATAATATATATGCTTTACCTTCCATTGTATTCATGTTAGCTGAATGTGATGCTGCTGTACTTTTCTTCACTTCAGGGAAAAATGAGACAAATTATGTGTATTTATGCATTTATTTATTTTTATCTATTTAATATTTCAGAAAGAGTGGAGGGAAGACAGACATGGTGAATTCAAAAGAAAAGTTGCCCGCTGTGTAAGAAAGAGCCAAGAGACTGCCTTTGAGTGAAATTCATCTAGCAGCTTGTAGCTTCACTATTTTCAGGGTAAGCAAAAGACTTTTACTGTCTTGTGATGATTTTTTTCAATTCTCCCAATTTGACTGACTAATTGAAAACTCAAGCACAGAGCCAGATGATGCAGAGAATTATTGAAAGTTTTAAAGCTATCCCTCAGATGACTGTCCTTGACTGGCTTTTTATTAGCATGTTGATGTACACAGGTCTGTTTTTACCCTTTTTTTTTTTTTTTTTTAATAATAAATGGTAAAACGTACTTTAACATCCGCACATGAAATGCGTAGCACATTAAAAAGTCAGGAAAATACTCACTGCTGATTTGTACAGGGTTGAAATCACACAATTCTTATGTTGCTTCACTATCTCGTACAGAACTAATCCCCTCCGAATAGGGCTTTTGTCAGTCTGAGTAGAGTTTTATCATAGTAATGTTGTGGGCTAACCTGTTAGAACAGGTTCACAAGGCTTGTTTAAAATGGAGGTTCAGTGCTAAAGATTATTAGGTAACAGTGGCTCTTTTGTCTGCTTAGCCTCTCATAGGTAACCTATAGACCCTTTAGTTCAGAACATTTCAGATGGTTGCACTGTTTCCCCCTTGTTTTTCGCAGTGGTTGATTCCCTTGAAACTGTATCCATACTCACCAAGGCTACATTTATTTGATCAAAAATACAGTAAAACGGTAATATTGTGAAATATTATTACAATTTAAAATAACTGTTTTAATGTAATTTATTCTTGTGTTGGCAAAGCTGGATTTTCAGCATAATTACTTCAGTCTTTAGTGTCACATGATCCTTCAAAAATCATTCTAATATGCTGATTTGCTGCTCAAGAAATTTTTGTAATATTATTGATATACTGTCAATTTTGATCAATGTAGTGCAATTTTACTGTATACAGCTAAAGAAAATGTTGTGCTAACCCCAAACTTTGGAACTGTAGTGTGTTTAAAGTAAGTTGTTCAGTTTCAAAAGATTGATATTACTGATCTATATCACTTGTTTTGACAAAATGAACTGTTGAAGGCTTTATATGCTAAAGGTCTTGTTAGTCTGACATTTGGTTGGTGATTATGTTCTGAAATTTGTTGATCTCTAATCTAATATCAGTTTTTGTGTTTTTCACAGGTCTCCAGTTGAGAAACAACATGGCACTGTTTTCTTGCACTCTACCACCCTATTGCTGGACTGGTTTTCATTGAATGTTGGCAGTAACAGACTGGCATTAATAGGCTCCAATAGAACATAAAGGCCATCACAGATGCTGACAGAACACGCCAAGCAAGTGCCAACAAAAAAGAGAAAAAAACTTACAAACAATTACGCTTTTTTTTTTTTTCCTTTTTTTCCAAGTCTATGAACTGATACAACTTTTCAGGAAGAGATTGTAAAGATGTGTACATAGCACAGACATAAAAACCGGATAATATATAATAACTTGTTCCTATCCATCCAGCAAGACTTAGTACCAAATAAAATAGCAATTCTGTAGTTAGAGTGTGACATCATGTACAGTTCTTGAAGAGTATAGTTCATCTCCTACCCTCCTCCTCCTCCTGCTGCCTCACATCTCTTAGTGTGCATCAGATCTGTTACAGGTGCGAGCGGCCTCACGTACCTGCCTGTCAGTTTGAACAAAAGTCACTCAAACTCAATCCAGTTTTAGGGTGGGGAAGGCAGGGGTAAGCTATCATTAGGATTAAAAGCATGCTTGTCATGTTGGACGGCTTTCTCACTCGGGACACTTCAGGTAAAAATAGCTGTAAAGCACGTCATTTTCTTATTAATTAGGGGTCATGAAGGTATTTCTCTGATTTGGTTTTTAAATGGGGGGGGGGGGGTGCTCTTACTTTGGCTGAAAGGATGACTACATTCTGAGTGTCAGATTCTCATCTTTTCTCATTTTGTCCTTTTGAGGCGGGGGGGCAATGGCAAGGAAACCCATCAGATGTGATTTTCTTTTTTTTTTCCTGCATGTTTTAAGTTCTCTTTTGTTTTCAAAAGTGCCTCCAATTTAAATCGCTTGGCTTGTTACATGCCCTGCATCAAACGGGAGCTAAAGGGAGGAACATGTTTAAGAACTGCTCAACATCCTCTCAAGCTTGTGTGAATGTGTAAGGTTTTTTTCCCCCCATAGCCCTTGTACCAGCATTCTGAATTATTTTGGTGTAGCAATAACTGCTTTGCCCACTTTGTGCAGACATCTTAAAATTGGATATTCATAAGATTTCTAGTAAAGATTCTCCCTTGTATCAGAGCAGATTTTTTTTTGTCATGCTTGACCTCTTTTGTGTGGTTTCTTTGATAGGTTTCTAGCCATGCTTTAAATGTAGATTTCTTGCAAACCGTTTCTGGGATTTCAGATGAGGTGTGTGTTTGTGTTTAAGGGCGATTGAGCATAAGTGTTATGCAGAGGTGTGTGTGTGTGTGTGTGTGTGTGTGTGTGTGTGTGTGTGTGTGTGTGTGTGTGTGTGTGTGTGTGTGTGTGCATGCCTGTATCCCACTCTCTCTCCTCCCACAATCTTTAATTCTCTGGTTAATTTTATTCTGGCTCTGACAGACTACTGCAGTTCTTTTGCCTAATGTACAAAGACAAAATACCGATGTATATTTTTCATGTTATGGAAATTGTCACCTCTAGTGAGTTCTTCTAAAATATAATTTTTTTCCAATACTTGTTTGAGTGTGCTGTCTGTGTTCAGTTCAAAGTGTTGCCACAAATATGAATGTCTTATAACACTAATCCATTCATCAATACCAGCATAACTACAAATGTATTTGCTTTTTATTAAAATTATTCTTCTCAGAACATGGCAGTTTTATATAAACCACTGGGTAAAAAGTGTATCTACTGTTCTGTAGTTTTAAAAACATCTGTTTGGGCAGTGTGATTTTTAGTATTTGTATTTTGAATTTGCCTTATTTGTATATATTTTTCATTTAGTGTTATGTTTAATTTTATTTTAATTTAGTAGTTTCATGTGCTTTGTCATTTCATTAGTTTTGTTATATTTCTATATAGCCTTAATTGTATTTTTAAGTTATTATAATTTTAGTGCTTAAACTTATTTCACTTAGTTGCTAAGGCAATATTTGTAATTTTCTTTTAAGTCTTTCATATATTTCATTTCAGTTCACTTAATTTCAATTACTGAAAACAATGTTAATAGTTTTTGTGTTAGCTAACAATAACAACACTGGTTAGGCCAATAGGAAATATTGATTGACCATCATAAGGACAATTGAATTTTAACAAAATGCGCAGTTGAATGCAACAGATAACATGCTCAATGGTGTAGGAGCCATGTAGGTCTACTGAGGCTTTTATACAACAGACTAGGCCCTATTTTTAGAAAGGGTTTGGGGATGTACGCCAAAGAGGACATTTATTTAAATGTAATTCGTTATCCCTAATATATCAGTCTTGAGGAACACATGAGCTGTTCGTCTAAATTAAACATACATGAGCCTGAATAATAAAGACCCCTTGTACAGTTAGTTTCCTTGGTACAGACTTGAGCATTATTTTTATTTTTTTTAAATCAGTCATTCATAGTGCACTTTATAAACGTAATGTATCTTTGGGTCAGTGCTTCGGCTTCCACACACACGCTCCTCCCAAATCAAAATCTTCCTCCCGCGCTCTCTCGCGATATTAGGCGACGAGCCACGGATCCAACATGGCAGAAGGTATGAGGATGGTTTCTTTCTTATTTTTCACGCCCTTTCTGTTTAACACCAACAGCTGTTACTTCTTTACACGATGGACATGCCTAATACTGCATTTAATTGTTATAACCACAGCCAGCTGGTGATAAATATTGCATCACCCTGAAACGAACCACTTTATTGCATAGATTTTTTTTCCAGCTAGCTGGTTGCAAGTCAGGTGGTGGGCTGGGCGGTGGTAGTAATAATTCGCCGGGTGATTTGAGCTCTCATGTGAAGAAATATCGAATAAATGCTTTTTCAAATGATATATTCAGTCGCATTTATCGCAAAACATGCACCGTTATGGGTCTGAAAGGTAAATGGTAGATTTTAGTCAAGTCAAGTCACCCTTATGTATATAACGCTTTTTACAATGCAGATTTTCAAAACAGTGATAGCAGGAAACATAATTTTACTTGACTGTATAGCAGCTCTAGAAGAAAATGGTGTCTCTGAGACATTTTAGAGACATTGTCGTCCTGTATTCTCATTTTGCGATGGCTTTCCAAGTCATTTCTAATCAGAAATTTCCCTTTTTAGTCTTTTGTCTCGGTCTTCATCGCCTTGAATGAGAAATTCATCTGGCTGTGCTAATCGATTGTTAAATATGTTAATACATTGCACTATTCAGTGTATTTGATGTAATTGAATATATAACTTGACATTCATATATAATAACAGTAGAAAATAATTTTACAGCTTGTATAATTAGCATATATCATGATTGTATATAGTGACGTTGCAGAAGGCGTTTGCAACCGTTACTTTTATCAGCTCATGTGACATCTCCCTTCTTTATCTTCCCACAACATGTTGTTAAATTATAATACATTAAAATGGCATTGCCTTCAAACAGCGTAAAAACACTTTAGCAGTCTGTCACTTTGTTTAACTTCTTATTTGAACACGGGGTGGCTAATAACAGGCTAGCGAAGTTTTATTGTAGTAACAATACAACCATGTTGTGACAATCATATCGGTTGGAGCTATGGATGGTTATACAATTTATTGTATATTAATTGCACAATTTCCTGATTCTTAAAGATTTATTCTTTATCAGAGTTCACTGTGTAATTCATGAGCTTTTATACATGTGAATGCTTGCGGGTGATGCAAGCAGATTATTGTTTCACGAGGTTTCCTGTCATCTGATTGGCTGATGAGCTTTTTAAATACTTTATGGGACCTATTTGGACAGCTCTGAGTTGTTGATTGCTCAGGATACTGGATTCTTGGATGTAGGCTGAAGACAAATGGCTCACATATTAAACTGAAAACATTCTAATCCTTCGCTTGGACCACACACACACACACACACACACACACAGGTTTAATGGTGTACAACGATTAGGGTAGACAATTAGGGTTTGTTTTCACAGAACTTACAGCTTTGGGATATTATATACAAGGTGCCAGCCAGCTTGCTGGGTTTTTTTTTTTTTGTTTGTTTTTTGTTTTTTTAAGCAGAATTCAAAGATTTTCCTAGATGTCAAATGTTAAGACATTACTAGACCAGCTCTCTCAGCACCTGAGCTTATATAGAGCAAGAGAAAAGTGTGGCCTCAGCATTCTGGAGAGACACAGAAATAAATTCAAGGAAAGAGGAAGGAAGCGGCTGTGTTGGAATGTAGGTTAAGCTGTGAAATCCTCTAGTTACTGATCCAAGGCAATTACCACATTAAAGATGGCAAGTTTAAAGTTGTTATTTTGAGGTTTGAGTGGAATTAGATTGATCGAGGTTGTATATGAACTTGCGTTTGTGGTTATCACGAATTGGACCATGTTAGAAGTGTTTTTACTTCTTGTAATGTGTAAAGGCAGTTTTGCTCACATATCGCAGGTCCACTTCTCTTCCCGTGAGCGTGCTTAGGCAGTCTGTTTGTGTCAGCAGTTTTCATGTGAAATCTGTATTTTATCCCTCTTTTTCATTTTCTTGGCATTTCCACTTCCCTTTTGCTGTACCCATCACATTTGACGGTTTATTCTTATTTGTTTACCCTTATTTTCTCCTTGTACTCCATGTGCTCATTCCTTTTGTTCCACTACTCATCTCTCCACTTCTCGTCCCCCATCTCTTCATGGTTTCCATCATGCCTGCAGAGGAGGTGCAGAAATTGCAGAAGCACCTTGCTCTGCTGAGGCAGGAGTATGTGAAGATGCAACAGAAGCTGGTGGAGACGGAGAGGCGGTGCTCTGTGTTGGCTGCACAGGCCTCTCTCCCTGGCTCTGCCTCCCAGGCCAGTGACTCCTTCATCAGCCGCCTGCTGGCCATCGTGGCTGACCTCTTTCAGCAAGAGCAGTACAGGTGAGAACTGGACATGAACATACAGTCACATACTGTTAGATGAGATGTCAGGTGAATCTTAAACAAGAAATGTTCATCATATTTAACCCCAGAAGCAAATGAATTGTTTGCAGCAAAAAAAAAATCACGGTTAATATGGTTAAATCACGGTATGACAGCACTATTTCTTAAATAAATACATGTTTGTGTGTATTTATATATACATAATAAATAGACATAGTACACACATATATTATGTAAACAGACTTTTATTTTGGATGCGATTAATCGTTTGACAGCAAAGAAGAGATAAGATATATATATATATATATATATATTTCTGCTTCAACCAGGGTATAAAGTTATGATTTACAGTTTCATTTTGCTTCTTAGTGTATTAAAGCTGGTTGAAAGGGTTTGAAAATGCCTGCTGGGTCTTTAAAGTTAGGAAGTTCTATTACAGTTGTATTTCTTTTTTATTGGACTATGTTCTTATGAGGTTACAGATTGACCTGTCTGAGATTTGAGCCCAGACTGCTGTCTCAGATCTGACCTCACTGAGACCAATGCATAATACATTAGGTCTAATACATCAAATGATGACTGCATATTTCACAGAGATGTTGTGTAAAAAGTCAGTATGACCACATCAGTCTTTTTTCTCCTAGCGATCTGAAGGTGAAGATTGGAGATCAGAGGCTCAGTGCTCATAAATTCGTGCTGGCTGCTCGGAGTGAAATCTGGAGTTTAGCCAACATGGCCTCCACCACAGAACTGGACCTCTCAGGTAACAATGGCTTCTCTGTTTCCTACAACCTGTACTAGAAATGTAGGATATCTAGATTATGTTTGGCTGTTTTTTTCCTTATTGTTCTAATGCAGCATGCAGCAGTGTTAAATCCCTCAAAACTGAACTTGTTGTTGGATTCTTTCCTGTGCATCCCCATGTGACTTCCTAGATGCCAAACCAGAGGTTGCCATGGCAATGCTGCGCTGGGCGTACACGGATGATCTGGAGTTGAGTGGGAATGATGGCTTCCTCATCGACCTGATGAAGTTAGCCAACCGCTTCCAGCTCCATCTTCTGCGGGAAAGGTGGGAACGGTCTCTTTAGAATAATAGATCAAATTGACTGGATAGATTCATGACTCATGTTGCAGCTTTACCTCTCATTGTGATTCACCAACAAACTAACCATGTAACTGCTCTTATCGGTCACTCAATATGTAAGAATATAAACTACAAGTATAAAAAGCACCCCTCAGCATGGATTGATGTGGAACACGAATGCTTTTGGTGATGAATTCTACATTTGATTAAATATAGCATATGCATCACACCATTATTTTAGTCACTCTAGTCCTTCACTGAGTCATGTTCATCAAATTAAATTGACATCTCCGAAAGCATGTGCTCTTTTACCTGGCATTTGCTTGAAAGAGGCTTATAGTTAAACTGGAGCGTTGCAGTGATGCCCCATCATCAATGTTCCCTTGAGTCCACTGGTGTCAATAAGTATGCTTTAAGTCGCTTTGGATAAAAGCAGCTGCTTAATGGCAAGCAAACAGCCTATATGTTTGGTGCTTTATGCTAATGATCAGCTTTTATTCTTGTGCATTGGGACTGCATGGTTGTGAAAGGAAATGTATATACTGCCGTCTAAATGTTTGAGGTCGGTAGATCTCTTACGATCATCAAGGCTGCATTTGTTTAGTCAAAAATACAGTAAAAACTAATATTGTGAAATTTTATTATAATTTAAAATAACTGATATACAGTTACAATATTTTGTAAAATGTAATTTTTCACCGCAAGACTAGTAATGTGCGCT
Source organism: Mylopharyngodon piceus (assembly GCA_039654765.1). NCBI lineage: Eukaryota > Metazoa > Chordata > Actinopteri > Cypriniformes > Xenocyprididae > Mylopharyngodon > Mylopharyngodon piceus. The sequence goes on from CM077443.1 coordinate 15,872,453, forward strand.
AACAAAGTAAATAGGGTCAATTTTGATTTCATGACGACTTGTCCCTCTATTGACAGCTATGCAACTATCACTTTGACGCTTCAAAAGTTCATAAAGAGATTGTAAAACTAATCTATATGAATTGAGCGGCTTAGTCCAAATTTTCTGAAGAGACTCCATCGATGTATATGATGAACAGATTTAATTTAGGTTATTATCCACATCTGAGAACATAAACAGAAGCTCAACCGTACATGCTTGACACACGAGAACAAACCTCATTGGTTCTTGCGAAGGCTCAAACGTGCTGCGTAACACAAGAGTATGAACCTCATTGGTTCTCACACGTCAAGCAGACATGCTTAATGGCGCTTTTCCACTGCATGGTACGGCTCGGTACGGCTCACTTTTTGGCGCTTTTCCACTGCATTGGACGGCTCGGTACGGAACGGTATGGCTCGCTTAAATAGTACCACCTTGGTTGAGGTTCCAAACGTGCCGTACCAATACTAAATGTGACGTGTAAACACTGCAGATCACTGATTGGTCAGAGAGAATCGTCACTACCAGCGTCATTGAATTTGAAACACGAGACACCAAACCTAATTATTGTGTTTTTCTTTTCTTTATTATTTCATATTGATGTATGCAAACTTAGGATATTTGTTTCCTGTTCTTTTAATGTATGATTATTCATTGTAACAGACACAACCACACTTTATTTCCCTGATCCTGTATGTATGTATGTATGTTCAAATTTTGCAATTAAAAAAACCAAGAGAGACACCAAACCCGCTAGATTTAAATAGTCAGTAACAGCCACCACAGTATCATTTGTTCACGCAACTTTTTTTTAAGACTCGTTGGTAGCAGAGGAGCGGATCCACGGCAGTAAAGGCGGTGCAACTATAACGATCAGTCTATAATCCCACCCACTTTGAAGCGGTACTAAACTACAGTGGAAAAGCAAACCGAAAGTAAGCGAGCTTAGCCGTGCCGAACCGAGCCGAATCGTGCCACGCAGTGGAAAAGCGCCATAAGTTTCTGTTTACTAAAACTGATGTGTGAATTGATGAATGTTTATATGTGAATAAAAGCCTAAATTCAATCTGTTCATCATATAAAGCGATCGTGTCTCTTAAAAAAATTCGGACTAAACCGTTCAATTCATATGGATTAGTTTTACGATCTCTTTATGAACTTTTTGAAGCGTCAACGTGTCATTTGCGTACCTTTCAATGGAGGTACAGAAATTGCTCAGAGTTTATTAAAAATATCTTCATTTGTATTCCAAAGATGAACGAAAGTCTTAGGGGTTTGGAACGATACGAGGGTAAGGCCATGTGTCCACCTAAGCATTTTTAGCCAGCTGAAAATGCCTAGCTGTCAGCGCTTCAGCAGCGCAGCAATTTATTTTTTTTTTCTTTTTCAGTTGAGACGCTTTGCTTGCTAAGATAGAGAATATCCGCGGAAGTGTTACTAGTATCTAATTTCACAGTTTGTTTCTGTACGGTTTCTATGTAAAAATGTCGATAAAATGTAAAGTATTTGCTCTGGCTATTGATTTAAATAATTTTGTTCCGTTATTATGCTTGTTGTTCTCATCTGTTGACGTTGTACGTGCAGAATGTGGCGGTTGGTTGGTGTTGTATTTGTCCCGCCCCTCCTCCACTGTGATTGGACGGCTGGGTACAAAGTGACAGTGATGAGCGCTGCGTTTTACCCAGAGTTCCCAGAAAATTCTTCAACTCTCGGCGACCGGAAAAAAACGCCTCAGCGCTTCAGCGTGAAATAGACGCTCAGCGCCTCGTTTTACACATTGAAAACTATTGGAAAAATACGCTAGCCTCAGAAAGAAAAAAAAACACTGCCTAAATGACAGAATTTTTATTTTTGGGTGAACTATCCCTTTAAGTATATCATCTGAAGTCAGGTGGTAATAATTTTATGTCATTATTTTAATAAAATAAAGAGAAAAGAATTTGAAATGATACATTTAATGATCATATCTACTTAATTTTTAAAATTGAAATGTTACTGTTAAAGAATACAAAGTGAGCTCTAAACATAGATATTGTTTTTCAAATGCAGATGTGAGAAAGGAGTGATGTCATCAGTGAACGTGAGGAACTGTATCAGGTTCTACCAGACAGCTGAAGAGCTGGACGCCACAACATTGATGAACTATTGTGGAGAGATCATTGCTAGTCACTGGGTGAGTCAGAAGAACAGAGTCATCATCCTCATGCTTGAAAAATACACATAGCGTAGACTTCTATTTTGTTTGCCATAAATATACAGTTTTAGGTATCATTTTATCATCTTTATAGAATAATTATTGATTAATAAATGAACAATTTCACTGTGAAAAATAGCCTTACTCCATTGTATGCTCTCTGTTTAAAAGCATCAGGATATTGTTGTCCTCCTTGATGTTTGGGGTCTTCTTTATGATTTCTTGTAAATCCCCACAAGTAGTGATGATTGATTCTCAAGGTTATGTGTAAGACTGGGATGGTAAAGGAAGCCACGCTCTCTGCTGAGTGAACCAAACACATCAATATGAGCTCAGCAGACCTTGAGAAAGACCTTGAAAAAGACCAGAGGGAGATTGAGATTTGCATAATTATTACATGTTGTCACCTGCTGTTTTAAAGGAGAAAATCATTGAGATTTTTTTTGTTTTGTTTTGTTTGTGTGCAGTCATGTAGAAGGGAGAATTTGCTAATGAAGAGATGCTTAAATATGTTTAATATTTGCTTCCTTTACCCTCTCAAACAGGATGATCTGCGGAAAGAGGACTTCAGTACCATGGATGCTCAGCTGCTCTATAAGATGATCAAATCCAAGACCGAGTACCCCCTTCACAAAGCAATTAAAGTAGAACGGGAAGATGTTGTCTTCCTTTATCTAATAGAGATGGACGCCCAGGTAAAGAGCCAGCACTGATTCAAAGAAGTGTTCTTGCTTTATATACCATGATATAAAAAGTGCAAGGTCCTATATGTAGTAAAAGCAATATCAAGTGATGTTTTCGTATGGTTATTGTTTTGCTTTAGGTTTTACATTGGACAACTAGTGGTGACCCAAAATACTAAAATATTTCTAGTATAAAAATAAACAAAAATGCCTTGTTAAATGAAAAATATGAATATTTCTTTTTGTATTTTGAATGACTCGCATGCAAAATGTATCCATTTATTGTTTACAATCATTTAGTCACATTTTAGCCACTGATAATTGTTTTATTCTCTGTTGATAAGCTTGTTTATTGCATAGCAAACTCATTAGGATAAATGTTTCTTTCATTTCATTCCAAAGTTACCAGGAAAGCTGAATGAGCTGGACAATAATGGAGATTTGGCGCTGGATCTGGCTCTGTCCAAGAAGCTGGAGAGCATTGCCACCACACTGGTCAACAATAAAGCAGATGTTGACATGGTGGACCAGAGCGGCTGGAGTCTTCTACACAAGGCCATCCAGAGAGGTGATGAGTGCTTATATTTGGGCAGAGGGAATAATTGAATGTGCCACTTTTATAATGAATTTGAAGTTGCTCACAAAAGGCTGGAACTTCGGCGATCCATTGTGAATCTTTTGAGAAGTTTTTTTTTTTTTTTTTTTAATTTTTATTTTGGTGGCTAAATACTGTCCCTATCCTGTATCTTTCTCTCTGTCTCTCACTCTCTCTCTTTAGGAGATGAATTTGCGTCCACTTTTCTGATCCGTCACTCTGCGCAGGTGAATGCTGCCACAGTGGGTGCAGTGGAGACGCCTCTGCACCTGGTCTGCTCTTTCAGCCCTAAGAAACACAGTGGTGAAGTTATGGCTGGCATGGCCCACATCGCAGAGGCGCTGCTCAAAGCTGGTGCCAACCCAAACATGCAAAACAGCAAAGGACGGTGGGTAACATAAGTCAAGGGTTTCTTCTGCATGAATGAGTTTAGGGATTATTATTTTATCTGCAATAATGTTTTGGGAGTAAAGCTTATTCATTGTATTCATGACCTGGTTTTATTCTTGTCTAATTTTAGGACGCCATTACATGAGGCTGTGGTGTCAGGAAATGAACCAGTCTTTAACCAGCTTCTACAATGCAAACAGTAAGCTTAAACATGCTTTATCTGGGCGAATTCCAAACTGAGTCTTTTGTGCCCTTGAATGGCACTCTGTCCATTAGCAAAGGGTACATATGGTGGTCACTTAAAGGAAGTAATTTTATTGTTTTTGATTCATTTTAAAGCTAGATGGTGAGAAAGTTCCAGTTAATGTATAAATAGAATAATTAGTTGTTTTGTGATACATTGCACACATTTTTGTCATACTTTTCATATGAAGTAAATATAAAGTTCATAAGCAGGGGTGCACTGAAGTGGTGCGCATGCATGGTAAAAACAAACGATGCGCACCAGAAAACATGGAGGGAAGCCAACATTTTTGGGGACTGGCTCACAGGGACACGTTTACTTACTGGAGTAAGGAGAGAGAGGCGTATTTCAGACAGTGCTCGAACACCAAATCGATTCCTCTTTCGCGTTTACTTGCGCTTGAACGGACACATACACACAAAATCATGTCAAAATACCTGTCTCGGCAAGTATTCTCTCGGTTATGTCATTAGCAAACAGTTGAGAAAAAAAAACGGATGTGTGTCAGTATATTCAGTCCGTGCGTGCATTCTGTCTTAAAGTGACAGCAGCCTAATATTCTTGCTGTTGTCTGTGTCATTAATGTTAATAAAATAAAATAAAATAAAAAATCATTATCATCATCTACCATGTTTGAGAGAAAAGATAGTGAGGAGAGCACAGTGTAAGTACCAAGCAACATCTCCAGGTGCTCCCTTGAGAACCAGACCAAAAAAGTTATGTGCGCCACTGTTCATAAGTTTCATAGATAAGAAATGTTTAATAGTAGATGCGTTGGGTAAATGTGACCTACGTGCAGGGTCCAAAGAAGAGATGGCAAGTTTTAAAGTTGAGAACAGAGGGAATACAGTCACATACACATACTAAGAACAGCTAATGGGCTGATGGACCCTACGCTGTGTTGCCATGACAACATTCCAGGTGAAGATAATGAGGAAATTATGTTGTCTTTCGTTGCTCCCTTCGCCAAGTGCATTCCAAACTGCTACATGATGACATGCAACTGCCCTGCTCCCTTCAAAGTCACCACTTCAAGAGATCTGCCCTTCAGAGAGAGTAGGGCATAGGGATGCTCTCTTCTGATTGGAATTCGCCCTCTTTTTCAAAACGAATGATCTGAAATTATTGATGTAGGTAGTGGAAAAGCATGATGCTAAACTACTTAATGTATGGATGGAATACATGAAATGATCTAAAACTTGTATTTAGAAAATGTACAAATGCAAGAGTTTAATGTGGGATAGTGTTTCCCATGATACATTATTTCCATTGTGATAAAAGAACTTGAATTAAAATCAAAATGTGATTTGTAATCTTGACTTGGACTGCCAAGGGTTGGATAAAAAAAAATGTATTCTTTGTGTTCTGATTAAAAAAAAAAAAAAAAGTATACAATGTATGAAAAAAGAACAGTATACTGTTCAGTAAGATAGTGTTCTGAACATGGAGATGGTTACCTCTACCTTCTTGGAGTAATATTGCCCCATTCCTGTTTCATTTTTGTATCACCGTAATTCCTTTCCTTCCTACTTAGATTGGACCTGGAGCTGAAAGATCATGAAGGCAGCACTGCACTGTGGCTAGCCCTGCAGTACATCACTGTGGCCTCTGACCCCTCTGTGAACCCTTTTGAGGATGAAGCTCCTGTTGTGAATGGAACCTCATTTGACGAGAACAGCTTTGCAGCAAGGCTTATACAGAGAGAGAGCAATCCTGACGCACCAGACTCCAATGGTACCAAACACCTTGCACTTTATAAAATGTTTATATGTGTCCCTTTAGTCATGACCCATTTTATACCTGCTAATCACGACATCTCCTCCTCAGGTAACTGCCTCATGCAGAGAGCAGCTATCGCAGGAAGTGAAGCAGCCGCTATATTCCTGGCCACACATGGAGCTAAAGTCAATCACACCAACAAATGGGTGAGTCTGTCAGCTTTGATTAGAAATAAACTGCCAGTCAAATGTTTGAACACGCATACTCATTTTACACAATATAGAATAATAGTGTAGTCATCAAAAACTAGTAAATGGAACAAATTGGAAGTATGGAAATTCTGCTATGATCCTGAAAAAATATACATCACAGTTTCCACAAAGATATTAAGCAGCACAACTGTTTTCAACATTGATAATATTAAGAAATGTTTTTTGAGGACTAAAACAGCGTATTAGAATGATTTCTGAAGGATCATGTGACACTGAAGACTGGCGTACTTGCCATCAGAGAATAAATTACATTATAAAATATATTAAAAAAGAAAACGGGTATTTTAAATTATAATAACATTTCAAAATATTACTGTTTTTACTGTATTTTTGATCAAATAAATGCAGCCTTGCTGAGCATAAGACAAACTGTTTGAATGAAAATGTATATACAAATTTATTAACTAGTAATTATTATTATAATACAGGAGTAGTAGTAAAGGGGTGGAATGTCATAAATTAAATATTTATTATTTTGATTTTTTTTGTATATATTCCTTTTTTTTCCCCTTCTTATTTCTTATGATCACATTTTCTTTCCTAGGGTGAGACCCCCCTTCATACGGCGTGCCGCTGTGGCCTGGCAGGGCTGACAGTGGAGTTGCTCCAACAGGGGGCGAATCCTAACCTGCAGACCGAAAGCGCCCTGCCTGACGGAGTTGAGAAAAGTCAAGGAGTCTCTCTGCAGAGCCCGCTCCACCTGGCCATCGTTCACAACCACCCAGATGTGGTGTCTGTCATACTAGAGCAGAAAGGTGAGGGATGAGGGAGGGTGTTTGATTTGAGTACTGATCTGTGCAGCTGTGCCATCTCTTATCATTCATAACTTCATTTTTGATCCATCTCTCATAGCCAATGCACTACATGCCACCAACAACCTGCAGATCATCCCTGACTTCAGTTTGAAAGACTCCATGGATCAAACCGTTCTGGGTCTCGCACTCTGGACTGGTGGGTTCTGCTAAAATCTTCTTCAGTGAGTTCACTGCTCATGCAGATCATTGAATGTTTCTTATTTACATTGCTAGGTATGCACAATATTGCCGCACAGCTGCTGGGTTCTGGAGCAGCCATTAATGACACCATGTCTGATGGACAGACGCTACTGCACATGGCTATAAAGAGACAGGACAGCAAGAGTGCCCTCTTCCTGCTAGAGCACCAGGCCGACATCAACGTCAGGTACTAGAACTGCTATAAAAACATTCGTTAGCACTAGCAGACATCCCTCTGACACGTTTAGCTGTGGTGTTCACGTGGGCGATGCAGGTTCGAGTCCTGCCTGCAGTGTGTATCAATCCCATTCCCGCTCTGTCTCCCCAAATAGCTATTGCTGAAAGAGTTATATAATAGCTGATAATTCGATCATGAAAACAAATTCTAAAACTACAAATCATACTTTGTTTCAGGACCCAGGAGGGGCAAACGGCATTGCAGTTGGCTATCAGTAACCAGCTCCCTTTAGTAGTGGACGCCATCTGCACAAGAGGAGCTGACATGTCAGTGGTGAATGAGAAGGGTGATCCTCCACTCTGGCTGGCTTTGGAAAATGGTTTGGAGGACATTGCATCCACATTGGTGAGAACTTTTGTTTTGCTTTTCCAGCATTCGTTCTAGCAGTACTCATACTCACCCTCATGTCGTCCCAAACACGTAAGACCTTCGTTCATCTTCAGAACACAAATTAAGATGTTGATGAAATCCGAGGGTTTGTGAACCACACATTGGCAGCAATGTCATTGTACCTTTTGAGGTCCAGAAAGGACATATTTAAAACATGACTACAGTGGTTCAACCTTAATGTTATGAAGTTACGAGAATACTTTTTGTGCATAAAAAATAAACTAAAAATAATAACTTTATTTAACAATTTGAACTGTTGTCATACGCTGTTGACGTAGTGCAGGCTTCCATGTTTACGTCCGAACACCGGCTCAGTATTGGACGCAGGAGCCGGCCAATAATGAGTGCACTGCGTCAACTGTGTATGACAGCAGTTCAAATTGTTGAATGAAGTCGTTATTTTTGTTTTGTTTTTGCGCACAAAGTATTCTTGTCGCTTCGTAACATTAAGGTTGTACCACTGTAGTCACGGTGACTAGTTAAACGATGTCTTTAATACCTTTCTGTACCTCAAAAGATGCAATGACGTTGTTGCCTATGTGTGATTCACAAACCCTCGGATTTTGTCAAAAATATCTTAATTTGTGTTCCGAAGATGAACGAAGGTCTTACGGGTGTGGAATGACATGAGCGTGAGTAATTAATGACAGAATTTTCATTTTTGGGTAAACTAACCCTTTAACAATTTGGAACTATTGAAACACTTATTTTTATACATTGTTTTTTAAATAATGCTTGTTTATGATGAGTTTATTTGATTTGTTGGTCATATATTTTTTGGATTAGGTCAGGCACGGGTGTGATGCAACTTGTTGGAGTTCAGGGCCTGGAGGATGTCAGCAAACTCTTCTCCATAGAGCCATCGATGAGAACAACGAGGTCACTGCTTGCTTCCTAATACGCAGGTTTGTACACCTCTCATTGTTTTCTCTTGCTTCTTATCAGAATTTGTGTTTTTTAAAAATTAGTTTGACAGGTCGTCAAATTTATATTTTCAATAAAAACCAAGTAAAAAGGTGCTTCATTCCTATAGAGTGCTGCAGGGATGACATATTGTTGCAGGCTAAAACCTGGAAATTAGCATTTTGGCACTTCTGGTTCCATTTAGGGCTGGGTATTGACACAATTCTCACGATTCGATTCGATTTCTATTCACATGCTTTCGATTCGATATTGATTTTTTGTGGATGTAGTATATCAGTGGGAGTCAGTTGGTATTATTTTTAATATAATATTGAATGTTAAAATTAACTTATTTATATACAAACACTTAAATTACACTCAATTGTTTTTTTTATAATAAAGTTTAGAATTACGTAATCATATTTCTACTCCAGTTCGTTTTTTTTTTTTGTTGTTGTTTTTTAAATATAAACATTTAAATCATGGCTGTCATAACTGATTTATTCAAACATGCATTAAATATTGAACATTATAATGTATATGTAACGGTATTTATCAGAATGCTGCTTTCTAGAGTTCACTTTTCTAGCTGACTAATGACTTTATGGTCACTGAATATGTTTTTCTGAGGTAAATGTGACGTTACGTGACATTGTTTACAAGCTGTTTTATTGAAGTCTTTCCGAGGTTGAAACACTGATTGAGCTGTTACACAAAACATGATACGGATTTCGGTAAGTTGTACTGTATATTTTAACATACCTTCAGATGTTTCCTTCAGATGTTTCATGTTTATTTCGCGCTGTAACTGGTATTAAAGTGGAGAGGTTGTTCACATACGCTCCGTTCTGCCGCTTCTCTTTAACTGAGGCGCTACAGTGATCTGTCACGTCACATTAAACAGCACCAAAACGGTACTTATTTTTTGAATCTCATAATAAGATGGACGTCATTTGAAATCTGAGACTTTGCTTCATATCAAAAGTAACAAAGCACAAAAATTATTGCGATTTATTGGATGGGAGGCGCGCTACATGTTCTGTTCATTCATCAACTGAAAACAGACTAGACTAATCGATTCTTGGGATTTAAGAAGCGATATCGGTTCGTAAAAATGAGAATCGATTAAAATCGAGAAATCGATATTTTTTTACCCAGCCCTAGTTCCATTGTCAATTTGTTTTTTGTTAAATGCTTGAAATAAGGTCTGTTGTTAACACAAGTTCAAGATATTTTCATAAAAGTTGTGTTCATTTGTGAAGATTATCCTAATGAACAAAACAAGGGTGAACCAGGGTGATGCTTGCTTCCAGGTTGTCCTACAAAAATAGGTCATCACTGCAGCACTCTATTCAGGCTACAACTAAGACTGGCTTTTACACAAGGTTTATTAAAGAATTGTCAATTGTATCAAAAATCTAATCAAATTATTTGCATGTTATGCAAAAAGTGGCTGTAGAAGTTTTATTTTCCTATCATAAATGATCTGAACATTTGTTTTCAGTGGCTGTGATGTGAACAGCCCGAGGAGGCCTGGTCCTAATGGCGAGGGAGATGAGGAGGCGAGGGATGGACAGTGCCCACTGCATTTGGCTGCATCCTGGGGTCTGGAGGAGGTGGCGCAGTGCCTTTTGGAGTTTGGAGCCAATGTGAACGCACAGGTTAATACAGATATACAACGGATGCATACATTCACCCTAGTTCTTCTATTTTTCTTTAGATGACAAGGTTTTATGCAGATCTGTTCTATATACTCACTGTATAAAATGTCCTGAGAACTGCAATGCCCATTTCTCTGCATGCAGGATTCAGAAGGTCGTGCTCCCATCCACGTCGCCATCAGCAACCAGCAAAGCATCATCATCCAGCTGCTCATCTCCCACCCTGAAATCCGGTTGAATATTCGAGACAGACAAGGCATGACGCCGTTTGCCTGTGCCATGACTCACAAGAACAACAAGGCTGCCGAAGCCATCCTCAAGAGAGAGCCTGGCGCTGCTGAACAGGTGTGTGGGCATGATTATATCCACATACATAGATGAAATTACTCCACATTGTTTCTATATGTGTGACGTCACAAGCCACTGAATAAATGTTCTCTCTCTGTCTAGGTGGACAACAAAGGTCGCAACTTTCTGCATGTTGCTGTGCAGAACTCAGACATAGAGAGTGTGCTCTTCCTCATTAGCGTACAGGCCAATGTGAACTCCAGAGTGCAGGACAGTGCCAAACTCTCTCCTCTACACCTGGCCGTGCAGGCAGGATCCGAGATCATTGTCAGAAATCTGGTAAAGCAAAGAGAATAGAAGTGATGGAGGAATTTTTATTTTATTTTTTTATTTTCAAGTCAAAAACTGAAACATATTTGTTTTCTCTGATGTATGTGTGGACTACAGCTGCTGGCCGGTGCAAAAGTAAACGAGCTGACCAAGCATCGTCAGACAGCGCTGCATCTCGCTGCACAACAGGACCTTTCCACAATCTGCTCTGTTTTGATTGAGAATGGTGTTGACTTTGCTGCTGTAGATGAGAATGGAAACAATGGTAGACTATTGTGCTATACTTATTTAATTTATTATTCTTGAATGACTAAATTCCATTTCACTCATATCTTTTATATCTTCTTCTGCTAGCACTTCATCTAGCTGTGATGCAGGGGCGTCTGAATAATGTGCGTGCTTTACTCACCGAGTCCAACGTAGATGCCGAGGCCTATAATCTCAGGTTTGACTCAGAATATCTTACTCCACACGTAAAGGTGAAGTATGTATGAATTTTTTTTTTTTTTTTTTTTTGTTAAAATGCATTCTCTTAACCCAGTTTATTGTTCATTGACTACTACTAGTATGCCATTCATGGGTTTATCTCCCCCAAAAGTGTAAACATTGAGCCTCCCAGACACCATCTAAACATTGAGAGCAGTCCAATCAGATCTGTCAATCTCTTTCCAGCTCAACCAATAGCGTGAGTTTGGGGTGTGGCTACAGTAGCAGGCTGAGCTAGAGGGTGTTTAGCCGGTGTGGGACCCTGGCTGATGCTTGGGAAAAGACATTCAGCTTCAGTTACAGAAGTGCAAGCCAAATTGCATTTAGACTTTCAAAAATTAAACAGGTCCTTAACATGTCAAAGCAAACATGGCAATGTTCTACAATCGACGCTTCAATACAGCATCATCATGTACCCGTTCAGACAGACAAATGTTTCAGTTTAAATTGTTTACTTTAATGTGTCCCATGTAGACAGCCTCAAACAGCTGTGGTGTGTCATGTCAAAAAATAACCCCAGTTCAGATACTTTGGATGGGTTTATTATAAGCGAGATGCTTACGTTCGCTCTAGATAAGTGTGTAAGTCTACTCAGTTGCTCACTTATGACATGTAGCAACACATCTAAAAGTATTCCTAAAATGTTGGGCCTTTTACTGAAAGTAGCCTAATTATACCTGTTGAGACATGTCTTCACAAGCACCCGTAAGAGCTGTGTTTGTGATGTTTGAGTTGGAGAGGTGTGATGCGTGAAAGGGGCTTTTGCTGTATATATGCTGTATTGTTGTAATTCCACTAGTGTCGCAGAAACTACATACTTCACCTTTAAACTCTTTATGTAATATATAAGTAGTTTTTTTACCACTAATATATACATGCAGTATATGTATGTATATTGCTAAATATGAATTATTTACACTATTTATTCAATGCACAAAAAAAATTATTATAAAATAAATATAATAAAAATAAATTGTGCATTATTCAATGACATTTACAAACTTTTTTGCCCTGATTTCATTTCTCTAGAGGTCAATCTCCCATGCATGTCCTCGGCCAGTATGGTAAGGAGAACGCGGCAGCCATCTTTGAGCTGTTTTTAGAATGCATGCCTGAGTATCCCCTGGATAAACCTGACAATGAGGGCAACACAGGTTGGTGAAGCACAACCGGTTTGATTAAATTATATGTGCATTTTTAAATGGATAATTTTCCATATTAATAATAGCAATAATGCCATTTTGCTTGTCAGAAATAAACGCTGAATCAGTGATAGTTGATGTTTTTTCCTCCTTTCAGTGCTTCTGTTGGCCTATATGAAAGGAAATGCTAACCTGTGTCGTGCCATCGTGAGGGCTGGAGCTCGACTCGGCGTCAATAACAACCAGGGCATCAACATCTTCAACTATCAAGTTGCCACTAAGCAGCTTCTGTTCCGTCTGCTAGGTAAAAGATACAGGTTTAGTGCTTCTAAGACATTTACAGTGCTTGTAGTTATATCTAACTAGTCTTTTGTATCACGTTTTGAACGGCCCAGATATGCTTTCCAAAGAGCCCCCGTGGTGTGATGGATCAAACTGCTATGAATGTTTGACCAAATTTGGAGTCACCACCAGGAAACATCACTGGTATGTCGCCAACTAACTGGGTTTAATCTTTCTGCCTTTATAAAGTATAAAGACATTTGTTTCCTCCTTTCATCGTGAACATACCCTTCTTTCTCTTCAAATCATAACTCTTCTCTCCATTTATGATGTTTTGTCATCTTCCCTTGTCCTGCCACTTCATAACTCATTCTTTATTGTCTTTTCTCTCTCTCGTAGCCGCCATTGTGGGCGTCTGCTCTGCCATAAGTGCTCTATAAAAGAGATCCCCATCATCAAATTTGACCTGAACAAACCTGTGCGTGTATGCGACATCTGCTTTGATGTGCTGACATTGGGCGGCGTGTCCTAACACACTAGAAGAACCTGAAGAACGGGCACCAGCCGAGCTGAGTATGAACCCACGGGCTGGGCCTAGCACTAAAAGGATGGAGAAATGGAGTAAGACACATTGAGAGGAAGAGCCCTTGAACAAAACCATTCCATTCTTGTCAAAGGAAAAAAATACAACCATAACAATGTTTGTTTGTTCTAGCAGTACTTTTTAGAACCAAAATATTATGTGTCGAGGATCCAGATTAAAACTAGTGGAATGCAGATGCAAATGAAAAATGCAGTTCTGAGTTGGCAAAAACCAAGTGTAATATGAGAAGGGCAACTATCATTTACTACTAAAAAAGAACCATAGGGGTTTTATACAGGGCTAATGTGCTATATGGACAATTATGATTTAAATATCACTTCATTTTCCATTACAATGACAAGACTAGTACAATTCCCACTTGCAATCATGCCGTCACCACTCAAACTGACTCTTCTACAGATTGGTCGATCAATATTTCAAGGAAGTTTGTTTGGTGTTGAATGTTGCCTGATATGAAAGGATTTATAAAAGGTAGCCATGTTTCAGTAGTGTGAAGCCTTAATCATACTGTGCAGGGTCTTTGAGTTGTTGTATTTAGGTTTTGAACACATTTTAACCTCTGGAAAAACACAGGCAAGGACATTTCTCTGGAGTTCAAATCAAAACACTAATAGAGAGATGGAGAAATATACCTTGCTGGGTTTGTTATTAGTAACATGATCACTTAATTATGTATTAATCTGCATATTCAGTGGACTTTATTTTAACCAATCCTTTAGAGTTTACGTCATACTAAAATTTAAGAAACACTTCAGATGTGGAAGTGTTTTTGATGTGGAATTCAAATCGTTCCTTGTGATTCTATTAAGTCAGACAGGTGCAGAAATACAAGCGCAAAATTATGATATGCTTACTATGCATATGCATGACATCATTTGTAGCCTGTTATTATTGTCATCATTGCATCATAATCACACTTTATTCATTTCTGATCACCAAAGGACACATTCCAGTTAATGTTTGCCCTGCAAGCAAGCACTGGGGGAGCTGCTTGCTTGGTTGTTTTTTTTTTTTTGTTGTTTTTTTGAAAAGTCGTCTTGGTGGCGTAACGCGTCACATTATGTTGACCTATCATAATTTAAATGCTTTTCCATGTCCATGCTTAACAGGTGCACTTTATCAAAGTTCTTTCTTCTTTTTTTTTTTTTTACATTTCTGATCACATTTCAAAGGAGATTGGTTTGTCTGTGGGGGGAGGGCAGGGAAAGGGACAAGTCCACAGTCTGTTATTGGTATTGTTAAACTGTACAGATAAATGTATAATATTTTTGACCACTACAACTGTTTTGTACTTAATGCAGGTTGTGCTTTTTTGTCTATGTGACAAACCTACAATTTGGCCTCTGTTTTATCTTTTCTGCACATTGTATGGTATCTGTATGCTCAGATATTTAGCCTGTCGCCGCCTCTAGTATCCTTTTCAAGAAAGGGAGGACAACTTTACATAAAGGACAACTGAAAAAAAAATCTATAAAATTGTCTTTTATTTAACAGTCTTGATTCTGTGGCATAAATAATATACTTGGTCACAAATTGCAAAGGAATTAGAAGTAAAAACTAAATCAGAAACATAATTATATAAATACATACAGTAAGAGCAGCATTCGTCACATGGCATGTGCCTGCTTTAATAAACCAAACATCATAACATTAAGAAAACTCAACTCAATGTAAAATCTTGTCATATGGAAGAAATTGAGGGAGAGTCCTTGAAATCCAAGCCAAATTCATTGACTCTTGTAGTGTGGCGAAGACTTGTAGCTCAGTCTTTAGCGATTTGGCAGGACTCTGCTTGAGGAGGACAGTCCTTGTATTCTCTGAGGTTTCGGTTCTCTGAGTGAACAGGATCGGACAGTCGGATACACACACATCGGGAATGACCAGACCCAGGGGAGAAAAGCATTCTGGGTACTCCAACCCAGTCTCTGTGAATGCCACCGCTACAAAGTAAAACTTGCATTACATTTTTCCAGTAAATGTATCAAGTGTTGTCCAAGGCTAGATAAAAAGTCTAAGAAGTACCTCATTGTGGAGCACCATAACCGTCCCCCGCTGGCTTCGCTCCACTCCGAGTTACAAGCTGGGTACAGCTGCATCTCACTCTGAGCCTGAGCCTTTTTCTTCAACCCCTCTGACAAGAAAGCCTCAACATGTAGCAAAGCGTCAGTGGGCTGCCCGGTTTCTGTGTAGAATTGGCCTATCAGTTTACCTGCAACACAGGGGTCATACAGACAGAGACCTTAAAGGGACAGATCACCCTAAATAAAATCTGTCATTGCACTTGTAACAATTTTCATTTGTGGGTGAATTACTTTTTGCAACAACTTAAGAAATGAACTTAAAGGGATAGTTCACCCAAAAATGAAAATTCTGTCATCATTTACTCCCCCTCAAGTTGTTCCAAACCTGTATTAATTTCTTTGTTCTGTTAAAAACAAAGGAAGATATTTTGAAGAATGTGGGAAACTGAACAGTTCTGAGGCACCATTGACTTCCATAGTATTTATTTTTCCTACTATGGAAGTCAATGGTGCCCCAAAGTGGCCTGGTTACAAACTTTGTTTAAAATATCTTCCTTTGTGTTCAACAGAACAAAGAAATTCATACAGGTTTGGAACAACTTGAGGGGGAGTAAATGATGACAGAATTTTCATTTTTGGGTGAACCGTCCCTTTAAGTGCATTATATCAAAGTATCTAAGGTCTTTGATTATATTATCTTACAAGTATTACACCACAGAAGAGTCTTACAAGCAACTGAATGTTCAGTTCTTTAAAAGAATTCAAATATATCTAATTTTTCTTGAAAATAAAAAAGGTTTTTTCTTTGAAAATGTATTTTTATCAATGTGACATTACGCATGGAATACTAAAAATAATTATAAACTCCAAAACACTGCAATAAACACTTTTTTTTTTTCTTCAAGTTTACGGAGTAATAATTATGAGTAATTTTAAAAGAAACTTTAACGACTGCTGTGCAGAATAATTTTTTTGTCAAAGAAGCCAGATTTTTTTTCCCATTGTGGCACTGAATTAATTATTCCAAAACTTATACAGGCAAGATAAAGTTCTTTTTTTGAGGCTGAACTAACTCTTTAACATGAGCAAATGAGTGACATCATCGTGTGATACCAACCTACTGGAGTGTAGTCCCTCTGATAAAATGAGAGCCAGTCATAAAGAGCCACAATCTGGGAGTCCGAGAAATCCGAGACATCGCTAGACAAGCCAGACTCTGTGAAGTCACCTGTAATAAACGCCCTTGATGCGTCTTTTCCTGCACAAACACAGATTTCAAGGATTTCTAAGCGTTAGCATCACTCAGACATCTGGCTTGTAAAATGCATAGTGAACTAACCCGTAAAGAAATGGTAACCGCCGCCAGGGCCGTAATGTTTCCTCCCCTTTTCAACGTCAAACACCTGTCCTAAGATCGCCAGGTACAATCCTTTACTATTCTCTCCTCCGTTGTATAAAGACAGCTCATCTTCGGTCAGCATGCGTCCTGGTGGAGATGTTGACGCCTCACTGACCTGCTGCCGCAGCCACGACTCTAGGACATTTACAACATTACCATAGATCGGGAATGTGAGCCACTCGGGCACCGTCCATACGGCCAGGACCATTGATATGAGAGCTACTAAATATTTCAGCATTGTGCATACAATGTATACAGACAAAATGTCAAGCGGTCAGCATTTAAAATAAGAAGCAACGGCATTCCGTACTGAGCAACACATATAATATCACATCTATCAACATGTTTCCGGGTGTGGGACTGCGCATGCGTAAATCTATTAAGATATATATTTTTTTAATTTAAAAGCTGAAAGGTCTTTTTTATCCAGTGAACAACAACATTAATCAACACTACAGAAAGCAACCAAAATAAAAAAGAGAGAGAAAAAAAAATTGTACACGGTGACAAATTTCAAAATAAAGTACATAGAATTCAAATATGAATTTTGGCTCTTGGTGGCTTTTTTAATTGAAAGAGTCCCTTAAAACTGACTGGTTACTCTTAGTATAAGAATATAAAGTTGGGTATTTCTATTAGTAAATAAACATGTATTTATATGAAATATTGTCAAAATTACAATAAAAAATGCACTCTTTGTTTCAAGTGTAAATAATGTTTTTTTTTTTTTTTTTATTAATGCCACATGAACAAGAGGTATTATATAGTCACATTATTAACAACATTAGTTGCAAGGGAAAAAAGTTACATAGATTTCAGTGATTTGTACACGTTTTAAAGGTTTCCACAAGATTTAAATACAGTACCGGTCAAAAGTTTTTAATGTTTTTGAAAGAAGTCTCTTATGCTCACTCACACAAGGCTGCATTTATTTCATCAATACTACAGTAAAAACAGTAATATTGCGGAAAATGATTACAAATTAAAATAACTTTTATATTCAAATATATATTTTAAAGTGTAATTTATTCTTGTGTTGGCAAAGCTGAATTTTCAGCATCATTACTACAGCCTTCAGTGTCACATGATCCTTCAGAAATCATTCGGATATGCTGATTTGCTGCTCAAGTAACATTTATTATGGCTGCTGAAAATTCAGCTTTGCCACCACAGGAATAAATTATATTTTTAAATTTATTAAAATAGAAAACAAATATTTTAAATTGTAGTAATATTTCACAATATAACTGTTTTTATTGTATTTTTGATTTATCAAATAAATGCAGCCTTGGTGAGCATAAAAGACTTCTTTCAGAAACATAAAAAATTGTTTCCAAACTTTAACAGGTACTGTAGCTATATAAAGTCATTTAGCCCACTTCTTTTTATGTAGGCTATATGGTATTTTTTCCAAAAAAAAGTAAGCCATTGCATTTAAAAATGTTGTTCTGAAAATAAAAAGCACATCTACAGTTGTAAGAAAAAGTATGTGAACCACTTGCAGAATCTGTGAAAATGTGAAAAATTTTAACAAAATAAGAGAGATCATACAAAATGCATGTTATTTTTTGTTTAGTACTGTCCTGAGTAAGATATTTTACATAAAAGATGTTTACATCCACAAGAAAAAAAAAGAGCTGAATTTATTTAAATGGCCCCATTCAAAAGTATGTGAACCATTGATTCTTAATACTGTGTGTGGTTACCTGGATGATCTATGACTGTTTTTTTGTTTTGTGATGGTTGTTCATGAGTCCCTTGTTTGTTCTGAGCAGTTAAACTGAGCTCTGTTCTTCAGAAAAATCCTCCAGGTCCTGCAGATTCTTCAGTTTTTAAGCATTTTTTGCATATTTGCATATACAGTGACTGTATGATTTTCAGATCCATTTTATCACAGTGAGGACAACTGAGGTCCTCAACCACAACTATTAAAAAAGGTTCAAACATTCACTGATGCTCCAGGAGGAAACACGATGCATTAAGAGTCGGGGGGTGAAAACTTTTGAACAGGATGAAGATTCATTTTCATTTTCATTTAGTACTGCCCTCCGGAAGCAACAGAAGATACTTGCATGTTTCCCGGAAGAAAAAATAAGTACAATTTACCTTGATATTCAAATTCAAAAGTTTTCATCCCCCAACTCTTAATGCATCGTGTTTCCTTCTGGAGCATCAGTGAATGTTTGAACCTTTTTTAATAGTTGTGTTTGAGTCCCTCAGTTGTCCTCACTGTGATAAAATGGATCTGAAAATCATACAGTCACTGTATATGCAAATATGCAAAAAATGCTTAAAAACTGAAGAATCTGCAGGACCTGGAGGATTTTTCTGAAGAACAGAGCTCAGTTTAACTGCTCAGAACAAACAAGGGACTCATGAACAACCATCACAAAACAAAAAAACAGTCATAGATCATCCAGGTAAGCACACACAGTATTAAGAACCAATGGTTCACATACTTTTGAATGGGGCCATTTGAATAAATTCAGCTTTTTTTTTTTCTTGTGGACTATATGTAAACATCTTTTATGTAAAATATCTTACTCAGGACAGTACTAAACAAAAAATAACATGCATTTTGTATGATCTCTCTTATTTTGTTAAAATTTTTCACATTTTCACAGATTCTGCAAGTGGTTCACATACTTTTTCTTACAACTGTAAATTAAATCGATTCTAAATACTTCAAAAATAATATTGAATAAATACAATTAGGCTATAAAACAAATACAAAATTGTTTCTTTTTCCAGTCCACAAAATTCACAGGTATATCAAATGTTCCTTTCCTAAACTTTCTTAGATAAATTCTATGTAGTATTTTGTAGGGTATTCCTTTAAATTTGTTTTGCATTTTTGAAATAAAGAATTACCTTTCCAGATGCCCTACAAATAAATTAAACAGCTTCGAATGTGAGCACATAGTTATTTGGCTTAATATTGTATTTATTTATTTCCTGCCCAAAATTAAAAAAAGGGAAAAAAAAGAAAAAAGAAATCAAATACTGGAGGTAATACGCTAGGGGGCGTGTTTCCAACGCAGCGGGCTTCGCTGAGCTCACGGAAGGGACCAAAGTTTTTTGCTGACAAACATGACGTCAGCTGGCGGAGCCCGTCAATGCGGTAGTGACAGCGGAGAAACGCACTGACTGGAAGAGCACAAACCTGACACTAAAACTAAGATTGAAACCCGGGCTGAAGGCGATCGGGAGAGAGCCCGAGGCCGCAAGAGTACAGCATGGGGAACGCGGAGAGCGGCTGTGGCGTTGGGAGCGGCGATGAGGAGGACCTAGAAACGGAGAGTCCCGTGTTCGCCGAGGGCAGCCCGGCCTCTGCGGCCACAGGCAACAGGGCCGGTAACGGAGGTGGCGGCGGCGGCAACAGCAACGGCGGCGGCGGCGGCAGTGGTGGTGGTGGTGGAGGTGGAGGAGCGGCAGGCTCCGGTCCGGGGAGAAGCGGAAGAAGTGCGGCGAACCCGCCGGCACCGATCTACGGACTCCCCACCCCTGAAGCTCTGCTGGAACAGGTGAAGCTGCGAGAGGCAGCGGCCCGTATGAGCGACTCATGGGTCGCCATTTCGGAGTCGGTGCTGGCTCGCAACGAGAGCGCCCTGGTTCGCTGGCTGGAGGAGCGGTTGAGCCGCGGAGAGGAGTCCGTCACCCTGGAGCAGTTCTGCGAGATGCTGGAGAGCAGAGACGCGCCCAGAGATGAGTGCGAGGAGGTGATGCAACAGTGTGCCTAGTTGTTTAAATTCTTGCCAATTCTGGTAATTGAAAAATTAAAGGTTCAGAACCCAAGAAGGGTGATTTTAGACATCGTAATGCATTAAAGAAAAGCGCCTAAGTCCCGGTCAACTAAACGATTAATTAGTAAATAATTAATGTTCAAGTTGTGTAATTGACCCTTCAGGTCTACTCATCTGTGAGTGGTTATATTGTGTAATCCCTATCTTTGTATCACACGTTTGATAAAGGCTGTTTATTGTCTGTCTCCACCTAGTTTACTTCCAATCTAAAGAACATTTTAAATACATGTATTATGGGACTGTCGTTATTAGATTTGCTTTGTCTTTTTTTTTATTGGCAGCTTCAGGTTTTGATTTGAATGACCAATTCATATTGACCGCGGAGGAGTCAGACACATCTAGTGCCAGGTCTTGCTGTACTCTACTTCTTGCCAATAAAAATAATAAATGGAATTTGGCAATCACAAATCTTACTTTTAAAACATATTTCTACAGTTGACGTTCTGACTATTGGCTGCCCATTCGTATAAGTAAAATTTTATATATATATAAAATATGTATATGTGTATATATATAAAATTGGTACGAATGATTATTTTATTCATGTACTATGGTATTTACATGGTATTCTAAAAAGACGTATCCAAAAAACATGGTTGTACAGTGGTACTTTTGTGCCTTTCCTGATTTAACCATGATGACTCTTTCATTTGCTTTACAAATGATTCACATGCTGGCTCGAGTGTGTTTATGTAGGTGAAATAGACAACTGGTTTGAGAGAGCTAGAGAGACCAGCAGAGTGACTGTTTTGTTGTCCTTTTTTTGTTTGTCTTCTCCTTTGTGTCCTGATATTTGTGTCACAGAATGTACAGACAGAAAAATCATCTCTTCCATTTGTGCTCTTCAGGCCTTTGGTCAGTTTGATGCTGAGGGTGATGGGATTGTTGATGTAGAGAACATGCTCATGGCACTGAAGAACTCCAATGGAGCCAATCTTCAGGGCGAACTCAGTCATGTGATCAGGCAACTTCAGGCATGCTCTTTGACACCAGGTGTGGAAACGGACATGAACATGCATATTTATTTGAATGCACTGATGTCCTTAGTTGACCATTCTGGGTGATTATGCAAATGACTGTCAGTGTTTGACCCAGTTGTTTTCCTCTTTTACCCTTCATGCTCATCCAGGATTTGTGGATATCTTCTCCAAGTCCAAGGACCGCCTCAAAGCGCATGCCTCCAAAATTCTGAAATTCTTGCACCGGAATCGCATCCCCAGTAGTGCCATTCCATTCCCTGTGCTGGAAGGCTACAACAGCATCTGCACCATGAGGTCATCTGTAGTGCAAGACTTCCTGGATTACCTGCTGCAGAAGGAGAAAGGTGAATGGCAAATGGGGGGTGGGGTCGTAACAACAATTAATAATATATAATAATATAATATATTAGGGATATATATATATGGGCTGTCAAGCGATTAAAATTTTAAATCTAATTAATTACACAATGTGCCGATTAATTAATTTAATTAATCGCAAATTAATTGCACATCTAATTTGGCTGAGAAATTACCCCCCAAAAATAAAGTCATTATTGTGTTAATTGAGAAAAGCAAATAGAGATTACAAAAAGTAGCTTCAGAAAAAAAAAAAAATTTAATTCAACAGAGAATTTATTACACAAACTTTTAGGCTTCAGGCCATGAGGTTGAGTAAATGATGACAGAGTTTTTTAATGAAATGATACTCTAAATAAGAAACTAAAAATGCCAGTTGATGGTGGGAAATGTCTAAATGAGTAAGTCTGAGTCAAGGCTGATTTATACTTCTGCGTTGAGTGTACGCCGTAGCTACGGCGTAGGCTGTGTGTGCCACGCATAGCCTACGATGTAGCCTGACGTGCACCTCTTCAAAAATGTAATAACGCGGCAATTGTACACGGACCGCAAGCGCTGTAATTGGTCTTCTAGAACCCCTCGCTCAGGTCAAAAAACTGGCGCGGAGCAATCGGAGAAGAGCGAGCGTTTTCAACTTCCATAGGAATGAAAAAACGCTCTGTTTCTGGGGACACATGCAGTCATACTGCAACAAAAGTCGTTACCTATTTGCTGCTTCTCTGCCGCTTCTATTTGTAAGCTTTTCTGACAACGGACATGACAAGCTACTTCTTCGCTTTTGCTTTGATACTCAACATGACCGCGGACACTGCCTACTAGTGGTCTGCATGCACGTTGACACGGACAACGACGCAGAAGTATAAATAAAACAGACGCATAGCGCAGAGGCTCCGGCCTAGGTCCGACGCAGAAGTATAAATCAGCCTTCATTCATTCGATTCGTTCAAATGGTTGATTCATTCAGGAATGAAGTAAATGGCTCTCTTTATGAAAGGGCAATTGAATCATTGGTTAACCCGATTGATTCACTCAAAACGCAGATTCATTCAGAAACAAAGCACCACTGTATGTTGCTTAGAGACGCACAGCAGTTCTGCTCTGGCTTTATAGGTAATTTTGTCATTGGCAAAATTGAGCAAAAGCAGACAATATTGTTTTTGTGCTTGTGTTAACAACAGACCTTATTTCAGGCATTTAACCAAAAACCCATTAACCCATTTGGGGCAATATCTTGTGCTTGTGTTAACCACAGACCTTATTTCAGACATTTAACCAAAAACAACCATGACGCCATGAGACAATGGAACCAAAAACCGCCATGACTATTTCAGGCATTTAACCAAAAACCGCCATGACGACATGAGACAATGGAACCGGAAGTGCAAAAATGCTAACTCGTTTGTGGGTTTTAGGACTCATTACTAAATTCTATTGAAAACAAAACATTATTTTAACGATTTTCATTTTGTGTTGCTAGTGGTGAAATTTACTGTGGATAAAATATGTGAACATTTTCATTTCATCTCTTTCTTTGCCCTTCATCTTCATATTCTGATGACTCTCCTTTCAGATCTAGACATCCAGTACAGAGCAGAGCTCAATCATGACCCAGATGTGGATAAGGTCAAAGTGGTCACCCAGTGCTACAGCTTCATCGAGGCTTCGTCCAATAGTGCAGATATCAACAAGTTGACCAATGGTGAGACCGTGTCTTTCTGGCAGTCGGACGGCAGCGCTCGCTCACATTGGATAAGGCAAGCTGCTTATTTCATTGGTGCATCTACATGGAATTAAAATATCGCTGATAATGTCACACATTCCATTATCTTTGTTAAATAACTAGTTAAATATGACCACTCATCTCTTTCACAGGTTAAAAATGAAGCCAGACATAGTTTTGAGACGGTTGGCCATTGCGGTTGCGTCTAATGACCACAGCTACATGCCGCAGCTGGTTTCTGTAGCTGTAGGGAAGAGCCGGCGTTCCCTGCAGGAGATCAGAGATGTGAGGATCCCCAGTAACGTCACGGGTTATGTACCGCTGCTAGAAAATGCCAACATCAACCATCCCTGTGAGCACACGCTTGTATAGCACAGTGTTTTGTTTGAAGTTTAGAGTTGTACACTACTGTTCAAAAGTTTGGGGTTTTTGAAAGAGTCCCTTATGCTCACCAAGGCTACATTTATTTGAAAAAAAAAAACTAATATTGTGAAATAGTATTACAATTTAAAATAAATTTTTTAATATCTTCTAAAATGTAATTTATTCCTGTGACTTTCAGCATCAGTCTTCAGTGTCACATGATTCTTCAGAAATCATTCTAATATGCTGATTTGCTGCTCAAGAAACATTCCTTATTATTATCAGATAATAAGAACCGTTGTGCTGCTTAATATTTTTGTAGAAACATTAATACTTTTTTTTCAGGATTCTTTGATGAATAGAAAGTTCAAAAGAATAGCATTTATTTGAAATATAAATCTTTTGTAACATTATGAATCTTTACTGTCACTTTTGATCAATTTAATGCATCCTTGTGGAATAATTTCTTTCAAAAAATCTTACCCCAAACTTTTGCACAGTAGTGTATATGTATTTTGAATATGCATACTATGAGTGGAATGTAAAGAGTGACTGTGATTTGTGTATTTCAAGTATATATCCACTAATTCTATCCACATGAATGCAAGAAGTCAGAAAGCCTTTGTAAACTCACACAGATCTTCCTTTTGTCTCTCAGATATTCAGATAAACATTAAGCGCTGCCTTAGCGATGGCTGTGACACACGTATTCATGGTCTGAAGACAATGGGCTACCAGATCACCAAGAGCAAAGAGGTTTCAGTATCTGACGCCTCAGCTATATGGTATCTGTCGCTCCTCACATCTCTGGTCACCGCTTCCATGGAAACCAACCCTGTGCTTGCGCAGACAGTCCTACAGAGCACACAGTAAGTCAAGAGAAATGACTAATGAATTTTTGCTTCTCTGTAGTGATAGCACTATATTTGTTGCTTTTTAGTCACATGCTGCACAAATCCAGCTTTTGATTTACACACCCCCAGTTTCACAGACAGGGCTTAAGCCTAGTCCCAGACTAAAATGCATGTTTGAGCTGTTTTTACTGAAAGCAACTTGCACTGACATAACTTAAAATGTCAGTGCCATTGTTTTGTCTCAAGATGCACACCAGTAATGTTTTTTTTTTTCTAAGGCACATTTATAAAAGCTACTTACTAAATGTCCTAATTAAACTAAGGCCTAATCCTGGCTTAATCTAAGCCATGTCTGTGAAAGCAGGCCATAGTGTCCTAGATGGGAACTTTCGTTCTCTATATTGCCTAATGCATTTTGAGGTTACACTTTATTTTAAGCTGACGTAGTTACATTGTACTTACTCAAATAAGTACTGAGTAATATTAAGTACATGTATTTACTTACTATAGAGTTACGGCTAGGGATTGATTTTGGGTTAGTTACTTGTAATTATGCATAATGTATTGTTATTACTATAGTAAGGACATGTAGTCACGTGTAACTACATCACCTTAAAATAAAGTGTTACCCATTTTGATTTAAAAAATTGACAGTCACAATTTTTGAGACATTTACACTACCGTTCAAAAGTTTCTTTTTTGAAAATATTAATACTTTTATTCAGCATTAAATTGATCAAAAGTGACAGTAAAGACATTTATAATGTTACAAAAAAATTCCATTTCAAATAAATGCTGTTGTTTTTAATTTTTGTGTTCATCAAATTATCCTTAAAAATGTATCATGGTATCCATGAAATTATTAAGCAGCACAACCATTTTGTAGCATTATAAACATTGATATTAATGAGATGTTTTTGATTTTTTTTTTTTTTTTAATTGATTAAATAAATGCAGCCTTAGTTAATATGAGACTTCTTTCAAAAACATAAAAAAAAATTTATCTTTGAATGGTAGTATATATGGTTTTGTTCTGATTAACCCCTTCATTTGTTCAGAACAATTCATTTACTGTTTTTTACACTTTCTCCTCTTGTTCTCCAGGAAAGCCTTACAGCACATGCCACCCCTGTCCTTAACACCGTCTTCGACGGAGTTCCCCAAATTCTTCTCTGCAAACATTCTGGAAGAGGTGGACGGCTTTTTACTGCGCATAGCAGAGTAAGAATCAAGCTGTAATAGCACAAGCTCAGCTCAACTCATCACATTTAAATGTGTTATTAAGAGGTCAAAACAATGCTGACGGGGACTGCAATAACGGCAAACCCCTTTCGGTTTTAATTATACAATACGAGTCAACCTGATAATAATGGGAAACTGTTTTCTATCAGTGAATAATTACAGCTGTTTCATCTGAATGTAATTGGACACTCTGCCATTCTCTGCTGAGAAAGCTTATCAGAAGTGCTTTGCTTTTAACCGTCCCACCTCTCTCTAGCTGCTGTGTGTCTCCTGAGGCTGAGCTGACTCTGTTAGCGTTCGCTCTGGCTCGAGGCAGCGTGGCTAAAGTCCTCATCTCTCTGTCTGGTATCTGTGAGCATCTGGACTCAGAATACAGAGCTTCCTCGCTGCTGGCCTCTATGGCGTCGGTCCGGTTAAGACTTCTCTACCGTAACGGTAATTGACATTAGTTCTGTAGACAAATTATTTTTGATACTTTGATGAAATGAATTCCTACATGTGATGATCCCCATAACTATATATGAATGTGCACTGCAAGACACTTATTTTTTTAATAAGGTACTTTAGTATAATTTATATACTATTATGGTATTAATTCATATTTTAAATTAGCTTTTATTTTTATATGTTTATATTTCATTTTAGTTTAGGTTTTGGTAATATTATGTGCTTTTGTCTTTTTTCTTTTTTTCTTTTTTTTTATTAAAGGGATATTTCACCCAAAAATGAAAATTCTGTCATCATTTACTCACCCTCAAGTTGTTCCAAACCTGTATAAATTTCTTTCTTCTGTTGAACACAAAAGAAGATATTTGGAAGAATATGGCTAACCAAACAGTTGATGGGCCCCACTGACTTCCATATGGAAAAAAATACTATGGAAGTCAATGAGGTCCATCAACAGTTTAGTTTCTGACTTTTTTCAAAATATCTTCTTTTGTGTTCAGCAGAAGAAAGAAATTCATACAGGTTTGGAACAACTTGAGGGTGAGCAAATGATGACAGAATTTTCATTTTTGTGTGAACTATCCCTTTAAGTTTTGTTCTATTTAGCTTTTATTTATTTTAATTTCAGTTTTAGTTTTAGTCATTTTAGTACTTCAACTTATTTTATTTCAGTTAGTTGCCATTGCGTCACACTTCTAATTTACATCTAATATTTATAAACATTACATTTTTCAACTATTTGTAATTTATTTTATTTTATTTTTTTTAAGCTTTCTTTCAACACTGATCTAGCTGTTTTTTTTTATCCTTGTTCATTACTGCTAAAATAATTTTTAAATAATTTAATTTTTTCTTAAATTAAGAAGCCCCTTTCAACCCAGTTTGAAAACCCCTGCCATAGAGTATCTTTACATTGATTTTTTTGTTTGTTTGTTTTCCTGATTGTAGTTACAAATTGCTTTTGCAGCTCCACATAGCTGTAATAAAAATATCTAATATTGATTAGGAGAGATTAGTCATTACTGCACAAAATTTCACTTTCAGCGAAAACAGAAAAAAATACAGATACAAACACTTAACTCGACAGGTTGAGTCTACTTAGGATGAGGTGTAGATCCAATCTCTGCATTTACAGTTGTTTAGAAACAGGAATTAGCTGAATTGGCCCACAGCATTGTAATACATGTAAACCTTTGTGTGTGTGTGTGTGTGTGTGTGTGTGTGTGTGTGTAGGTAAACCCCTCCAGCTCCATCTGCAGGCATGTGATGTGAAGAGTAAAGAAGAAAAGTCTGGCCCTGAAAACATGCTGACGGAGCCCAACACTGGAGATGGTGCGCAAACCATACATAACATTCCAAATAATACTGGTTTTAAAATATGAGTAGGGAGGGTCAGGTATTTTGGTCAAATACTTCACAGATAAAGTAGAGGGAGTACTGGGATGGATAGGGACAAAAGTTGCTATAAAGCTTTCTCTGTGGAGAGAAGGAATATGTTTTGAGCTGCCTTTTTTTTATTTTTATTTATTTTATTTTTTTTACATAATCTGTTTTGCTTAGAAACAAAGTAAAAGTTGAGACTTTAAAAGTAGATGTTTCATTTGAACCTGCAGGTTTTCTGACAGAGAATGGAAAGAGGAAAGCCAGTGTGATTCTGTCCACTGAAAACCAGAGCTGCTTCCAGGTCACACAGATCAAGATAAAAGTGAGAGAAGCTTCAGTACACACTTGAACTTTTGTGTTTTATACTACATAAAAATGAAATTAGAATATGTTCTGCTTGTATGGTTATTCAGTTGGAAATATACAAACATTCTACTCATTCTGCTTATCCTAGTTTTAAAGCACTGCTGTGTTCTTCCACCTCAGGTGCGTAAAGGAGCCATTGGTGCTAAATGTGGCTTGGTGTTTGCCTACAATGACAGTGAGCCATTTGATGCCGATAAACACTTCAAAAGATTCAAAAAGTTTGATAGCTGGGACTACAAAGACTATAAAGAATTTGTCCAAGACAGGTATGTCACATTCTTAGTCTGTAACATGCTTAGTTGTTGATTTATTCATCTGGAGTTAATTTGCATTACATTTTTGCTCATAAGAGACAGCCAAATGCTGAGCACATGAACTTTAAATGGTGCTTGTTATGGAGTGTGTGAGAGAGAGCAGCTTGTGTGAGAATGTATTGTCTTGCCCAGTACATGTGAGTGTATTTTGGTCTTTGCATGTGTGCACACGGCCAAGAAGGCTGTAAATTCAGTGAGAATGTTTTTGTCAGTCAATTGATCTCTCGCTGTTATCTGCCTCTGTACCCCACACACACTGTCACGTGTATCACATTCACACACAAACACATACACTTCAGCACGAGGATACCAGACACCAGTGAGGAGGAGCCCATTGGCTGGTTTGAGGTGGAGGAGGACTGGAACGACGTGGAGATCAAGCTGCAACAATGCAGAGTGTCAAAAGTATGGACTTTCTTTCTTTCTTTCTTTCTTTCTTTCTAGATTATGGGAAAACCCTTAAAATACATGGTAAACAATAAAATACAGACTGTTTAAACATTGATGTTGTCATGGCAAAGTAACCCAGTAGCTTTCCCACAAAAAGTGAAAAGATACCATATATACAAGTGACGCAAATGTGCGAAGCAAGCTAAGCCCGCAGTAATTACTGTATGTCCATGTGTATGGCCATTTACTCCCACCTTAAAATGAATGACTCAGACATCATTAGTGGATTCCATGGAGGATTTGAAGTCAACTAATCTTAATGTGAGCTTGCAGTCGATTGTAAGAAAGGGATTAAGCGGACTAAATGATTGGAGTCTGGCATGCATCACGTGAGAGAAGTCTAATATTTCACCGGAAGACTGCATTATGACATTGATTAAAAATGATGAAATGTGCATGGATGAATCATTCACAGAAGGGTGAATAACATGCTTTTAGAAAACGGATAAGGTGCATTTTCTTTTCATGGCGACTCTAATAAGAAAATTACGCTTTCACATCTTTTTTTCACATCTTTTTTTTTCTCAGTCTTTTTTCACTTTCACTTTTTCATTCTCTGCTTGTCTGTTTTAGTTCTATTGTAAGTATGTTTTACTGTAAGAATGGAAAGTCAAGTAGAAATAATTTTCTGTATGTCATTGTCACAAATGCTTTGATCTTTAATTCAAAACATTGTTGAGTGGATGCTATTAAATATAGAAACTCTAAAAACTGTATTTATATGCATAAGACAATACACACTCGATTAACATAACCTTTCTCTGTCTCTGCATGTAGTTTCTGATGGTGAAGTTCGTGTGTGCTAGGCAGGACACAGCAGAGCGGTTGGGGGTTCAGCAGATGAGTTTCAGTGGTTATTTGTGTCCAGACTCTGAGCGGATGGAGGATGTGGAGGATCTGAGTTCTCAGACCGAGGGGAGCGTCTCAGGCCTGGTTACGGGTCTCACACTCATGAAGAAAACCCTTTATTTCATCCAGCAGCTCACAAGAGATATGGTACACCCACCAAATGTCCTCTTGCAAGGGGTCTCACAATGACTTTGAACTGATTTATTTAAACACAACTCTAAAATTCATAATGCATTTTTTGTGAACTTTGCATGCATCTTTAAAGAGAGCTGTATAAACCCTGAGCCTATGTTACAGGATGTGTCTCTGTCCAAGCAGAAGTCTCTGCTGGACTTTAGTGACCTCAGCCTGCTGCTGTTCTGGGACTTTTACCGCAAACTCAAATCAATGTGAGTAAAGCTGTAATATGAATGTATGTATTTTTTTTTAATATTTATATGTGCATGGATTTTATTTTAAATATTTATGAATGGGATTTTACACTTTGACATAAATTTAAAAAAAAAAACATGCTGCACTATTTCTAGGCCACTAATCAGAAAAATATATTTGTGATATTGATAATGTGACACTTTCTTCAAATGGTCAGAGTTTCTTGCTTCCTGTGACATGAAATTGACATGAAATTTCAAGCCAAGACAATAGTGTACTATGGTGTGACATATTCTACTTCATGTAAAATTATTTTAAACAAAATATTAAAAATATATACAGTATATTTTAGAATTTTTTCCATTTAAAGGCATGGTTCACCCAAAAATGAAAATTTCTGTCATTAAGTACTCACCCTCATGTCGTTGCAAACCTGTAAGACATTAGTTCATCTTCAGAACACAAATTAAGATATATTTGATGAAATCTGAGAGCTTTCTGTCCCTCCATAGACAGCTACACAACTGACACTTTGATGCTTCAAAAAGTTCACAAAGAGATCGCAAAACTAATCCATATGAATTGAGTGGTTTAGTCTAAATTTTCTGAAGAGGCACGATCACTTTATATGATGAACAGATTTAAGTTAGGCTTTTATTCACATATAAAATACATAAAAAACTTTTAAAATGAACTAATGAAGGCAAAAATAGAATACAAAATACAAACCGTTTTTAAATACAGACTGAGATGAGAGTAGTGTGGCCTTTTCTATTGTGAAATTTCAAATGCAATTTTTTCCTGTGATGGCAAAGCTAAATTTTCAGCATCATTACTCCATTCTTCAGTGTCAGATGATCCTTCAGAAAACATTCTAATATGCTGATATGCTGCTCAAGAAACATTTCTTATTATTATGTTGAAAATAGCTGTGCTGCTTGATATTTTTGTGGACTAAAATAAACTAATGACGATAAAAAGCAATGTGCATGGACCATCCATTGACAAACTTGTCTTTTCCGTGATGCATTCCCTTAAAGGAAATGTGCTGAATTGTCAGGTTTTGTCTGTGTTAACGTGTTTCTCTGTTGTGTGTGTGTGTGTGTGTACATTCACAGTGAGGGAGAGGAGGCTGTAAAGACACGAGTTCTCCTGCTTCAGCTGCTCCAGAACTGCTTCCCAATGCTGCCCAGCC
Source organism: Mylopharyngodon piceus (assembly GCA_039654765.1). NCBI lineage: Eukaryota > Metazoa > Chordata > Actinopteri > Cypriniformes > Xenocyprididae > Mylopharyngodon > Mylopharyngodon piceus. The sequence goes on from CM077443.1 coordinate 15,904,005, forward strand.
TGACTGAGTCCCAGCCGTCAGACATCACAGCCTCAGCGTCAGCATCACCCTCAGCCAGTGCAGACGTGGACCCTGCAGAAGCTGTCGGAGAGCTCTACAGTCACTTGTGTCAAGGTGAGGCTCGCATACTGCTCTGTATGACTCAATGTCACAAGAAACATTTACTGATATTATCAGTGTTTAAAACCGTGATAGTTTTTTCAGGATTCTTTGATGAATAGAAAGTTCAAAAGAACAACATTTATTTGAAATAGAAATCTCTTGTAACATTATAAAAGTATTTACTGTCAGTTTTGATCAGTTTAATGCATCCTTGCTGAATAAAAGTATTAATAAAAATAAAGAAAAAAGAAAACGTACCAGCCCTAAACTTTTGAACGATAATGTAGTATCAACTTTCCAAAAAATATCAGTTAAAGTTGATGGCTTAACAACTAAAGAATGATGTCTTTAAAACATTCACTTAAAAGCCATGTAGTTAGAACATTGTGTTTTGAGAGTACTAAGAGAGTAAGTTTTGCACTGTGCAGTGGTGGATGGGCCTGAAGTAGAGACTGCAGTGGAGAAAGCTCTGAGGAAAGAAGCTGTGAAAGCCATTCTCAATGGAGCCGCCATCTTCTACCCTAACAAACAGAGCCGGAGGGACAAACTCTTCCACATGATGGTAAGACTCCAAGAGTGTACTTGCCTTGACTGAATATGTTATTGAATTGCTTTTATATGAGCAATTTTTTTTTGTTCTCTGCTTTTCTTAGCAAAACATAACTGATGAAAATCAACCGGAGTCTGTAAAACTGACATTTGAGTCTCTCTGCAGTTACTTCAGGTATTAAACGCCTCTCTTTAAACTACTACTCCCCATCCTGTCCTGTAGAACTATATATCTTAATTCCTGCTCTCACACATTCTCTCGCTCATCTCTGTTTCCAGTGATCAGGACCCAAAAGGTCTCCTTATGCTGCCCCCTAAAGGAGCCCCGTCTGACTTTGACATCTCGCCTATCCTGACCGTCATGGACACACTGCTCATTGTGGCCACTAGAGAGGCATGTTGACAGCTGCCAACCTCATCTAGTCACCCCTGCACACATATGCAGGCTCCTGCAAATAGCTGACACATGCTTTAGATGTTTACATTGTGCATTAACATCTGTTAGCTGACACCTCATATTGTAATGCATTGTATTACAATTCACTAAGAGGTTTCACTTGTCTAGTAGCTTTATAAAGAGTAATGTGATGTTTATCCATGTAAGAATGTCCCTCTCCCTTTTTTCAGTGTGAGGTGTTGATGTTGGACTCCAGAGGAGGGTCCATTTGGAGGGTCCTGCTGTCTCTGTTCTGGGCTCTACAGGGCAGCCTGCTGTCCTGGTGTTTCCTGCAGCTTAAAGCAGGAACTGCCACCTCTTCTGATCTGGCCAGGGAAATTCTGCTTAAATGTTAGTGTGCTTTTCTTAGTTTTCCATTCTGCTTGTCTAGAGCCTTTCAAAATACAGTGGGGTCCAGAAGTCTGAGAATGCTTCTATTGTGCTAAAATATTTATATTTTAAAGCCTTTGTTATTACAAATTGCATTATCAACATAACAATTGAAAAGTTGAATTGAAGAGTTGGATTTTATGGATTTCAGCACTCAAGCAGCATGTGTCTGTGTAAAACCCGATCATGTAAAACCTGAGCATCTTGAAATTTAGTTTTAAACTTTAGATTTTGATTCTTAGATTTTCAGAGTTCACTTTTGATCCCACTGTATTCCGAATAGTTTTGTAGTCTCTATAATGATGTAGTCCATGCATTTTTATTTGACTTCAGATATTCGAGTTCTGTAAAACAGCAAATGTTTGTGTAAAATTTCCAGTAACTGCACTTTTTAGTTTAGTACTAAGCTGTACTGTCAGCTATTTTTGACTGCCAAATAGCAAGGTGTACTTCAGAGCAAATAGCGAACATGACACACACACTACTGTTCAAAAGTTTGGGGTCAGTAAGATTCAGCAAGGACACATTCAATTTATCAAGAGACATTAAAGACATTTATAAATATAAAATATTTATATTTCATATAAATGCTGTTTTTTGAACTTTCTATTCATCAAACAATTCTGGGAAAAAAAATTACAATTTCCACAGATATATTGAGCAGCACAACATTGTTAATAATCAGAAATGTTACTTGAGCACCAAATCAGCATATTAGAATGATTTCTGAAGGATCATGTGACACTGAATGAACAGTGGGCTGGCATAATGCCTGATAAAAATTCAGCTTTGCCATCACAGGAATAATTTACATCTTAAAATGTATTAAAATAGAAAACAGATATTTTAAGTTGTAATATTTTTTAATAATATTACTTTTTTTTACTGTATTTTTGATCAAATACATAAAAAAAAAAACATACAGACCCCAAACATTTGAACGGTAGTGATTATTTGCAGTGGTCTGTCACAGTGTGAATACATCTATGTTGTTTTTCTTGGCTATTAGATGTGGAACAGTTCCTGTCAGGTACCAGAGACATACTGAGTCCTCTTATTAAGCGTTTCACTGGAGCTGAGATCATGGAGAAACTCAGTGGATCTATCCTTGCCATGGCAACAAGACAGCTGGTAGCACACCGCTTTGTCCAACTATATATGTCTTTATTTCATTATTTATTCTGTTATTTATGTCTCTGCATGTATGCTTATATATAAGTGTGTACGGTGTCCTGTTATAGACAATTTTCCTGCTTGAGCTGTGCGCTCTGGATATTCCTCACTGTGTGCTGCTGAAAAGATTCTACCCTCTGGCAGATATGCTCAAGAAGCTGTCAAGTGACACAGAGGATATCTTCTCCAAGGTCAGTTCGCTGTGTATCTTAAAAGCCTTTTGACATGTTCAAGTAAAAATAAATGGAATTAAAATTACTGAGTATTTCACTTTTTTCACTTACCAATTAAAAAGCAAGATAATAAAGCCACCAATAACGGAATGATAATTAGTAAGAATGCGTTTGTCAGAGTTTTCCTCCCCTTGTGTTTGTAGGGAGATATGGAGGGCTGTCAGCAGACTCAGCAGCCTGTTGTATTAAGGACGTGGCAAATGGAGTCGCCTCATAACTATGAGAACAGCAGACACGAGACCACCGTTTTTGTCTGTCCTGGTGCCACATCCTTCGAGGTGGAGTTTGATGAACGCTGTGAAACAGAGAAAAGGTGTGACAGGCTTATTCTACTGCCACCTTCTGGTGATAACAGGAACCAAACCCTCACTTTCCTGTTACAGACCCCTTGTGGCTCTTAAGTATGCTTTATATTTACACTGTGTTTTTTTTTTTTTTGGTTTTTTTGTAGGTACGACTATCTGGAATTCACTGATGCCAGGGGAGGTAAAGTTCGATATGATATGAAGGTCGGAACAGAGAAATGGCCAAAGGTACAAAAACTGTTTTATTGGAGTATTTTAGGGTTGTCAACTGAATGTTAATTGTGTAATTAATTATATAAAAATGTGTTTGTAATGGTAACCCAATCATGGGCACCAGCCAAAAACAAACAAACAAAAAAATGGCCTAAATGAACAGGCAGTGTGATTTTTATTTATTTATTAAGCTTAATATTAATAAATCTACAACTATGCAAACATGAAAAATCCATAATCCAAATTATCAGAAGTAGTGAGGAAAAACACACACACAAAAAAAATTCAACAATATTCAAATTAGACTCAAACCAATATAATTCTAAAATACATTATCTTGCAAGAAAAATAACTTCTTCAAAATAAGGAAAATAAGGAAAAATCCAAGCAGGAATAGACAGTTATAGACAGTTTCCATGTGTGGTCATTCTGTGACGGTCACAGTGTTAAAAATGAATGCAATTACTTTTGCCCCATGCTTGTACGTAATTCCAATTATTTTGTTTAGTCTGTTCTGGTGTCTTGAAGAAGAAAAATAATGCAATGTAAAATAATGTTTTTATTTTTTCTTCAGAAAGTGACGTTTAAAGCAGGTCCCCAGCTGCAGTTTCTGTTCCACTCAGACAGCAGTAATAACGAATGGGGTTACAAGTTCACAGTGACGGCGTACGGCCTGCCGGACGTCACTGTGTCCTGGACCTCAGACCTGCAGCTCCTCGTGTCCAGGCTGTTGGGCCGTCTGGCCTCCCGCACCATGGCTTTGAAATCACCTTACGGTGAGATAATCGATTAGTCAGTTTATTATTTCTCTGTTTAATTTAGGCTAATTTTATTCTGTGTTTTATTTGAAAAACTTTATTCCACAAAACATGTTCTCCTTCAAATAATAAACTGTAAATTGAAGGCTGTAGAAAAATAAGTGTTAATGTATCCACCTTATTTTGCAATGTGGAAGTAAGCGATTTTCTGTGAATGTGTGAGACTTCTGGTTTATTAGCTGCTATAGGTAAATAACTAGATAACTGCATAACTAAGTGCAGTAAATGATAAAACCTTTTGAACTAGAGAGCAGTGTGTTTGATTACATAATATGATAAAATACAGTTATAACAAATGCCAGTTTTTGCCAGTTTTGCAATATAAAGGAGCATAACAGACTGTTTTTGTACAGCTAAAATAACTGGAAGTGAATGACACCGGAAGCCTTGCATATTCAAGTTACAAATGGCATTAAACAGATGGACAGAACTACATTTTATTCAAAAAAAAAAAAAGGTTTAAGATGTTTAAAGGGTTAGTTCACCCCAAAATGAAAATTCTGTCATCATTTACTCTCACTCATGTCGTTCCAAACCCCTAAGACCTAGGTTCTTCTTTGAAACACAAATGAAGATATTTTAAGAAAATCTGAGAGTCCCTCCATAGAAAGCTACGCGGCTACCACTTTGATGCTTCAAAAAGTTCATAAAGAGATCGTAAAACTAATCCATATGAATTAAGCGATTTAGTCCAAATTTTCTGAAGAGACACAATCGCTTTATATGATGAACAGATTTAATTTAGGCTTTTATTCATATATAAACTATGCAGCACGTTTGAGCTTCTGCAAGAACCAATGAGGTTTGTTCTTATGCATCAAGCAGGTGCATTTGAGCTTCTGTTTATGTTCGCTGATCAATGTTTATATGTGGCTAAATTCAATCTGTATATCATATAAAGCGAACGTGTCTCTTCAGATTTCAGTGGATTAAATGTATTATGGATTAGTTTTATGATCTCCTTATGAACTTTTTGAGGCAACAAAGTGGTAGTTGCGTGAACTGTCATTGGAGGGACAGAAATCTCTCAGATTTCATCAAAAAGATCTTCATTTATGTTCGGAAGATGAGCGCTGGTCTTACTGGCTTGGAACGACATGAAGGTGAGTAATTGATGACAATTTTTCAAAGTTTTTGAGTGAACTAACCCTTTAAAACTCTCACAATATAAATTGCATATAGTTGAGAAAGTGTGAAAAAACACTGACTTATTGGTTTTGTGTCATGTCTGCCTTCCTCTTGAAGGGATCCGTGGTGTGAAGGAGTTACCTGCAGGTTTGATGAACCATGTCCTGTCCTGTCCTCTATGGAAGCCTGTGTTTAGACATGTATTGAGTGGGCTTCCTGGAGAAAAAGAGTTAGTACTGTCCAGCCCAGACACTGACCAGGTGAGGGTACTAGGAATATTACTGTATATGTGTGCGTTTCAGTCCAAAAGAAACTCTAATTACATTTGTGCATCTTGTGCAATTTTGGTCAACAGGAAGAGCCAACTCCTTGTGGAGATGAATTGGTGGAATTCCTGAAGGAGTTTGCTCGCTGGGATCCTTCCCAGGATTCTTCTGATGGCAGGACGGAGCTCATGAGGACCCTTTTGCTGACCTGCAAGAAGCAGCCAGTCAGGAACGAGATTGCTGGAGGCTCAAAGGTTGACCAGGCTGTGAATGCCACCTGGGCGGCCATGGTGTATCATACACCAGCACTTCACCACAGTCTTAGGAGCTTTGGTTAGTACAATCTAATGTTTAGTCAAAACTTGCAGATACTTCTGAATAGTTTTCAAGGATCAGATGGTGTATGAGCATATATATGTTTGTATGAACAGGACAGTTCAGTGTTCACACATGTAAATGTCCTTTTGACCTTTTGACCACATTTCCTTTCCTTTCTTCCCTGCATTAGTTGCTAAAAACGGTCAGAGCGGTCTCAGCGAGGACATTATGCAGGTTTACACCCTCGCAGATGGCATCAAAACATGGATGGTAAGTATGGCTTATGATTTTTGGTTTTAAAATAACATTTATTTTTATTTACCTCTTGTTTGAATTGTTTTGGTAGTTGGAGATGAAACAACGCTACCTTATGGGTAAAATGAATGGAGTAGAGGAAAAAGACGGAGGTCAGAATGAGGTTACGATGGAGTCACTTGGTAAATATTGATGCTATAAATACACATTTTTTCTTAAATAATGATGCCTTATTCTCACTCTCCCTTTTTCTCTCTCTTAACAGCTGAAATTTGCATCAGTAGAAGTTTGTTCCTCTTTCGATTCAGCCCAAGCGGAGGAATCTCTGCACCTCCAGAACAAGAGCCTTCCAGACCTGAAGATGGCGCCTGTGCTGCTCCTCTTCTCCGATCTGTTTCGACCACAGAGGGAGACTTCCAGCCCAGCCCCTCTCCCTCTATATCCCAGACTCCTGAGGGAGCAGAAGCAGCAGGGGCCGGTCAGGGTGAGCGGACACTGGAACAGGCATTCTCTGCATCAGTGGATGCTGGACCTTCCAGCAGCATCAGTTCTCAGGGTGCCATGGGCTCCTCAGAAAGTCTTCACTCCCAAACAGGAGAGCCTCTGTCCCCGTTAGTCTTCCCACGTAAAGCACCTTTCAGTCGGGGACGCCTGAGGCTCCTGTCCTTACGATCTATGGAGGAGCCTCGCACAGCACCACCTGTCAAAGAGCGCTTCCCGATCCTCAAACACATCCTCAGCTTTTTGAAGGACATAGTCATTAATGAGACCAGGTATGAACTGATTATTTTTTCACCTCATGATGTGAATAGCTTTATGATGCCATTATTCAACAGATTTTAATGCATATTACAAATGTTTATAGGTAATTGTAAGAGTTTTAGAAGAAGTCTCTTATTCTCATAAAGGCTGCATTTATTTGACCAAGAATACAATAAAAATACTGTAAAATATTATTACAATTTAAAATAACTGTTTTCTATTTGAATATATTTTAAAATGTAATTTATTCCTGTGATGCAAAGCATCATTACTCCAGTCTTCACATGATCATTCAGATCATTCTAATATGGAGGTGAAGAAACATTTCTTATCAATGTGGAAGGCATTTTAAAAAGTATTAATTTCTTTAATAGTGTCCCTGACCTCAAACCTTTGACCAGGAGTGTGTATGTATTTCCATGCAATATATATTCAGTAATATAACTTTTCATAGTTTGAGTACAAATATACAAAAATTATTTTGGTAATTAAAAAAATTCTGAACTTCACCATTTGGTCAATGACACAAATTTGCTTGTCTGATTAGTGACTTAGAAATAGTGCTTTATCTTAAATATTTTGTATTCATTTTACTCCATAATGTTTCTTTGTTTTAAAGCTGTCAAAATCCTAAAACTTTATTTCCAGATTTTCAATATATGGTGACATGTCTCTGATCAGTAGTAATGAAGTGTGTTTGTGTGTGTGTTCAGTGTTCTTAATACTCTGGCTCTGAAGAAAGCCCAGGCTCTGAGTGTGTGTGAGGTGCTGGAGCTTGTGCAGCAGTGTATACTCACCCTGGGAAAACCGCACCTCTTCCAGGCACCCTGTATTTTGTTTCTCCAGGAACTCTTGGCCTGTCAGAAAGATTTCACCAAGTATGTTATCCAAAGAAAGGGCTATCATTTCAGATGGTACTAACATCTACTAGTACTAGTACTATCCTAATATCATTATTTTAACTCTATCTGTCTTTCTTTCTCAGTTACTTTTCTCAGTTGGCAGGCAGTGGGCAGAAGATGAGGGAGCTGGTCAGGCACTTTTATCATCAGCTGGTTCTCATGCTAGTAGAGGCCGTGCAGGGCTTCAACGCACTGAACGAGAAGTGGGTCCCGTTTTGTTCTACAATATAAATTACGCAGTCGTACCCTGAACATGAATTTTGAAACCCTTGTGTGCTTTAGAAGTTGCTAATAATAAAGTTCTTTATGTCCTTTCTATGCTTTATGCCTGTTATGTCTTCTTTATGTCCTCAGGGTCCTGCTGCCTGCCCTCTCATGTGTGCAGACATGTCTGTTGCATTTGCTGGATATGAGCTGGGAGGCAGAAGATTTGTCGCTGTTTCTAGACATCAAACTGCCTGATCTTCTACTCACCATGTCACAGGAAAACATCAGTGTACATGACATTGCCATCAGGTATGAGCAGGGCTTCAGGAATCAGAACCCATACGCTAATGTAATGTTGTTGAATATGTCTTGAGCTTTGTTGTTGTTAGTTGTCTTGTATTATTGAAACTGTTAATGGGGCTTAATCTACACTTAATCCTGATCTCACAAACTAGGCTTAGAATGTATCCAATGTTTCATTTGGCTTCTCGTCTGTCCGTTTCTTCATGTGACATGGTGGTGTAGTCAGTGGACGGAGGAGGATGAGATCGCTGACTACGAGAGGAACTGTGAATGGATGGATGAGTGTTTGGATGGCATGTTTGAGAAATGGTTTGACAAGATCAGCCAGGCCTCAGTGGAGGACAAGAGAAAGGTACAGATATCACATCAAAGAAATGTTTTCCTGCACAATAAATGTAGATCACAAAAGAACAACAAAATTCATACAAATTGCAATTTTTTTTTAATAATGGAGACAGTTAAATAAGGCAGCTGAATTAACACAAAACTAACTTTTGGGTGGAGTTGTAGCATTATTATTTATTGTATGCTTGTAATGTTTATTGAATGTATTCCTGCAAAGCAATGTTTAATCTCTGCAAACACAAGTAAATGTCAGCATCCACAGTAATGCCTGATCGTAAGATAGACAGTCACTTTGTTCAGGCAGATTTTTTTAAATTTTGATCTAGTTCATCTGCGAACAGTGTTTGTTCTCTGCAGAAGCACAGATTTTACACATTTAGACACAATTTACTGTGAACTGCCTTTGAAATAATGTTATATGCAAAGAACCCCATATGCAACCTACCCAATAAACATATTGTATATTTTTGGTGCTCATTCACTGACCTTTGACCTTTGCAGATGCACATGTTCATTGCACGCTACTGCGACCTGCTGAATGTGGAGATTTCGTGTGATGGCTGTGAGCGGATCGCACCGTGGCATCGCTACCGCTGCCTGCAGTGCACAGACATGGACCTGTGCAAGACCTGCTTCCTCAGTGAGTCACTATGCAATGAATTTATTACAGCAGCATATTTCTCAGTTGGAGTACGTGTATTGAAAGGTTTTGTTCTTCTTGTTCAGGTGGTGCTAAACCAGAAGGTCATGAGGATGACCATGAGATGGTCAACATGGAGTATGCTTGTGACCACTGCCAGGGCCTTATTGTGGGCAGCAGGATTAACTGTAATGTCTGTGAGGACTTTGATCTCTGCTTTGGCTGTTACAATGCCAAAAAATACCCAGACAGGTAATACATGCAGGGGTGTGCAATATATAATCATCTATGATAATATCGTAATTGTTGTTTTAATGATGTGCGATCTGACATTGAGTATGTCCCTCACTTCGCAAAAACCAAACAAAAATACGCCTAGAGAGTCCACGCATACAATGCGTGATGTAACCTTTTAAGTTTAGGTTAGACTACTGCATGTGCGCATTTAGAGTGCATGCTTTCACTGCAAGATTTACTTTATTAAAATGCAGTAAAAATGCCCCTGTATGAGTATTTGTCTTTTAGGCTATATTTATATCCTATGATATAGTTAAGCAATTATGCAAAGATTGCCGTGTTTTGTTTTTTTTTTTCAAATATCAGAAAGATTGCAAATGTGATATTGATTTTATACAACAGTTTAATAAACAAGAAGTTAAGTGACTTACATTTTAGACACAATATTGCCTGTATTTTGCCAACAAAATTATTTCCAAACAAAGTCACAGCAGAACGGTTTTGCATCTCTGAGCAACACACAGCGGTGTTTAGTTACTGAATAAATAAGTCCTTTTGATCTGTTGAATGAATGATTCAATGAGTTGCTCGTTAAGAAAGTAAAATGCTCATTTCTGTTATAATCGGCTGTTTGAACAAAACGGTTGAATGAATGATTCAGTGACTCACTCATTAAGAAAGTCAAATGCTCATTCCTGTTATAATCGGCCGTTTGAACAAATCGGTTGAATGAATGATTAAATGACTCACTCAATAAGAAAGTCAAATGCTCGTTCCTGATATAATCGGCCATTTGAACAAATCGGTTGAATGAATTATTCAATTACTCACTCATTAACAGTGACTTTCAACAGTAAGGTTCATATGTAAAGTAGGCCTATCTTTTCAATTTTATAATAATTTCATATATCAATATTCAACGTTTTAAGACATCAAAACATTATTTATGCATTTGTAACTGCAGGTCAATGCATTGATGTCAGATCTGTGCTGCATTAAATTGTGTGTAAATACCTATCTAAATGCCACTTCGGATGCAGCTTCTGTGCTTCCTCTGCATTGCAAAGATGGATTTTGTTGCTACTGATTTCATTTGAGTGGTAACGGGATTATAGCGTCTTATTCTAATTTAATTTATTGATTAAAAGTAAGAATTTAACATAAAAGATGATGCATAGGATATATTATTTAGGTTAGAAAATTGCTTTTATAAAGGTAAAAATGCCCATGAATGGTAAAAATCAATTTAAACTTTAGAAAATTTAATTTCTGTCACTGCTGCGAACGTACCAGCACACAGAAAATTTTTAATATATATGTGTATGTGTATATGTATATATGTATGTGTGTGTGTGTATATATATATATATATATATATATATATATATATATATATATATATATATATATATATATATATATAATATAAAAAATTTTCCTTCTCTCTTCAGCCATCTGCCCACCCACCGTATCACAGTGTACCCTATGGTCACCATCCGCATCAGTGACCGCCACAGACTCATCCAGCCCTACATACATAACTACTCCTGGCTTCTTTTTGCCGCGCTTGCCCTGTTCACCTCAGAGCTGGTCAGCGAGAGAGCGCAGGACGGAGAGCCTCTGGATGATGTCACCCTCGGTTATGCCAGCGCTCTGCAGACCCGCTGTTCTGACATCATCAATGAGTGCCTGCTGAAGGGACAGACTGGGAAAGGTAATCAGTATATTTGAATGTTCGTGATCTGTTAAGAATTATATTATGTGTGTTAATTAGTAATGGAAGTTTAAAGTGGTGTGTATGAACTGTATAGTTAGGGTTGCGTTTTTTTCTTGTAGGTTTACGCGCCTCTGCCCTGCTGTCCCTGCTTTCTTCGAATGAATCGGCCACAGAGAGTGAACTGTGTCCTGCGACGGCTGGCTCCTCTCAGGACATCAGCAGCACAGACACCTCCTCACTGCCTAGCAGCACTACAGCTATCTGCTCCCCTCTGCTACCTAGAGACAGAGTCAGTCACTGAAAATACTACATTACTGAAGCTCTTTGCCTTTTTAATTTTCTAATCTGTGACCAAAATCCCCAGATTGTAGCCGATAACAGTTTGCTTGGCCTTAAAAGTTTATACATACTCTTTTAATAATAAATAAAAAGTACAATCTGTCCTCATAATATTCTTGTTTTTTTCCTCTCTTTACAAGAAACCCCAAAAGGAGGAGCCAGATGCAGAAAGTGATAGAAGGAGGAGGAAGCTGGTCTCTCAAGATACATCAGACTCATCCAGTGCAAGTCAGACACCTTCTGTGTCTAGTGAGGACACACTGTCCCCTGGAGTCAGAGGTGAGCCTGTGGGGTTTTTGTTTTCTCTGAGTACCCTTCAATAATCAAGAGCTCTACAGTATAATATCTTTATTTAGTCAAAGTTTGATTTCTGCTTTAAAGGGGACCTATTATGCCCCTTTTCACAAGATGTAATACAAGTCTCTGGCGTCCCCAGAAAGTGTCTGTGAAGTTTAAGCTCAAAGTAACCCACAGATCATTTATTATAGCTTGTCAAATTTGCCCCTATTTGGGTGTGAGCAAAAACACACCGTTTCTGTGTGTCCCTTTAAATGCAATTGAGCTGCTGCTCCTGGCCCACTTTCCAAAAGAGGGCGGAGCTTAACAGCTTGCTTCGGTTGCTGAACAACAACAAAGCTAGAGAATCTCACGCAGCCAAAATGTCTGTTGTTAGTAACGGTGTTCAGCCTTACATTGATCAAACCAGAGTTGGACACTGATGGAGAGACTCAGGAAGAAGTTACAACTTTTAGAATGCATCTGGACATTTCTGAATGGTTAATGAAAAAATTTATGTAGTTGCTGTGGAGTTAATTCAACTCATCGACTAGCATGTGCCGTCATGTTAATCTTTTGTGCAAATTCAGCGTTGAATTGACTCGTTTGTGAAGCAGTCAGGCGTAAATGACATCACATTAATTGTCCCAAAATTGTTTTATGGGTGAGTCATATGTAACACCGATACATTTCTGTCAAACACAACTTCTGTTTGTGCTAGCATAAAGTAATAGAGACAAGAACAAAAAATATAGAGGCTTAGGGGAAAGCACACGGAAAGTAGAGCTGCCTGAACCAAAGAAACACATTGCATTACTCATCAATACTTACATTTTCCTCATCTGCTGCTTTGCCTCACTTGCGAAAACAAAATGGCGGCGCCGTGAGTGGAAACGTGCAGATTAAGGGGCGGTAATATTATAATAAGATCCCCTTCCTACGTCACTAGGGGAGCAAAATCTGATCGGCTCGTTTTTTCACATGCTTGCAGAGAAAGGCTCACCAAAACAAAGTTACTGGGTTGTCCATTTTCACGTTTTCTGGGTTGGTAGATGCACCGAGGACCCGATTATAGCACTTAAACATGGAAAAAGTCAGATTTTCATGATATGTCCCATTCAAGTTTAACTTTGTTGCGTTTAAATGTCTTGTGGGATTCATTTAAAGACAGCAGAACATAGAAGGTGTAAATGGAGTCAAAACTATCAGAGAAAGATGTTGTGACAGCATTAGAAGTAGCTAATTTATTGTATATATTGTTTTTTTGTTCTTGTTTTTTGTCTCAGTTTCAGAGGCAAGTGGAGACACTATCACATCTCCTACCTCAGAAAACTTGGACGCATATAAAGACCAGGAAAAAACAGCCCGGGGGCCGCTGCAGGAACATGTGTTTGCTGAATGCTCCAGAGAGAGAATTCTGGGATTGTTGGCAGCCATGTTGCCTGCAACCAAACCGGTAACAACAAAGATTCCAGTTTAATTTATAATTGCTGGCTTTTTTACTTTGGAAAATGTTTAATTTGTAATCTGAAATGAAGCCATCCTCTTTTTTGTTTCACATTTCTAGTCTACAGAATATGCTAATATACAAATGTAATCCTCTATAGGGCAGCCCAGTTTCTTTGTCCAGCTTGAGTCCCATCCTGCCACTGCTGTTCAGAGTGGTCATCTCGAATGCCGGCTGTCTCAATGAAACATACCACTTGACACTAGGTCTTCTGGGACAGCTTCTGTTAAGGATCGCTCCTGCGGAGGCTGATGCAGCTGTGGCAGAGGCACTGACAGACAAATTTGAGCTACTTGCTCTTGGAGATGGAGCAGCACTTGATGTTCCTGGCTGGAAGACCACTCAACTGCTCTTCAGTCTGGGAGCAGTGTGTCTGGACAGGTAGTGTGATGTAATGTGTAACATGCAGTTAAATATAATGTGTATGAGAGGTCTTCAGCCTGAATAGGGAGACAGAGCTGAACACATTTTACTGTTAAATATTGTATAAACTGAGTTTTGCATTTTGGCCTATAATAACATGCATATAGCACCATATTAATGGTTGCACTTTATTTTACAGTTCGGGCACTTATGTGAACTTACAGTGTACTTACCTAAGAAAGTACTGGTTAATATAAGGTAACCACATGAGTTAAGGTTAGGTTTAGGGGTAGATTCAGGGTTAGTACCTAGTTATTACCCAGTTATTATAATTAATATAATAAGTACATAGTATGTACATGGGAAACAGGACTGTAAAATAAAGTGCTACCAATGTATTTATGATGCTTCCGTTGTATGTTATAATGCTTACATTGCAAAGACACTTAAATAATCATTATTGATGTACAGTGTCAGTTTGGGGTCAGTAAAATATCTATATATTTGTCTTTACATGACAATAGTCGTATCGGTCTGGATTGGGCATGTTCCGTGGCGGACATCTTGCGGAACCTGAATGTTTCTTCACAGTGGTGTGCTGTTGTGGCAGCTTTCACTGATCACTGCATCCAGCAGTTACCACAGCAACTTAAGAGAACCAACCTCTTCACTTTGCTGGTGCTCGTGGGATTCCCTGAGGTATGAACAAAGATGCCATTCACGCTAACACACTTAATATAGACCTTTATGGAGTAAAATATAGAATTATATAACAATTGTTACGGTCACACTCATTTGAAGATGCAAAAGCCCTAATGACATTTTTGAAAAATCTGCTCATAATAAATGTGTCTCTTGATATTAGGTGCTGTGTATGGGGACTCAGGCTGTGTTCATTGATAATGCCAACGAACAGCACAACATGATTCTGCTCAAACACTTCACTGAGAAGAACAGAGCTGCTGTGGTGGACGTGAAGACTCGTAAGAGGAGAACAGGTGCGAAAAGAGCTGTCAATGGGTTCTTCACACTGTTCTCACTCATCTCTCAAATTTTCTCAGCTGTAAAAATGCCAGAGCTGTACGAGTCTTTCAGCACAGTCTAAAATCACATGACTGCCAATGACATTCAAACACACCTTCATTTACAAAGGGTGTATCTGCTTTACTCCCTTGTTTAACAGACTGTTTTTGTATGAAGGTACCTCTTAAGCAATCTTACTGGCTTCTAAGGCTTTAAATATAACAGAGCAAATATGTGATGACTGCAATGCTTATTTATCTATTGTAAAACAATCATATGCTGAAAAAAATAATGTGTTTGTTGTGATCGAACTGGTTATGAAACTTTTTTTCACTCATGAGGAGTCTCGAGGCCAAAGAGCCGCCGCGCGCCGCCAGATGTGCTACTGATGTGCTACTGAAATTATGTTGTGGGTTATAATGGGCAGCATCGTACAGATTCGAAACTATCTTAAGAAATGAAGACATCTCTGTAGACAGGATGTTAAATAAACATTAAACTGGGACTTCTTAATCTCAGTTAATGGCTGCTTAGAGGACATTTCGGAAACGCCCATGGTCACTCAAAATGGCATTGATGTAACTCTCTGTGTCTACTATATTTCCTCTCAGTGAAAGACTACCAGTTAGTCCAGGCGCATGAGAGCAGCAGCAGGAATGATGTGGAGTGTCATGAGGGACAGGCTGTGTCCCTGACCTCTGCCCACCTGAGCCGCTACCTGAAGAACTTCACCTCTATTGTGAGTCACCTGCTGCAGGTCGGGGTGGATAGCAGCGCCCAAGATGCTGTGGAGGCCACCTGGGTGCTCTCTCTCGCTCTTAAAGGACTCTATAACACTCTAAAGGTATTCACCAGACACCTGAACTGTTAAATTATAAAACGGTTATTTTGAATTGTAATAGTATTTCACAATATTACTGTTTTTATCGTATTTTTGGTCAAATAAATGCAGCCTTGGCGAGCATAAGGGACTTCTTTCAAAAACATTAAAAAATGATTTTAATGGGTTTATATAATGTGTTATTTATTTAAAACCTTGCAAACATCTTTATAGTGACATATTTTGAAAGTAAATTCCTTTTGGTGTGATATTTTGTATTTAATTCGACGACATCTAATACAATGTGTGGCTTTAGTTTCCAAATATGTTTTGCGCTCATTATATAAATGCACAACAAGTCATGAGTGTGTTGGTTGTGTTTTCCTCTCTTGCAGAAGCACGGTGTGGATCAAGCCCAGGATGCCATCCAAGGCTCCGGCCTGATGCAGCTCCTGGTCCGTAAGTGCAGCAAGGGCACAGGCTTCAGCAAGATGTGGCTTTTGCGAGACCTAGAGATCCTCTCCATCATGCTTTATTCCTCCAAACGAGAGATCCACTCCATGGCGGAGGACGCAGACACTGAGACAGATGGAGAGAAGGAGAGAGAGAAAGAGCATGACTCTGATCACTCCAGCTGCTGCGCTGATGATGCTGATCCAAACAGACCGGATCCACTGGAAGGACTAGATGAAGAGACAAAGATCTGTTTCCAGGTTAGGCTTCAGGCACTCATCTTCTGTCAACCGTGGGATTTTTTTCACCTCGTTCTGTTCTTCTCATATCTCTTCTAGCAATTTGGTCTAGAATCATCAGATTGATTGAGTGTTGTAATTGCTCCTCACCAGCTGAACTGGAGAAGGAAAGGGAGCAGATAATTCACAATACTGGAATGTAGAAATAAATGAGTATGTAGAGGAACAATTATTAGAGCTCTGATTATTTGTCTTGCTCTTAGATTACCCATGATGCTCTTAATGCCCCACTGCACATCTTGAGAGCCATGTATGAGCTTCAGATGAAGAGGACAGACTCTTTCTTCCTTGAGGTGCAGAAAAGGTGAGTTAAACTTTGAATTGTCATTTCAGTTATATAGTCAAGGTTTAAATTTAAGAATGAATAACCTCAAAAATGTGCATTCCCTTTGCGGAATCAGAAATAATATATGAAAAAAATAAGAGACATTGACTGAAATTACACAAATCTTTTGGTTCTTAAAACCATGTTACCCCAATGCGCATCAGTAACTTCTTGTTCAGTAATCATTCAATGACATGTTTATCATAAAACAAATATTATGAAAATATTGTTATTTAAAATAGCATCATCAATTTTTATCGATCCATCTTAATATTTACAAAGTGCTTGCAGATTCTGTGAGGGGTATGCAAATTTATGAACAGAACTGTAAAAAAAAATTGTGCGTAACTCGGTTGTATAAAATAAATTCAAAGACTTTTTCTCAAATAATCCTTTTCTCGTAAATATCATCTCGAAGGTTTGACGGTGATGCTATAAAAACAGATGAGACAATTCGTACGCTGGCACAAAAGTGGCAACCATCTAAAAGACCTCGTTCTGAGGAAAGAAGCACCAAGGCTGTAGATACTGATATTATCATCGTGCCCTGTGTGGTAAGACTATTTTTAAAAATTTAACATAAATTTCCATTTTGTGTTCTAAAGTAAATTAAAAGGTTTGTTCACCCAAAAATGAAAATCATCCCATAATTTACTCACCCTCAAGCCATCCTAGGTGTATATGACTTTCTTCTTTCAGTCAAACAATCAGATTTATATTAAAAAATATTCTGGCTCTTCCAAGCTTTACAATGGGAGTAAATAATAACCAATATTTTGAAGCCCAAAAAAGTGCACCCATCCATCATAAAAGTAATCCATATGGCTCCAGGGGGTTAATAAATGCCTTCTGAAGCGAAGCGATGCGTTTTTGTAAGAAAAATATCCATAGGATAGAGCAAAACAAAACACTGGTCACAAATTAGAAGTCTAAAACGAGTATTTTTAAAGAGAAATGTCGGAGGAGCTTGAGTTTGTTGCCCAGCCATATTTGTTTGAACTGCGAGAGGCGTCTACTTTCACCTAAGCTTACACTACACTTATATGCGTCATATGCCTGAACTCCACTCTTTCGCGAACACACAAAGACAGATGTTACCGGAAGCTAGTGATTATAGTCTATAAAGTTAGAAATATGGATATTTTTCGTAACAAAAACGCATCACTTCAGAAGGCCTTAATTAACACCCTGAGCCGTATGGATTACTATTATGATGGATGGATGTGCTTTTTTGGGCTTCAATATCAGCTTCTATTCACTCCCATTATAAAGCTTGAAAGAGCCAGAATATTTTTTAATAAAACTCCGATTGTGTTTGACTGAAAGAAGAAAGTCATATACACCTAGGATGGCTTAAGGATGAGTAAATTATGGGATAATTTTCATTTTTGGGTGAATTAACCCTTTAAGTTTGTTTACTCTACTTTCTTTGACCCTCAGTCTAAACCCACCCGGTGTGAACGAGCCACAGAAGAAACGAATGTCATCACGCAGAAACTCATCACCAACACCGAGAGCGACCTGCAGCTGAGTTACGCCAAACAGCGGCGCACCAAAAGCTCAGCTCTGTTGCATAAAGAGTTGGACGCCCGCAGTAACAAGGCAGTGCGACAGTACCTTTTCAAGGTGAACGAGGCCATTGCTATTCTGTACGCGCGTCATGTGTTGGCGATGCTGCTGGCCAACTGGCCCTCTGACACTCCCATCAGAGAGGAAGACCTTGAGCTGAGTGGAGCTTCTCACATGGCCTACATACTGGACATGCTTATGCAACTAGAGGAGAGACCGATGTGGGAGAAGGTGAGAAGGAGTGTGTGGATTTGTAGTCAGGATCTAAAATGCCAAAGCTGTGAGTGAGTTGAGAAAATGTACAGGCCAGAAGTATTTCTTTCATGCAATGAAACTGTACTATTATAAATTTCTTCCTCACATATTGGATCTCAGATCTTGCAGAAGGTTCTGAGGGGCTGCAGCCAGAGCATGCTGGGTAATCTGTCACTGACAGCATGTCAGTTTATGGAGGAGCCTGGGATGGCCGTGCAGGTCCGTGAGTCCAAGCATCCCTACGACAACAACACTAACTTTGAGGTATGAATTCCATTTTTTTTTTTACTCAAATTTTACTTGATCATGGTTGAGTCTCTCTGGTCCACTCAGTGTCATCCTTTGCATTGTCTCAGGATAAGGTGCACATCCCTGGAGCAATCTTCCTGTCTGTGAAGTTCGACTCACGCTGTCACACAGAGGAAGGATGTGATGAGCTCCTTATGGCCAGCAGTAGTGACTTCCTTCAGGACCTGCACACTTTCAGTGGTTCTCACCAGAAATGGACGGACTTTGAGATTCCTGGTGAGAGTTTGAGGAAGTGGCGTGTTTGAGTGATAAATAAATCATAACAGACTTACATTTACTTGGTTTTGACTTATAGAATTGATCAGAATTTCTTCATAAATTGGTCATATAATTAAATGTGTTTGTCAATTGTTGTGATGGATCAGATCAAATTTTATGTCCACTTTTTATTGAAATCCAGGTCAGTCTAAAGGGTTCACATATATTTTCCTGCATTTATATATCTGCTGATGTACATGCATTTTAACTTTAGGTACAATGACAAATGAACAGAATGTAAGGGTTATTTTTTCTCTTTCTCCTCTAGGGGACACTCTCTACTACAGGTTTATATCAGATATGAGTAACACGGAATGGGGCTACAAGTTCACTGTGACTGGTGGCCATCGAGGGCGCTTCCAGACTGGTATGCATTTGCAGTCATTTAATTAATAACTCTTGATGTCTCTTTTGATTTGTGTTAGCAATGTCCTCTAGCCACTGTTATTCTTCAACCTGTGCTGTCATCATCTCCCTGTCTGGTTACTGTCCTCTACAGTCTCTATTAAGCTAGGGCTGGGTATCGATACAGATGTCCCGATTCAGTCCGATTCCAATTCGTAAGATCTCAATTCGAATCTATTTGAGATTTTCGATTAGATTCAATAAATTAAATGATTCAGTTTTCACTGATGCCACCACAAAAAAGTAATAAATGAATAAAATAGTTTTTTGTTGTTTTTGTTTTGACCCATGTATCCTTGTATTGTAATAAATAAGGTTATGACACCAAAATTTTAGATAACAGTGAAATTTAATTTCTCAATTCCAAAATTCTCAATTCCAATTTCAATACCACAGCTAACTAACATAAATTTCAAAGATTATTAAAGACAAGTAAACAGTCATTAAAGGGTTAGTTCACCCAAAAATGAAAATTATGTCATTTATTACTCATCCTCATGTTGTTCCACACCCGTAAGACCTTCGTTCATCTTCGGAACACAAATTAAGATATTTTTGATGAAATCTGATGGCTCAGTGAGGCCTGCAATGCCAGCAAGATCATTTCCTTTTACTACTAAAAACATATTTAAAACAGTTCATGTGAGTACAGTGGTTCAACCTTAATGTTATAAAGCAACGAGAATACTTTTTGTGCGCCAAAAAAAAAAAAAAAAATAGCGACTTTATTCAACAATATCTAGTGGTGGGCGATATCAGAACACTGCTTCATGAAGCTTCGAAGCTTTACAAATCTTTTGTTTCGAATCAGTGGTTCAACTGCAGTTTCAGACCAGCAGCGCCAGACCCGCAGCCACAGAATGAAAGTGAGGGGCAGTGCTTATACAGTCTTAATAGAGTTGCGCTACATATAGTCACTTTTCTGTTCATACATGCATGAGATATGATGTACAATAAGCAATAAAACAGCCTATTAATCATGTTTAATTTTAATGGATACAAAAACAATAGATAATTGATAGTTCAACAATATAGGCTACAACTATACAACTTTTTTATTCTAAAAATAAATTAGTAAATGTGTAACGTTGTAAAGTGTTTCCCATTTGACTGTAAATGTGATCATATTATTAAAACGTATGAATGGCTTATAGTTTTAAAAAAAAACACACAACAAATAATCAACTTAAAACACAAAAACTGTTGACTCTTAAGCCTATTGGATCATGGAATTTCTGCAGAAAGACCTCAGTCATCCCTGAAAAATTAATATGATTGAAAACTTATGAGCTCTCATAATTTATGTTCTTTAATAATTAATACAAAGCATACAGTAAGTTCATTGCAAATATCCATTTACAACACCCAACCAGAAAAGTAATCAAACTGACGTGACCACAGGAAAAAATATTCTATAAAATAAAGTATTCTAAAGTAAACTCACTGTTCTCCATCATTCTTGTTCTGTTGTCAAATGTCTTAATGGATTAAATGTCTAAATGGCATGTTTCATTTGACTTTGCATTGATTAAATACAGTATATTTGACATTAAATGCCCAAACTCTGTCTTTAAGTAGCTGTTTGTAACAACAAGAACATGAATGAAATAATATTATCACATAATACAGTTACATATTTATTAATATATTTTCAAAATTAAAAAGTTAAAAGTATTTGTGGCTGTGGGTCTGGCACTGCTGTTCTGATACTCGAATTCTTTCAGTCTTTTAGGGAGGTAATGTTGGTGTATCACTAGCTGATTTTCAGTTGTAAGCCTCATTTACACAGCAGTCTGAGAATCAGAGGGGGTCGGTGTGCTCGGCCGTGTCTCTCAGCGTGTGGGAGCTTTAACAGCCCCAGAAACTCAACTTCCTGCTGAGTCAATGGCCCTGCCGACCCTCCGATCATAACTAGCACATTTAAAATGAATTAAGGCAGTCAGTAGGGTGGACTCTTGTGGTTTTGGCAGTGACCAGTGAGCTACTTCTCATGATGAACAGAAAACGCAAAGCGACATATCACAAACGCTGACTGTAAAACCATGATGATTGCATTATATCTGAGTATTTGTCTAAATAAATTCAAAATAAAACACTAAAAACTAAAATCAGTCATTTAAATACTGAATTTAGGCTTCTTGAGATTTATATTGTACAGTATAGAAAACTAAAACAAACAAAAAAATTATTAATTGAAATAAAGCCTAAATAAAATAAAATATATAATAAAAATGAACTGAAATTCTAAATTTACAATAACTAAATTGAAATAAAAATAAAGCTAAATTGAAATATTAAATAAAAACAAAAACTAATAAAATTAATAAAAGCACATAACAAAATTAACTTAAAATTATAATCAAAATGAATATATAAAAATAAAAGCTAACTCAAAATATTTATAAATACTATAATACTAAAATAATGCTGTAAGATTACATTTAATGGTGTTATTAAGTTATTAGTGTTTTAAAGAATTATAAAATATGCAAAATGAGCATGTACGCTTCAATGTCCAATATCTACTTAAATTGATAAATTAAAAAACGGATATCAACCGATATGGTACCAATATATTATGCATCCCTGCAGTTGAGTTTATCCATTACAGAATTCTCATCCACAACCCAGTTGCCCTCATTAGAGGCCATTCACACACAGATGCTTTATAACGTAGGCGCAACAGTCAAACACCCGTATAGAACATGTTTGCATAGGTAAACAATGTTCAAGCTCACTGGAATACTTAAACGAATTCTGTGTAAACTGGCCCTTAGTATGTAAATTTCTGAGCATATGATTGATCATGACTGTCAGTAGTGGATCACGAGTCACATTGAACTGTTCTCCTGAGCCTTATCCACCTTTAATCAAAGAATTAATAGACTTGTGCACCTTGTGCTCTGTTTCTGACGTTATTGTTCTATAATGGAATATCAAATGGGTTTCCCAGCCATGGAAGCAGCGCCTCATTTATGAGGTCTACCAACTCATTGTTTTTTTTCACAGATGAGGCTTAAGAGGGTAAACAAGAGAAAGAAAACAGCCCCACGTGTGAATTTATATTCTTCCTTTTATGTTCTTTTCGATTTGCAAGTTAAACGGGTCTTATTGTGCTTTTTTTTTTTTTACATTTTCAACTTTCTTTAGTATGTAATGTTGCTGTTTGAGTATGAAAAAGGCCTGCAAAGTTACAAAGCGGAAAGGGGAAAGTTACTTTTAAAAGTAATGCATTACAATATTGCATTACTCCCTAAAAAAGTAACTAATTGCATTACTTAAGTTACTTTTTGTGGAAAGCAATGCGTTACATTACTTTTGCGTTACTTTTTCTCATCTGGGCTGGGCTGTTTGTTTGTTTGTATTTATAACAACAAAAAGTTCTATTTTTGGCAAATGTAAAGGCCCTTTCACACCAACTGTGAAATGAATAATCCTCAGGCTGAAGGAAATGCAAATTCACACCTGTACAATAGAGGGCACAGTTCAAACAAACAAGCCTTTCAGCTGTGCTTCTATTCTGGAATACAGAGAAAGGGATGCTGGAGAAGAAGTAAATGATTAAATGTATGCCCACATTTAGCCTAGAACTAGTCTAGAATAACCATCATGTTTACACTGCGCACACAATTTCACTCAACATGGGGGCAGGAGAGGTGTCAGTCAATAAATGGGAAAACAAAGTAACTTGCATTACTTATTTGAAAAAGTAATTCAGATATTTTGTTGTAATTTTAAAAGTAATGCATTACTTTACTACTTACTTGAAAAAAAGTAATCTGATTACGTAACTTGCGTTAATTGTAATGCATTACCCCCAACACTGCTAAGCACTGTTTCTGAACTCACTGAAAAGCCGCAATTGTAGTCTTGAGTTTTCTTCCGGGAACCTACATGTTGCAATATTCCTCATTTAAATAATTCCTGCCAAAGGCATACACAAAAAAAGGGGTGACGCCTGGTTGAGTTGCGTTAGTAGTGTGTTGTCAAACTGAGGTCATAGTTAGCATAGTTACAGTAGTGTTTACCAACCAATCATGACAGATTTGGGCCGGCTGACCAATCAGAGCAGACTGCGCTTTTCAGAAGGTGGGTTTTAAAGAAACTGAAACTAAAACAGAGCATTCAGACACTGGGTGAAAACAGGTGCTGCAAAAATGTAAATTATAAGGGGGAAAAAAGGGAGTTTTTTTAACATTAAGTGATGTAAACGTATTGTAGTGGACCTCATATACACAATGACGAAATTGTAAATAAGCATAATAGGACCTTGTTAACTAAGTTACATTTATGTTTTTGAATCTGAGTAGGTTTTGAGATCCTGAAGCAGATGCTGGCGGATGAACAGGCCCTCACTCACCTCCCGCTGGCTGACATCTGGGAGTGGCAGGTGGGCGTGGCTTGTCGGCAAACAGGAAACCAACGTCTGAAAGCCATTCACCTGCTGCTGCGGCTCTTGCAGTGTCCGTCTCAATGGTGTGTCCCTTCTTACCTTTCTGATAGGTCTTTTTTAAAAGCTGACAGCATTTATTAAACCTAACAAAAGGCAGCCACATTATCCTGCAGTGCTTTATAGCCGTCCCAGTATTCAGAAAAGATGAGGCAGCAACTTCCTTTCAGAACCTGGTTCTGTCAGGTCAGTTCTGTACTCTGTGGATGGCAGGTCCAGCTTGGCCCAGTTTACCAACCCTCAAGTGAGCTTATCTTCCTCTCGCACTGCAACTTTTGTCCTGTTTCTGAAATGCGACGAGTTCAGAAATGCTTGTGAAAATTGGCTGACTTTTTTAAGCACACACATATTGTATATAATCTTATTGGCGGTTTTCCTCAACCACTTCTTGAGTGGTTTATATTAACGTCGGCTCATTCTTGTGTTTTGTTTTGGTGAGCATCCAGATTTACACAGCTTTTGCATAACGTATCTGACAGTGGCTTTCTGCCTTCATTGTTCCCATGGCAACAAGGTCACATGTCAGGTTGATTTGCATAATTTCCATGGTGTTTGGACACAGTTACATCATCATCATCATCAGCAGAGAGACAGTGTATGAGAGAAATAGAGACATGGACCTGTGGTGTCAGATAAGTTAGCAAGGTTGAGGAATAGCCCATGCAAATGACCACCTGCTTGCCGCAAGGGGAACAATAACTGGGCAAATGAGATGGCCACATAGTTCAAATATGAGTAATGATAAAGCCAAGTTAGTTTAGGCCCTGCATACACCTGGTATATTAAGAAATGTTTTTGTTGATCGGATCACAAGTGGACGATGCTAAATACAGGTGTAAACGAGGTCTAAAACATTTTGAGCTTGTCCACTTTCGACCACTTTCGAGGCATTCGACAGGATTGCTTTCATAGTGTAAACGCTCATGTGATCGAATGTGTTCATACAACCACAAAAGACCGCCTTCTCTCCGCCTTCTGACGGAAATTACGGGAAGTGTGCTAGCCAGATGGGATTTAAACTTGAAAACCGGCTGAAGACACAAGTTTGGTTTGAAGGCGAAAAATGTATCAAGCACAATGTTCTCTCACCATTCATGATTTCTAACATGCACTCACAGAGTTGGCGTAGTCTTGCATCTGTCAGAGCAGAAATGAAAATTTCTGCTCTCCATGTGTTTTCCGTCATCTTCGGTCGCGTTCGTATGTAAATTGCTTGAGCTTATTTCGTTCATTGCATCGAAAGATCTGAAAAAGCCCATAGACGCTCCCCTCAAAGAAATCAGAACAGAAGTGGTCAAAAGTGGACAGAAGAGACGGATTAAAACACCAGGTGTAAACCGGAATGTGTCTCCCTCGTCTACTTGTGATCCGATCGAACAAAACGCATCTTATTAACAGGTCTAAACAGGGCCTTAGAGTGTAATGACCTCACGTTTTGATTATTGTGTGTGTTAACACAGGGGTTGTGACCTTACACTTCTGCGGCCGCTGTGGCAGCTCTTCACTACTATGGAAAGTGGTTTGAGTCAGGACCCCACCAGCATCACGGTCCTCCTTCCTCTCCATCGCGCTCTCACAGAGCTCTTTTTCATCGCTGAAGCAAAGGCCATGGTGAGTGAACATCTTCTTCCTCTTTTCTCAAGTAGCTGTTCTAAAAACATCAATGAGAATGCAATTCATCTCAAACGTTTACCTCATCTACAGATCTTTTTGATTAGTGCTGATCAGCTGTTTAAAGGATTGGTTTACACTAGGGATGCACCGATACCGATACCAGGATTGGTATCGGGCCCGATACCAAGCTCATGTACTTGTACTCGTACTCCTAAAAATACCCCCGATACCAAAGACCGATACCTCATGTGACGTAACTGACAGAATTTTCCGTGCACAGAGACACTGACGGCAGCAGCAGAAACAATGTCAGCCTCAGGGGTGTGGAAATACTTCAAAATTAATGATGACAGCCCACACATTGCGAACTGCATGCTTTCAATCACAATTCGTTATCGATTAGTGAAGGTGGGATAGGCGGAATCGCGCTGAATGACACAGACCAGAAGCGCTCTCTCTCTTTCTTGCGCACGATCCCAGTTCTCTCAGACAGCGTGCGATCAGTTCTCATTGCGCCTGAATGGTCAAATGCACGTAGTTGTCAAAATGTCCATCGTGTGGAGTATCTCACGTAAATACAGTCGGTTATGGCTTAAGTGGACGTAAACATTTCAAACAGGATATGTGTCAGCATCCATGGATTCGGTCTTAAAGGGACCGTAGCCTAATTAAATATTTGTCATTAATGTTAATAAAACAACAAAAGATGTTAAATAAATGTATACATGGTAAATAAACCTACTGTATCTGAAAAAAAAAGTTTATTTAATTTGTATCTCTATAGTATTTGTTGTATTGTTTGTAATTTGTTTGTAAATTTCTTTTTTATATAACAACAATTATATATATTGGTAATTATGCCCTTTGAAGGTTATTGGACACTGTGAAATTTTTGTTCTTTAAGTTTGTGACAAGCACATAAAAATTATTACTTTTTTCATTAGAGTAATAATAAAGAAGCTTTCCTACATTCTTTAGTCTCACTGTGTTGTGCTTGGAAAACTGCAACATCATGAAAAAAAAAAAAAAAAAGAGAGAGAAATTAATAAATGTATAGGCATCGGTATCGGCAAGTACCAGAAAAAATGTACAAGCATCCCTAGTTTACACCATAATGAACATTCCTTCATGTATGCTGTTAGCAGTCATGTCTGTCAAACACCAACAAATTAGTAACATTTTCAAAATTTTACAGAAAATTTTTTCATCAAAAAAAACCCAAATTACCAAAACGTAATGAATTAAGCCATTTAATGGCAAGAGTATCATAAAGAATAAGAGCACAGGGTTTTGGAACATCATGAGGTTGAGTAAATCATTTATATATTTTCATTTCACTATTCCACATTTTTATAAGATTTCAAATATTTACATGCTTTTAAATAATTATTTACACTACCGTTCAAAAGTTTGATGTCAGTGATATTGAAGTTAATACTTTTATTCAAAAGTGACAGCAAATACATGTATAATAATGTTATTTCTGTTTCAAATAAATACTGTTTCTTTGAACTTTCTATTCATCAAAGAATCCTGGAAAAAAAAGTATCACAGCTTCCAAAAAAATATTAAGAAGCACAACTGTTTTCAACATTGATAATAATAAGACATGATTTTTGAGCAGCAAATCAACATATTATAATGATTTCTGAAGGATCATGTGACAATCCTGAAAATTCAGATTTACATCCCAGGAATAAATTACATTTTACTATATATTAAAAACAGAAAAGTTGACACCAGTTGACATCAGGTGATAACATCAGTAGTCTTTTTGTATAGTTTCATTTAAGATGCATCATTTGTCTGCATCTTTGATTCTTAATCTTTATTTCATAATTTATTTTGGCATGAGTTTAGGGTTATGCATGTGTAACAGACGTGACTTGATCTTCAGACAGTGATGATAAAACAGTGACAAATGCGTCCCCTTCCAAAAATTCCAGATGCCCCCTTAAGTTATTTATCCTGGCATTGGCTGTCCTGACAGTTGCTTTTTATGGAACATTTATATTGAATTCTGGGAGGCGTCCAGGTGACGTACAAGTAATTGTTTTGTGCTGTCATAAGGAAAAAGTTCGATGATGATATCTGAAAAACTGGACTGGAGAGCATAAGGTTTTTATTGTCATGTTTAATGTCAGATTTCATTCAGTCTGAATCATGCCAGGGTCTGTGAGTGTCTGTCAGGGGAGCTGCACTAAAGTGAGTCTTCCACTCATACCCGTATGATTTACTGTTTCTCTCATATCCACCTGCGCAACTGTCTATTGAGTGTGTATGTATCTCAATCCCAGAGTTACAGCATTTGTATGCTACACTCAAACATCCACACAGAAATGAACAAGCCTGCCATTAGCTTTAATGACCACATGTTTTGCATGTGAGTCTGCAAGACTTGATAAACCATCATTATGGCTGTTCGTAATGCATGTCCTGTTTACCAATGGAGGATCCTCAGCTCAAACTCACGCCATGGTTTAACTGGACCTCCTAGATAATCCGTATGTATGGATCTGTGCAACAATCCAAAACTGTCCAAGATCCATCACAGATTGCATCCAAATTCATGGCGATTTGGTTCTGTGCCCTCTTTAACAATGTGTGAAAGGCAACATAAATACAGTCTTCTATATTTGTCTTTCTTTGTCTATTTCTTTTTTTCTTTTTCTTTTTTTCAGTTGCCCCACAGGGTATTTGGACACTTTTCACTTATATATTGGTTAACAGTAATTAAGTATTTGAATTTTAACCTGTTGCTTTCAATGTCATTTTTTAAGTGAATGTATGAAGTTTCTCTCATGTTCATAGCAGAGTAACCACAGGTGTAGTTCATCGCATTAACTACTATGTTGCACTAACGTTTGACAACCATAAAGTGTCCAAACACTTAATTCTATTAATTAATTAATTCTATTAATTAATTCTATTAATTTGGAATGTAATGGGGAAATGTTTTACTTAGCAAGTGTTTTGCTATATTTCTTAAAAATAAAATCCACTTGTTTTGATATTTTTGTTATATAATGCAAGGAAACAATTATACACATGCAAGAGTGGCTTCAGTTTCCAAACACTTCAAGTGCGTGGTAGAGACAAAAGCAGGCACTAGGGGGCACTAAGACACCTCCTTGTATTCAAAGTAAGCCAAAATGTTCTTCAAGAACACATTATAGTCACACACACACAGTTCAGAGAGATGCACACACATTATGAACATATGCGGTACATGATATTTATAGATATAAACAGCCACGTCGCGTAAAACCTCTACCATGCCTGAGTGAATGGCTCTCTTTCTTTGAGCCTGTGAATGGGAGGAAAGTTTTTTGACAATGCTCTTTCATCACTGAGCCATAATCCTTTAACAGCCAAGTTGGACATGAATATGAAGTGGTTTGTTTTTGTGTGTGTGTGTGTGTGTGTGTGTGTGTGTGTGTGTGTTTGAATGAAAAATGTTTAAGTGAGCATTAGTGTTGAGGACTGACAGGCAAATGGATGAAGTGAGTGTTGAGTGGTTACACCAGCAGACACTCAACACTGTTTGGCCTCATTATGAAGAGACTTAATCTCTCCCACAACCGCTGCACTTCTCAGAACTGACCATAAAGATTTCAAACCTCTCAGCAGCCAGATGATTATAACTGATCTATTGTTTATTTTCAGTAAGGCAACACTAGAAAATGGGATTAGAACACTGAACTAATGGGGGATTGTATTTGCAAGAGTTTCAGCATGTGAATACTCAGCTGTTGCACCGTTTGAGTCGGAAATGAGACGGAAAGAAGAAAAACACAGATAAGATGTTCAGACTTGCTCTGTCTTCCTCTCCTATAAGTGTAGTAAGACTCTTTTCTGCGGGATGACAAAAACCCCTCTTTCACAGAGGAAGTGGTTTCGAATGTGTTCTGACATGACAAAAGCTGCAGCCTCTCCACAGTCTACATAGAGTTCTGTCGAGAAGTGCTTAGATGTCTAGATGCTGTTCGTTTGGGTGTAGAAGTGGAGTTGATTTGAACGGCTTCTGTTAACCCAAAGCATTGATGGCACTCCATTCATAACTCCTCCCACTAAAGTCATCAAAGCTGAGCTCTCAGTAAGGATGTTGTTTGAAATGGTTAAAGAGACTGAACAACATATTGCCATGGATATATCTTAGTTTTTAAAATGTTTTTGTGTAGAAAAGCAATTTATTTTCTTAAGTAATGTTTTTTTATTTTTATTTTATGTTACATTCTTCCAGCATGCTTGATGAATAGAGAAAGATGAAAAAATAATATTGTGAAATGTTATTACAATTTAAAATAAATCTTTTTTTTAATCTATTTTAATATTTTTTTTAAATAAGATCCTTCCAAAAGTAGAGTGAGCGAGTAGAGTTAAAAAAACAAACAAAAAAACCCCTCAATACTTGAAATTAATTTGCTGCGTATCCAAAAAAGGAACGTGGTTGACACAACGTAAGGTCGTATTTATTTTTTAACGTGCGAAAATTTCGGACTAAAGCCGCCTTTCCACTGCACACGACATTCGCATCCGACTGTCGTATTTCGCCCCCTAGCGGCAGTCGCACAGAACTTTGAAATTGGTCGTGAAGCAACTGTTACCCTCGGCTTATTGCATGGTAAACTGAACGATTTTAATGAATGTAACGTTAATGCATGTATGAATATATCCATACAAAGTAAATGACCCTCAATACATCTAAAATAAAAACATAGATTTTATAGAGGTAATCAACGTAAAAATTGATTTAATAATTATAATTATAAATCTTTTTTTCTGACATAATTATTAATAACCGCCATTTTACAGAAATAGTGTTTACAGAATAATGTTAAAGTGTTAAAATACTGGTAATTCTAACTTTGCGCTCATAGTTTAGAATACATCATATCCGGTCGGCCAGTCACATACGGTCTAGCCGCAGAAGTTCAAATATTTCAACGCATCCGAAGCTCAAATCGGATCCGAAATTTCCGCATTCGCATATGATCGGAACTCCACGCAGCCCCTGTACTACTCTCCATTGGAAATGAATGACTTCCGGTCCAACGGCTGTCGTTTGTCGTGTGCAGTGGAAAGGCGGCTTGAAGGCCTTTGCACACTGAGTCCGAAATTCGCGTCCGAAATGTTCGCACGTTAAAAAATAAATACGACCTCACGTTGTGTCAACCACGTTTACACACTGCCTCCGAAACTTTCGTCCGTCATAAAAAAATTCAGATCAGGTTCGAATTTCTGCGTTTTTTGCATCCATGCCACGCATTTTGAGAGATGTTTTGACAATTCAGAGCCACCGTACGCGAACGCCAAAATCCCCAATGCCATCTGACAAGTTGATCCACGTCATCTACAGCACAAAGCAGTAGCACTGTATGACAAACAAAGTGCGGAAAGAGACAGAATATAAAGATAGAGTGTGCCAGTATCGCTAGCAAAGCATCAAACTGAGGCACTGACATCCTGAAGTAAACTTTGAAACGCTCGGGATAATCACGCAGCTCCTTGATGAGGTGGAACTCTCCTTCCTCTCTACGTAATCTCAGGATTGGATGTACCCAATATTTCCTCTTTCTTTTTGTCTTTTTAAGAAGAGAGAGGACAACTAAATCATGCTCACTGCTTGAAGACTTCATTTTGTATTATTTTGCGAATTTTTTCGCAACGGATTCATTAATACGCATCGGACTCAGTGTGCAAGGTCTCTGTGCGTGACGAATTTTTAGGATCACGAATATGAAAAAACGCATACGAAAATTTTGGACTCAGTGTGCAAAGACCTTAAAGGAACACTCCACTTTTTTTGAAAATAGGCTCATTTTCCAACTCCCCTAGAGTTAAACAGTTGAGTTTTACCATTTTCGAATCCATTCAGCCGATCTCCGGGTCTGGCGGTACCACTTTTAGCATAACTTAAAAACTCAACTGTTTAACTCTAGGGGAGTTGGAAAATGAATTTTCAAAAAAAGTGGAGTGTTCCTTTTAAACAGTGTGCAAAGACCTTTACACGCTGAGATATAGGGTTAAACGGATCGTTGTTGGACCAAGCCCCACGGTTCGGCACATGTGATTTCGCGGATCAAGTGCAAGTTTCACCGCAATAGAGTAAAAGGTTATCATTTGCGCGTTTGTCTTGCTAGTTTACACATTAAATAGAGTTAAAAACCATTCCAGCGCTAGAAGAGGCAAAATAGGATTTAAATCGGTATCGCACGGCACGTTGTTATCTGTGCGCACAGATGCACATACCCAAGGCGCACGCACACACAGAGAGGCGTGTTTCAGATAGCGCGCAAACTCCGAATTGATTCTTTCGCGTCCCCAAAGCACTTGGATGGACACATACACGCATTATGTCAGTCAAAATACCCCTCTCGGCAAGTATTCTCGTAAACGCATTCGGTTATGTCTTAAGTGAACGAATTGAGAATGAAATCGGATGTGTATCATTATCAGATCTGTGCGTGCATGGTGTTTTACTCTTAAAGGGGACCTATTATGCAAAATTCACTTTTGCATGGTGTTTGGACATAAATGTGTGTTGGCAGTGTGTGTACACAACCACCCTATAATGATAAAAAACCAACCACTCCTTTTTTTTTTTTTTTAATCCCCATAAATCATAAGCAGTGTCTCAGAACAAGCTGTTTGCAGATCCCTGGCAGTGTGACATCACAAAAGCCACAGGCCCCGCCCACGAATGTTGACAGACACTGCCGTTTTAACATAGAACCACCCTGAGCGAGTTCACAGCAAGTTTAAGCCGCGGTCACACTAGACTTTGAACGTGCAAAATTTCTTCGGATGCTGTAACGGTTGTGATATGACGTCACGGTCTACAGCGTCTTTTTTATAAACATGAATTCAACATATAACTTAAAGTAATACATTCAAAATGTAAAAATATAGAACCTACTCGACTTTACTGCAAAAATATCATTCCTTTAATTCAGCCAAGAGTTCATGCCGTGACGAATCGATCTTCTACTGGTCGCACGTCTTCACGTGATGCTAATTCGCAAGTCAGAGTTCACCAAACTTGAACTTTGGAACGCAGTGAAATGCGAAATTTTTTTGCACGAGCTTGCGTTTCCGTTCTGACACATTCGCATGCGTTTGAATGGAAGTCAATGGAACGAAAAGTGCAGTGTGACCGCACCTTTACACAGTCCGCCATTACTGCACTGATGAGAATGTCTCCCAAGCGTTTTAGGTGTTCTGTAGCTGGATGGATTAATCCACATAGCTCTCTCCATTTACTCCCTAAATCTGAGCCGCTGAAGACGAGGTGGAGTAATTTTGTTTTTGAAGAAAATGCTCCCTCTACCGAAATTTGTTTGTCTGCGCAAATCATTTCACATCGGACTGCTTTGTGAACGAATGTCAATACAAAAGGACAATACAAAACATACAGTCTCCAGAGTGATACTGGATACGGCAGTAATAAAGGTGAGGGCACTTTATTACAGTTCATCGGAGTTGATTTACGGATATAAAGTTTACCAGTTTATTAAGCACCACCCGAAAAGGCATAATGTCTTTATATATTTCTTTACTGTTAGTTGTAACAAGTGTTTCTGTGTACTTCGCTGTGTATCTTGATGATAATGCAAGGGAGAGAGAGAGAGTTTATGGATA
Source organism: Mylopharyngodon piceus (assembly GCA_039654765.1). NCBI lineage: Eukaryota > Metazoa > Chordata > Actinopteri > Cypriniformes > Xenocyprididae > Mylopharyngodon > Mylopharyngodon piceus. The sequence goes on from CM077443.1 coordinate 15,937,210, forward strand.
ATATTTTATTGCACACTTCCACTGTGTTTTATTAAGCTCTTACAGTGATTTTCTAGAGTGAAGACAGACGCTTCATCTTTTGTGTGAAGTACAATAAACTGGCTTGTACTAATATAATGGATAAAAACAAGAAGACAATATAAGTTATAACCGTAATTGAACTAAACTATACCTGTTCTATCTCTATGCAGCATATATTCGCAGTTTCTGACATTATAGTGCGTCCTGACTGAATGCTGACCCCGGAGAATGAGCTCTTGAAGCTCTGCCCTCTTAGGCCGAGCGCAGCAGCTCATTTGCATTTAAAGGGCACACACTGAAACGGCGCGTTTTTGCTCAACCCCAAAAAGTGGCAATTTTAACATGCTCTGCAAATTATCTGTGGAGTATTTTGAGATAAAACTTCACATACACACTCTGGGGACATCAGAGACTTATTTTACATCTTGTAAATGGGGGCATAATAGGTCCCCTTTAAAGAGACAGCAACCTATAAATACCTGCTGTTGTCTGTCATGTTAATCAAACAACAAAACAACTTTAACAAAGATTAATCAATATTAAATTTATACAGTGAACATAGTGTCATTTTACATTTAACTATTACATTTCTGTACCCAAAATGAATACTACAGTTAGACCTTACAGCTACTTTATTTGTAACTTTGTTGTATTTATCTATTCTTGTAATTAGTGTACAGTATTTGTTCTTTTTACAGTGTGTTCCTCTTGCCTTTAATAATGTTTTAACTTTATTAGTTAGGCTAGTAGTTTCTGCTGTAGTATCGGAGCACTTAAAGTGGGCTTTAAGTGATAAATGCAAAGTTATCCCCCACCCCCCAATTCCATTTTTTTTCGCGCTGATCCGAAAAATCATCCAATCCGTGACTTAATAACCATGATATGATCCGAACCGTGAGTTTTGTGATCCGTTGAACCACTACTGAGATACTAGCAATCTTCTTTTTATTACAAGTGCAAAAAATAAGTGCTCAATTAATTTAAAAATCAGCAGTTCTAGTTGAGTTCAAGTATTGAGTTTTTTACTCATTTTGTATTGTATCTTGGAATCATGTGGATTGAAAAGTTTGCAAGATTCTATTCTTTTTAAAAGTTCAAGCATATATTTTAAAATGTCATTTATTTCTGTGATGGCAAAGCTGAATGTTCAACAGCCATTACTTCGGTCTTCAGTGTCACATGATCCTTCAGAAATAATTCTAATATGCTGATTTGATGCACTAGACACAATAATTATTATAAAACAGTTGTGCTGTTTAATATTTTTGTTGTAAGTTGATACATCATTTTTTTTTTTTTTTTTTTAGATTTCTCTGTATATTAAACGCAAAAGCATTTTTTTTTAAATAGACATCTTGTGTAACATTATAAATGTCTTAAATCAAAGTGACAGTGAACACTGATAACTGTATGCAAACTTCCCTTTAAATGTTTAAGGACAGTTACACACCTTTTGTGCTGTACTTGTTCAGTTTCCCACTTGTCATTAGCATTCTCATTTCTAGCCTAGCGTGCCATCTGGAGTTCATGAACACATTTTAACAATCTATGGCTAATTCATACCAATTGGTGCATGAGTATGCATTAGCCTTATCAATCTCGTTGTGTGCTGTGTTTATACATATTGTCATAATACAAAGTTTACCTTGATGTGAACTGACTTTTCATGTTTTTTTTAACACAATGCTTTTTTAAAGGGATAGTTCACCCAAAAATTAAAATTCTGTCATCATTTACTCACCCTCAAGTTGTTCCAAAACTGTATGAATTTCTGCTTGGTTACAAACATTCTTCCAAATATCTTCCTTTGTGTTCAGCAGAACAAAGAAATTCATACAGTTTTGGAACTAGTTGAGGGTGAGTAAATGATGACAGAATTTTCATTTTTGGGTGAACTATCCCTTTAACAAACACATGTGAGTCTGTACTACTTTACTATAGGGATGCACCGATACCATTTTTTAAGGACCGAGTACTGATACTTTTTTTCTAGTACTCGCCGATACATATACCGATACATTTATTAATTTCTCTGTCTTTTTTTTTTTTTTTGATGTTGCAGTTTTCCAAGCACAACACAGTGAGACTAAAGAATGTAGGAAAGCTTCTTTATTATTACTCTAATGAAAAAAGTAATAATTTTTATGTGCTTGTCACAAACTTAAAGAACAAAAATTTCACAGTGTCCAATAACCTTCAAAGGGCATAATTACCAATATATATAATTGTTGTTATATAAAAAGAAATTTACAAACAAATTACAAACAAATACTATAGAGATACAAATTAAATAAACTTGTTTTTCAGATACAGTAGGTTTATTTACCATGTATACATTTATTTAACATCTTTTGTTGTTTTATTAACATTAATGACAAATATAGGCTACGGTCCCTTTAAGACCGAATCCATGGATACTGACACATATCCTGTTTTCACCCAAATGTTTACATCGACTTAAGCCATAACCGACTGTATTTACGTGAGATACTCCACACGATGGACATTTTGACAACTATGTGCATTTGACCATTCAGGCGCAATGAGAACTGATCACGCGCTGTCAACTGGGATCGCGCACAAGAAAGAGAGAGAGCGCTTCTGGTCTGTGTCATTCAGCGCGATTCCGCCTATCCTGCCTTCACTAATCGATAACGAATTGTGATTGAAAGCATGCAGTTCGCAATGTGTGTGTTGTCATCATTAATTCTGCAGTATTTCCACACCTCTGAGGCTGACATTGTTTCTGCTGCTGACGTCAGTGTCTCTGTGCACGGAACATTCTGTCAGTTACGTCATGTGAGGTATTGGTCTTTGGTATCGGGGGTATTTTTACGAGTACGAGTACAGGTACAAGTACATGAGCTTGGTATCGGGCCGATACCGATACTGGTATCGGTATCGGTGCATCCCTACTTTACTGTATTGCTATGCCTACTTTACATAACATGTTTAAATGGGCTTTACAGATTCTAGGTTCCACCATGCTTCCTCAAAAGTTCCCTGGAGATTATGCATAACACAGAAATAGGCTCTAGACTTTGATCAATGTGAAATACCTGGAAGAGAGCAAATACTCCTACCTCAGGAAATTAGATAGCAGAGGCATGGCTGATTTAGATGGTGTCTGGTTTGATTCAGAGTCATGTCATCAACAGCATGGTGCTGTTCCAAACCCCAGATTAACAGCTCATGTTGAGCCAGTCTATGGTGAATAACAGTATAGTCTAACTGGCCTTGAATTGAACTGGCTTCTCATCAGATTGCTCTCCTGGCAAGTGCTATAGAATAAATTCAGCAATTTTTGCAGCTTGTTTTCTATATCAGATGTGTCATATTCATATTGTGGGTGAATACTGAAGCTGGTATGTGTCTTTTCATTTTCCATCAGGAGCAGGATGTTCTGCAAGAGTACCTTCTTGCTCTCACCACCAACGAACAGCTGGTAGTGCGCACTGCACAGGTCAGACAACCACATTCCTTATTGTGTTTATAGATTTTTTTAATTTATTTTTCATATATTTTATTTTATATTTTTTATTTTACCAGGTTAGTCCCCACTGATATTTAAATCAAGAGCAGACAGCATAAAAGCACTAGCTAAAATATCTAATTACAATAATAATAAAAAAAAAAGAACAGGTAGGATGGAAATCATCAGTGATTCAGATTCCCATTGAAATTCCTACATAACAATGGTTTAAACTCATTCAGTGTAATTGGATTTTGAAGCTTGAGTTTGTAAGCTGTTCCCAGATAATAAAAATACTGAAAATCCTTTTTTCCTACTTCAGACAAGGCTTTATGAACAGTCTTGAGCATGTCCGGTAGGGCTGGGTATTGACACAAATTTCAATATTCGATTCGAATTCGATTCACAAACTTGCGATTCCGAGTCGATTATTTTGGATGTATATCAGGTACAGTACATCGCAAATTTTCTTAAGGAAAAAAATCTCTCAATTAATGCTGTAAACTATACATGGAAGTCAGTTGGTACTACATAACTATAATATTGAAGGTTAAAATGAACTGTTTTGTATACAAACACTTAAATTACACTCAAGGAAGTTTTTATAATAATAAAGTTAACTTTACAATTACATAATTATATTTGTACTCCAATTCGTTTTTTTTAAAATATAAACATTAAATACATTAAAATATGGTGCATATATTTAGCAAAATATTCTTCTCTAGAGTTCATTCAAAGTCTTTGGTTCATTTTTCTAGCTGGCTAATAACGAGTTTATGGTCACTGAATATGTTTTTTCTGAGGTAAATGTGACGTTACGTGACATATTGTTTACATGCTGTTATATTGACGTTTTTTGGCGGTTGAAACACTTATTGAGCGATTACATGAGACATGATACGGATTTAGGTAAGTTGTACTGTATCTTTGAACATACCTTTGGGTGTTCATTCATGTTTATTTCACGCTGTAACTTGTTTTTAAGCGGAGGAGATGATCAGTTCACGTGCGCTTTGCGCTAACGCTTTGCGCTAACGCTTCTCTTGATCTGAGGCGCTACAGCGATTCTGTCACACCACATTAAACAGCGCCAAAACGTTTTTTTTTTAACTTCGTAATAGAATTTGAAATCTGAGACTTTGTTTCAGTAACAAAGCACAAATCTTATTTATTGGATGGAAGGCGCGCTACAATGTTCCATTTATTCCTCAACTGAAAACAGGATAGACTAAACAGTTGATGAAGACACGTGAGGACAAAACTGATGCACCCATCTTCAAACGAGTACATCTACAGTATAACAGGAGCCACATTGTGTTTTCAGTGGCATTTGTTCACTGCTTAAAGTAAGATGTGGCAGAGCCTAGTGCATTAACATGTTCCATAAAGCTGCTAATTCACAGGAAGGACAGGAAACCACAGCACAGTATAAAGGTGAATGTTTTTCAAATGGCTCTGATGGATGGCTGCATTAAATGTCCCACCATATGTTGATAAGGAATAATGATCCTTTGATGTCTAATGATGTGTAAAGCTTGTTTTATTAGCACAACTTGATGACTGACAGTCATTGTACGGAATGGATACTTGATGAAAAATTAATGAAAATGTGTTTTATTATTACTATACAGTAGAGATCTCATTTGTTCATTTATGCTGCTTCTGTTGCAGTAACATTCGTTTTAGTACAGGTTCATAAATGCAATTTGAGAAAATACTTCTCTAAATTTGAGTTCTCTGAAAGTAAGAGTCTACGACCTTTGTTCACATACTGTAGATAGATAATGGCAATAGTGACAAAATCGCCTTTGGTGAAATAAATATTTGCGCTCCTCATCACATGATGGCTCTAACCAAATATTATGCTAAAACAGCTGAACATCAGAAAGGATATTGATAAAAACACCTGTGTTGATTCTCACACGAGGCATATGTGCTCCCATCATCCATATACGATTGTGCAAGAGTGTGTTTGTGTGTGGGCTGGGGGCAACTCTGTTGCTTTTAGTCATTAACCCCATTATCGTGTTGGGTGTGGCGCAGGCTCATCTCCGCCACAGGGGCGGCTAAAGGACTACATTGTGATGTGTAGGATGGGATTAATGCTCTGTATTTATCTTCTCCCTTGCACCTTTTTAAATTCAATAAAAAAAATAAAAACATGCTTGTAATATTCATGACAGCTAAACAAGTGGTTTTATGTTGTTAAGCAAATAGTGTTTTTGTGCCAAAAAAGTTTTAATTGGGTTGAGCAGTGGCATATTTGAAGTGTGATAATTGTGTGTTTGTGTGTGGGTGTTTTTGCTGCTCTGAGGGCCACAGGTGTGTAAAACGGTTTGATAAATTACCCACAATGTTTTGCTTAATGGTTTTATTCTCTTTCTCTCCCTCCCTCTCGTTCTCTCTGTCGTTTTCTGCCTTTGTTGCCCCCCCTTTTTTTTCTTTCTCCTCCTGTACTCACTTTTCTTTATATCGTTCTTTCCCCTGTTTTATTGCACAGGCGCTGAAGAACATCGCAGCCATCAGCCTGGCCATTAATTACCCAAATAAATCCACTAAGCTGCTCAACCTGTCCCCATGAAGGAGGGATGAAAGAGAGATGGAGATGAGAGAAGGGAAGCTTGCCAGAGCCCCATGGGTACGGCCTTCTGCGCTCGACGGCTGCGGCGGGAACGGGCCACATACGTCTTCCAGAAAAACCCACCCCTTCGCTGTTAAATCATGAAGTGAGGGGCACAGTGATGTTTTGTGTCTCTTCGTAATCATAAAAGTTTCCTTTTTAAATCATGGGCGAAGGATATTTTGTTTTTTGGGCTCACCTTGTCTGTTTTACTTCCGCTTTAACAATGAGAGTTTAGTGGGCTGTGCCAAATTTGTTTCTCACCCATAAACACGTGTTTCTCTCTTCACTCCTTCGTTTTCTTTTTCGTAAAAGCCACCGTGGGCAAGACAATCGATCAAAGTGAAAGCAGGTCACCTTTCTCTGCATCATACACTCTCCCTGGACACGTCGCCTAAAAATACGAATCTCCCGGCGCAGTCTCATCCTTCAAAGTGGCCCAAGACTACATATATGACTCACGATATATTGATATCTATCCAAAACCACAGGGCCATGTCTCTGTTCACCCTCAGTGGAGCCTGTTTGTTCAGTACTAGCAGTTACACTTGAAAACCACATGCATCTAGACAAATACTAGCTGATGTTTGTGAGTAAAAAAACCCAACAAAGAGTTTGATGTGCCATTTGAGTACAAAAGGCCTGAAGAGAGCAGCTTTCAACTGATTGTGGGCCAGTTAACAAAGCTCTAAAATGTCCTAGTAAGTGGAATGTCAGCGCTTGTGTCTTACATTGTCCCGTCCTAGATTCTCAACTCACTCGTAGTGCAGCATACCATCAGGAAATGTAGAGCACTATGTACAGAAATATCACTTTATGTTGTGCTGCATGCAACTCTGGACTGAATGTCATGATGTCCGTTACTGTTAGGGGATATCAGTTGGTGTTTTATAGATCTGTTTTGTTATATTACTGCAGTTGGAGGTGATCTTAAGTGTTTGATCTGTTGATTGATACACAGTTGCGAGTTTAGTGGATGGTCATAAGGTGCATAACTTGATAATCATAAACTTCATCCATCGAAGCTTCATCCATTTCATTCTAATCTAGCGATTGAGACTCGCCAGTATTTTAACTGTGGTGATATGGATACGGTTATGGAAGTTGGGTTGCTTTAAAAAATACATATTTATTATTATCATTACAGGGACATTATAGGGTGAATCTTGAGTGAGGCATTTGATTGGCTAATAGAGAGTGATGCCGTTTTGCAGGTCAGGTTCTTAGTTCTAATCAATGTTTATCTAAATGGTTATTTTATTAATTGTCATTTTTGCCCTGTGGTCAAGTGTTTCTATTTTTTATGAAATATCAGTAGTCATTTAGGATTTTTTTTTTTTTTTTTTTTTTGTTCTTGACAGGGGTATTCAGGTCTGTGATTTTTATTTCAGTTTGATTTCATTTTAGTTGGAAAGGGATTGAGATGGATAGTTATTTATGCCAAAGAATTCAAATTGTTTGAAAAAGAAGCATCAAATGCACAGAAATGTTTATTTATCTTCCGGAAGGAGGCTCTTATATTGAGGTGGTTGTTGTTGGTGGTGGTGTTATAATAGAAAAGAAGGTTAAAGTGTAGGGCTCCAATGACGGACACAGATCCTTTAGTCGTCAATGTTTTTGTTTACATATGTACTAGCATGGAGCACTGGCTACGTTTGGTGGCCCTGTTCAGCCTCAGTTCGGGTGGGTTTCAAAATGTCTGCCAGGAAAACTTCCTGTCACTATAAAGCCTCAGATATTAACAAACGATGTGCCTATGTTTAAAATGAAGCAATCTTAATTTAATCTTCATATCATTGTAAAAGTCCTCTCTTCAACTATATTTTTAAAGAAAATTATATAGTTTAATTTGGAGCATTTTCTATCTATTTTATTTTTATGAATGTCTTTTTTTTTTTTTTTTGGTTTCAAAGTTCATGGCTTCAGTTGTTTTGAATTTGACATGAATGTATATAGTTGTGAATATGGACAATTGCATAATTGATATGAAAATAATTTTTCATGTCAGCCCTCCATGTTAAAGAAATCTCAGAACAATGTACTATATTGTTGTAAGTTTACACTTGATCCTTTTGAATTGATTTGCTATGTCACGCAAAAAACAAAAAAAAAAAAGAAAAGAAAAAAGGAAAAAAAACTGCTTTGGGTTGATTGCTCATTTGTTTTTAATTAAAAAAGCAAGATATGCAAATTCACGTGCCTAGGGGTTTCCTTCTTTTACAGAAAGTCACTTAGAAGTCAAAACTTGAGCATGTAAATTAAGTTTTATAACATATACAAAAACATTAATTTGCTACATTTTTAGCAATTTTGTATTTTATTTTACTTAATTTTGGAGTGATTATAATGTATTTTAGTTTCAGTTTTTCCCATTTATCATACTTTTTATTTTTATTTCAGTTAACAAAAAAGTTTATTTCGTTTTAGTTTTCGTTAACAGTAAACCTAAAAATACACTGAGCTGACTGAAGAACATGCTGTTTATCCACTTGGATTTGTAGAATTAACTTCAGTTTGTTTTGCTACTGTAAATTTTTCCTTACCCATTTCACTTTCTTTTGAAATTATAAACCCGTTTAACCTTTAAGTTAGAATCACAAAATTTGCCATGAAGCTTCAATTTAAGCTTAATTTTATAGCCATACTTCTTGCATATTCCTCAATGTTTTTGTCGCTTTGACCTTCAAAACCTTTTCCATATTAAATTCCATATAATTTTTGCAGCTGTTAAAGGTGCAGTAGGTGATCTGAGAAATGCTAACATTAGCCTGCTAGCATTAAAAGCATATGATCCCACCCTCCCTGCGAATCGCCGTCAAAAGCCAAAACAAAACACACACACACAGCTGCTCTCGGCAAAGTGTCACAAGAGACGGCGTTAAACTACCTCACGTCTCAAAGCACATAACATTACAATAATAATGAACATAAACAACTTGGAGAGTTTGTACCTGACTGCTGCAGATTCATTTCGGTGTTGATACTGTCGACATAGATACGCATAATTTCGAGTCTGACTGAACAGCTCCGGTTAGAGCGTCACAGGTTGCCATCTCTTAATTATGGTAGTTATGGCGTGAACGCAGCATAAGCTCATTGTTTTGATTCGGAAGGAACTGTAAAGTGTGGCTGCTGTTTGTTTGCAGTACTCCGTGACTGAGGTCTGTCTGTATAAACTCTGCATAGCATGAAACGCGCTGATGACGTATGATGTCTGCGCGAACAGGCTGCGCGAGGGTATTTAAAAACATACGTTTATATAACATTTTATGGTTCTACACCTTCCACAGACGATATATATTTATAAAAGTACATTTAGACCGTTTAACGTAGTGATTGCCGTCAGGATATGAGGAGAAACAACAACAACAAAAAAATGTTTTTTGAGAATCACCTATTGCAGTTTTAAATAAAAGCCATCACGTTTCTTATGTAGCTGCATATGTACTAAGACATTTTCCTGTTATTTCTGATTTGATCTCCCCCTCACCCCCATGCTGAAAGGATCAATTCATCTCGAACTGCCTTACATTTGGAGACTGAAGCCTTGAATGTGGCTTGCTACTGAAAGTTATACTAAATTACACATAATCCAGTTTTTATGAAACTTGACTCTAACTTCAATAAAATGTAACATTTATAAGTCCATTAAAACATCCAGCCAACATAAAGTTTTTGTGTTCTTTTCCCCATTCCCTTTTGAATATTAACACCATTTCCAGTGTCCTGATCCAATTGAATACAGACAGCAGAGGTGTCTGAGGTCTCATGTCTATATGTTTATGTTTTGGCTTGGCAAACACATGGACCCTCCCTTTAGTACTACAAATAGTCCCTCCTATGTCAGCATTTTCTTCCCTCCTAGAATGTAAACCATCTGCTGTTTTATTGTAACCGTTCGCCTAAATATAGGCTCTGGCTTTCAAACAAACACACATGCACGGTCGACCCGTGACAAAGCCACACCCTGGCTTTTGAATTAAACTCATCTTCACGAATAAATATGGACAACTTTACCTCATAGTACCACCAGCGTTTCTCTCTGCCTCCTTCTTTCTCTCCATTCACAGAAACGCTGAATGACGGACGTGTCACTGGTGATGGTGGTGGTGGTGATTGTGCTGGAGAAGACAGTGATGATTCAGAGGCACTCTAAACTGTAACATCCCCCTCATTCCCTGTGAGTCAGCTCTCCTCACACCCCCCCACCCACCTCCTCTCCGGCTCCCTGCCTTCCCACGAGCTGGACACCAGCAGTGAGACCCTACAGCTGCGACTGCAGAGGGGGAGATGATGATGATGATGATGATGAAATCATCCGGTGGGGATGTGAGGCAGTGGGTTTGAAGAAGTATAAATAGCCTGTGACACCGGGATGGCGCGAAACTTGCTCTTCACACCTACACCTCTGTTATGGGAAAAAGGGAGAAGGGGAAAAGAGAGAGAGTGAAGTGAAAAACGGAGTAACTGATAATCTGTAGATGTGCTGGTTTTCGAGAGGGGGTGGGTGGCTGTGATTCAGTCTTCGCTGAAGATGAGTCCGGATTAATGGTGCTTTCACACCAGATGATTTGTGTTTTGGCTCGGTGTCATGTTATGCAGGAATAAGGGCTTGCACTAGACGAATGCAGTAGTATACAATTGAACTGTTCGGTTTGTAGTACTAATACTTGAAAGAGAATTAGCATTTTCTAGCCAAGAATTTGGATTTTTACAATAGTAATTTTGATTCGAGTAAAATATGGTCTGTGGTCAACATCAGTTGATGAGATTCATGCATTTCGTTCAAAACAATAAACCACACAGTTATACCTCAAACTTGTGCTAGTTGATAACCAATTACAGATACTACTAGACTACATAACTACTACGACTGTACTAGTTGATATGTTTAGCACCTAAACTCACATCCTACTTATGTAGCATCTTCTTAGAAACTTCAAGTGGAGTCGAAAATGTCATATTTATGCTTTCCAAGCACATGAATGACCAAGCAATATTGTATTTATAAGTGGGGAAACTCTGAATTATAGATAATTCTCAACTTATTGTGTCTCGAATCATTGTGTCTGTTCTAAATAGTAAGCCTAATGATTGACTTTGCAAAGTTATTTTAATTTTCTGTGCTTTCAGTAATATTATTAATGCAATATGTACGTAAACACTAATTAAATGTTTTTCTTAGATACTTTGTATAAATAAGTGATAGAAAAATGGTTTTCATTGTTTCAAAAGTAGTATTTTTTCTCATGTTGTTCCATGGTTTTGTTTTGTTTAGACAACTTCTGTATTTCTTACTTGAATGCATGACATGTTGCAATAACGAGTGGCCTACTCAGAAGTAGGAGCTTACTATGTACACTGATTCTGCCTTCAAAAGCACCCGAGAAGTCAATACAGCAAAACATTAATACGATATTATCACGCATTCAGGTCGGAAACATAACAGAAGTAGCCTAAACAAAATAAAAGAATAATATCTGGATTCCAAAAATGATTAAAATGATTCATTCCTATCTAAGCTTCATATAAAAAAAATAAATGTTCATTAGGCTACATAGAGCAAACCATGAAAGTAAAGTAATTAACTGATGTAACTCATAGCAACTCGAGTTTCCCGCTAGTAAATGCAATGTCAGTCTGTAATTCATGTGCTCAGAACTCATAATTATATTTCCAACTCCAGATGAAGGGCACATGAGAAATTGAACTGCATCCTTGTGGTAGTTGTAGCATCATGTTAGCAACTCAGCTAGCAACGCTGATAGCAACTTTGCTGTAAGACTGGCTGAGAAACAGAATTGAAGACCCCTGACAACATTTTCAATCATCTACATGTAGTTTTACTTTTGTACTGTAACTGTGCTGTTCTTGTGATGTGGATGTCTTTGGCTATCTGCCACTAGCATTGTACTAGTTCCATTATAATTAAAGAACTGTGTATATATATGCTAGTACAAGACTACAGACTGACTGATGCACAGGAATGACACGTTGTATTTGTATTTACATCTCAGGCCATGTAATGTTGCTGCCAGGGTTACGTTTATCTATATTGTGCTTTTATACATTAACCAGTCACACTCTTAGGAAAACAGTGACAGTTTCATAGATGAACAACTGATATGAGGACTATTCATATTATTTTTATTCTTTTGGGATGCAAAAGGTGTTTTAGTGTCCTTGTTACAATGTAATTATACATTTAAGTACTGAGAAACTACATGTACTTACTATACGGTTAGGGTTTGGTTTAGGGTTAGTTGCATGTAATTATGCATAATTTACTGTTATTACTGTAGTAAGTACATGTAACGTGTAACAAGGACACTGTAAAATAAAGTGTTACCCAAAAGTCTTTCACAGCTTTTATGAGTGTATGAATTCACTGAGAATGGGCCTGCAGTTGGCTATTACGACTGTAACAAGTCAAAAACAAAATATAATGGCGCAGCAATCCTATATTTTTCTAAACTGCTGATCTCTTTTGTCTTGCTACCATAATCATGGATGCGTGTACTCTGCTTGCATGGCGGTCAAAAATGACCAATTTTTTTATTATTTCATTGAAATGAAAGTTCTATATTTTAGTTCAATAATGTTTTTTTTTTATTTAATATTTTGTATTTTTAGGGGATTTTATGGTACTGCATGATATTTATGCAGTAGTTATAATCCATTTATTACTATTAACTTAAACTGTCGTAAATCTTGAATGCTTTGGAGCACATAAGTTTTGGTCTTTTTTTAAAGACGACACTTGGCAGATTATTACTGAAGTAAAAAAAGTAAAATTAAAAAAGTTTGTTTATTGTTATGAAAAATGGACAAAAATACTCTCATTTTTATTTTATTTTTTTCAAATTTTATATGAAATATGTATTTTCTAAAACATGTTTTACTCTAAATCTGTGAAAAAATCAAAGGCGTAAATATAAACAATTTGTGTTCCAAATTTGAGGTTGGTATCTCAAAAAATGAGCTTTCAGTAAGATTTTGTTTGGGCGCAGTACCAAACGCTTCCACTATTTTCATAATCACATTCAAAAGTGTTCACATAGCAAGTGCCAAAATCTTTACCAAGTTTCGTACCATTCTGATGATGTAAAAAATCCTCACTAAGCACATATGGATGTGATATTTGGGTGTCTACATACTATTGGCCATATTGTGTATGAAACATATATTTGACCAAGGAAGTGTTGTTTAAATGTTATGTGGACTTTTAGCTATTTTTGTCAGCTAATAGATTAACATATTTGCATAGGTTTACCAATGTACATCATGATTATATGTTCAAAATAATAGTTAAACAGCTCATGATCACTTAGAAGCTAGTTTAGCTAAATTATTCATCCTGTTCATTAACTGATACGATTTCTTTTTCTTCAAATGTGTCAGTATCCTGGCGGTATGTCCTTTTAATGTTCAGTCACGAAATGAAATCGAGGCAAAAGTGCTGTGTGAAATGGATCTCATCGCTGTTAGCGTGCTCTAGAGAAAAGCAATGATCTGCTCTCTGACTTCTGTCAAACGCTGCAGGTTTGTTTTCTTGTAAGTGAGAAAGAAACAGAGAAAAAAATGCTTGTTTGTGTGTGTTTGGGGAGAGAATATTTGCATTTGTTTTCAATTCTCTGATGTCAAGCTCCATTGCAATGCCTATAGGCAGTGTAGGGCCGGGATGAGATGATCTGAGGGTGAGCTCTACTTCACTGGAGTCAGCTGACCTCCGTGACACTCGAGAACCACACACATCAAATCTTTGTCAATACACTGCAGCTAACTTTAGTTTTTTCCTACTTATTTTGCCTTAGGCAGAGCTAAAAGACGTCATTGTGAATATTGTTCTCTTTATGTCCCTGCATTGTTGCAATATGAGAGTTTTAGACATTTTTTCCTGTTTCTCTCTCTCTCTCTCTCTCTTTCTCTCTCTCTATGGCTGTATTCAGAATGGAATACAGCATACTACGTTGTATATAATGCATACACTGTCATTCATAAGTTTGTGTTCATAAGTTGGTAAGCATTTTGCAATGTCATATGTCTCTAATACTCATCAAGGCTGCGTTTATATTATCAAAAAATACAGTAATATTGTGAAGTGTTGTTACAATTTAAATCAATTCAACGCTGGATTTGCACAAAAGATTAACAAGACGCAAATGCTAGTCGATGAGTTGAATCAACTCCACAGCAACTACATAAATTTACCCACTAACCATTCAGAAATGTCCAGTTGCATTCTGAAAGTTGTAACTTCTTCCTGAGTCTCTCCATCAGTGTCCGACTCCGGTTTGAACAATGTAAGGCTGAACACCGTTACTGACTTTGGTCATTTTGGCTGTGTGAGATTCTCCAGCTTTGTTGTTGTTGAGCAACCGAAGCGCGAGCTGTTAAAGCTCCGTCCTCTTTTGGAAAGCGAGCCGGGAGCAGCAGCTCATTTGCATTTAAAGGGACACGCACACAAAAACTGCGTGTTTGTACTCACACCCAAATAGGGGAAAATTTGACAAGCTATAATAAATGATCTGTGGGGTATTTTGAGCTGAAACTTCACAGACACATTTTTGGCGACACCAGAGACTTATATTACAAATTGTGAAAAGGGGCATAATAGGTCCCCTTTAAAATACTGTATTCTCTAAATATCTAAAACAACTTGCAGTATCTCATGGTGATTATTTTTAGACTGTTATATGCTGCACTGCTGTTACATGACCACATTATATTGTATGTTGAATTCAGAAATAAGCATTCAATTATCTCTAAACCAAAAAAAAAAAATGTTGTTGATATTGTTTCATGTTCATACATAAATACACTGTCATTGCATGTGAGATACAGTATTCCTCACAGTGTGTGGTTGTATAGTGCACATTTGCATATAGGTAATCCAGGAATTCTATGCATTCAGAGATTTTGCATACCTCAAAAATAGTATGAATAGTACGGCAATATGCTATTCTGAACATGGCCTTTTTTCTTTAGTGTCTCTAATGAGTATGATGGAGGACTTTATAGCTATTCTACCACCCTTCCTCTGTCCTTGTAGTAGGTTGGAAAATAAAACTGCCTTTACAGCGTTTGTCCTTCAACAGAACATTGAAAAGAGGTTACTAGAGCTTCTTCATTCAGCAGTTCTGTTTCATGTAGTAAATTCTTTTTTTTTTTTTTTCACTTTTTCTTAATTGTAGCTAACCACAACTTTAAACAGTTTTAGGTTGTCATTTCTTTACAAACAGAATAAGCATGTATCCACAATAACTCAACAAGCTCTGATCAGACCCCAAATCTAACCCTAATTTCACATGTGGCACCCCAAATCCTCTCATTTAGCAGAAATGACATCACATCAGATGTCACAGACATCTGAGAGCTTCATTAAAGGAATGCCCCATCACAATACTAATGAGACCTACTTCCTGTTTCCCAAGTGTCACTTCTTCAGAGACCTGCCAGCTAATTGGCTTGTTTAAATAACCCACGAGTGCGAGACCCCACTCAGCCTTTTAACCCAGATTTAATGACATCACAGAGGGACATGTCTGATTGCTCTGAGAGACGCAGGAGACTATTTTAGATTTGATTTCTCCTTTAGCATATGTTTGATTCTTAATAGGGGCTTTTGGGTGCCTTGTTGTCATAAAGGAGAGGAACGGGGCAGATTATCGTCAAGGAAACAAGCCCTGGTCAATAGCAGAAGATATTAAGACTACAACAGAGGTCTCCAGTTAATCTGTCCAGGGTCCATGCTGTTGATGAAGAAATCAAGAACAGTCTCTAACTGGCCACAGACAGTTTAATGACCATTTGATGTGTATTGCAATTGTACACACATTTTTGGTTATCCACCTACAAGCAAAGTCCTGTTTACAAGTTACAGAAATGGTCCAGATAGCAACACACTTACGTGACAACTAGAAAACGCATCGTAACGTGCAAATGATGCCATATATTTGTACATATTTGTACAATCTTGAACCAATTATTGCCATCTTATTTAACAAATTTTGCCATCTTGAACAAATCTTCTCATGATAATGGGTTGGCCAATAGTCAAAATGACAACTAGTAATCATTTGTATGAGATGGTGAAAACGTATCATATACCACTTACATTGTACGAAAACACTTTTATAGGGTTTTTTTTCTGTTACAGTCATAGTTAGGTTTTGGTTTGATTTGTAAGTTGTTGTACGTCTCAACTCATACAAATTATTAAGATTTTGCAATCTTGTACAGATTATGACTTTTCATAAAGTGAGATTAAATCCAGTAAGATTACAGGGATGACCAACAAATCTTGATCTCTTGAATATCTGTCGACATGTAGAGACCTTTAGTTATGGCGTGATTTTGATAAGTAGTGTAGAAAGTTGCTTAGATTATCTCATAGACTTGGTTAAACGGACTTCAGCAAATTTGTTGACGTCTAAATTTCACCCTTTCACTTTCTCATTCACTATCTCCATCCCTCTTTCCATAAGGATAAGGTGCAGCAGGAGTTGGAGGGGAAGATTCTCTTAGCAGATGGAGAATATGCTGATTAGAGGATGAAAGAACTGGAATAGAGGTTAATGAAAAAAGACCTAGTAAGAAAAGTCCAGAAACATTTCTTGACCTTTTCTTCTCATACCCACAAATGTCTATCCACTCAAGGTAAAACTGTGGGTGGAGACCTTCTCTGAGAGCTCTAGTTGTTCTTTCACCAGTACATGTTCCTTCACTTTTTCTCTGATTTGCAGACTCTCTCTAGCGTGTGTTGCGTAATGCCACCTACTTCCCTGAACTTAAAACACTTGAGGGCTGTGTACTCCATGAGCTTGATTCATAACCACATTCAAATAATACAGAAGGAAAAAACATTTTTTATGTTATAACTAATAGGTTTGTATCTACTCTCAATCATTTTAAAGCATTCCGGTGCTTTCAGAAGTGATGATATCCGTTGTTGCTATTAAGGAGGCTGAGGTGAAGTTCTGCTAGTCATGTTATTATCTTCTCAATGAGCTGGGTATCTCTGTAATGTTGACTTCACCCACTCATTGGTTTATTGTGCCACAGTTTCGAAAGTGCAATTTATCTCTCCATGTTTCTGAAAAGCTGCTCTTAAAATTCTGTCATCACTTACCAACCCTTATGTTGTATGACTTTCTTTCATATGTTGAACACAAAAGGAGATGTTCAGCAAAATGTCCAAGCTGCTCTTTTTCCATACATTAACAATGGATGGGGACCAGTTCAGACATTCTGCCAAAAAGAACACCTCTTTTTACTGTATGTTGTTCTACAAAAGAATGAAAGTCATACAGGTTTAGAACAACATGAGGGTGAGTAAATTATATAAGCATTTGATCTTCCTCTGCTGCTCTTTCACATTTATGAGATCATTCCTTATGGCATTTTCTCTGTAAAGTACCATTGTGAACACAAATCTCATTACGATGCCTCTAGTTGATATCTAGATATGAAACTATAGAAACTACTCTGAGAATGATACAAGGTGTCATTTGGAAAGACTGGATGATGGTTCGGTGATACTAAAATTGTGCCATGTTAACACCTTGAGCAAGAGCGTGATGTGTAATTGTGATGTTCACATGTAATAGCTTTGCAGCGCTGCAGTCTCTGCAGTGGGGCGGTAACCTCAAAACATCAGTACTCTACAGAAATATAGGGCTACAGGACTGCAGTGATATCACTCCAAGACTAAAACAGATAACATTAAGTGGGGCGGAGAGTATTCTGCTTCTTTTCTTGAAAATTGTCCTTTCTAAGATTGTTAAATTGTATATTGCTATTATTATTAGTATTTGTGCATCCATTTTGCTGAAAGTCAAATGCGAGAAGCATTTCACATTGGTTATAATCAAACATTTCCACATTTTCAGAGACACAATGTACAGTCCTTTTAGTAATAATGACTAGTAGTTGTTATTTAGAGTTTGCCTGCTAAATATACTGATTCCTTATCTGTAAGTAAAGAAAATGGCACACACCCACTTAAACAACATGACAGTTTCATTTAATTTACTTAGTGAATGTGAGTTGCCATGCACAACACTTTTTACTGAAAGGGATAGTTCACCCAAATATGAAAATTCAGTCCTTATTTACTCACGCTGATGTGGTTCTAATGGTGTTTGACCTTCTTTCTTTTTCAGAACACAAAATGAGATCTTTTAAAAAATGTCCTGCTCAAGCTTGTTTGTCGTTCCCATAATAGAAGTAAATAGTGACCAGCTTCAGGCTTGAACAGAAAGGATGCAAAAGTATCACAGAATGATCCTATACGTTGTATTTTACAAGTGTTTTGAGGGCAAATTTAAATGTATTATTTAGTGAAAATCCTGACCTTGGCCATTGGTCTGCTGTGCACACCATTTTGAGAAATCAAGATAAATAAAACACAAAATAGAAAAGGAAAGTTCATTCAGCATTTGAACAACACCAGGGTGAGTAAATAATTACTTTTATTTTTGGGTGAACTATCCCTTTAAGTAATGTGAATAGTGTTGAACAAGACAAAAATGTAGGGCAGGACTTTGGGAATCCATTGAGAATTGATTGGGTGGTGAAAAGTGGATGTTACATACCAGAACATAGCAAAGACCACATGATTTACAGATTATTACAGATTAAGACAAATAAGTTGTGATGCTGGAAAGATGTGTGAATGTCTAAATAACTGACAAATCTTTCCCAAAAAGACCAGGAATATGCATAAGAAAGTAAATAGACTTTTTCTTAAAATTGTAAAAGACAACTGGAGGGGAGCTGCTAGGAGCAATGAGTCCAAACAAATGACAACAAGACTGTATATCAGGAAGAAAGCAATTGTAGGAGGGAGGAAAGGAGAGCGCAAAATATAAGGGATAGAGGGGAGGAGGTAATAAAGGGAGGCAATGGAAGATTTTCAGAATGAGCTTGGTGCATTTCTATTATGGTAACTGGTTTTACGTGGTGGCCACTGGCCATGACCTTCACTGGGTTACAATGCGTTTTTTTTTTCATCTCACTCAAAGCAAGGAGGATATAGTCTCTTCTTGGCTGTGCTGAGAGGTCACCTTCATAAGTGATGAATTCCTTTGGCAGTAGGCCTCATTTTAAGCATAATGTTCTTCAGCTAAACTTCTTTGAAACAGCTTAACATCTATTTTATAAAGGGATAGTAAACCTAAAAATGAAAATTCTATCATCATTGTTGTTCCTAATTTGTTTGACTCTAAGGACCCTATCATACACTCGGCATAATGCGGCGCCAGGCGCGACGCAAGTGTTTTTTGCTAGTTTCAGCCCGACGCAGTTATCATTTTCACGTCCTGCGCCACGTTGTTTAAATAGCAAATGCATTTGCGCCCATGGGCGTGCTGGTCTGAAAACGAGATGTATTCAGGCGCATTTAGAGGCAACTGAAATAGACTGCGCCACTGACCAACTGAAACCTGGTCTAAAGTCAATGGCACAATATTTGTTTTATTTAAAGGGCTTGTTAGTAACATGCGCCTATATGCGGGTGCACAACGCATGTAAACTTTGCTTATTACAAACACAGGGATGTGCAGCAGCACACAAACATGCCAAATATTAAAAATAAAAGTATTACAATGTAAAAGATTATTATTGTGTGCATAAAGATAAAAATGCTTTGGTGGAATCCGGCTTTACCCTTAGATGGTCTGCTCACGCGCTTTAACCTCACACACGAGCAGATCCGTTTCCTCACTAGAGAAGCGTTCAGTTTTTCCGCTTGCAAATTGCAACTGGCTTTTAAAGGGAATGGGAGATGAGACTCTGATTGGTTTATTGCACATTACGCCCAAAACACACCCATTACTCATTAAGGGAATAGGGACAACAATATAAGAGCATCTTGGACATTCTGCTAAATACTGTATGTTCTTTTGTGTTCCACAGAAGAAGAAGAAAACTCATCTGGGTTTGGAACTAATGTTCAGCCCATTTTAGATGGGAACTATTTTTGATAGAAACAGGATTTATTTCACAACAGTATCCTCTGTGTTTTGCTCCAAAGCACATTTCACTACTACTATATTGGTCTTTCTCTCAGAACTGACTTCACCTCATGCTCAGAAGAGAGACACAGACTAATTAGCACATGCTTCACAGCAGTGTTACGGATGAACAGGGGGTTTGAAGCTCTCACGCTGCGTGACTAGAACCTGACACTGCACACTCCAGAGGAGACGGCTAAAAATGCTGAAACATGACGCTCTGTCGACTTCAGTCTCTCTGTATTATTCCACGGGCTTTGTCTCACCCATAAAGTGCTGACCTTGAAAAATGATGAACAGAACACGATAGTGAAAGGGCTTCATGAAAGTTTAACTCTGGCGCCATTGAATGTGCCAATGGAGCCGGTGGTTCTGTTGCTTCTGTTTTGAGGGGAACATAACAGCAGGCACTCAGTGGGTTCATGTGCATGTGTTTTAGGAGAGAAAGAAGACGAAGACCGTCTGTATGATCTGTCGTGGACAGCTGGCCTCAAAACAGAAAAGGATCTGTCAAGAACACCTGAGCAGTCACAAAGAGAAACACATTTAGCATGTTAAATATGCAGGCTCTGTCACGCACATGACTGTGACATTGTAGGGAGTTAAAAGGTGCCACTGACCCCTGCTTTTATTGTTTATGAGTCAAGAGAAATGTTTCGCTAAATCAAAAAATGTTACAAGTAACGATACAGATAAGTTTGTTAAGCTCCGTTGTTTCTCAAGACCAGTGGAGCTCATCTAATGTTTATGACTTAGCCATTAGCTAGGTTTTTCCAGCTCACTGCTTTTCTCTGCATTACAGTGTACGTTAAGTACAGCAGTTCCGCTAAGTGCTAATTACGAAATTCAAGCAATTAGTTGCTATATTGACCTGTTTGTTTGAAGCAGTCAGGACTTTGCATGAACATGTGGGCTGTTTGAGGGTGAAATGGACCTTGCCGAAAAGAGTTGAACTGAATCAGGACGATGAGTCATTTTTCAAATCTCTGTCTATGAACTGCTTGCTGGAGAGTAAGTATATCATACTTTGAACAGGTATAATTATAACTTGTCTGCAATATTTCTCTTTTAGAAAATAACTTCTAACATTTGTGATCCATCAAAAGAGGTTATCCCTCATATGCCCTTTTTTCATGGAGATGGAGTGCTGGTTCTCATGCCAGAGCCGGTGTCATGAACAGTTTACTCTGCCTGATGAATTGTATCTGCCTAGGAACCCAAAGTGATTCAACTGGCTGAAATAACTTTTAATAGACTGACTTGTTATCTTAGACAATTTAACTCATTTATTTATTTATTTTCTATTAGTCAGAAATTTTAATTTTCAACAATCCCCGGTTAACATCAGAGATTCAGGCCTGCTGTGTGAAGTTGATATTTTATGTGTTTGGCGCAATGTAATCTCTGGATGAAATTTTAAAATACCATCAAGCTAAACTCTGTGAAAGACTTAGTTCACCCAAAAATGAAATTTTTGTCATTGAGTACTCACCCTCATCATGTCGTTCCAAACCCGTAAGACACATAATGGTCAAATGTATACCTTAAATTCACTGTAAGTTTGGATAAAAGCATCTGCCAAATGCATAAATTCCAGTAATGGCAACAAACATGAGTTTAGTTTAAAGGGTTAGTTCACCCAAAAATGAAATTTCTGTCATTAATTACTCACCCTCATGTCGTTCCAAACCCGTAAGACCTTTGTTCATCTTCGTAACACAAATTAAGATATTTTTGATAAAATCCAAGAGGTTTTTTATCCCCCATAGAAAGCAACATAATTACCACATTCATGGTCCAGAAAAGTAGTAAAGACATCGTTAAAATAGTGAACGTGACTACAGTGGTTCAACCTTAATGTTATGAAGATACTTTTTCTGCGCAAAAACAAAACAAAAATAACGACTTTATTCAACAAATTTGTCTCTCCCCTGTCATTCTCATACACTGTTTACGTTTAGCGCTTCCAGGTTCTACGTCAGAACGCCGGCTCACGTTGACTATTTTAACAATGTCTTTACTACTTTTCTGGACCATGAATGACGGTAATTACATTGCTTTCTATGGGGAATTAAAAAACCTCTTGGATTTTATCAAAAATATCTTAATTTCACAGACAGCAACATAGTGTGGCCCAGATCAGGCCCACATCTGGTACATGTGGATTACACGCGGACCAGATGTGGGCCAGATCTGGGCCGACACTATGTTGCTGTCAGGGTTGTGTTCCGAAGATGAACAAAGGTCTTACGGGTTTAGAACGACATGAGGGTGAGTAATAAATGACAGAAATTTCATTTTTGGGTGAACTAACCCTTTAAACTAAATTCATGTTTGTTGCCATTACCGGAATTTATGCATTTGGCAGATGCTTTTATCCAAACTTACGGGGAATTTAAGGAAAACATTTGACCATTATGTGTTTCTTAGAACTCACATCTTTGGTGTTGCTAGCGGCATGCTGTACTAGTTACATGAGAAGATGATCGTTTTAAAACTACATTTCCCAGAATGCTTGATAATTCTAATTTTAAGCTTGTCTCTAACCATTGATCTGTGTGTGTGGCCTTCTGCTCTCGCCTACTACCAAATAAGCCTATTTGCATGTTTGAGGTCTTTTGCATTGCAAATCGGTATTATCTCTCCATCATCTTCTCATTTTTACTTGCATCTATCCATCATTTTAAAGGTAGTATTCTCTCATTTCGTCTTGGGATGTCCACACAAAAACCCTATTTTGCCTCACACTTGCAACTGAAAATGAGCAATATCAGTCATCCAAACTATGTGCTTTATCTTTGGTCCAGCCTGGCAGTGCCTCCTTCTCTCCCTCGTTCCCTTTTTTTATTCTCTCTCCCTCTCTCTCATAATCAGGCCATCGTTTTATTTAAAGCCTCCAACTGCCATTGTGTTCCACAGGGATGTTTCGTCACAGCATATCTGATATACAGAGAAAGAACAAACATAGCTAGCACAGCATTTTATGCAGTGAAGGAAGGAAACTTTAACTAACAATTTACATTAGCCCCCCACATGCCATATCTAGAATAAATGTGCATTTTACTTGAAAATAAAAAATGGATTTACCAGGAATTTCTACATAAATATGATAATTATGATCTTCAACAAGTTCATAACAGACAAACAAAGTCTGCTTAAATAACACATGAGCAATGATACTTTTTTGTGTCTTTACTAAACTCACATTGTGAACAATTCAGGGCAGAAAAAGTATGTGAACCCTTGGATTTAATAACTGGCTGACCCTTGTTGGCAGCAATAACCTCGAGCAAACGTTGTAATTGCGGATCAGTCAGGAAGACTTTTTCACCGGTGCTCTTTACAAAACTGTTTCAGTTCAGCAATATTTTCTGGATGTCTGGTGTGAATCGCTTTTGAGGCCATGGGCCACATCAGAAGGCGTATTTTCTTCTGCTGATGCCATTCTGTTGTTGATTACTCCTGTGATTTGGGTTGTTGTCCTGTTGCATCATCCAACTTCTGTTGAGCTTCAATTTGCAAACAGATGGCCTTACATTCTCCTGCAAACGTCCTTTAAAAAGTTATGAGAATTATTTTTTTCTGCAGATGATAGCAAGCTATTCAGGCTCTGGGGCGTCAAAGGAACTCCAAAATCATGATGGCTGCTCCACCATAGATTATAGGTGGGATAAGGTTTTGACATTGTGCTTGCCTATTTTTCCTTTTTTAACTCAACTTTGGTTTTGTCAGTCCACAGACATTTTTGCCAGTAGCTCCATGGAACAACCAGGTGCTCTTTTACAAATTCAGACCTGCATAAATGCTTTATTTTGTTTTTGAACAGCAGTGGCATCCTCCATGGTGTTCTCCTATGAGTTCCATTCTTGTTTATTGTTTTATGTATCGTAGACGAGATGTTTGCATGTTTCAGCTTTATCAGAAACCTATATCAAAGCTTCAATGAACTATAGAGATGCCATGAATATTGACCAGACCAAAATAAAATAATTATATAAAACAAATACACATAAATTAGGAAGTCATGGTTTTAGTTTTTCTAACAGCATCTCTGCGGTTATTGACCAACTTTAAATAGTTCTGTCCTTGGCCCCATTGAGTTTAGCAGTGGTGCCCTCTAGCAAGGCAATGTCTCTGAAGTAAGAAAACCAGATGGAAGCAGAAGGGGTGGATGGTTCAATCCATAGCTTTAAGAATCTCTGATTCTTCTTAATAACAGTGAGTATTTTGCATCTGTGCTCTTGCAGTTATCTTTGCAGGACGCCCACTCTTGGGATGAGCAGTGCTTAATATTCTCCATTTATAGACAGTTTGTCTTACTGTGAACTGATGAACATCAAAGCTTGTACCTTTTTTTAACCTTTACAGTTTTATGCAAGTCAATGATTCTTATTCTTTGATCTTATTTGTAGGATTATTCTTCTGGGTCTTCTGAGATCACTTTTCTAAGCACTTTTTTTAATAGGACAAGGCACCAACACTTCTAATCTTGTTTGAATAAGAGTGTTTACATGCATAGTCTGACTAACAGACCTAGATAATGTGATTTTCAGCAACTTTGGCAACTTTGTCAATGTATACTATATAAACAGCTGTCTATGAACGCTATTCATTGATTACACACATTTAAGCTAATTTTAAAAAGAACTCACAATGTCTCAGACACTAATATTTTAATAATTCTGAATGAATCGCTGTCTAGCTAACTGAGATTTTGGGATGGAGATAATAGTTCGAAGCATTGTTTTTAATACTACAACATACTGTGAGTGTGTATTAGCACCATTTGTTGTTTGTTTTTGGATTTCTGATCCGTATGACATCAGACTTAACCAGACTGGACTACTATCAGCCTTGTGCGCTTCTTTGGATAGAAAGAGGTGATGTGCAACGTATTTAATCTTTCAAATATTGGATTATGCAATGTGTCATGCATACTTGGATAGACAAATGAAGACTGCAGCTTGACTACGTAATAACCTGTAGCTCCTTTATAACTGCGCATGTGAACTGATTTTTATTGATTGGAATCTGATTATCTTTTGGAAAGGTCTTCAGCTAGGTATTCACATACAGGTTCACACTTTGTTTTTAATAAAGACATGAAAACATAGCATTGTTTGTGTGTTATTCATTTAACCAGACTATTGTTGTTACTAAAGGTTCACATACTTTTTCCTGAAACTGTACTTTGTATGTGGATGTTTATTGTTGGAATGTGTGTTTGTAGCAATCATATGAATGATGCAACATGCTTTCAGCGTGTGTTTGTGTGTGTTGTGCAGGAAGGTGGCTCAATCAAGAGCTGACATCGTGACTACTTGTCATCCCATCAGTAGGTTTGACTAAGTGTCGCATTTGCGTGAGCTGAAACATTATTATGACTATGAGCATACAAGTAGTCAACAGCGCTAATTGTTTTGGACAATATTATTATATTATATTGTCCTTATTATAGGGATCTGAAGGGACTGAGAGGTCAGTGGCTGTGTGTGGGTTTTAATTGCGTTTGCATGTATTTGTGTGTGTGGGAGAGAAGGGTGACTGTGGGCATGTGCTTTGCATGTGTTGAGTGAGTTGTTTGTATATGAGTTGGTTTGTTTGTGTGTGTGAGGTGTAAGATGGAAGAAAGCAGGCTGAGTCACTGGTGCTGCATTGGTAATGGGTGCTGGATAAGAGTAAGAGAGGGAGGGAAGCCCACCCACTGCCAGCAACAAACATGACGAGAAACCAGCAGGGTATACAAGAGAGGAGAGGGTGACGTGATGCTGTGTGGTGAGGGTGTTTGGATGGAGTGACCAAATGAGGCATGAAGATGACGCACTGTTTGATGGCTATTTCAGTGAACAACTGTGACGATGAAGATTGATCGCCCCTTATCACCGAATTGTGTGCATCTGAACTCATCTAAAGTGTAAAAGAACAAAAAATCTTGTCTCTCTCTCTCTCTCTTTTTTTCCTCTCCTCCTCTTCCTGGGAATTGGAAAACAGTCAGCAGCACAGCACATTTTGTGAGAAACGCTTCACTTCCCCCTCAGTGCTAAAGGCCATTCATGAGCTGTGGCAGCTCTTTGTATGCAGGAGTCTTTTGGTAAATTTCATTTCAAGAAATCTCTATTTGCATTAATGTTTGCACAACGATGCTGTCGCAGAAGCTAATTAACTATTATTTATTATGATCTATAAAACTACAATAGTTCATTCATACAAACCATGCAGTAGTTTCATCATATTTTAGTCTTTTTCAAAACTTAAGTTGAACTGATTGACTGAACTTAACTGAGATTCTGAATATCATTTTGTGAGTAAAGCAAGTTTCCATCACATGAATTCATAAAAATTGGTGCAAAATAGAACGGGAAGTTGTAGCCCACCGTGCATAATATATATATATATATATATATATATACAGTCAAACCAATTTATTCAGACACCTTGAACATTTCATACATTATTACAGTTTATTCACTTTAGTTTAAAAAAAATGCTAATAAAATATGACAAGATCTCAGAGTTTAACTGTGTCAGAAAAAATTAATCTTATGTCAGATAACACTTAAGCAAAACATGGTCAGGTCAAAGTGTCTGAATAATTTTTGGTTCCAAATTTTTATCAATTTTACTGGTAGTCCACTGTATGAAGAATTTTTGGGTATAATATGTCACAGTTTACTTTATTTTGCTAGGCTTTAGCTCCTGCTTTTCGTAATGACCAGTGCAACATCTGAGATGTTATATGATGATTTGTTCTGATGACATTTTCTTCTCTGAGCAAATTATTCAGTCACATGGCTTAAGGCAAAGTTTTTTTTTTAGGTCAGTCTACAAAAAAATAGTTTTTCTGAATGATTCTACAGTGATTCTACCTTATTATTATAATTATATAAGCGACGAGAATACTTTTTGTGCACCAAAAAAACTAAATAACGACTTTTCAACAATATCTAGTGATGGCTGATTTCAAAACACTGCTTTGAAGCTTAATGAATCTTTTGTTTCAAATCAGTGATTCGGATCGCGTATCAAACTGCCAAACTGCTGAAATCATGTGACTTTTGCGCTCCGAACAACTGATTCGAAACAAATTATTCGTTAAGCATTGAAGCAGTGTTTTGAAATCAGCCATCACTAGATATTGTTGAAAAGTCGTTATTTTGTTTTTTTGGCGCACAAAAAGTATTCTCGTCGCTTTATAATATTAAGGTAGAACCACTGTACTCACATGAACTGTTTTAAATATGTTTTGAGTATACCTTTCTGGATCTTGAGAAGTTTGGTAACATTGCTGGCAATAGAGGCCTCACTGAGCCATCGGATTTCACCAAAAATATCTTAATTTGTGTTCTGAAGATGAACGAAGGTCTTACGGGTGTAGAACGACATGAGGGTGAGTAATAAATGACATAATTTTCATTTTTGGGTGAACTAACCCTTTAAGCAAGACTTTATTTTTTAATGTGCAGTTTTTAAGTTTTACATTGTGTCCCTATTTAGCACTTTTTATGTGATACCCCTAAATTCACATAAAAATATCTGTATTGAAACCTGGCTATACTGTAAAGGTTCTATATCAGTTATGAATTTCACTTTCATAACAGCTGTATCTCTCCAAATATGGCTGAGCCTGCAAAACACATAATTAGGCCCATTTCCCTTGAATACCTTCATGTCATACCGCACTGAGCGCCTGCCACTGATGCCAAAAGCTGAACGCTGAGAGCAGCACACTGAGAGTACACTGTAAAAAAAAAAAGGACAACAATTACATGATTCATAGCACAGAATGGAGACATACTCAGAGATACATACTGAAATACATTTGTTAGGTACTTAAAGTTGGTTAGGTTTGTCCTCAAGAGATGGATTACAGTGAATGGTTGTGAGCTGTGATTGGCATCTCAGGAGAAACTTTATCTTTTAAACCGGCTTATTGAATTCAAAGCTGAAATAAATTGAGTTAACATTGTTAGCTGAGGGTTTAGAGGCTTGTAAATGCATCTGTTGTCAGTTGATGGTGTAATCCTTTGAGCCTTGTCAGACTGTAGTGAATGTTAAAATTTTTGAGCTAAGATCACTCCAGGATCATGACTGAAAAAACAAACAAACACAAGGTTTCCAAACGTACTATAGCTGTTAATGACACATATGAACATATTCTCTTTCTCAGTAAACAGTGCAGCTGTAATCACGACTAGAGCAGACTGCTGTCCAAATTTAACAAATAACAGTATGATGGCAGAGCTATCTTATATAACTAGATTTTAAATATACAGTAAACAGATTGGTGTTATTGCCCTTCTGTGAGCTTTTTCTTAATGCAGTGTGTATTATTTTTCTGTATCTTATTTTATTGGCTTCAGACTTTAATTTAAATCTTATTTTATGAGACATCTAACAATATTTACTTATGATGGACACTGCATCCAAAAATATTTTAACTTTACACCATCATTTAACTCTTTAAAAGTAATGTGAAGTATTGTAACTGTAGAAAAAATATCAGACAGTGATATGAATATTCCCTGCTGTCATCTTCAGCTTGGCATACTTTTGCATGCTAAGCTTTGTTTGATTTTCAATCTTGAATCCTGTTTGCAGAGGGTCACATCCTCTCTGGGAGGAGCTCTTTGCTCTGTAGCGCAAAATAAATGTCTACAGACCTGAAAGCCAGCAGTCTGGATTATGCATTTTAGACTTGAATTAAATGCAGTTTCACAGTCTGTGGCTATGTAGCCCCATACGCAGCAGAGTGCAATGCATTGTGTGTTGTGATCCTCCTATAACGATCATTTTGTGTGACTTGTGCCACAGTAGATCTTCTGTTGGCTTGGAACAGATGAGATAGCCTTTGTTGCTCTCATGCATCGATGAGCCTTGGGTTCCCAACACTCTATCACCAGTTTGTGGTCTGTCCCTCCTCGGACCGCTGTTGGTAAATTCACACCACTGCTGACCGGGTGCACCCCAAAAGCCTTGTCATTTCAGAGATACTCTGACCGAGTCGCCTTGCCATAACAATTTGGCCTTTGTCACTCAGATCTTTATTCCTGCCCATTTCTCCTGCATTCAACACATTGATTATGAGTACTGATCATTTGCTTACCATCTAATCCACCCAGACCTTAATATGTGGCCTTGTTAGGAGAATATATATATTAATTAAAATGTCCTCACTAGTCGGTTGTCATAATATTTTACTATAAAAGTGAGGACATTTGGCCCTCACATGTATACCCAAACCTTTACACACACTAAACCTGTGTGTGTGTGTGTGTGTGTGTGTTTGATTTTAAAATATATATTTTATTCTTGACATTGATTGATTGATCACTCATTCATTTATTCATTGCACAGCCTACATAAAGATGGCTCTGGATGGTGATGACAGGAGAATTGTGTGACAGTTATAAAGGTTGCATCATCAGTCTGTTAAGATCACAGCTCATATCAGTAGTCAAATCTGTACCTTCTTCACAGAGAAGATATTTCTGTTGTACTTGTGTGTATGTTTCTCTGACAGAAGCGATTCAGAGGCATGGTGTGTGACGGAGAAAAGTTCTCTTGACTTCCTGTTGATAAGGTGCGGAGGGCTGTTTATTTGTCATTTCCTCTCTGCAGCATTTATAACATATGCTGCCAGACCACTGATAAATGAAGAGAGCAGTCTGGGCCTTCTGCCTTAATGTTCCTAATTCTGTTTTAATAATAGGAATTAGACAAATTACAGCTAGTATACAGCTTGTAATATTAATCTTAGTTCAGTCATAACATCAAGTCATAACATCAAGTCATCTCATTCCATAATGTAATTTAATTTACTAAATGCTGTTAGTCATATCTGATGCACTTATATGAAACATATATGAAATGCCAGTGATACCTGGAGAATATTGACATTGTGATCAAAACTACCAGGAAAAAAACTACTCAAGGACATCTCATTTTACGAAGACACTGTAGCACATCTTAAATTTTGTAATCCCTTCATGTTTCGTTTTATCAGTGTCTCATCCCAGTGCAGGCCTCAATCTGAACCATTTTTAAAAAAGGTCAAACGGGCAAGAAAATGACACATCCCAGAGGACCAGATCTGCCGCTGGATAGAGCTCACATCCGCCCAAGATGTTTCATATCTGACTCTCTAGATCTCTAATTCCAAACCATTCTCTATTCTTAGTCGTCAGGGACTGAAGTTATGTTGTCATTACTCTGAGAACTGGGAAAAAAAGTGGATCATGATTTCCACAAAAATATTAAGCAGCAAAACTGTTTTCAACATGTTTCTTGAGCACTAAATCAGTATATTAGAATGATTTCAGAAGGATCATGTGACACTAAAGACTGAAGTAATGGTTCAGCTTTTCAACAATTATTTTAAAGGGGACCTATTGCGCAAAATTCACGTTTACATGGTGTTTGAACATAAATGTAATGTTTGAACACCCTATAATGAAAAAATCCACCCACTCCTTTTTTAGACATGACTGAAGTATAACGTCATACCGCTCAGGCCCCGCCCACAACTGCTGACTGACTCTGCCGTATTAGCAGTTTCTGCCCTGAGCTAGTTGTACACTGTCTGCCATTTTCTCCAGGCCGGAGCAGCTGTAGCGACAGGAATGTCTTGTAAGCAACTCAGGTGTTTTGCTGTTGGAGACGCAGTGGATTAGTTGTATTTTTGAAGGGAACGTGCCCCCATATACCTAAATTCGTTTATCTCTGCGCGAATCATTTTACACCAGACTACGTTGTGAACGAGGGTCAATACAAAGGGACGATACAAAACAGGTTTTGCTAAAAAGTTGTTACTCAAGGATGGATCAGTACCAACTCTTCGTGATCCAACTTATAGTCTCTGGAGCGATACTGGTTACGTCAATAATGAAGGGCAGAGTACACAGTTCACCTGAGTTGTTTTATGGATATAAAGTTTACCAGTTTATTAAGCACCCCCCGAAAAGGTATAATGTCTGTATTTGTTTACTGTTTGTTGTAACGGGTGTTTTTGTGTAATTCACTGTTATATTGATGATAATACAAGGGAGAGAAAGAGTTTATAGATAATTTAATGTGCACTTCTTGTCTGTGTTTTATTCAGCTCTTCTGGAGAGAAAACGGAAGCTTCATCTTGTGTGATGTACTGTACAATAAACTTCAAAAAAATCGTCAGTAAAGTTTTGGCCATCATTCTAATAGTAGATAAAATCAAGATGACAACACAAGTTATAACCATAATTAAACTAAACTATACCTGTTCTATCTCCATGCAGCATATATTCTCTGGATCTGTAGGCATCATTGTCCGACTCCGGTTTGAACATATAAGGCTGAACACCGCTACTGACAGTTTCTGACAATTTCAGTGCATGAGATTGTCCTGTTTTGTTGTTGCATGAGGACTTGAAGCTCCGCCCTCTTCTTGAAAGGGTGCCAGGAGCAGCAGCTCATTTGCATTTAAAGGGACACACACAAAAATGGCGTGTTTTTGCCCACCCCCCCAAAAGTGGCCATTTTAACATGCTAAAAAAATTATCTGTGGGGTATTTTGAGCTAAAACTTCACATACACACTCTGGGGACATCAGAGACTTATTTTACATTTTGTAAAATAAGGGGCATAATAGGTCCCCTTTAAATTGTAATAATATTTCACAATATTATTTTTAGTTTTTACTGTATTTTTGAACAAATAAACTCAGCCTTGGTGAGTAAAAAGGTTTCTTTAAAAAACATTTTAAAAACCATACAGATCTTTTGAATGGTAATATACTGTATTGTATATACATACTTTTTCAAACCCATGGACTTTACAAACTGTTTTATTCAGTGGAATGGAAACACTTTTTACCCATGACCCCAATACTTAATCCTTGTCACCAAGGCAGCCACAAGACAGAGTTCATACCTCTTTAGTTATTAGCTGGATGTTTAGTTTGGACTGTGCAGATTATCCTGCTGTACCACGAGAGTAGAGAGAGGCAATGTTCTTTTCAGTGTGGTGTAGCTGAGCATTACCTTAAACAGAGAGGAAGACAGATTAGAGTTCTATCAGAGTAGAGGAAAAAGGAGGAATAGAGTGAAAAATGTCCAATGATCCCAACCAAATTGACACATTGATGCATCTTATTTGCTCCTGCCTTTAGGGACATGTTGTGACTGTGTCAAATGATTCTGTCCTAGTCAAAGCTGCACAGCATTTGTTATAACAAAGAATATTTATAATGTCGTGTCTGTTCTTGTTTGTTTAAGAGTGCAGCTTTTACAAAAGAGCAGCTGAATGCTAAAAATACATTTCAAAAATAGTATTTTAAAGCTGTCATAAGGATTTTCACATAAAGGGAGAAAGTGAGAGAGATTGATAGTAATATCACAGCTGTATGGTTTACTTTAAAAAGGAACTCCTAAAAAAAACAAAAACAATTAACAACACTGAGACTTTAGATAGATTCCTTTGTGTTCTACAAAAGAGAGAAAGAAAGTCCGGTTTGTAAATGACATGAGTGTCAATAAATCACTTTTCATTTTTGGGTGAACTAAACTGCTTTCTCAGTCATCTTACAGTGAATTAGTGCTGTACACAATGTTTTGCTGTCTGACTGATTAATAAATAGATGAGCTGCATCATTAAAGGGGTCATATGTTGAGCAACTATTTCTTTGATCTTGTGAGATAAAAGAGTTTTTATTATGAAAACATAGTACTGTGTAAAAACCCAAAACTTCCTCCACAATGAAAAAAAGATGACATTTATTGAATATTAATAATATGCCTGCTCACATTTACTTCTCAATGATGCCTATATGGTGTTCAGAAAAAAAGCATTTCCTTCTGCTGGATTAGACAACATTAGAAAAAGTCCAATGGTGAGAGAAAGGGTGTAAAGTATATTAAATCTAAATAATGAATGTCTTTGTTGCAACCTCAGGGAGTAAATTAAAAAAAATATTTTTTTTTTTGGTTATAATGGGAGAGGGAAAAGAATAACAAATTTATTGTATAGTGACCTGGATATTGATATAATATTGTAATGCTGGGTCCCTCCTTACTATGCTGACAGTAAGAGAGAAGAAAAGGCATTCACTGAAGACATTCACTGGTTCCTTATTACAAATGACATGACTGAAGGAACACTCATAACCTAGAGAGAGAGAGAGTGGAAATGGAAAGAGGATAAAGGAAATGAGTGATGAAAGAGTACATCAAATTAAAATAGAGACTAAGAGAAGATTAGAGGCATTTTAAGAGAAAGCACAGTGATCCTTGAACCACACAAGCTGGCAACAAGTTGACAGGTGTGTATACTCTGTTCAAAAGCCAGAGTGTGATTCACTAATCACTTGGACATGATCCCTCCTTTGGGTACTTCATCAAGGGGGAACTTCAAGATCAGTCATCCATGTGAGCGTGCTCTGCCTATAGGGCAGGTAATCAAAGGGAGGTAGAGTGTAATTAGAGAGTCAGATCTGTTTCCTATAAGTCCCAGTCTCTGGAGCTTTGACAGATAAGCTGATGACTTCTGCACAATATGTCTCAAGGTTTTCAGTCACAAAGAAATAAGGTGTAATTAGATACCTCAGTGGCTGAATATAGACATTCATTTTCCTAAGTCTGTTTTTCAAAACTCTAGAGCTTTGAAATGAAGAGAAATTTTGTGAGTCAGGAAAAGTATGTAAAACATGACTGACCATGGGCACGTTTAAGTTTTATTTCTTTCTGTTGTGTACTTTATTAGGGCCCGAGCACCGATGGTGTGAGGACCCTATTGGAATTGCTCAGCCAATTATTATTCTTCTCTGAAATGAATCGCATTTTTGAGAGCCTAAACATGCTTGAAAACTCATGAAACTTTGCATACGCCTCAGAAGTGGTGAAAATTTACGTCTGATATGGGTTTTAGAATTAGGTGTGGCAAAATGGCTCGATAGCGCCACCTACAAAATTTCAATTAAGCGCCCTTCGTGCTATGTTTCACGTACAGGTATGAAATTCGGTAGACAGATGTAACATCCCAATACCTACAAAAAAGCCTGGGGGTGCAAAATCTGTAAACCCAACAGGAAGTGAGATATTTTGAATTTTCTCTGAAAAATTTTGGCAGTTTTTGCCATTTCCACACGTTCTACTTTAACGAACTCCTCCTACAGCTTTAATCAGATCAACATCATATTTGGTCAGTCTAATCTAAAGGCCTTTAAGACATTAAATTGCGAAGATCTTGAGTTTTTGCTGTAGGGCATGTCCGTGGCGGCCTGACAAAGTTCGATATTTCGCCATGAAACAGGAAGTTGTTGTAACTCGGGCATACAATGTACGATCTGTACGAAACTTCACATGTTTTATTAGAGTCCTGACCTGAAGACATCTACATGGCAATATTCAGTTACAGTCACAGCGCCACCTGTGGGTAACAGAAAATGACATGTTTTACACTGTGATTAACTCCTCATAGAGATTTAACCAGAAGCACATCATATATGGTCAGTCTAATCTTAAGGCCTTCACGATGATAAATATCAAAGATCTTGAGTTTTCGTTGAAGGGTGTGTCCATGGTGGACTGACAAAGTCTGATGTTTCGCCATGAAAGGGGAATCACATTTTGAGAGCCTAAACATGCTCGAAAACTCATGAAACTTTCCAGATGTGTCAGAAGTGGTGAAAATTTACGTCTGATATGGGTTTCAGAATTAGGTGTGGCAAAATGGCTCGATAGCGCCACCTACAAAATTTCAACGAAGTGCCCCTGACCCTACATCTCACGTACAAGTATGAAATTTGGTACACACATCTAGCAGCCCAATACCTACAAAAAAGTCTCTTGGAGCAAAATCTGAAAACCAACACGAAATCAGATATTTTAAATTAACTTTGCAAAATTTGTGCAATTTTTGCCATTTCCAGACACTGTACTTTAACGAACTCCTCCTAGAGCTTTAATCAGATCAAGGTCATATTTGGTCAGTCTAATCTAAAGGTCTTTGCGATGTTAAATAGCGAAGATCTTGAGTTTTCACTAAAGGGCGTGTCCGTGGCGGCCTGACAAAATTCGATGTTTCGCCATGAAACAGGAAGTTGTTGTAACTCGGGCATACAATGTCCGATCTGCCCCAAACTTCACATGTTTTATTACGAGTCCTGGCCTGAAGACATCTACATGGCAATATTTAGTTATAGTCATAGCACCACCTGCGGGCAAAAGGAAATGACATGTTTTACACTGTGATTAACTCCTCATAGACATTTAAACAGAACCACATCATATTTGGTCAGTCTAATCTTAAGACCTTAGCGATGTTAAATTTTCGTTGGAGGGCGTGTCCGTGGCGGCCTGACAAAGTCTGATGTTTCGCCATGAACGATGAAGCTGTTGTAACTCAGGCATACAATGTCCGATCTGCCCCAAACTTCACATGTGTGATATAAGTCCTGGCATAAAGACATCTATATGCCAATATTCAGTTAGTCATAGCGCCACCTGCTGACAACAGGAAATGGCATGCTTTACACTGTAATTCACTCCCAGAAACACATTTCAATATGCCACGAAGTGCCAAATATACTAGAAACATGTTAAATCATGAAACACTTGGCTAAGTGCTAATGTATGCGATTAACGCCATGAAACAGGAAGTTGTTGTAACTCAGGTATACAATGTCTGATCTGCTCCAAACTTTACATGTTTGATAACAGTCCTGGCCTGAAGACATCTACATGGCAATATTCAGTTACAGTTAAAGCGTCACCTGTTGGCAGC
This sequence comes from Mylopharyngodon piceus, assembly GCA_039654765.1. Taxonomy (NCBI): domain Eukaryota; kingdom Metazoa; phylum Chordata; class Actinopteri; order Cypriniformes; family Xenocyprididae; genus Mylopharyngodon; species Mylopharyngodon piceus. The sequence continues at coordinate 15,973,094 of CM077443.1, forward strand.
AGGAAGTGTGGCACTTTGAAATGACTTTGCTATATTTCCCTTGTATTTACTCGTTTACATGCATGTAGCCCACTGTTCACTGTTTTCCTAAGGCCAACGGGTGGCGGTAAGTCCGGGTGCGAGGGCCCTTTCATCGCTGCTTGCAGCTTTAATTTCTTTTGGTATTCTTTTGTTTTAGCTCCAGTTGTTGTGATGCGTCCTTGCCTTTGTGAAAGGCCCAAAACACCCCCATTACTCATTAAGAGAATAAGTACAACTCTTTTAGACCATGTGCGCCAACCATTTTTCCCGTCGTTAAACTAGCAAAAGTAGATTCGGACATGCCCTAGGTACACTTGCGCCGTGCACTTTAGACCATGCGCTTAGATCATTAAAATAGGGCCCTATGTGACATTTGTAACAAGGCACAACAAGGCTTCTGGAAGGCGAGTAGCATCTTGTCAACAAAGTATATCGGCAATTTAATAAACAATCATTGATGATAAATTGTCTATTTAATGCTTTGCTACAGTAATACTGAAGTGATTAGGATTCATTCAATGAATTCATGTTTCAGTTGCATTCATTTTAGTTGCTCAGTTAGTGTTCTGCATTTCATTGCTCATTTTATCTGTCTCTCCGCCTGTTTCTGAAAGGCCCTTCTTTGCCTTTCTTTTTCCCCATTTCTTCAGTAGTGCAGTGTGCCTTTGTTTACACCAAAAAAAAAAAAAAAAAAAACACTGGCCAGCTTAAGCAGCTTTGGCTTTGTAAATCAAGACCAGCCTGCTCTCAAAATCGATATCTACCTAAGCCTTTTCTTTACCACTGGGCTGTTCTGTCAGTAGGAGCTGAGCTATCAATGACACCAGCTCCAATTCAATCTCTCTCTCTGCACCTCTCATTCACACATTCTTTTTGCATCCCTGATTTTGTCTGGCCTAACTTTTATTCTTTCAACAGCCACACTTTTTCCCTTCATCTGTGTCTCATACAATTTGGTTTATTCTCTCTCTCTTGCTTTTACTGAGTCTGACTGTCTATTCCTTCTCTCTCTCTCTCTCCCTCTCTCTCTCTCTCTCTCTCTCTCTCTCTGTCTATAATTTATTTTCTAAATGTACAGCAGCTTAACAGTGTTTTTGTTTGTGTATTTACTTTTAGTATGAAAACAGACTCCAGTACAATGAATGGACAGGTTGAACTACAGCTGCTTAGCATCACAGCATTGATCCAAATCTCTTTTTTGTCACAGTGACAAAATGCATGTAAATAAGAGCAAGTTAGTAATTCAGACCTGTGCATACTGATTAAGACTTTAATAAAGCAGTTAGATAAGCTATATTTTGTTGTTGCTGCTGAATGACTGTCCAAAACCTTCAATACGCCTTGGAAATCAAACCCACCATGACACGATTCTTGAACAAGAAACATGGCAGGGCAGGACTTGATTTTGTCCATGGGGATTGATTGGATCGCTGTCGTTTGCTAACTGTTGCAATCTCATGTGAGTGACAGGTTGCTGAAGGGAAGGAATTATTGCCTAGCCATTGGGCCGGTGCACACGTCATCAGAGAATAGATGTCATGGACTCTTTTCACATTTCCAGGGTTCTCAGAAGCGGAAGATAGTTATATATAGTTGGGTAAACTTCTATAATGGTGAACAGGAGACGACAGAAAATATAATTTTTGTATTTCAATTTGCTCCAATAGCACAAGAAAAAATATGTGATAGAGTTTCCACAACTTTCCAAAAGAGGGAAAAATATAGAGATTGATTACGTTGGTCAGAAGAGAGAAAGATGTCAAATTTGCCATCACTTCCTCAGAGCTGTATTAGAAATTCATTTTTTGTCATTTTACTAACAAGGTAATGTAACATTTTTTAAAAATGAAAATATGTAAAACTTTACTAGATTTGTGATGTTTATAACTGTGAAAATGCATCATCACAAACTGTGAAATGGGTCCATTGTCGAGGGAGATCAAGTTTTGATCAAGTTTTTTTGATTAAAGGGATAGTTCACCCAAAAATGAAAATTGTCCCATGATTTATTCACCCTCAAACCATCCTAGGTGTATCTTCTTTCTGACGAACACAATCAGAGTTGTATTAAAAATTATCCTGACTCTTCCAAGCTTTATAATGGTAGTGAATGGTGCACCTGATTTCCAAGAAAGTGCATCCATCCATCATAAAAGATATCCACACAGCTCCAGGGGCTTAATAAAGGCCTTCTGAAGTGAAGTGATGGGTTTTTGTAAGAAAAATATCCATATATAAAACTTTATAAACTAAAATAACTAGCTTCCGTACGCATACTGCGCAAATCGACTAGAGTAACCCCTGACGCGACGTATGACATATAGGATGTAGGATTAGCGTAAGCTTAGACGCCTCTCGCGGTTCAAACAAATAGGGCTGGGCAACAAATTCAAGCTCCTCTTCTCTTATATCGAAACCCTCCAACATTTCTTTTTAAAAATTCTCATTTTAGACTTCTAATTTGTGATCGGAGTTTTGTTTTGCTCTATCCTCTGCGCTTCCGCGTCATTGCATCATGCGTTGGGTCAGGGGTTACTCTTTCACCGTTACTCGATTTGCGTAGGCCATCTGCCAGAAGCTAGTTATTTTAATTTATTAAAGGTGTAGTGTGTAAATTTTAGCGGCATCTAGCAGTGAGGTTGCGAACTGCAACCAACGGCAGCTCACCCCTCCCTTTCGATGCAAAATAGAAAAGCTACGGTGGCCGTCTAGCCGACACAAGTCAAAGATGTCGTCGTCTGAGACAGCAGAGAGTACAATAGCCAGTCAAGCAAGCAAGTTTCTTCTTACTTCTAACAAAGAACGGTCTCTGCTTCTTCGTGCGTATTCAACGTAGTGATATTGCAAACTGCCTTTAAAAACATGAACGATTTAGAAGAAGAACAACATAGTGATGAAACGCACTCTGTAGAGTGTTTGTCCATTTAGGGCTGATGTAGAAACATGCCGGCGCATAATGGTGACTTGACATGGAGGGGGGACCCGCAGTGTATGAGATAGAAATGGCTCATTCTAAGGTAATAAAAACATATATTATATTGCATTTCTGTCAATAGATGCTCCCAAATTTTACACATTGCACCTTTAAGATTTAAATATTGATATTTTTGTTACAAAAACCCATCACTTCACTTCAGAAGGCCTTTATTAACTTTCTGGAGCCATGTGAATAACTTTTATGATGGATGGATGCACTTTTTTGGAATTTCAAAATCAGGAGTGCCATTCACTACCATTATAAAGCTTGGAAGAGTTAGGATATTTTTTAATATAACTCCGAATGTGTTCGTCTTAAAGAAGATAGTCATATACACCTAAGAAATCATGGGATAATTTTCATTTTTGGGTGAACTATCCCTTAGGATTACAAGGGCACATTAATTTAAAAAAAGAAATATGATGTGCATGGATGAATCATTTATAATAAACACTGCAATACTGCATAAAAGTAAGAATATTCAATTGTGATATCATGGTGACTTTAAATTCTCCTCTATTCCCTCCCTCTTTTGTGGCCCCTCTTGAATAGAGATGAGCAAAAGTCAGAAATGTAGTTCAGTAATCCATAAACATTACAATGTCACACAAAAAGTACAGATGAAATCAACCGAAAGAGATCTTCATGCTCTGGAGTACAGTATCACTCTTTGAAGGTTCATTGTTTTTTCTTTGAGAGGATAATTACTTTGATTCAGAGTAACACTCAGGGTGCTGCATGCATGCTTCCTCCTGCACCGTGTTACGTACCTCCTGATGCGAGTAATTAACTCTGATTTAATTTACATCACTAGATTTTTTTGGTGCCGAGTTTATCATGATGTTCTTTTCATGTTTAATGGAGGTGCATTTTAGTGGGCAATGTTTATTATGTATAATGTTTCAGTGCATTATGAAATAACAGTACATTTGTAGTAATGGTTTCCCACACAATACACCACTCTTCCCTATTTCGCTTTTGCTGTCTTGCTAATACTTTACATCACTCTGTGGTTTATATTTGCATTGAACATTAGTGCATGTGCCGAAGCACTGACAGCCCTTATTACAATGCCTCATGTCTGACAGACCCTTCACAGAGTGAGTGATAACTCTGCAAGGGCTGTGGACTGGAACTACAGAATGACGTACATAGACAATGTAAAATATATCAACAGCACTGTCACATTTGGAAGCTTCACATTTTTGAGGCATAAAATCTTCATTCATATTTGTTTGTAAACATTCTTTACTTCCTCTACAGAAACCAGTATCAGCAGCTTCTGGGAAATAATGTTACTTGCAATGGACTGAAATGAATAAGATCATCATAATGAGATGAGAGCACAAGTTATGTTTAGTGATGTCACTTGAACAGGCCACCTGGCTGACTGGCATTTTAACAGTCAACAACTTTCACTGCATAGTAATTGGTTCATTATAGACTGTTTGATTCCATTAGCCGATGACTGATAGATGAAGATTGGCAAAGCACTGAGATGTGACTCTTTTGTGCAAGTTTAATATGGAGCAAGAAAAGATGGTGGATATATCATGAAGTGTTTATATTTGTATGTGTTTTGACACTGACATTTAAATTTTCATATTTTCACAAGAGCCACACTTCAAAATACTTGAAAAAGTTCTATCAGGCAATGTTAAAATAACTGAAAAAGAAATGTTATTCAATTCTTCTCTCTAGATTCTCTTTCCAACACTGTGTTACTCAAAAACATTCCTTGGTTTTGTGCTCCGATTGGCTAAAATAGATATTAGATATGATTGGACTGCACATAATTGTTGCTCTGCAATTCAGACAAACCTCTTTCTCTTCCTCCTCCCCTTTTCCCCCTCTCATCTTTTATTCCCGTCAGGCAGACAGGCAGACTGGCAGACGGCGCATTGGCATCCCCTGGTACCATCCTGTGAAATGACTACTGCGTCACAGATGTAATGTGCTTGGAGTCTGTGTATGTAACAGGAAGAGAGAAAGGAAGATGAAGTACATTGCATTTGATTGGGACGGAGTGTAGGGGATGCTAGCATGGGCACAGTCTCTCTCTCTCATTCTTTCTGTCTCTCTGTCAGGTGCAGCTGCTGCAGTCTGGGGATTAGTCTCACTCCAGATCTCCTTGAGTCAAAGTCAATGAAGGTACCGCAGTACTGTGCCTGTAGCGGCTCTTTCCCATCACGTCACAGCTGATGGGCACAAAATGCTTAGAGTTAAAATGACGTCACTTATTACTTACTGTTTCTTTTATTTTATAACAATAATTTGGCATTATTATGTATTGATGGCATATTGGTGGATTCTTTTCTTTACACAGGAAAGAGGGAGCAGAATTGAGAGAGAGAGAGAGAGAAGAGCATCCCTTTTGATAGAAACAATGAATGTCTTGAATGGTATACAAGAAAGAAAATTTAAGTGTATTTAGGAACTGATTTCCATAATGCAAAGTGACGGTGAGTCCAGCCAGGCTTGAAGGCAAATGCAGCTGGGAGGCTCACAAACCCCAGTGGAAAATATGGTGTCTGAAACTGTAACTCGCACAGACATCCATTGTACACCAGTGTGGTAAAATAGTCAGGGAGAAGGGGGAAGGATTTCCTTTCCGTAAGGACTTTGGCATTCAAGGATTTCCCTTCTATTTTTTCTCATTTAGGGGGAGGGTGGATTAGGTTTGATGTCAAATATATAATGGTCACGCTGGTTTTATGTGAGTGTCCATTGTGAAATTGTGTGGTCAAATAAACTAGACACATCAAACCTTAAGTTTTGCTATCAATGTGCAGGGATGAGACTGAGGTAGCTGTCTTCATCACAAAGGTTATATTTTAAGAATTGACTGAGGAGAGAACTGTCCTATTGCAACTGTCAACAAAATTAGATTTCTGCAGCTTCATGCTGAGTCATTTAAGATGAAGCCTGAAAGTGATGCATAACACCCCAATGCTAAAACTGTATTGACTGTTTTGGAAATGGGAAGTGGCAACTGATGTGAATTATGTCCTATTAACATTCCTTTTCAACAAGGCAATCTGATCCATCAATTTGTATTAGCGTGCTGCCTCAAGCCACTGGCTTAACCCAAGAATTCCTCTATCCTTTATGTGGAGTCAAGAAGGGAGTCAATATCTGAATTGATCAAGTGCAGAAAGTGGTCTGAATACTGATCACAATTGCGGTATGATGATGACTAAAGTAGGCTTTAAGTTTATGAAAAGCCAGAAGTCTATCTTCTGAGAACATCATTATTGAGTACAGGCCTTTTGCCCTTTGCTTGTGATCGGACATAACGATGAAGGTTATGTTTTCAGTTGTGAAAGCTGGTCCAAGATCAGCACACAAAGCTTATGTCTAAACAGAGCTGCTGTACTTTAAAGGAAGCTGATTATGACCTGGATAGGTGGAAAGAGACCTGGGCCATTTTGAGATAAATATAGTCCTCAAAAGCACATTGTGTTCTAGAGGCAATGGTTTTAAAGTAGGGTATCCACAGTACTCTCTGAGAGGGCTTTGTTAATACAGCCTTACTCTGCAGAAGCATAACTATAGAAGATCTGTAGAAGTGAACTGTTTAGAGTGCGATTTCAGCCGCACAATTTTATCATACTTTTATTGGTATATTTTATTGATATTTTAGGCCTGTTGATATTTGCTGATACTAGAAATTACACTTTCGTTAAAATAATGGAAATGTTTTATAGAACGTCATTGAGCGTAAATTTGCATTTACATGGCTTTAACCAGCAGATGTCCTCAGTGTGTGGCATTTTTGAGCACTTTGAAACAACGAAAGAAAATGTGAAGTTTCAAAAAAACCTCACTTTTCCCATCACTACATGTGCTGATTGCTTACACAACGCTGAAACAGATACTAAACCCTAACCCATTAGTTCTCAACATGGGGGTCAGGGCCCACTAGGAAGTGCTATCACATTGGTAGCACTTCCTCATAAAAAGCATCACTCTTTGTCACCATAATATTTCTGAACTCAGAACTGAATCAGTGCAGGCTGAAATTTTCTTGACATGACTGCATGATTAAGTTGCCCAATGAAACCGGCTTTGGGGTGGAAAAGAGACCAGCAAGGGCAGGGGGAGGTTGGTGGAATTGAACATGGGTTCATTCCAAGCAATCAAACCAATGTGAAAGTAGTCTGAGAGGTGAAAAGCCAAGCCAGATGGGGCTGCCAGTTTCATTTGTGATGCCAGCTTTGACCTATTACCTCATTTTCCCAAAGATCTCCTATCACTTCTGCAGGCAAGGATGATGTAACCTATAAAGTTTCTTGTTTTAACATGAGTTTAGAAGGTGTATATTTTCTATATATAGGCATTGCACAGGGACAGATGAGAAACTATGAGCTAGGAAAGAACTGGAGCACCTTGTTCTAAATCCATCTACCCCTCTGTACACTGCTGCGATAATAATGTTTTCCTTTTAAGACAGCTCTCATTGCTTTACAACTGAATTATTGGATGACAATTTTGCAGTTTGTAATATTAGTAAATGTTTTGATTCAGATAAAAGGGAAAAGTTATATAATCTATAAATAAACTAAACTAAATCGCTAACCTGTCTGTTCATCACATTAACACCATTGCTCTGTCTATTTAATGAGCAAACGTAAACGCAATTTGTAAAATGTCAAAGGTTTCACCACTGTGGATACTTTTATTTCATATATAACGCCCAGTTAATGGTTAATATATTCTATATATTAATCAGAGGCAGTCTTGACAAGTTTGAGCTGCGAGTCTGTGACGGTTTGACAAGCTCACAGATGACGCGCTCGGAGGAACTCACAGTCACCTCGACAGCTTCCTTCATCCACGACAAACTGCTCACCGTTTTATTCTCCTCCAGACACGGAAATTAGTTTGGCGCAGTTCTCGATTACGGCGGTTTTTCTTTTCATACACATACCGCGAACGTGAGCCGCCTTTCACTTCTCTCAGGTAACGCGAGCCAATAAGAGCTTGCGGACGGTGCTCAAACAAGCGAGCTCACGGAAAAAGAGGCGGGAACCTCGCGCACCTTCAGAGGACGCGGAGCGCGTGCGCGCGCATTCACATCGCTCGAGCTCACACAGAGTAGCAGCTTCACGGGCTCAAACCGGCGGATTGCAGAAGGGGCAGGTGGACGTCTGCGCAGACTACCACCACCGCTTGGCGGTCTGAAAGCACCTCGGTGGAAATTTAGCCACTTCTCACAGCCCGTCCGTGATCTCGGTTTCATTTGTCACAAATACATGCCGTTCAAGTGCTCGTAGTAAACAGTTCCTCGAGATGGAAAACGCCCACACTAAATCTGCATCAGAAGTTTTAGCAAACTTCGGTGTGAACGAAAACACTGGACTCACGCTGGAACAAGTGAAAAATAATTTTGAAAGATATGGACCTAACGGTGAGTAACCTCTCATGCATTTACCTGGCCGTGTTTACTCGTGCCGGCGGAGTTGATCATACGCAGAACACGCGTTTCCTACAGCGGAAGAAAGTTATTCTTTACAATAGGGTGCCTCGTAGGCTTTTATCTCCATTATATTATTATAAAAAATGGGGGGAGAGAATGAGATGCCAGCATGGTGAGGTCCACAGTGGAGTACGCTTCTGATGAGATCTCCGAAATGATGGTTTATGATGCAGTCTCTCTAAGTTTTGGACTTTTACTAAGAGTAACCTTGAAATATGATGCTTTGTTTAAAGGCTGTGCTATAAATAACTAGGAAAAATTATTTCTTGATTTCATAGATAGTTTGGTAATGTATAGGCTAGTGAAGTCATATCTGTTCAGCCTGGCTCTCTTTTATGAGGTGGGACATTATGACCAAAGAGACCGGCATTTTCCATTCACCCTCTTTTATTACCCTTAGTTTGAATTCAGGCAAATCCAAAATGATTGGCGCTCTGTAATATACCTGGCCTTGAGCCTCCGAATGGAAAACCTTCTGTTGAGGCGTCTAAGTGCACCAGCATTACGCTGTACTGAGATGCAAGTGTCCACGTCCTGCAGGATTTCAGACACCCCTCATTATAAGCCACCAGCACCCACACTCAGAAGTTTTTGGCTCAAAGGCATGTGCAGGGAATAGCCGTACTTTGAAAAGGAAATATTGTTTCAAGAGATAAAGAGCTAGATAATGTACCAGTGACCAGCATTATAGAACTTGAGAAACCTGTTTTCTACTTCCTCACTGAGACAAAATGTTCACTTAGAAACAGTGAGCGTCAGGTTACGTTGCCCTACTACTACTATTTGTTTCAGAGGACCGTTTAAAAGAGCTTGTTTTTGTTACACAAGACTGTACTGAACCACACTATTCTATTTTTTGCTTCATATTAAGGGATGTGGGTTTCTCTTAAGAATAGTGGCACAAGCTGTGTATCTACCAAATAAGAGAACAATCTTTACATTTCCCCATTGTAATTGCCTAACGGTAATGAGAATATTTTTCTGACACCAAAAGCTTCATTTGTTCAGTTCACATTGCATGAATGTTGCAGGGTCGAGTAATTGAGAGTATATTATAATGAGTTTTGCGAGTATGTGTTTGTCCCATATAGTATCAGTTTCACTGATATCTCATCTTATCTACAGTACACTTGACAGCAGTGGCTCTGAACAATTTTCTCTGCAGATATAATGTCTGAAAAATTTTTGAAAAGCATTTTTCTCTCAGTTTAGCTTGTCATTGTTGCTTTGTGGTTCCACACACACAGTCATATCAAACTCTTTAACAGAATTTGCACTTTGACACGTGACATGTTTTCCACTACAGCACATTTGTTCATACAATAATCGCTTGCTTGACTACCTTGACTAGCATAACTACCATTCAAAAGTTTGTGGTTGGTAAGATTTATTAATGTTTTTGAAAGAAGTGTCATATGCAGGGCTCAACAATGACCTGGGGCCAGTGCTGCGTTGTCACGAAAATTTATCATTGCATGTTTTTAAGCCTTGCCAATTTTAATATTAATGCAGAAGAAAACATGAAAGAGAACTCAATTCGGTACTCACACGCTGTGTGAGTAAACATAGTTATTAACTTAAGTACATGTAAACCGTTAAGTCAATGCAAGTGTATCAGTATAGTGTATAATGTCTGAAAATTTTTTGAAAAGCATTTTTCTCTCAGTTTAGCTTGTCATTGTTGCTTTGTGGTTCCACACCCACAGTCATATCAAACTCTTTAACAGAATTTGCACTTTGACACGTGACATGTTTTCCACTACAGCACATTTGTTCATACAATAACCGCTTGCTTGATATTCAAATTAGAACAATGACACTTCCAAATGAATATACAGTAACAGAAGATATCATATCAACTGTCATTTATTACGAAATGAACATGAGCTAGTGTCAGCATGTGACAACCCATCAGCGATTAATAAAGAATCCTCATTGCATTTGATCCCATTGCAGACTCTAATGCTGCATAAGCACATCGTCCCGTGACTTTCCACTTGGGTCGGTTAAAGCAACAGACTTATTAACTCATTACATACACACTCAGCAACACTCAACTTTAACTGGGCTTTCTTTGTCGAATAATACTGCTCTCTGTAACCCCACACTAGATTTTTAAAGGAGGTTTCTCTTTAAGATGGACAAAGATTAGGTTTGAATTGATCCCTGAAGGATTCAGTGCAACAACTCCAGCCACATGAAAGTGCAATATACAGTATGCAAGATACAATAAGCAATAGAGTGGATATTTGTGTGGTGGTTTGTGTCTGGCGAGGTGTTTTGTAACATGATTTGGTTGAAACATCACAGCTGCCTGAGGCCGACTTAATGGAAAAAGTAACATCTTGTTGTAGACGATGTCTCTCTCGCTTTGAGCCATCAACTTCCTGTTTGACGTGCAGCTGAATGCCACAGGGAATACCCTTTCCTCTTTGACCTGTTTAACATTGCTGTGTATTTTGTGTCTGTTTGTAGTTTATTTGTATTTTTGTATATGTATATCTGCTTTCAGAATGCATTTAGAAGTTGTGGTATTTTAAGTTGATGTTATGCTTTAAAGTGACAGGTGTAGATGCCTTTTGGCGTTTGTTTCATTTCAAGTAATTAACTCATCTGCCTGTGTTCTCTGATGCAGTTTTTTGATGCAGTTCAAATTTTGTCTCACCGCCTTGTTTATATGCATTTTGTGTATGTAACTGTGTGCTTTTGTCCAAAGCCTGTTTGTTTGTTTTGTGTGTGTGTGTGGGCGGGAAATGCTCCAAACCCTTTTGAGATTATTCTGACACGCTGGCACGTTGTTAATGCAGGCGGACAGGAGGTTTTGTTTACCATTAAGCCATTAATCATTATTGTATATTAGCACCCACATTTTTTTTCCCTAGAGGTAATTCTGACATAGATGTTTGCAGGATGCATGTGAAATCTAACATCAGAATTCCTCAAAAAGCATCCCCCGTTCCTCTCTTTTTGTTCTGTGGGAAACCCATGTAAAGTTACAGCATGCTTTAAGATACAGCGACATTCCTTGAAATGATACATGACTAGAACATCCTACAGAGTACATACAGGCAGGCATAACATATCATTAACAGTACAAACAGTTTTGCAGTTGTACTTTGCACTGTTCATCTTTGAACTTCCTTAAAAGGAGTGTTATAGGGATAGTTTACCCAAAAATGAAAATTATCATCATTTACTTACTCTCATGTCGTTCCAAACCTGTACGACTTTTTTTTTTTTTTTTCTTCCAAGTATCTTTTATGTTCTGCAGAAGAAAATCATGAACGACAGTGGGTGAGTAAATGAAGACAGAATTTCCAATTTTTGGGTGAACTATCCCTTTAAAACTATCCATTTAAAATTCTAATACAACTAGTTGGTTGACTTGGTTGGAAGATCTGTTGTATTCACATCAACATTAATTTGAATTGAAACAATTCTTCCTGTGGAGCCATTTACACTGGCGACAAAATACATCAAAGACTTTTTTTTTCTTCCTTTGTCCATTTAACTTTTTCATCTCACCCTTGTGTCATTTCGACCCAGTATTATCAACTTTCTTCAGCGAAACTTAATATGAGATCTCAGTCAGAATGTCTGATCAGCGCTTTTATTACAATGAAAGTAGTGCCCAAATCAACAAAAATGACTAATATGTAAAAGTAGTCCATATGACTTGTGCACTATATTCCAAGTCTTCTCCATTCATTATCAATGAGGAACAGACTGTTCCTCACAAAATTGTTTGTCAAATTTCAAGTCAAATTATAGTCTTTTTTAAATGCACATATTTCAAAGCAGATTTACAGAAAGTCAATTGTTATGTCCATAATGACTTAATGCTTTAACAGAATGGTTCTAGGCCTGGGCGATATGGCAATATATAAATGATCCTACAATTTTACATCTGCCTATATTGTATTTAATTTGTGTACAATTTTTAAAATCACCATGCACTTTTATTGTATTGAAAAGGGCATCTGAATATCTCCTTTTGGTTTTCCTGAAAATAACTGGGATAAAACTACATGAAGGATGGGTAACGATGACCTGTGTGACCCCTACTCTCATCTAGAAGATGTTTAGACATGATCCTGATCTGTAGGTCAGAGAACTGTGACTGCATCGTTTCTCTACTCTCTTCCTTCAGTCTTTGTGACGTTCCGGCCACTGCAATGGCTAGTATCTCAAAATTAAGGAACCCATCTTAATTAATGATCTTAAAAGCCAGGCTGTTAAACACAAAATAGGGCAAATAATCAGCACAGAAAATGCTATACTGCTCACTTTTGGGCTATGCTGAATTGAGGTCAACTCCATTATGTATTTTACCTGCGTGCAGAAAGAGGCCAATGGTTAGCTGCTGTTGTAACTGCGGTGGATCAAACCCTCTGGGGTTAAAGTCATTGTAAGCTGGGTATGTGCTTCCCACAGAGTGTTGTAGTGTCGTAGGGAGCAGAGGTCCACATTTGCTATAAAATTGGTGGTCATGCTGTTTTTGAAAGGACATGTCTTCATGATTCATTTTTAAGGACTGTCTAGTTTGCCCTTTTTTATTTCAGACCCATAGTAGATATTAAACTCTGTAACTTTGTACACTGCTAAAATAGATTGTGTGTGTGTGTGTGTGTGTGTGTGTGTGTGTGTGTGGAAGAAGCAGCTTTCATACTTACAGCTGTGATCTAAGGACTCTATAGAGGATGTTTGGTGGTTCGATCTTTGTGGTGCAGAGTTTTGCGCGCGTTGTGTGAGTGTGCAATGCGTGTGTTTTTGTAAGCTGTACTGCAATTTGGAGATTGTGGCATTTTAAAAAACACATGGTTAATGCTACATGGTTAATGCTGTACATAATACACACACTGACCTAAAGCCATTCTCAGAGGACCCTGTTTATGTCACTGCTCTTTTGTCTTCCTCCCTCTCAAAATGCCTCGTAATGGAAATTCTTTCAAATTCTTGTTGCGTTTGTTTGATATGGCATATCATCTGTGTGAAACTTATGCTTGGATGGTTTTGTTTCCTCCTTGTCAGAACTCCCAAGTTACACCAGGACCAGAATACTAAAATGCTCATTATTCATACAACAGCTCTTTAAGCCTACTAACAATTGAGCTGTGGGTTTTATTAAAAAAATTATGTTTTTCTTGTCGGATATTTTTTAAAATGCCACAATCTCCACTGGGGTTTGAACAATTGATGCAATAAGAAGTTTAAAGTATACTATTGTCACAATTTCTCAGTTCTCTATATGGTTGTGCTCATGAAAACAAGCACTGAGTTTCAAACTTCTGTAGGCCTGTAGGCCTTCTGTAGCATAACTACCATTTAAAAGTTTGTGGTCGGTAAGATTTATTAATGTTTTTGAAAGAAGTGTCATATGCAGGGCTCAACAATGACCTGGGGCCAGTGCTGCGTTGTCACGAAAATTTATCATTGCATGTTTTTAAGCCTTGCCAATTTTAATATTAATGCGGAAGAAGACATGAAAGAGGACTCAATTCGGTACTCCCATGCTGTGTGAGTAAACATAGTTATTAACTTAAGTGAACGTAAACAGTTAAGTCAATGCAAGTGTATCAGTATAGTGGATTTGTTCTCTCTGATTGATTTTTATAATCTGCCATGTGATACCAAAGCTGAATTTTTAATGTTGCATAATTCTTTAGAAGAAACAAGAAACATTTATTATTATTATCATTGCTGTTAAAAACAGTTTTGCTGCCTAATATTTTTGTGTAAACTGTGATAGGTTTTTGGGGGGATTTTTTTGATAGAATGCTCAAAAGAAAATCATTTATTTGAAATTATTTTTGTTACATTGTAAAAGTCTTTACTGTCACTTTTGATAAAATTAATGCAAAACTTTTGTACTCTAGTGAATGTTTGACAAAGTCTTAATGGCGTCACAGAATGGACCTTATACATTGACCGCTAATTTGTAAAATTTCATTAATGAAACCAGTGGTCGCGTTAACTGAATATTTTCCATCATTGAGGGCCTTCCATCATTTTGACAGATTACCCTGATGGTTATCTATTTGTAACATGTAACTGTATTTCCCACCCCTGTCCAGTTTGTGGCGAGTGCGCAGTGGTAAAGTGGTAATTCCAGTCTCCAGTGTGGCAGCACAGTCCTGGTTCAGCTTCCAGAACAACAAAATTAAAACTGCTACGAGAAGTCATATGTCCGAAGCAATGACGCAAAATCTAATGACTATTCCCTCTTCATTAGTCTCCCTTGATGTGTTTGATTTAGGGCTGTCACTAACGATTATTTTGGTAATCGAGTAATCAGTCAATTATTTTGATGATTAACCAAGTAATCTGATATTTGTTGTGGTAATAAAAATAGACTTAAGCAAAGACCTAAGCCTTTAAAATGACTTAAAATGCAATAACAGTGAGGCAATAATATTTGGTTCAAATAAAGTATCAAAAGTAAGTAGTAATATGGTTTTATAGAACAACACTGTTTATATTATGTATGTTATGTATTTTAACAATCATCTTATGTACATTATGTATTATAACAAAATGCCTGCAGAGGGCGCCAACAACCTGGTGTTGTTACACATTACAGCAGATCAAATCCTTGTTTAATATTGGCCAAACAACATTTAATTCAAATGTTTACTTAATCTTTAATATTTGGTCACTTCTTTACAATAGAAATGCACATCAAAACATACAAACTCAGAGCGAGGGTTTCAACTTTTATTTTGAAATTGTGATGAACAGTTATGGTGCGTTCAAGTCATGTCAAAAAGATCGTATTTACGAGGTGAATGCACATGAACGCCACCACAGAGTCGTAAATACCAGTGGGAAGCTCAGGATTTTTTTAAGCCCCGATCTTTCGGAGTTGGGGCGTGTAATGACATGGCGGAATATCACAATATTTAGCAGTGACATTGTCAGGCTTTTTTATTTACAACAAATTCCCTGCACAAAATGTAATAGCACTGCAATATAATACGTAACGATAAAGTTTACAGTGGCTTCATAAATTAATTAAAAACATGAAAAAGCAAAACACCTGATGCACATTCTTTGTTCTTCATTTTCTAGAAGTAGATTTCAAAAACCTCGCTGTATTTTTGTGTGGTTAATGAAGAGAAGGTACACCGCCATCTTGCTCCGACGAAAGTGATTTGAACGCACCTGACATCGTAAACACAACTTCCCACCTGGTAAATAGGATCTTCCCAGGAGGACTTGAACGCACCATTAGCACAAAAAAAGTCTCTGTTCTGTTCTCTTCATAAATAAATAAAGGCATAATCTAGCCTATATGCTCCTATATGCTGTAAGTGAAACTTTTTAACAACCCTATAAGCGCACTTAACCATTTTCTGTAGGCCTTCTGTATTTTTCTGTACTAACCACAAGAAAATGGCTAGCTCTCAGCTAGTGCGAACCACAGAAAACTGCTCGTGCCAGCTCTACAAGTGGTATATTTCCCACTGCTCCTCTTAACATTACATCTAAAGCCATCTTCAATGTTGCACCTTAGTGTGTGACCATATCAGTTCTGTTTTTAAAAAAAAAAAAAAATGCAGAAAAGGTTTTTGAAGCATCATGTTGCATTGGTGCATCATTTTACTGTAATTAACTCCAACACACATAATACTGCACACAAAGAATAATAATGCAGATATATTTTGTCTTTTTATATTCCTTGCCTGAATAGCTATTGGTTTTTATTGATTTTTGTTTTGTTTCCATGCTTGTTTGAGTGAAGGAAGTAAACTGAGGCTAGAGCGTTATCATTAGCACATCTTGTGTGTGCGTGTGTCTGTGTATTTGTGTGATCTTCTTCTAACTTGTCACTCAGCTCTCATTCTCACCTCCCACTTCTGCTCACAGCATCACCTCCTTGTGGCAAACCGCTCATTTGACTCGGCCTGCATGAGTGTAGTGTTTTTATTAATCACAATAGTTTCTCTTTGGTTGCTGATGTGTACACAGGTTGCTAAATAGAAAATGTTTCTGTGTTCCTGTGTGTCTGTCTAGTGTTTATGAATGAGTGTGTGTGCGTGTTCCTTTGCAGACACAGTCCTGTCTGTTTAGCTGTCAGATTTCTCTGATCTGCAGGCCAGGTAGAAGAAAGAAAATGTGTAAAGAAGCGTAGCTTAGCTGATTTAACCCTGCGTTGGAAACCCAGATTAGAGTAGCCAACACTGTTCAAGATTTTCACTGACTCCACAAACTTATACAGGGCTTTCTCAATGGTATAGTTGTTCCAAACCTGTATGACTTTATTTTTTCTCTGAAACAGAGAAGATATTTTGGGAAATGTATCTTCTCTTTTCTTTTTTTTTTGTCCATACGATGGAAGTCAATGGTGTTTCTTATTTTCTGTTTCTTAAAATACCTTATTTTGTGTTCCACAGAAGAACGTCATACATGTTTGGAACATCATGAGAGTGAATAAATGATGTAAGAATTTAATTTTTTTAGGGTGAACTATACCTTTAAGACGTATTAGTCAGCTAGTTGTGCAGGCAACCCACCACATTGTTGGATGTTCCCTCTTTTTTTTTTTTCTTTGTGCGTGTGTGTACTTCATGTATTCGTTGTAGTTGGTAACTGTACTTGATACTCTGTGTTTTTAAATGGAAACATCCAAAAATCGTTCATTCAGTTTCCCTTGAGTGAGAAATGATTTATGTTGTGTGTGTATGCGAGTTGCAGATGTGAAGGTTGTTCTGTTAAAGCTGAGGATCACTGTGAGTGATGTGTGTAGGGTTGCTGTACAGTGTCACTGGAAACTTTGTGTGAGACCAGAGCTTCCCACTTTAGAGAGAAGCAATATAAATGCTTTGAGCTGGCCATGAAGTAGAAAATGAAATAACATTAAATCTGAAATGTAGAATTAGTGTGTGCCAGAATAGTTATGCATGTATTCCAGGTGTGTTCAAATGACTCTGAGGTATACATCAGTATACTGTAACTCAGGGTATGTCTCATTATTAAACCTACTATGAACTATAAACAGATTCAGAACCCCCCTAAGTTCCAGAGATTAATGACTGTCTCGCATGAAATGAAGGAAAGTTTGCAAATTAGTCCCATAATATGACCACTTCTAGTGAGCAGTGTATCTCTATCTATTTTCCCTCTCTTTTTATGCAGTGTTATGAGAAAACCTCTTTGAAGTTGTGAAGAGTCAAATAATTACATCCCTATATTCATCACTCATAATTTCTTTTCCAGAAACTTCATACTGTGTATCCTAACCTCATAATGTACATGAGTAGTACTAGGATGCTCACTATAATAATGATGTAGGGGTATCAAAGGGGCGTTTATGCATACAGCAGCAAAGCCACTTGAACTCACTGAGAGTTGGCAATGTCTTTTTGGCAACGCGGGTAAAAGCAACCGTTGGCGATGCAACAAGTTGAGCAGAGTTCAACTTTATGCAAATAAGTAGCCGCTTCCAGCATTGGAGCTCACATGGTCCACCACTTGATACAGCTGGACTAGGAGGAATCCCTACAAGAAACCCACAAAGACTTGGCAACCTCCTTAATCACTGTACACTATGTGTAAACTTTATGCCAAGGGTTTTCCAGGTGACCCTCACTTTGAAGTTTAACTTGAGATTTTGCCTGTTTAGTATTGTTTATATTCATTAACACATTGTCCAGTATTTTTGTGCTTTTACTACTCCTTCTGTAGTCATACAAATCGGATAATGAGTGTTTTATTCACAATAATGGCAAGTTGCACTTACAGTAACTCTAAAGTCTTTTGCATTCTAGTATACTTCAGTAACTCCAGCATGACTACATTAGAATTCCTTCCAAGTTATTTTGAGAAGCTGAAGGAGGCCTGGAACTTCTGTTTTAATGAATACTTGGTAAATGGCACTTAAAGCAGGGAATTATTTTCTGCCTTCAACGTACAGTACATTTATCTCAAGACTTGGTTCACATGAATTCAAACAGCATTTTGATTTATAGTAGTATAGTGTTGTTGTGATAATTTAAGTGGGTATAAATCAAGAGTAGGATTTATGTTGTGTAACATTTATTTTGGGTGAATGTTGACAGAGAGATGCTGTTCCAGCCATGTCCATGAGCCAGGTGGTCATGGCAACTACTCTTAAAACCTAATGTTTTCGTGGTTGAAACTGACAGAAACTGACAGAAACAGAGAGAGTAGATCTGAAACATCATCTAATTTTTTTCCCCCTGAACAAATCTGAATGAAAACCTAACCGTAAATATTTAACTTTGGCACATAACTGGAATTTCAGTGTTTAGGCTATGGACTTGCAACCTCAATTCATCACCTTAAGGTGATTGTGCTATTCTGTGAAATCTGATCTTTGTCTGGTGGATGATAAATAAAGCAAAAAAAGGCCATATATAGGCTTACGTTCAAAGAAACTTGACCCATATCTAGTGATGAGAATACAGACTTTATAACATAATAGAGATTTTCATAAGAAGTGGATTTTTTTTAAAGCAATATTGGTCAGTATTGTGTACTTAATTGTGCATGCTCATTTTCCATTATTTTTACATTTAGATTATTTTTGCCATTATCTAATGCTCACTTACAGTTAATATTCAAAAGCACTAATAATTTAACAACACTGTTAAATGTAATCTTTAATAACTCTCAAAATATTAGTTTTAATATACTTTTTCAAACACTTCAATGAAATATTGTATTGCCTAAACTTATAATATTGTCCATAACATAAAACTAATAGTCGACTTATCAGTATCAGCCAGAATTTTAAAATTGGTGCATTCTTAGGGTCGACATGAAATTCAATGTTTTCCAAATGTAAGTTATTAATCTATTATGAATAGTTCAACCATGCATATGTTTATTTATTTATTTATTTATTTATTTTGACCTCAACATGTTTAATCAAAGTATCATTACTCGATATTCTGGTGACACAACAGACTTCTCTTGTCTTGCAGTTTGCGGGACTCCAATAATTTAGTCTGCATAGACTCCGCCTCTGCAGGCTTGCATTCATCTACCTCCATTTTTGAGTGCAATGCTCAAACTCAGGATCCAACCAACACCCAATGGATAGAACCACCCTGCCCTTTTTTCTTTATCGATAATCTCTTAAAATATGGATGCTACATTCATTTTAATGCAACTTCAATCAGTGGGTTCAAAACATATATCCTGTGATTATTATTGGTCAATAGTGGTGGTATACCGGTAGACACGATTAACCAGTAGAAATTTGTCAACTGGTAGAGATTTTGGACTATCGTCTCTATCGCGTTTACATTCACATGACGTTGCCGTGCTGCCTTGTCATGAAAGCTTATCATTTGAATGTGTTTTTTAAGGCCGGAACACACCAACCCGACTAGCGGCAACGAAAGCCGACGGTGTTGTCGCCTCACATCGGCTGCGTTGGGGAAAAAAATACGTGCTTGAACACACCGAAAGAACTTCAGCCGACTGTCAACTAGCACGCGTGTTCTGCACCTGCGTATAAAGGAGATAACGGTCTATTAAGCAGATATATTTGTCTATATCCGTCATTCAAAAAGGGAAAGCAAAACTAAGACTGCATGTATACAAACCATAAACAAAGCAGCGCTTGCTTACCGTTTTGTATGTCAATCACGCTGCACATTCTTTATTCCACTCCACTCATGTTATTATAAAAATATTTGTGCATTCGAGTGCTCAGGTAAGATGGCGTAAAATTAGAACAACCTTCTGTCTGCGCTGTCATGACTTATTTGCTCGCTTTCATAACTTTTGCTTATTCTCGTGAACTGACTGGTTTGATATACTGAACAGCCAATCAGAGTTCTCTCTCTCACCGACGGCCCGACGCCGATTCAACATGTCGAATCGGCCGGAAAAAAGCCGACGAGGACCAACTTCAGCCGACAGTGCGGAACACACTGAGGAAACTTAGTCGGCCGACGCACAAAAACTGCCCTACGGTCGACCGTCGGCTTGGTGTGTTCCGGCCTTTAGACTTGCAGTTTAAAAACAAGTGATTTTAAACCATTCAAGCACAATAAGTAGTGAAAGAGGACTCATTTTGGTATATGCACGCTCTGTCTAAGAGACGGTTTCTGTTCGCAGCACACACCTGAAACGCGCAAACATAAAGCTGCTGTGCATACAGCATGTGAGTACTGAACGGAGTTCTTTTTGTCACCTTATTGGGCTTAAATGGTCAAATACACACATTTATGTGTCAAAATGCCCATCTTTGAGTATCCTTGTAAACAGTTGTTTATGTCTTAAGTAAACGTAAACAGTTGAGAAAGAAAGTGCATGTGTATCAGTATATTAGATCAGTGCATTCAGTCGTAGTCAAAGAAGCCTAATATACTGTATCTGCTGCTGTCTGTGTCATTAATGCTAACCAAACAATCTCATTGCTCTTAACTGAATCACTTTTGTAACTTTAATAAGATTAAATGTATTTTCAGTTTACACTATTAAATAATTTTCTGTACATTTGATTAGCCTATTTCTATAGGCCTATCTGGTGCTTGATGTTTTTCAGGTGGGTGAGATTTATAAAAATTTCAATGGTATCAAAAATTTTGATATCATAACCTTATTAAAAAAAACAAACAAACAAACAAAAAACCCAATATCATTATATAAGATTTTGGTCAATATTATTTTATTAATTTTATTATTATTATTAAAGGGATGGATCACCCAAAAATGGATAAAGATATTTTAAAATATATCTCTGATTGTGTTCGTCTGAAAGAAGATGGTCATATACACCTAGGATGGCTTGAGGGTGAGTAAATCATGAAATAATTTTCATTTTTGGGTGAACTATCCCTTTAATGTTTTAGAGGTAAAGAAATTGCTAATTTTTATTTTTTAAAGAATAAAATACAACTGAGGAATCATTCACAATAATTAAGGAAGTAATTGGAGTCAAAGTTAGTTCAGGTTAGCTGTGAGCTCAACTCGACCACACTTTCACTGCATCCTGCTGTGTGCTGCCATGCTTTCACTTCTGAACACTGTTCAGAAATTTCCTCCTACTTCCCCGGGTGCAGATGTTACAGGCTCTGTGTGTTGTTGGCAACCGTTTCCAGGAAGTGTTTCCCCTCTCCCACTGACTGGTGTGTAAACAGACAGCCACTTGTTTTCATTTACTGTGTGGTTGTAGAGTGAAAGAGAGAGAGAACGATAGTTGAAAAAGAGGGTGGAAGAGTAAAGCAAGATGAATTTGAAGGAGGACAACAAAGCGAGCTTATGTGCGTGCGTGTTGTGCGCGAGGGCAGGGTGAAGTCACGATGTAGGAATGTGTCTGGGGCAGACGAGCAGACACGGCCCAGATGACTCTGAGGGGAATCCTTGGCACACCCTGACAGGGAACTCCTTCCATCCCTCCTTTCTTTCTCTGTCTTTCCCACACTCCTTCCTCCCACCAAGGTTTTTTGTGTCCAGGCTGACTGTAAGAACTGCCTACAGAGTATTAGTTTCTCACTAAGAATTCACCTTTTTTTTTTCTCTCTCTCTCTCTGATTTGAGATTGTTTATAAGTTTCTTTAATATTTGCAAGGTAATGTGCTCCTAGATCAGCAGAAACCTTCACCTAGAACTAGGGAGCTAAAGCGACAGGAGGACAACGTTCCCTGGTAATCACACACACACGCAACTGGAAAGAGAGGGAAACTCAGGGCCATTACTCCCCCTGTCCTACCTCCCACTTTTTCCACACCACTGGAGGAACATGCTGCTGCTCTGTGAGGTGATTTCTTTCCACAACAGACTTCAGATGAGTTCATATTGCTCTTACATAATATCATGTTGAATTAGAGCTGAACCCGCTACAGACTGTGCCATAGGGTTTAGGATTCAAAAGAGACCCGCAGTCTTTTAATGCTGTGAAATGAAAAGGGCTTCAAGATGAATTAGGGAAATGCTTGCACCATTCTAAGCTGTCCAGGTGTCTCAATGCAGATGCAGTAGTTGAATTCTGTTACAAATAAGAGGCTGTTTTTCATTGATTTATTGAATGGTCACTGCAGATATATTGTAAGATTGTTTGATATTATTTTGAGGAGGTGGCTGTTTACATTGTTCTGTTTGTATGTTGATGTTTAGTAGCATTCCGAATGAACTAGAACATACATAAATACTTAATTCTAAAATAAGATAAATCATCATTCAGAATGGTGAAATAGAATTCATCGTTCTGAAGCATACATTTTTTAAATACACTATGGTTCATAAGTTTGGGGTCAGTAACTTTTTTTTTTAAATAATTTTAAATAATTTTATTTAGCAAGGGCACATTAGGTTGATCAAAAGTGACAAAGACATTTTTAATGTTATCAAATATTTCTATTTCAAATAAATGCTATTGAACTCTGAAAAAAAAAATCACAGTTTCCATAAAATAATGCAGATCTGTTTTCAACATTGATAATAATACAAAATGTTTCTTGAGCTGCAAATCGGCATATTCAAATCAATTCTGAAGGATCATGTGACACAGAAGACTGGAGTTATGGCTGCTGAAAATTCAGCTTTGCCATCACAGTTATAAATTATATTTTAAAATATATTAAAATAAAAAAGTGATTTTAAAGGGGTGGTTTATTATGATTTCACTTTTTTAACTTTAGTTAGTGTGTATAGTTGCTGTTTGAGCATAAACAACATCTGCAAAGTTAGGACGCTCAAAGTTCAAAGCAAAGGGAGATATTTTCTTTTACGGAATTCTGTGTTTAAGGACTACAACAAACGGCTGGTAGGGACTACAACAAGCTTCTTCCCGGGTCGGTGACATCACTAACCCTAAAATTTACATAAACCCTGCCCCCGAGAACATGCAACAAAGGGGGTGAGGCCATGTTATTGCAATACAGTACGTAACACAAATGCAATAGCATGTAATAAAAGCAAGATAACGACATGACAAGTTATAACCGTAATTAAACTAAACTATACCTGTTCTGTCTTCATGCAGCATATATTCTCTGGCTCTGTAGGATCTTACAACAGTTCCCACATGAGCCATTTATAGATTATTATGACAGAATATGCTAATCAATGACTTTAAGATAGTTAACTCCACATCAGCTACATAAATTCATCAACTAACCATTCAGAAACGTCCTGTTGCATTCTACATGTTGTCACTTCTTCTTGAGTCTCTCCATCATTGTCTGATTCCATTTTGAACATAAAAGGCTGAATAGTTTCTAGCATTTTAAGTGAGTCTTCGTGAGGTAATCGGCGCTGTTAACAGAAGCTCTTGAAACTCCACATTTGCATTTAAAGGGACACACAAAAGGCTCACCCTCTAAAGGTTTTTTGAAAGGTATAGTGTACTTAATTTTAAAATACAATTCTAACTCTGGAATTCTAAATTCTGGAATACTAAATTTTAGGGTTCAAAACTTTTAAGTAGACACTTCTGAGCTGTAAGCTGTTTTATTCTGTATAAAATTCTATACTAGAAAATTCTGAAAAACTTGACTGTAAAGTTTTTAAATCTGAAGCACATTTCAAATTTTGTACTAGATTATTTTGAAATACCTGCAGACAATTCTAGTCTAGAATAGTTTTGTTGCAATACCAACATTTCAGTAGTCGGTAACAATACCAGAAAAATTTCACAGTTCTTGGATACCAATCTCATTACCAAAGCAAAAGCTAACTATTGTTTGTAACTATTTTATTTTAATTGTTGTTGTTTTTTTTTGTTTTTTTTGAAAATAAAAAATATTAAATGCATTACAGGTAACAGAACAAGTGGCAGGTCTATTGCACTTACGCTGCTAGACTTGATGCACAGATCTATTTTGACAAATCAGATTTTTTTTTTTTTTTTTTTTTCAAACATCACAATTTTAGATTCAGTCCCATATTTTGATGTTTGTCACTCCTAAAATTTTGCAGTGTGTACTTAGCAGAAAGAAAAAATAAAACTTTTAACTCAAATTATGAATGGTTATATACACCAAGTGTGCAAACTTATATACAGAAAGCGAGCAAAGAGCACTCCCTTTATAATCCAATAAAACTGATATAACTTCTGTTTAGCTGCAGCACAAGCTCCATGACAGTGATAACTCAAAAGCATAATCAAAAAGTCTTTCTATACTGCACTATTAATCTCTTATTTACATTGTGTTTGTACTTTGTTGGTTATAACGAAACAGTTTGTGAATAGTACTCTGTACTATTGGTATTCCAGAAAGGCTGGTATCGTTACATTTTTAAAAATTTAAATATCACTTTGTACTGACAACAGTACAGACTAGAATTCAGAGTATTGAATAGTTTTCATAAAGTCAGACAGTGCTGGTAATTCAGAGGAGCAATGAAAACTGTATGGGATTTTCTTGCTTCCTGTAATATATGCACAGTGCCCCCAAAGAGACAAGAATGACTCACAGATATCGGGACATTTGAAGTATATCACTGCGCTTATATCACACACAAAATAAATGAGTTCTCAACTTCAGATTCTCAGGTTCTCTAGTACAGACAGATCTCATAGCCTGAGGGAAGATGAAGAGAAGAATCTGCTCTGTTCTTCAAAGCAGAACACACTCTTTCATGCCTTTCTTCCTCCCTCTCATTCACTTCTAAATCTGAATCATCTCATTTCTTCCATTCACGCTTGTTCATTACAAAAAACCATTAAGAAGCTGAATAAGACTGAATATTATTAAGTAAACATGCAGTCATGATTGCTTGTGTTTTTCCCCCCGTACAATTTTTTTTCCAAGCATTGCTGGAAATTCAGTCATAGATGGGCTAAATGTGTGTGTACATTTTAAGACTGTTTGGCCGTGTGCCTTCTTTTTTGAAAGGGAAGTGGGAATCTTTATGCTTTACCGCTGCAGGTCTCCCTCCATGAGCCGATTTCATCTTGGTTTCCACTGCACGTGCGCTTAGCCTGTTCCCATCTGCTGCCCAGAGTATTGACCCATGACGACGTCAGGACTGGCACGACTTGTTCCCATTCCTGTCTACATGATTATGAGACAAAAACTGAGTTAATAGAAAACAAGAGAGGAAAGGAGTCAGGTGTTTGAGGCAGGGAAGCCCCCTTTCTGTAGCTTCAATTATGAGACAAAGGCAAGTGCAACCTTTGTTTCTCTTGGTTATCAGAATTGATATGGATGCAGGCTTTCCCAGTGCGCAACAGTGAAACTCCTGATTGTATCTGCACAACACAAGGCTAATCTTGACCCATGTACACAAACACATGCTCATTGGAATTCAGGAACACCCTGTATTTTCTCTCACTATCTTTTGAATCAGCTCCAAGGATTTTCCATTGTGCTTTCTCTTTGGTCCATTCATGAACAGTCTCCCAGAAACAAATGTTCTTGTCCACTTCGTGTACCTTTTGTCAAGCGATATCAGAAATTGTGATTAGTTAATGAAAGCCTTTGATGGTCAGATAGCAAGCCGTAATTGCACCTATAGCAACATCAGTGTGAATTTCTAATGAGGCCTCACTTCCCCCCACATAGACAGACATGCATGCTAAACTAATGAAAATCCACAAGATTTCAGAGTGGAGCCTCAACAAAGAGGGCATCTGTGTTGTAATTATGATGTGCGTGTGTGAGAGAGAGAGGTCTGTGAAGCTCCGCCCCCTCCCACTCTCCACATGCTCTTCGGCTCCCACACGCTCTGACTTGAGAATCTTCTAGAACTGACTAAACAGCAGTGTGTAGGCCACAGAGCGCATCTAAGTCGTATGACTCGTGCACAATGCCAGATATGTTTGTTTCATGAAATTCTCCATCTTTGAGAGAGGAAGCACATTCACTAAACAAACGCCATAACAGTTGGTGGTCCATCTGTACATTTTCCACCCCAGATGATATTCTTTGTGTACAATGTTTTACAATTTACATTTAACAGGCCGTATGCTGATGTGATACCTGCTGTGTATTTTATTACATCACTCTAGAAGCTCAAAGAAGCCATATTATTTTGAATGGATTTGATTTTCTAAAAAAGATTTGAAAGAAATGATTTTTTTTTTTTTTTTTTTTGAGGATGTACCTATTTTAAAATTCTGGCGATACCTATAAGCTGATCATTATTTTCAAGTTATTTTAATAACTGATATATGGATGATATTAAAATTGTATAGTATTTTATCAAAATAAAAGACAAAAAAAAAACATGAGTCAAGTCACTTTCGGCATCATTTAACATACAGTATGAAAATTTTTATCTATTTTAAGATATATTTCCAGTCGGCATAAAATGGATATTCACCCTGTCTGTTTTCTAAATGCATGTTATTGATTTTATTGCGAAAGAGTCATCCATTTTTAATATCAGGGCACAAAATGAATTTTTTTGCTTGGTAGCACTGGTGCTCCCAACTTCAAAAAATTTAGGGGCACCACAGCTAAAATGTTTTATATATATATATATATATATATATATATATATATATATATATATATATATATAATGTATGTGTGTGTGTGTGTATGTATATATATATATATATATATATATATATATATATATATATATATATATATATATACTACACACACACACACACACATATATATATATATATATATATATATATATAAATAAATATATATATATATATATATATATATATATATATATATATATATATATATATATATATATGATGTGTGTGTGACATGTGACAATGGAGCACAGTGAAAGGGAGTGATTGCCGGCTAATTTTAACCAACCTAAAATCTGCTTTAAAGTTAACAATATAAAGAAGAAGTTTAATTGGTCATGTGATAGAATGGTGGACCACTCATTGTATCAGCTCACAGCAGGCACACACTGTGGAGTAATTTGCGAACGTTTTGTAGAGAATGAAAACAGGTCGCACCTCAGCAATTATTTGAACTCGCACAAATGCTGCCAAATATATTTTGAGGTCACACAGATTTTCACAGAATTTCAGGAGCCTATGCAACCAAAATGGTCGCAATTTCGAGCCTTGATATCAGAACTCTGCCATACAGTGAAACAAAAAACTTCTCTCTGGTGTTATGCAGGACTTCTCCAATCATTTAGCCCGCCCCTTTCTTAAAATCGACCTCAAGCCTGCATTCAGATCTACCTCCATCAAATCAACTGATGGATACGTCCCCGTCCTTGATTTTTTTTAATTTTTTTTTTTTTTATAAATCTTGGATGTACATCACAATACGGAAGAAAAGATCTATCACTGCTTCCGTTACATCGCAACGCAAGATTATACTTGACAGTATGAGTGGTAGATGTGAGCGGTAGATGACTGAAAAGGTATTACGGTTCTTTTTTGCAGTGTAGGAATCTTTATAGAGAATGTCTCAGATACTGAAAAAAGTGTTCTTATCTATTCTGCAGAGAGAAGTCCATTAATCCTAAATCAATAATTGTCTAGGCTAATCTGTAATTTTCTAGTTTAGCATTGTGCTGCGTGTCTCTATGTATTTAACATTCAGACAGAAAATGAAGACAATTTTCACCATCACCGGCATTGCAGTGAGAATGTAAAAGAAACATTTTTAACAAAGTTTTTACTGTATTGCCTTTCTAACAAAATGCCCTCTGTTTTGTCCTCTCTTTCTCTCACTCATCCTCCTACCCTGCCTCTCATTCCACTACGGATTCCCTCGCCGTGTTTTGACTGACAGAGCTCCCAGCCGAAGAAGGTAAATATTGATCTTTCCATCATGTTGTTACTGCTCTCTCTTTATGGGTTGCACCGTTAGCACGGGCTCAGTCATTCTGTTTTACTAGAGAGAGGTAAACTTTAAGACTTGCCATATACACATATGCACAAACACATGCACTGCGTTATAGCTGTGTGCAGTGGTTTCCCAATGTCCTAGTGCAAAGTTAACCTAAGACCCAGTTGTCATTAAATATTTTGAAATATTTATTTCTATCTGTCTTGTCTGTCTGTCATTCTCATATCTGTCTCTTACAGGTAAATCTCTGTGGGAGCTGGTGGTGGAGCAGTTTGAGGACCTCCTGGTGAGGATTCTGCTGCTGGCAGCCTGCGTGTCTTTTGTAAGTGACTTTTTCTCTGGTTAAGATGTGGTTCATTTTATTCCCAGCACAATAATTAGTATGACAGCCAGAACCCACCATAAGTTTTATAACAGGTATAGTTCATGCAGTAGGTGAGGTAATGCAGAACCCTAGACAGAATGAGTTTCCGCCACCATCTATCACAACCAGTTTACGTTTTGGTGAACTAAACCTCAAATTTCACTAAATGATTGTCAATGAACAGAGTGCGTAAGTGAGAGAGGGATTTTTTTTAATCTTCCCTTCTCATTTTTAAAAATCTGTCTTTTGTAGTCAAATGATATATGTAAAACCTTCACCTGGACTCATTTGTGTGGCTTAAGGTCATTTACCTTGGTGTATTGCTCTGTGGATCTAGAGAACACAGGTAAATGAATGAGGTGACTTGAAGTCAAAGCTCATTTATCCACAAACCATGTCAGCAAACTCCAAAGAAACTAGATGTGCACTCGGCACTCTCTTCAGTTAGACCTGGAAAAGAAAGCGTTGATCATCTTTAGTGCTGCTTGTTTATCACCTGCAGGATCGGTAGAGTAGTTACTCTCAATTGTGTTACATCAGATATAAGTCTTTGAATTAGATATGTACAAAACTGCGTACTATCATAATCGATTACTTGATTAAGGAAGCACTGTATAATTCGATGGTCTACCAGAAATTGGAAATGGGTCTTTCACATACTGTACAGTAGGACAAACTCTTATGTAGATAGAGCACAACAGAATGGAAATGAACACTTAAGACTTGTTTTTAAAAGTTGAACTGTTTTTAAATTGAAATGCCATCCTAAAAATGCACTGATTATGGTGCGAGATGCAGAAAAAAAAATGTGAGACATGGCACAAATGGGATGAATTTAGAGACTCGAATCGTCTGAAAGTTATAATAAGGTATATTTTCTAAAATTAGAATAGTGCCGGCAGTCTAACAGCCATCCCACCCTCTCAGCTCACTGAAATCCTCTCTCAGAAATTTTGTTTGTAAATTCTTCCCAGTTAAAGAACCACAGATAATCAAAAGTTGAGCAAAACTTGTTCAAAAGTTTGTGCTTGGTACAATTTTTTTTTTTAATGTCTTTGAAAGAAGTCTCTTATGCTCACCAATTCTGCATTTATTTGATCAAAAATACAATAAAAACAATTTTATTGTGAAATATTACAATTTTAAATAACTGTTTTCTATTTTAATATATTTTAAAATGTAATTTTCAGCAGTTATCACACCAGTCTTTAGTGTCACATGATTCTTCAGAAATCATTCTTATTTATACAGCATGTATAGTACGTAGATAAGTTATCCTAATGCTATGATATATTGATTGTGTTGCTGTGGTTCTGCTGAGCAGGACTCCAAACTTTCCAAGAGTCTGACTTGTTAAACTGGTCTGTTTTTCTTACTGGCTTTTTTTTTTTTTTTTTTGGATGAAATAGTATGTTTTAATTAGATGGAACTGCGTTTTTCATTATTTATTTTATTTATAAAAAATAAAAAAATAATTAATTGAAAAATAAATAAATAAAAGTAAAGTCCAATAATAATAATAATAATAATAAACAGTAATATTAAATCAAACAACCCTGAGCGAAACATTGCCCCGTAGAGGCACAGTAGATTGCTGTCCACTTTAAGCTAATCCTAAACAGCAAAAGCATATGTCTTCTAAAGCCCAGGGTAAAAGTCTCAGCCTATCATGCTCCTCTCTTATTGGCTTTTATGAATTTACCTTTTTATGAACTTTCCTTCTGACTTCAAGTAGCAACAGGGGCCACGGTCGAACCTCTCCAGCCCCCCGCCGTTCTGTGAGAGTAATATAACCGTGTAATATATGAGTGTGCCGTGCACATGCAGTGGAACGGGTAATCAGACACTCTTGTTTTTTTCTGCAAAAACACACATTAGCTTTGGTCTTTGTGTACATACTCTTTGTTTCCATACATCTGTTCTCAGAGTCTTCCTCAAGTACGTCAGCTTTTGGAGCTCTGCTAATGTCATCTATCATTGTGTGTTTCATCCGTACTTTTATTGTCTTCTTAACCATGGTTAAATTCTATGAGGCGAGCACCAGTCTTCCGACCACTGGAATCCTGTGGAGCACTTGAAAATGATAAAAAATATTGCATTAGACCTCCCAGAAAGCTGCGTGTGTGTGTGTGTGTTTGTCTGCTGGTCAAATGCTATGGTGCAATGGAAATACTCCGGGGAGATCAGCCCAGTCTTGGAACTCATTTGTGTGCCTTTTTGAATATATTAAAATATTTAGCATTCAGCTTTCCTGACTTTTTTGCATGTTATGAGAACAAAGCTATTGGTATCTAAGCGACAGGGAAGACGTGTAGACAAAAATGTAGTGTTTTTTTTATATTTTGTGTTTTGAAACAAGTGTTATTATGAGGGTATGGTAGCCTGACTCATCCTAGAACAGCATGTGCTGGGAATAAAAGCCATTGGATGGAAACAAACAGATCTACAGTACATGTGCAGCCATGCAACTGCTGGTCCCAAGACGCCCAGAATGGTTGCCTATTTTCATTTCAGTTCATTTCAGATTAACTAGCTGTATTGCTTCTGTATTGATGAGCTTTTCATTCCTTTTCTGTCATCTTTCATTTTTCATTCTTTCATTTCAGCCATTTCTTACTACTTTTGTATCTCTACGTTATCTTGTCGTCTGCACATTCCTGGTGTACATCGCTCTCCGTAGTATCAGTCGCAGCTTCAGCAGATGTCTAACAGAATGTAGTCAGTTTAATGTCATCAGTTTAATGTCATTTACCGCATGTGATGAGCGAAATGGTCAACTGAACCATCGATAGACTTCTTGTATTTAAATGGTATAGAGTAGGCCTGCTGTGAGGCATTTTTCTTTTTAAGAGTTTTTTGCTTCCAAGAGTGGGGTGAGAAGTTATGAATGATGCAATTTATGTACCAAATCTACATGTGACTATTCATCATCAGAAACCTGTCCTAAGGACATATTTTGGTCACTATGAAAAGCTTTTAGGTAATGATGGCATGGAATAGCATTTTACTTATGGTTGTGGTATAATATTTACTTTACTTTTTACATTACAAAGTTCAAAAGTTCAAAAACAGTGAAGTTGAGAGTTTGCGTGGGCCATTGGATTCTAAAACCTCAAAAAATTCCTGTTTGTCAATGCTAATCTTGGGTCACTGTGCGCTCAGTGGTCAAACTGATCCAAAGATGACAATGACTGGATCAGTTTGACCATTTGACCACTGACCACAGCTAAATGTGTTAAGATCTGTATGAATTGCTCTCTTCTGTGGAACACAAAAGAAGATGCTTTTAAAGACTGTTTCAACTGTTTTTGCTCATACTGTGAAAGTCAGTGTTTTTTTTTAAAAATGTTCAAACTAATAATAGTTTGTATGCCATTTTTGTAAGCTGAAACAGTCTAGTCAGTCCATTTGTATTCTGTGTAAAAACTGAGGAAATGCAAAGAGTATCTACAGTCTACTGATATTTATGAGTGAACAGACCTCAGTTGGACAAACCGCCCAAAGGCATGACTTGACAGGATTTAGCTGAGCTTTGTGATCTAAACTCTAAGCCGCTCATCTGTGTGGCTTTCCTCAATATTTCAGTAATTGTCATCTTTCCACCCGTTTTGTTTTATGGGCTCCTTTTTGCTCTTCATCGCTTTCTCATTCTGCCTCTTTGACTATTTTTGGTCTCTGCATTCTCTCTGCCCTCATTCGCCTGCCCATCTTATTTCACGGTTACTCAGTGACTTAAAGAAGTGTCTGTGTGGGATCCATCAGTTTGTAATGAAAGGTTAAAGACAGACTGCTCTATGACTGATCTGTATCTAAGTTGTTCAGAATTAGGTGGGAGGAGAGAGTGTGCTGTATGAATGTATAATATGAAAGTGGAGGACAACACGCAAACTCGTCTATAAAAAGTACATAAAGTGCTTACAATTATTAGTGTATTTATGGTCCAACAACTTAGCCCTTCCCTCATAGTTTGTTTTCTCTATCTCTCCCCCTCATTTTTTTACTTTAAGTCATCCACATTTTAGCTGCCTCTAACTATCCTTTTAAAGAAATTGTTGGCTTGTAGTGCCATTTAACAAATATTTCAGGTCAACTCACGCCAGGCTTTTCTGGAGTTTCAATCTCTGATGTGAAGTTGAACAGATCAACACTGTCAGAAAGTAATGAACTTCAAGGCCGTCTCTGCGATCTGCAAAAATCAAGCCGTCACATTACATTCCAATGGGATTTATCCTCTATATTTACCTTATCATGCATATTGCTGCTTTTAAGGTAACTCAGGATTTTTCTGAAAATGCCTCCCACCCCGAACTCCCACATATCTGCCCGGGGCATGTACTTGATGGTATGATTTCCCTGGAATATTTGTAATGGGTGTGGAATGATCCAGTATTTTGTTTCATAAGAGACAGAGCCTGATGTTTATTGTGCTATTTATTTAAAAGCAGTGCTGTCGGGTCCTAAGGGCTCAACAAAAATAATTTTTTAGTAGATTATTAGTTTTAATACTTTATTTTCCCAGCCAACACTTTTTTTCTTTTTAAGTCTTTTTTGCTCACCAAGGCTGCATTTATTTGACCAGAAATAGTTAAAAACAGTAATATTGTGACTTTTATTGTGTACAATTTAAAATAACTGTTCTATTTGAATATATTTTAAAATGTAATTTATTCCTGTGATGACAAAGCAGAATTTTTTAGCAGCCATTTTCCCAGTCTTCAGAAATAGAAATAGAAAACATTTGTAACATTATAAATGTCTTTACTGACACTTTAGCTCAATTCAGTGCGTCGTTGCTGAATAAAAGTATTAATTTCTTACTTAAGAAAGTGAATGGAACAGTAAACTGAACTGTAGTGTGTGTGTACTGTGCATAAATATTTTTTTCCCCCCAGAATATTATTAAATACTTGAATTCTCGCTTCAGTAACCTGAACAGAACTGAGCTTTGAATATGAGGTAGGAGTAATTTATGTTGTGTTTGTTCATTAGGTGTTGGCACTGTTTGAGGATGGGGAGGAGTCGACCACAGCTTTTGTGGAGCCTATTGTCATCCTGCTCATTCTGGTGGCCAACGCAGTCATTGGAGTCTGGCAGGTGGGTGTGTGTGGGCTGAGAAACTGAAGGACCTCAAAGAAATTCAGCTAATGATCAAATCTGTCTTCTCAATGATTAATGTCAGAACAACGAGTCTGCTTGATGTCTCACTGTATAGCATTAGATATACTACAACTACTACTGTTCCTAAACATGACAGATGATTATCAGGTGTTCACATTAGTTTATTAGTGTGTACATATGGATATGACATGTAATTTACATTTATACCACAATAGCAGGACACAGCAGTGGACTACATTGTTAGCCTTCCCCCACCTTTTGAAGAAAAAAAAAAAAAAGAAAGAAATGGCATATCCAAAATAAAATATATACAGTTTATGAAGCCTTTGCACTACAAGCATAAATGTGACAGCAAACAGTTTGTTGTCATCAATAATTATCCTCATCAAGAACAAAACTTAGAAAGGGCTTAAATGTATTGTGAAGTTATTAGAACTTTATTTGTATGTTTTTATGGAGAAATATGAAATTGCCCTTGTTGCTGTCTAGAAATGCAATGCAGCTAAAGCCACAGGCCTGATAATGTTTTGTTTCAAGTATGAAGATGATGACTCTAAAACTCTGAGTTTTATTAAATATTTTTTCAGACAATGGTATGTGATTTTATTTAGAGAAGACTCTAAAATGCTAACTGATGTTTATTCACATCTTTTAAGCATCCGTTCAGTCTGTTGTCTCTATTGTTTTGTGGTCCAAACTCTCCTGCACAAATTCACAGCCGGGATATGGCTCTAATTATTATTCTTTTGTCTTAATTATATTTACTGGTGACTTTCTATTCACAAATAAAAAAAATTATTTTGATCAAGCTTGTCACTTAACCTTCTTTGGCTTTGTATCAAATGCCCTTCTTAAGATAAAAAAGTAAACATTCCTTTACTTTTCAAAATTAGTCATAAAACATAATTGCTCCTGGTAACAGGTGCATAAGGGCTAGCTAGCATGTTAGCTTAGCACAGCATCAAAACATGACAATTTATGAGATTAAAACCATGTTTTTGCTCCAAACTCACTTTATAACATCAGTCGAGTGTTTGAAATAACTTTCTGTGATCCCATATGGCTTCTTATCACAAAATGAGGCAGAAAATATATGTGACCCGTGCTGGCAAAATGAGTCACAATGAGCACATTTTCAAAAATGAGATTATTTTCACAATCTCTATTACAAAACCTTCGAAATGATGTATGATTTTTTGGAATCAGAGAACAAGTCAATTTTGAGAAAAATCGAGTTATCACCTAGCAACCATACCTTAAAATCCCTGTTAACAACACGTAATTTTGCGCGCACACCTCGTCAAAACCAAATATCTATAGGGAAAATATATATTCAACCTTTTTTAAATATTTTACTTCAATATTTTGAAGTACTGTAATTCTGTTTGTGTGTGTATATCAGGATCGCGCGCTGTCTGAGGCGTTTTTGTGCGCACGCTTTGGATCTGTCAGTCAGCGTGAGTAAGATCGATTTGTTTACATCACCATGAGTTTGAAAATCACATTTCATTGGTTCAGACACTTGTGCTGAGGGGAAGCGCAAGTGGTGAAGCGAGCAGAGAAAAACATCATTTGTCATGGACAAAGGAAAGGTATTCCTCTCAGAAAACATACAAATAAAGATACTTTTAGATGTTTAATTACTATTTGAAACATTGGGATCGCTAGACGAGGGATTAATTAACTAATTTTTGTGAAAACCTCGATCAAAATCGACTTTTTTTTTCTTTCTTGTTTTGCCTGTAGCTCATAATTAGCCTGTGCGCATTCTAACTCATTTTGCCAGCATGGTTCACATATTATTTTATAGTATTCTGTACTGTGATTTAAAGGCTGTGTTGATTAGCATTGCATTATAAATATATACTTATGAAATAAAATACCAATCTGTCGAAACTTTGTCTGATACTGAATTCTGCAACTGGCATCCGAGTGTTTTATTTTTTAATTCATATATCTTTTTTTTTCTTTTTGCAAATATTCTTTTAAAATAATAATTAAAAAATATAATAAATTATAATATTGTATATTTTTATTACCATTTTTTGCCTTGCTCTCAGTACATTATCACATTGGACAGCAGGTGTGATGAATAACTGTTTAATTTCTTTTAAACCTGGCAAAGAAAACAAGAGCAGGCTACTGTTGTTTTAGCCTAATCAGACCAATAAAACACAATGTGCTTCATTTGTATCCTGCTGATATTTTTGTGGTTTGTTGTATGGTCTCAGGAGCGAAATGCAGAGAATGCCATCGAGGCTCTGAAGGAGTACGAGCCAGAGATGGGCAAAGTGTACCGCATCAACCGCACGGCTGTACAGAGGATCAAAGCTCGAGACATCGTGCCTGGAGATATTGTGGAGGTTTCTGGTAAGTTTTCTTTCTTAAGTTTCCTCTCTCTCTCTCTCTCTCTCTCTCTCTCTCTCTCTCTCTCTCTCTCTCTCTCTCTCTCTCTCTCTCTCTCTCTCTCTCTCTCTCTCTCTCTCTCTCTCTCTCTCTCTCTCTTTCTCTTCATTTGATAAAACGCCATCTGTTCTCAGTCTCTTCCTTTGTGTAATGAGAAGGACTTGAATCTGCAGAGATGATGTTTGTGGAACAATACACATACTCCACCGCAGCCCCCAGCTTGAGTCCTGTGGACATTTGAAGGTTTCTTCTAACCATTTACCCATGTGGTCTGACATAATACGCAGTGGAGGTGCTTTTTTTTTTTTTCTTTCTTCTTCCAGTCATCACCACCTCTCGCTGTACCCAAAACACACAAACACAGGCTGTCGTTTTCCTCAGTCTTCCCATTGGCTTGTATGGCTGCCCATAGTGTATGTTTGTGTGCGTTTCACCGCAACTCTTTGCCCTGAACGGCAGCCCATCAGGGTTTCTCTGTGTGTGTGTGTTTGGGCTCCTTGCCATAAGCTTGAAAGCAGAGCAGGAATATCCCAGACTGTATTACGTAAGTGGCTTTCCTGTGAGTATGAGGGTGCCAAGCAGAGACATGCAGGAAAAATCTGTGTGTGTGTGTGTGTGTGTGTGTGTGTGTACGTATTCTGTTAATAGTACAAATCTGTAAAGTGACTATAGTACTCTCTTTTTCTTTCTCTCCTACCTCTTGTTGAATATGTAGCTTTCCTTTTTTCCATACTGTCAGTCCCACCGTTCTCCACCTTCACGTGTCTGCATGTTTGCCAGTGACACATACATATGTGCCCACTCTAAATTGAGGATCCTGCCAGTGTATATGTAGACACTGAGATAAAAATAGATCTGTAGTCATTCTGTTATAGCTCTAACATATCTGTGCATCACATGCGCACATATAAATTTGCTAGTCTTGGCTTCAAAATAATAAAACAGTTTGCTTCTTTAAAACCCTGCTTACTAATGATCCCCAGTCTGCATCAGCCAAGTGTGGAGTAGAAGAGACGAGGGGAGAGGAGACGACAGTGAGGAGGGGGTGATCATTTGCTTTTCGCTATTACAGTGAAAACTCGAACTAATAATCCCTGTGTTACACCACAAGATTTTCCAATTCATGTTCAAGAGCAGCCGCATTCATTCAGAAACATGGATGCGGCCATGTCGCTTCGTTTGCTTGTGAATGGGAGTAAAATTGAGAGAGTCAAAGATGAGACTGGTGCGGGGGGTAGTGAAAGGGAATGAGTGTACCGAAAGATACACAATGTGTGAGGGAGGCAGAGAGTGCGAAAGCATGAAAGACAGATGAGCGTAAGGGAGCGATAAACACAGCGAGATGCAGAGAGAGAGAGACAAGCGAAATTGAAGAGATGGGAATGAGATGTGGGTTTCATTACCTGTCTTAGCACGGCGGTAACAAGCGTCTCTTTGTTCAGTTGCAGTGTTTGGTCTTATGCCTTGACAAGCCCGCATTCCAGCGGCCAGATTCTCCTCTTTGCACACATACACACGCTCACGGTGTCAGGCTTCACCTCCTGACACCTATTGGCCATGTCACCATGGTAACTAGCCCCAGAGTCCCTCCCATGTCAAGGTCAAACTGACAGACATGTAAAGTAACTACTAGACATCACTAGAAATCAGATGTTTCCAGCATCAAGTTTCTGTCCTTCCTGAAAGCCTAGATAGTGCCACAAAATGACAAAATTACACCTAATCCGACCATATTTGATGTTTAATATACAGGATTTAATGTACAGGATTTTGGACCAATGAGATGTAACTGAGGGCAGAGATAACTAGCAAAAAGCAACTGAAATGTCTTCCTACATGGTTATTTATGAAATGAAAAGCTACACAATCCATCTTTTAGGGTTAAAAGAACTATTGCCAAATTTATAACATGCTAGAAAAATAATAATCACTGTAATAATGATCCATCCGTAGACTCTTAAGTATTTGCCTATTAAAATCCAAACAGCGACTTTGGCCGGGCAGTGTATCATTCTATCTTAGGATCATGGCATCAAAAATAAAAAATGTCTAGAACATTTTGAACAAACTCTTTTTATATTTGCTGCTATGTAGTTAAACACCATGTCCGGATTGATGGATATTTTTGAATTTTGGCATTTTCCTTTTCCTGAAGCCTTGAGCACTTCCCAGCTTGCAAGCTGAACAAAAATGAAACAAGGTGAATTGGTCCAAGGGGAGAAGAGAAGGGGTGTTTCCACTCCAGAGGTCTATGAGGGTGGAAATGGCTGGCACTCTATGTATCTTCTGCACTTTGTTATAATGGGCATTGCTCTGAGGTTCAAGATCCATCCACAGGTTTATAGCCATGAGAATCCACTAACGAGGTGTAGACAGGTTCACACACATTCTGAGCTGCTTGTGCTGAGTTCATTGGTAGCTTTTAACAAGTCCTGTTCAGTAAGTGGGAAGCGCTGGCAGGACAGAGGTGTTGTCAGCTGCATCTGCTGATATATTTCTCAATTTCTGTCTAACCCGACTGCACCGATGACATAATCTTGTTGCTAAGCACTATCAAACATGTGTAAACAAACATGCAACAACCCCTACCTAAAAACCCTTTCACTTTCTCTAGAGGTTGAATGAAAATGCCACATTGGAAAAAGGCACTTGTAAGAACTATAAATTGGTAACTACAGCAAAAAAAAAAAAAAAGATTCTAAACAAATGGCAACCAAAAATATGACCCACAACACCCTTTCCCCTCTTCTCGCTGCAAAGTCCTTCCTGTACCCGGCATTCGTGAGTGGCAATTCCATCGGAACTTTTGGCGCGGACCACCACCAAGAGAATTGGAGGTCGGAAAACAGCGTTCAGCCGTTTTTTTTGCATGCTTGAGTACTTTATATATTTATAGATTATTTACACTTTTAATTTCCAGTCAGCCCAGCATTGTGCCAGCATTATGGTTGCTGTAATCACAATATCCGAAGTGGAACTTTCCCTCAGCTGTTTCAGAGATTCAAAAATAACATTCTCACTCCATTAGAAAATCAGAGGAACCAGAATAGGGCTTTACAGAATGCCTGGAGATTTGAAAAGAACTCTGTTGTTCTTTCACTCTCTTTGGGATGAGTAACAGTGAAGCATCCACTTTATTGTTTTAAAATGAATTCACTTTAGCTCGATCATCTTTTAGTCATACCCACAGGCTTTTGGACCGCTTTAATCAGCATTCGCAAACATCTTGAACTCACCAGCCTCTGTTATTACACCGTTCCACATTTACAAGTAAGTATGCGTCACCCGTTCTAATCAGGTTTATGCCCGATGTCCGTGGCGGCCTGTTTCCTGCTATCAGATGCTTGCCATCTACTGTCATAATGTCTGTGTATATTTAGCTCACTTTGCATTGTTCTGGCTTGGTATGGCGAAAAGCCGTTCGCATTAGCATTTAGATGGGTTCAGTACCCATTTGCAGTATGACCGAGTGGGTGGGAGACACCACTGAGGGGGGAGAGAGGGAGCGATAAAATCCAAGAATGAGAAAAGAAAGGTCCGTCGTTCTGGGAGCATAAACAGTTTCCCGCCCACCGTGCCCTCTCTATCCCCACTCCCACACAGAGCAGTCCCTGATGGGGGTGTTGTCTCCCTCCTCAAAGACCCCCAGGCTGATGTGAGCCATTCCTGTGACGTGGGAGGGAGAGAGACTGTACGGCTGAGAAATCGCGTCCAGAGGGTTGGAGCAGAAAACAAAATAGGAGAAAAAGATAAATAGGGTGAAAGGATGTTTTACTGTACATTATTGTATTATGCAAGATCACATGACTCTAACAAAACGATTTGTTGTGCAGCGAAACAAAAAGCCTGCCTGTCAATATTACAAATTTTTTTTTTTTTTTTTTTTTTTTTTTCCTGTGAAGAATCTGACATTTAACCTCTACACTGTCCGGGCCACTTATCTACTATCTGTCTCACATGTGTAAAAGACTAATGGGAAGTGTGGCTGCTCTCTTGCATGCCTTGCTGCCCCCAAGCACCTCCAGCTTAGCCTAAGGGTTTAAATGGAGTATAATTATCACACTAAGGGTCTCTAATTGCTTTAAAATGCCTGTTAAGTGCCCCTGCAGTCTGTCCTGGTCCAGGAACTATATGACATGGGGATGAGAATTTTGCAAGTTCACTGACACCCTGCACACTATTTTGTACAGTATAGTTTCTATGGAATGGTTTTGAACATGGAAAAATGTGAGTTATTGATGGAGAGAATTCATATTTATTTGAATATTATTTTCAATTATTTATTTGAAAGATGATACACTACTGTTCAAAAGTTTAGGGTCAGTAAAACTTTATATTTTATTTTTAAAGATATGAATACTTTTATTTAGCAAGGACACATTAAATTGATCAAAAATGACAGTAAATACTTATAATGTTACAAAGGATTGATATCAACATTGATAATATGAAATGTGTCTTGAGCACCAATTCAGCATATTAGAATGATTTCTGAAGGATCCTATGAGAATGAAAACTGGAGTAATGGCTGCTGTTATTATTGAATTGTAACAATATTTTGTAAAATCTTCTTTCTAAAACATTAAAAATATTTCGCAATTAAAAATCCTTAAAGACACCAAACTTTTAAACGGTAGTTGGGATATGTAGAATGCTGGACATCTGTGGAATTATATGGGTTTAGATTCCATGTAGATGTAATTGTGCATGTGCCATGCCATAGCTCACATATTGGCTAGGCATTTGTTTAACGCAGTTTTCAGAAAAAGAACCTCATTTGTGGTTTTTGCTCATTTTCAGTATGCTGAACTTGCAGTGTCATTCTTAGTTTGAGCTGTGAATGCACAAGCAGATCCCTACAGCTTGTGTGATCTGTATATATGAAGCTTTGTCTTGATGTCTCAGGTAGGAAAGCGCAAAGGTTCATTAAGTCAAGCTACTACAAAATATATATTGCTCAAAGCCTAAATGGCTGCAAGGACTTGCAAAACCCAGTGGAA
Source organism: Mylopharyngodon piceus (assembly GCA_039654765.1). NCBI lineage: Eukaryota > Metazoa > Chordata > Actinopteri > Cypriniformes > Xenocyprididae > Mylopharyngodon > Mylopharyngodon piceus. The sequence goes on from CM077443.1 coordinate 16,014,165, forward strand.
AACGACACATATTGACTGATTCTGTTTCATCCAACTGACTGGGTTTTTCCCACCTTTTTTTCTTTTGTATTAGCAGCACTTTTTTTTATTAGAAGCATGAACTGAATATTGATCTCTCTATGTGCTCTCATCAACTGGGTATCGAACGGTGTTCCAGTGTGTCTGCAGTTAGTCTTCGAGGTGGTGTCTCTCTCTCTCTCTTGCTCTCTCTTTTTCTTTTTGTTTCAGTCACTTTTTCGCTTTGCTTCAGGCTTTGTGTCCTAGTAGTTCAGCTTCGATCTGTTGTAATTAAGTGTTTACTAGGAAAACAAGAGGTCAAGAACAGCCTTGAATGATGGTTGTGCAGTGCAGTCTTATTTCATGCTTATGATTGCAGTTATGACCCCTCAGGCATATGTCCTACACACTGTTTTCGACCTGTCTTGCATTTATCAGTAATGTAGTAGTGTCTTTGCCCGCCTTTTGATGAAATAACTCTAAACCCATTTTGTTTTCTAGTTGGGGATAAAGTGCCAGCAGATATCAGGATCACATCAATCAAATCCACAACCCTAAGAGTGGACCAGTCCATTCTCACAGGTACTGTGGACGTCTGAGATGAACAGCTTTGCATTTCACTGCCCAGTATTGATTTTTTTAAAACTTCCTGTGTGTTCTTTAGGCGAATCTGTGTCTGTTATCAAACACACCGATCCCGTGCCAGATCCTCGAGCTGTCAATCAAGACAAAAAGAACATGCTGTTTTCTGTAAGCACTTCTCTTCCTGTTTTGGGATGGGGAACTTTGTCTCATTTGAATATAATAAGCAGTATATTTGCATATAACAATATGTTACTTAATATTTTCTGTTTACCCAACTCATAGCATTTTTATAGAACTATTGCTTTTTCTTTCTTTGTGTCTTTTGTGAGTCTGTTTTGCTTTTTTTCTTTGTCTCTCTAGGCTGCAGGATGTCATTAGACTGTAGGATATAATAAGACTTAAGCATTCTGTTTGTGCACTCAGTCTAAACATACTGTTCCTGTCTGCATTCATTTGCGGTCATTCAGATGCTCTAAGTAGGCATGCATTTGTCCACTCTCAATCCACTTAGACTGCGTTAACATCATCTGGGGATAGGGAACACCTCAGGTGACGTTATTGGCCTAGTGAGTGATAGTATAACGTCAGAGATAATAAAGTCTCCCTGTTTTCTTCTTTAGTCATTTAAAATAAACTGTATATGGCGCATGTGCTTTTATAGTCCAGCTTTATGCATTTTCCAACACATCGTGGTAATGAAAGATGTAGTTTCCTATTAGGGGAAAATGTCTCTAATGACATTATAGCCAACTCCACACAAGTCAATGATTTTTCCAAGCTACGTTTCGTAAAATTATATGAGACTGAGGAACTTCTGATGCTGCTGCTGTTGTTTCCAAGTCTGCAAAAGTGTAAATTTAGATTTGAAAGGTCTTTTGGGTGGCTTTGTTTCATTTAGGTGTATATGTGCTCATATATGCATGTTCTCATGTTTTCCAAAAGGGCACAAACATCGCTGCGGGTCGGGCCATCGGCGTTGTCATCTCCACCGGTGTTTCCACCGAAATTGGTAAGATCCGTAACCAGATGGCAGCAACTGAGCAGGAGAAAACCCCACTGCAGCAGAAGCTGGATGAGTTCGGCCAACAGCTCTCGAAGGTCATCTCCCTCGTCTGCATCGCCGTCTGGGTCATTAACATCGGCCATTTCGCCGACCCGGTCCACGGCGGCTCATGGATCCGAGGTGCCATCTACTACTTCAAGATTGCCGTGGCCTTGGCAGTGGCTGCTATCCCGGAGGGTCTTCCAGCTGTCATCACCACCTGCCTGGCGCTGGGCACCCGTCGCATGGCAAAGAAAAACGCCATTGTTCGTTCGCTGCCCTCGGTGGAGACGCTGGGATGCACCTCCGTTATCTGCTCAGACAAGACGGGGACCCTGACGACCAACCAGATGTCTGTCTGCAGGGTGAGTGATGTGGCTGTTCGAGTCAGACGCAGAGATGGTGTCTCATTCAGCATCAGAAGTGATGTCTGCGGGCAGATCTTGATTTTATGTCTGGGTTGATGACAGCTTCATTTTTCATTTTCAGTCTTATGCTGACATATGGTCCTATGTGAGCTTTTTTCTTTTAATATATAACTTAAACGGCACAGATTTTGAACCTTTTTTTTTATTTGGACATTCACAAGAGGTGATTTATTGTGTGCTATAACCAGAGCTGGAAAGCATTTTAAACTGCCATGAAGCGAGGCATTGGAGGTCGCCATAAAATTGCATTTTATTTTCAAATTCATAATAGATTAACCTAAGGAATACCCCTTTTAAAAAAAACAAAACAAAACAAAAGAGACCCTTGAGGCCAGAGTGCGTCATATGAATTCCTTTTTACCATGTCTCGGAATTCTTTCCCACTGATTCCAGACCTGTGTGTGCACCCTTTACTGTGGTTTTTGGAGTACTGGCAGGTGGGTATCACAGACCTGGATACTACAGTGGTGTTTACCATAAGAGCAGGTCTTTGATGCAGTGCCAGGGCCTCTCATACAGAGTTGAGTGATGCAACAGCAGCAGCTCTCTCTGGCTGCCATATGGAAGACCAGAGAAACACACCAGGCACAACATGAGAGGTGAGAAAGGGAATTGGAAGTACTAGACTGGTCAGATAGCAATCCAGAGCCAGTTCAAAGACTCAGCTGCACTTTGAAATTAAATAATGTTTAGAGAGTAGAGACTCTAAAGTTTTAGACATGTATGTTTTATGTTTTATTTTATTTTGTGTAGGGTAACAGCATAGCTTATTCTTCATGTAGGCTACACTGAGAACTGTTTATTACTTTTTTTAGTCACCATGAAATCATTTTTTAATGGAATATTGTAGTCTTTAATCTAAAAGATTTATCAAGAGAACTTTTTTTTTTTTTTTTTTAATTCATGTGCCCTTGTAATCTTTAATCAAAAACATTTACATCGCCTCGCAACAGTATCCTCCTGTGATGCGTTCATCAGCAGGAGGGCTGGGCAGCAATCTTCAGCAATCGGTCACTTTGGATTTACATCTGATTTTTTAAAGAATTTAAGAGAATGATGGTAGCTTTAAACGTAATCTGGATTATAACGTTGCTCTGTTTGTCTCAGCCACTGGTGTGAGTTTAGGGCAGGGCTACAAGTTTGTTCATTGGCAGTCAGGCGGAATGTTTGGGAAACCAGTGTGAAAACAGTAGTTATTTTTGCAGTTGTATTTGGTGCTGCTAATGGTGCAGAAAGCAAACACTTCACCTTAAAGCTTCTTGATCCAAGTCTTGATCTGGTTTACCCAATCACACTCACAAGCACTACCACTGAACTGTGTACTTGTTTTCTATGGAATTTATTCCCACTGTCATATCTTCATGCTTTTTAAGAAGAGAAAATCAAGTGTCCATGTTTGTGTTTGCGTGACTGTGTCGCCCTTTTTCAGGTGTGTGTGTGTGTGTGTGTGTGTGTGTGTGTGTGTGAGAGAGTGTGACACAAAGTAACCTGACTCACAGCACAACCAAGAACGGTATGTATTTTGAGTACTTGTTTTAAGGTGTTGTGTCTTCATTCAGTGACATCACGCTGACCTAGAGGCTGTTCATGTTATTACTGAGGATTTCTACTATCCTAAAGACAGTAACATGCTACATCAATTAGTCACCACCATTCTGGGTTTTGAAGTGCTATATATATATTTATTATGCATATATATATATATATTGCATAATATATTTATATGCATATATATATATTTATATGCATATATTTATTCATAGGTGTTCTTGACGAGTAATATAGTGCTGTGGTTCCTTTTATGTTGTTGCTTCCTGAGAGTCAGGACATGTTGAAGTCACTCTGAGACACTCTGGGACACTCAGGATGTATGTTTTGTGTTTGTACGCAATGGAAAATCTTAAACTTGTACAGACAGGTTGGCACAACATGATTGCAACATTTTTTACATTATGTTCTTCTACAGCTGCAGACATGGATCCATCAAGACCACAGGCTTTCTGTCAAACCCCTTAACCTAGATCCATTTACAGTCACTCAAGACTTGGTTTTCAGTTAAAGACATTATATAGTCAGGACACTATATATATAGCTTTTTATAGTACAATTTTTGTCCCTGCGTATTACATGCCCATGTTATTTCAAAAGAAGAGAGCAGGAAAGGTTTGGAGAATGAATTCTTTGTTTTCTTTCCACCATCTGTACCTCTCCCACCCTTTTAATTCATTTATCAGCCACCTTGCATCTCCCGCTTCTAGTTTTGTGACCTTTATGATTTCAATTGGAAAATCATGATTGCAATATTGAAGTCATATCACATTTTTCCCCTTTGTGGTACTGCACACATTCATATTAAAAAGGCCCCAAACATTTCCATTGTGAGCTCCTCCGTTGTTTTCAGTGTTTACAAAGGAAGCCTATGTTATATGTCATATTCCTTGTTGCAAAGCCCCACAGCACGTGTGAACGTCCGTGCCTGAGGTCTCTCCTGTGTTTAACAGCAGGGTGTTCCCTCTGTTCTAAAGCTGCTTAATTCCCTGCAAGTGCCGGGAACCTTCCGGAAAGAGTCCCACTGCGCTGTGGTAAATATTTACTCACTCCACGCCCTGATCCCAGACCTGCAACGATCAGAGCTCAAACATTAAGGGCGAGCACTGTAGTCAAACACCACGACATTCACTTTACCGGCTCTACACTTCAGCAGTGATGAGTGTTTCCTGGACACAGATTAAACCTAGTATCAATCTAATACATCCTGTTCAAGGGGATCCTCAATTAAAACACTTTTTAAATTAAGGAGGTACATCTGTATCTTGGAAACTAAAACTCCTTTCAGGCTTACAGTTATGTAATAGACTTTCATTTCCAGCAGACCAAATGTTTTTGTGGAAACCGTGATATATATATTTTTTTAAGGATACAAAATTTTCAAAAGAACAGCCATTATTTAAATGTAATTTTTGTAACAATTAAAAGTCCTTTTTTAAAATCACTTTTGATCAATTGAACATTTCCTTGCTGAATACACGTAATAATTAAAAAAATCTTTCTGACTCCAAACTTGTATGAATGTGTGTGTGTGTGTGTGTGTGTGTGTGTGTGTGTGTGTGTGTGTGTGTGTGTGTGTGTGTGTGATTTTGTCAGTAAGATTTTTTTTTTTTTTTTGAAAGAAATGAAAGTGGTTATGAATTGAGAAATCAAATTTTCCTTGATCTTTTGACATAAAAGAGGTCATTGTACTATAAAAAAAATCCTGTAAGTTTTTGAACTCAACTTTATTAGTCCAAAAAAGTTCCTAAAATGACTTGTTTCGGATTTTGTCTCAGTATGACATCATAGTGCGACGAAAGACCACGTCTGCAAAAAACAACACCTACTTCTACATCGTTGCCTCTTAAGCTCCGCCCGACGATTCACGTATGTCATGTAGTAGTAAATACGAGAGCAATGCAAACACAGGATTACTCCAGCAACAAAACAATTTAGATTCCTCTGAGGATTACAAGACATTTTGAACTGCCAAGTTGTGGAAAAACAGTCTATGCATTTCCTTCCTCGTGATCCTAACGTCAAAAAAGCACGGATGAACTTTATTTTTAACAAAGTTCCATTTTACTTAAAAAGCATATGTAATACACATAAATATTTCACAGTTGGCAAATGTTTCAACTATTTAACGAGATGAATACCTTTCTGTAGCTTCTTTGTTACAACACTAATATAATGTAATAAAATACAACACTACCCCACAAATACATAAGGAATAAATATAAATAAAGATGATTAATTAACACGCTGTCACAGACTGGAGTATCCTTTGTATTTGAGGTGTAGGTTCGTTGTCTTCTGATTCGGGATCAGACTCTGGTTCAAATATGTATGGCTGAATTTCACCGGTTGCTATTTTTGAACTTTGGAAGATTTCAAAACAATTCCACACGTGTAATTGCGAGACATTGAAAATTATTTTAATATGCAAAACTGTTACCCAATCATAGCAATGGGTGTTTACTTTTAAGTCTTGAATGCGGCACGCCCATCAAAACAGTGTTTCAAAGAGAGGGTCAAAAACAGGATAGCCTATTACTTCTAAGTTAGGCATTATTTCTAAATTAGGATGTTTTTTTTATGTAAAAATTCTTGTTAACATAAGTGGACCTCAAAGAACATTATAATTTAAAAAAAAAAAAAAAATGCAGTTCATGACCCCTTTAATACTTTCATTCAGCAAGGAAGCATTCAATAAATGCTTAAAAACCCCCATTCACTTTTTTGATTATGCTGTAAATATGTAGATAAATATTTATTGATTTGTATAGAAAAAATTATTTTATTTATTTACTTTTTTTTTTTTTTGTATATCGATTTATTTCTCAACAGCCTCAAGCCTCTCTTGTCAGCAGGATTACGGTGTGGTTGGCAGGTTGATTGTGACTTACTGTAGGTCAAACGCTACAGCTAAATCTTGTCTTTGCCTGCTTTTATCGTCCAGGCTGGACTTTGTGTCTGATAGCCTTTTTCCTTCTCATCCTCTTCCCGTCTTCCACATTGCACCCAGCAAGGGATTCCCGCCTACCATCCTTCATTTCCCTCATATTTTTGTGCTCTGTAATTTTTATGCCACTCACGCTCTTCCTTGCGTCTGCTCCTGCTGCAGCGTGATCCAAGAATGAAGCAGTCACAGACACGTGTTTAGGAAGCCTAATGCGGACTATTCACTGTAACGTACTGTATGTTGAACACTTTTTGTTGTACCTGGTGCCTTTTGTGTTAATCCTTATTTTGAACAGAGCAGTCCTTATTTTATTCCCCTCTTCCATTAATATTAATGTTAGACATTACCAAATTTCATGCACATTTTTAATGCATAGTATCGTCACATAGGAAAAAGATATATACAGTATATATATAAATTATAAAGGTAGTTCTAGAACAAATGAGTTAAATGCATGTCTGTGTGTCTGTTGCACATTTTTCACCAACTCCCATACTTTACAGTGGGGAACAGGCAACAATGTCAGCCTTAGCCTGAAGCAGTGACAAAATTCGTCACCTAAAGAGTCCCTAAAGAACAGGAAGAAAAGACATTTCACATGCAAGAGCTTGTGGAAATGCATCCCAATTGGATTCAACATTCTGTTAAACCTCCTGTGCCTCGTAATGTTAAGTACTAAAAGCGTCATGGTGAAAAGCTTATCCTGGGCTTGGAATTAGTACTGTCACTATGTTACAGTGTTGTCCAGGATGACCTAAGCCAATCAGCTCACTGTGTGCCTTTTTGGAGGCCAGACATCATCCAAGTGTCACCGTCACTAATGCGGAAGTCACTTTGGCTAAATCAGGAGGATATAAGGAGGATATATATCCTTTTCCACTCCTATGAAACACATACTGTGCGCACATACACACACACACACACAAACACACAAACACACCCTTATCAGAGGCTCATCATTGCATATCACTGCATGCTACCCTGTTCCCTGGTATCTGTTGCTATGACAACGTATAGCAACACAGTTCCATGTCTGCCAAGTTACGGGATGGTTGTTGGTGTTTTTGGTGCAGGTCTGATTTATAAATAACTGTAAACAAACAATGCAGGCTAGCAACAACACTCATCATGATGTTTTTACTTTAGATTCTTTTATGCTACTGATGCATCACTGCTAAAGTACTTGTTGGTACCTTTCAGTACATTGTGGGTGTCATATTTGGATTACTGCTCACTGTGGGGTGGGGGGGAAATCTACAGAATTATGAATTCATTTAAATGTTAAAATGTGTTAACAATTATTGTTGCATAGTGTTTCTTTGTAATTTTCAATATAATGTTGATATACATAACTGTTCAAAAGTTTGGGGTCAGAAAGATTTTTATTTATTTATTTATTTTTATTTTTTTTGAAAAGTTGAAACTCATTCAGCAAGGATGCACTAAATTGATCGAAAGTGACTGTAAAGACATTTATAATGTTACATAAGATTTCTTTTTCAAATGAAAATGCTTTTGAATTATTTTGAACTTTCTGTTCTAGTGTAGAGCAGGTAAAGTGAATGTTTCCACAAAAATACTAAGCAGCACAACTGTTTTTGACATTGATAATAACAAGAAATGTTTCTTGAGCAGCAAATCAGCATATTAGAATGATTTCTGAAGGATCATGTGACACTGAAGACTGGAGTAATGACTGCTAAAAATTCAGCTTTGCCATCAGAGGAGTAAATTACATTGTACAATATATTAAAATAGAAAAAAATGTTAGATTGTAATAATAATTCATAATTTACTATTTTTTGCTGGATTTCTGGATGGATAAATGCAGCATTGGTGAGCATAAGAGAAATCCTACCGACCCATCGAAGGGAAATAAGATAAAAAGTATATTGCTGTAATCAAATAAATACTTTTTGCACAAAATATACATTTTATTTACTCAGTTCATAAAAAAATGCGGAAATTCTTCTATTGAAATATTGTATGTTACACCGTGGTGATGGTTCAACACTCAAAGAATGATAAAATTAAGTAACAAAGTCAATATACATGGAGAGTAGATGTTTTTTTTGTAGAACATGATGAATTATGGTCATTTGAATTCTGAAGTTTCTGTGAAGTTATTAGGGTGACATCCAAGCCTATAAATAGCTAAAGATGACATTACAACCAAACATAGATTTTTCACTAAATGAACATGTCAGAGTCAAGCATTCCGAGGTCAGAGAGTACATTGTGATAGTGAACAGGCAACTGGGTCTAATTTTGGTCCTTTTCCTCCTCTTGCCCAGTTGACAATGTCTGTTAGCATGGTGTTTGACTGTGGAAATGGAGCAGCACAGATTCCTGTGTAGTTAAGGACCAGAGAAACAGACCACAAAAATAGTGTTTTTCAGAAAAGTGAACCTCCTGCATTTGTTACTTGTGGTTAGAATCAGCTGGCCCACTGTTCCAACAATTAAAAAAAACTGCAATTACATGCTAAATGTTCCCAAAAATATGCATCTAATAATTATTTGCTCTTTTGTTAGCTTTATGAAGTAAAAAGTACTCTGTACTTGCACACGAATGTAGAGAAATGGCACTGTGTACCAGTAGTTATGATAATTTGGTCATTACTTTATAAAGGCATATTTTTTTTGACTGAGAAGACTGTTCTTCCCTGCAGAGCAAGCTAACTCAATAATCCATTTATTTTAAGGGCTTAGGGGCATGATCCAGCCCTCTGATTGCTGCTGCCTGCCTCTCACTTTGTGTTTTCCACAATTAAGTTTGTGTATGTGTGTCCGTTTCAAACAGGAAGCAGGAGTACTGTGGAGCTCAGAAAGTTTTACAGCTTAACTGCTTCATTAATTCTTTAATCAGACACATTTAATTGAGTCTTGCAGTGAGTGAAGTCATGCAAAGAGAGGATGTTTTTCCTTCTGCGTGTTTGTACATTTGTGTATGTTTGAGACGACCTTTCATATGACCTTGCTTTTAAGGAACTGCCTATACATGGCTGCTTGGCATGTATGGTTTAGATGCTTCATTTTGGAGCTGAGTGCAGATATTGATAAGAACCTACTTCTGGTAGTTCCGTGTTTTAGTGTCCATGCAGCTTGAGCTCGACCGCAGTGGCTTTTAATCATGATAAAACACATTTCAGTAAGTCCACCTACTGCATAATCAACATTTACGACATCTCGTAAGATCAGGATTCATTTTTACTCGTTCCCGGCGCGCACCTCCATTTCAGACCTGTCATCTGAACAGAAAGGTGGGGTCTGCGATCAATGCCGTTTGCCAAATTGGCTTTATGAGTTCCATTCCACCATCCACCTGTTTCATCTGCCCCTACGCCCACATATTGGAGGAAGGGGATAGTGAGAAAATAAGATCTCTCTTCTCTCTGCTGAAACTTGCCCAGGGCTGCCACTGCTCCTGCTGGCTCGTTTCAGTGTGATGAATGCCATAGCAAAGACTGCATGTCAAAAAAAAAAAAAAAGAGAAAAGAATAGAGCATTGCATTATGGGTTTGGCCGATTTGTCTGAGGTTGTCAGGCTGAACTCATCTTCACCTCTCATGTCGTCTAGCTTTTTTGAACACTTTTTGGTGTTTATTCCAAAAATCAGAAACTTTATTTGGTTATAATTTGGCCTTTGTTGTGTACACAAGACAACACAATACAGTACAACACCTGGAGTTAATTATAATAAAACTTATAATAAAACTTATATTAAAAAATTATAATAAAATTTCAGCCGAAACATGGGCAAAGTGATTGTTTGCTCTTTTTCACCTCGTCTGTTTTCATTTGGTCCAGTGAAAGCAGACAGTTCAGTAGGAGGCAATAGTTTATTGTAGTCCGTGTTGTCTGTTGGCAGTTGTGTGGAGTGTGTTGGTTCAGACAGGGAAGAGCTCATGCCAGGCCACTAAACACAGGAATCTACCCACCACCAGTGGATTATGACATCATTGCTCTGCCTCTGATTGGACGGGGGATGAGGGAAACCCCAGAGCTGATTGGGTGGAGCCACAACTGTCTGTTGGTTGTTTTTTTCCTCTTCTCTTCTGTTTTTTTTTTATGCAGTTGGGGTTTGTAACTATTTTCAGATGCCTTAGAGAACTCATTTTCTTATTCTTCTTTAAGCCATATTTTTTTAGGCACAGTTGTGGAGTTTGTTTTTCCAACTTATTTATTACAAGAACCACTTTTAAATGGTAAACTTATGAGCATTTAGAACTTTATGTGCCAGGATTTTCTCATGGAAAACCTGGGAATATCAGGGAATTTTAAAATTGTCATTTCCTGGCCTGCGGATGTCTTGGAAATGAATAAAACATTAAACTCATGAAAGTTTCTATAGTGATCATAATTTGTTTCTAGTTACAAGGCTCAAGAATAAGTGTTTTTTTTCTGCCAGCCCATTTGGCCAGTAGTTTTTATGTTTAATAATTTTTATTTAAAGGATTAGTTCACTTCTGAATGAAAATTTCCTGATAATTTACTCACCCCCATGTCATCCAAGATGTTCATCATTCTTCAGTCGAAAAGAAATTAAGGTTTTTGAGGAAAACATTCAGGATTCTTCTCCATATAGTGGTCTTCAGTGGGGTTCGCTGGGTGGAAAGTTCAAATTGCAGTTTCAGTGCAACTTCAAAGGGCTCCTCACGATCCCAGACGAGGAATAAGGGTCTTATCTAGCAAAATGTTTGGTCATTTTCTAAAAAAAAAAAATTATTTATATACTTTTTAACCACAAATGCTCATCTTGCACTAGCTCTGCGATCCACACGCATGACGTAATCACGTTACAAAGGTCATGCGTAACATAAGTGGAAGTACTGATCCAGTGTCTACAAAGCGAAAGTGCAAAGATTAAGCCAAATGCCCTTTACAAAAAAAGGTAAAACAATGGTATCGGACGATTTTGAAGTTGGAGGAGAAAATTAGATGAAGATTTTCGCCTTACCGCAGTACTTCCACCTACGTCACGTGTGACCTTTCAACGTAATGCGTGGCGCATCGCAGAGCAGTGCAAGACGAGCATTTGTTATTAAAAAGTATATAATTTTTTTTTTTTTTTTTTTTTTTTAAATGACCGATCGTTTCGCTAGACAAGACCCTTATTCCTCGCATGGGATCGAAAATGTTACATTTACTTTTTAAAACTATGAATGTATAATTTAGTTTTATAATATATATTATTTTTGACATATTCTGAGTGAAATCTCAGAAACAAAAATCCTATTCCACTAATCATGAACGACTGGAAAGAAGCCATAGAAATGAATTGTCCAAAAAAATTGTAACCCTGATGTACAGGGTTAACCCTGTATGTTTCATTAATCTGCATGTTTCTCATGCTGTCTCTCTCCCTATCTCACTTCTGTCTCTCTTAGATGTTTGTGGTTAATAAGGCTGATGACACCAGCTGCTCCCTGCATGAGTTCACCATCACTGGCTCAACCTATGCTCCGGAGGGACAAGTGTAAGAGCACACACAAACACACTCAGAGCCCTTGATCCTTTCCAAAACATCATGTCATTTTTACCTCCTCCAAATAATCTAATGCTCATGCTGGATACTTAGTTTGTATTTACATCCCTTCATCTTACAATAACTGTCTCTCCCTTAGGCTGAAGGCTGACAAGCCGGTGCAGTGTGGAGAATATGATGGTCTGGTGGAACTGGCTACTATCTGCTCCCTGTGCAACGACTCTTCTCTGGACTATAATGAGGTCAGCGGTGTGTGCGAGGATCTTCTCCTGCATCTAAGCCTCGGATGCCATATTTACCCTTCTGAGTTTAACAAAAAGAGTCTCGTTCAGTGTTTTTCTGCGTTCCTGTCCTGCTCATTGCTGAAGTGTTAACCATTCACCCTGTGTTCCTCAGGGACAGGCAGCTTTTTAATTTGCTTGTTTTGTGCATTTGGCTTGTATTTCTCATCTCTGTGCCATTGCCATGGTATCACAGTTACGGTGTTGCGTAATATATCGTTTTCCATGGTTGTCAGGTAGGGTAAAGGACAGGGCAAGTTAGGACAAGCCAAAGATTTTTAAAACGTGCTTTGTTGTTGAAGGCACCCAATCTAATGTTACAGAGTTAAAGGACGCCACTAGAGTAAAAATACATTAAGATTTACTAAACGGGGCAAATTAGCTTGAGAGTGCAATTCCAAAAAAGCACAGATGGGAGTGGAAAGTTCTGCATATGATCTACAGACGACGTGCAAATTAAAGAACTCAGATGCAGCCGGATCATTTTTATAATGACCAACGCTATCTACCAAGAGCAGTGCAAATTAGCGTCTGGTTTAAGACATGCTTTTTTTGGGGTGACGCAAATACCAGTAAATTGACTATGCAATAAGGTCAGCCGCAAAAATAACTGTTGTCCAGGCCTTTTCAGCGCTAATTTTTCACTGCATGTCTTTAGTAAATCCTGACATTAGTTTTTTAAAGCCAAAAGAGGGCTTGCGCTGGTGCAAGCTGTTAGTAAATCTAAATCAACAGTATCAAGCAAATATTAAAACAGTCTTATCACTGTATTCTCACCATGTTTTTAATAGGATAAATAATCACTAGATTAGTAAATATCATGTTTCACTACCACAGCACCTTGCTTCCTGGAATAATGCAAATATTTTAGGACAGAGTTGACCACCATCCATAAAGTGAACTGCGAATCTAATAAACCATTATAGATGTTAACACAGGAACCTTGTGTTTGAATGACGAGTAGCAATGTTAGGCTGTTTATGGTCTTTAGGTGCAGCTATTATAGTTACAAACAGGGTTCCCATGATCATGGAAAACCTGGAAATATCATATAATTGTAAAATTGCTATTTACAGTCTTGGAAAGGTCATGAAAATAATCTATTTTGCAGTATACCACTGTTTAGAAATTAGTCTTTGAGAATTTCACCTTGTGCCACATTCAAATCTCAGGATGTTTTTGATTTTACTAAAGACATTAGTACATTACAATGTATAACAATTCAAATCTATAAATCCCAAGTATTGGTTCTTGACATACAAAGTAAAATCTGCTACAGCTATGAAATGATTTACATACCTTACCATTCAAAAGTTTGGGATCAGTAGGAAATTGGTACTTTTATTCATCAAGGACACATAAAATTTATCAAAAGTGACAGTAAAGACATTTATATATCGTTACAAAAGCTTTCCATTTCAAACAAATTCTGAACTTTCTGTTCCTCAAAGAATCCTGAAGAAAATCATGGTTTCCACCAAAATATTAAGCAGCACTGAAATCTTTCTTGAGCAGCAAATCATTATATTAGAATGATTTCTGAAGAATCATGTGAGACTGAAGACTGGAGTAATGATGCTGAAAATTCAGCTTTGCCATCACAGGAATTTAATTACATTTTAAATGATATTTAAAAATGAAAACAGTTATTTTAAATTGTAATTTTGTTTTACTATATTATGGTTTTTACTGTATTTTGATCAATGCATCCTTGGTGAGCACAAGAGACTTCTTTCAAAAACATTAAAACATCATACAGACCCCAAACTTTTGAACACTAGTGTACATGCATTTTCTAAATTGATTTGCTTTGAATGTTTAACAGTACCAAAGAATACAGTACGTACTCGCATGGTTCATTGCTTTTATGTGACATTTAAAGTGCACAGTAACAGTAATCATTTCTGAAATGAGTGCATGACTCTAGGATTACGCAAGTGAAGTGCCGTATACTACATGTTGTTTGTGCTGATAGGGCACTGAATGTTTACACACTTTTGTGCTTATGCTGTCCCGCAGGCTAAAGGAGTGTACGAGAAAGTGGGCGAGGCCACGGAAACTGCGCTCACGACGCTGGTGGAGAAGATGAACGTGTTTAAAACGGACCTCTCTGGACTCAGCAAAGTGGACCGAGCTTCAGCGTGCAACTTGGTAAGAAGGGATCCATGGGGTGCAACAGGATATGAGACAGACAGTAATAAAAGAGAACATAACAGGAGAGTTTGTGATGAAAAACGATAAATAGAGGGATAGATAGTTGAAGCTTCAGAAGATATATTAGAGCTCATAAAGTTTGGCTAGTGGTGCAAGACAGGATATTTAAAACAAATGAAGACATGGTGTCTTTTTATTTATATATATATATATAATATATATTATAGGTATTGGTTAGGATTAAGGGATGTAGAATATGGTCATGCAGAATAAGGCATTAATATGTGCTTTATAAGTACTAAGTACTCAACAACACAGTCAAGTGTGATGATATGGATTGGCATGTGTACGATCCATCAGTATAAACAAAATGATTGTGACTAAAACCCTGAAAACATGATGGTAAATGTCTCCGTCTAACACACAAACACACTTAAGAAGATAAATCCATGCCGATTGGTGTCAGTATGATGTGAAAGACCACTGGGACAAAACAAAAACATTGAAACAGTCTTGATCCCTCTCTCCCTTTTTCCCTACGGGAATCAAATTTCTCTGAAAGAGTGAAAGACCAGCACCGCTTTCTTTATTCTGCTGACCCCTGAATCCTTCTCCTTTCCAAAAAAGAAACTTAGTCACACAGACTCCCAGAGGCAAAGCATAATATTTAGATAACCAGGCGAGTGTATGAAGAGGTTATCTAAACTTTCCACTCTGATCCAAAACTTCACTGCCCTTTTGGAAATGAAAAAGAGACATTTCTTCTGTCAGCACATATTGGTGGTAAACTTTCAAAGATGTCAAATGGTTGGATGGGCACATAGATTAGGGGGAGTTCGATGTTTTTTTTTTTTTTTTGTTTTTTTTTAAAGCTGTTGAGGATAGAGAACACAGGAAGCCTGCTGAGGAGTGACGTCATGTTCTCAGATAAGCTGGAAACGGGAGACACTGGTTTTCTCACACATGCATGCCTTATCTAAACATCTGTAGAATGACTGAGTAGATCATCTGAGCCTAATATAAAAGAGAGCCAGAGACAGAGCAAGATGTACTGTAGGTAGGTCAGTGTAAATGCTTTCTGTTCTCATGTGATGGAGGTGGTTTCCACCTAGTGGCAAAATGATGCCCTTGCATCACTGAAAGTTTCTCTTGCATATTTTATTTTTTATATTATTTTATTTTTTCAAAAGAAAATACATAACAGGGAATTATGGGGGATGATCTGATCAGTTTTTATTTTTTTAGCAAAATATTTTTATTTATGCTAGAAATATGTACACTCCCATTAAAAAGTTTGGGGTCAGTAAGATTTATTAATTTTGAAAGAAATTAATACTTTTATTAAGCAAGGACACATTAAATTGTTTAAAAGTGACAGTAAAAACATTTATACAAAATATTTGTATTTCAAATAAATGCCGTTTTTTCTATTCATCAAAGAATCCTGAAATGTAAAAATGTATCACTGTTTCTACAAAAATATTAAGCAATTAAGAAATGTTTCTTGGCAACCAAATCAGCATATTATAATGATTTCTGAAAGATCATGTGACACAGAACTAGAGTAATGTTACTAAAAATTGAGCTTTTCCATCACAGGAATTAAATAAATGCAGCTTTGGTGAGCATAAGAGACGTCTCTTCTAAAAAATCTTACCAACCCCAAAACTTTTTAATGTTTTTTTTTTTTTTTTTTCTTTTCATTAAATGTTAAGTGTACATCTTACCCATCGTACCCAGCAGGCACAAAGCATATGACAGCATAAAGTGTTTCACTTTTGTTAAATGTAACATCACTCATTCTCTTTTTCTTTCCTTCTTTCCCCTAGATTATCAGAAAACTAATGCAGAAAAAATTCACACTGGAGTTTTCCAGAGACAGGAAGTCCATGTCTGTGTACTGCACTCCCAATGGCTCAAACTCTCAGAGCAAGATGTTTGTCAAGGTATTTCTAACTTAAACACACATCCAAAAACATTGGCAGTAATGGGGAAAGTTACTTTTGAAAGCAATGCATTACAATACTGGTCTTGCTGTTTTTTAAAATGGAAAAAAAAAAGTTCTATTTTTAGCAAACGTAAAGGCCCTTTCACACCAAAAGTGCAATTGCAAAAGGAAATGCAAATACATACCTGTACAGTAGAGGGCGCAGCTCAAACAAACCTTCCAGCTGTGCTGCCATTCTGGATTAAAGAAGAATAAAATGAAGGAGAAGAAAGTTCAACAGTCTTCAGCAATAAAAAAAGAAAGAAACAAATGTGATGTTTATCTAAGGTCAGTTTTCTTTAGTATGGTTGAATTGGATCATCAAAGGTCAGCATCAAAAACATTGATTAAAAAGTGATATTAAATACACAAAGTAGGTTTGTATTATTTTAAGTATTTAATTATTGCAGGTTTGCATAATATTCTGAGTTTGTATTTCACAGTTTTTATTCATTTTGAGGAATACTGAATGTTTTTGTGCAAGTGAGATGAGTAAATGCATGCTCACATTTAGTCTAGAACTACAATAACCACCATGTTTACACAGCGCACGCAATACCTCTGCACCTTACTCTCGATTTTCAGGAGAGGTGTCTGTCTATAATTGGGAAAACAAGTTACTTATTTTAAAAAACTCAGATATTTTGTTGTAAATTTAAAAGTAATGCATTACTTGAAAAAAGTAATCTGATTACGTAACTTGCGTTACCCCCAACACTGAACATTGGACATCTATAAATACCCTCAGTAAACTTTGTTATATTTAATTTATCCTTTCATTCTTTCCGTATGTAGGGTGCTCCAGAGAGCGTGATTGACCGCTGTCAGTTTGTGCGTGTTGGTAAAGACCGTGTCCCGTTGACCATGGCAGTGAAGGAGGAGCTGATGAGCACTATTAGAGACTGGGGGTCAGGCAGGGACACACTGCGCTGCTTGGCTTTGGCAACACGAGACGCTCCCCCTTCTGATGACAAAATGGACCTGGAGAACTCGGTCAAGTTCGCGGAGTATGAGGTGAGAGAGTTTAGATGTTGTGTAGAATCTTTATACAATCTGTGCACTCCATTGTTTACCACAATAGTTTTACCAGTTATCTTTTTTAAACTCATTTCGCTTTGTATAATGTATAAAGTATTTGAACACTTAAGTGACACTAAAAATATACCAGTGTCATTGCGTTATATAGCAAAACATCAAGAGCTTTATTTTAAAGCAGGATAACAGACACTTTTCAAATGTCTTTTGAAATAGAATATATAGATTTAAAATAATGTATTAAAACCATTTTTAATTAGTTAGTATTATAGTTTATATTAGATTTATATTTATTATTATTAACAATTATCAATTAACAGTCATTAAAGCAATATATATATATTTGTATGAATAATATTTTTTTGTAGATACCACTTCGTCTTTTTCGGGTCTTGCTTTTGTTTGTTTAATGAAATTAAAGGGATAGTTCACCCAAAAATGAAATTCTGTCATCATTTACTCCCCTTTAAGTTGTTCCAAACCTGTACGAGTTTCTTTGTTCAGCTGTACACAAAGGAAGATATTTGGGACAATGTTTGTAACCGAGCCCCCCATTGACTACCATAGTAAGCGAGATCTGCTTGGTTACAAACATTCTTCCAAATATATTACTTTGTGTACAGCTGAACAAAGAAATTTATACATGATTGGAACAACTTGAGGGTGAGTAAATGATGACAGAATTTTCATTTTTGGGTGAACTATCCCTTTAAATTAATACATTTTGCATGTGGATTAAGTCATGTAAATTTATATCTCTGGAATTACATGCAAAATTTGTTCATCTGTTTAGTCAAATCTCACCTTCGTTGGCTGTGTGGGGATGTTGGATCCGCCCAGAAAGGAGGTGATTGGCTCAGTGAAGCTGTGCAGCAAGGCCGGTATACGTGTCATCATGATCACCGGGGACAACAAGGGCACCGCCGTGGCCATCTGCAGACGCATTGGCATTTTCAATGAGGATGAAGACGTGGAAGGAAGGGCCTACACGGGTAGAGAGTTCGATGACCTGACTCCAGAGGCCCAGCGAGAGGCTGTGAAAAGGGCACGGTGCTTCGCCCGTGTCGAGCCTGCACACAAGTCAAAGATTGTTGCTTATCTACAGTCCTTTGATGAGATCACAGCAATGGTGAGATATTAGTGACTGGTTTCACAAAAGTTCCTCAGAAAAAACTGTTAAAACACCAAAAGAGGGTCCGAAATAAACATTTGCCAACCACCCAATAGTGAGAATCGGCTTGAAAAAGTGAAAGTCAGTCATCAGTTGGTTACTTTATTAGGAGCTACAACATAATAAATGTTTTAAATTGAATTGTAAGAACAATAGTCTGACCCTTCCTGATGTAACTTTTACTGATGTAACTATTATAGCCAATAATTTTCTCAATTCACCCACCATTAGCAGTTGTGGAAAAAAGTTAATTTTGAGCCCTGCACTCAAACCTTTTTAATTGAAATTAACATGAAAACAGTCATGGAACTATTAGGCATTAACCTAACATTTAATATTAATATTATTGTATAATCTAATTGCTATGCTTTTGGTTTAAGTAAAATAAAATATGCTTCAATACCACCACCAATGAATAACTTTTAATACACCAAGAGATCATAGTTGTCACAGTTGGGCTGTTAATACGATTGAAGGTGCCAATTATACAATCAAAGAGCTGGGATCATATATGAAGGATGAAGTCTATGATTCTACTCTGCAGTCTCTTAGCAATAATGTAATATGCTGCAGCACCTACATCTCTCTGAGACAGACAGCCTTGTCTTTTATGCTAATTTTCCCTGCTGGAGTTATGAGAGCATGTCAGTGCTCTTCCTGTTCACACGCTGTCGCCTCCAGCTCTGTTGTATGCATGTGTCTGTTTGTCTTTGGGGACTTGAGGTATTTCCCAGACATCAGTGTGTATGACAGAGGCTGCTTTGCTTCTTTCAGAAAAAGAAAACAAAGATTTCCTTGTCCTCTACTTGACTTCTGTTTAATCCCCAGCCTATAATAAGCTGTTACCTAAGAGTGAATATAACCCTCTGGTGTTGTTTGGTCTTTTTAGACCGAAAAAAATAATCTTTGGAAATTTTAAAAATCATAACTTCATCGGAATGGTACGAAACTCTGACTTTAATGGCACTCGTTATGTGAGCAAATGTGGCAAAACTGAGCCAGAAGACTCAAATAAGAGATTGAAATAAGGTTGATATAGCTCTGATAAAGCATTCCTGTTAATTTTTGTTATGTTTTTGATGTTATGTGTAACAAAATTTCTTTCTCTGTGTTCAGGTTTGACTAGTAAAATTAATGCAAAACACTTGAAATCAACATTTCTGACAAAAAAAAAAAAAAAAAAAAAAATTCTAAATCATGACAAAAAAGTAGCCTTTGAGAATGTCTAAATATATATCCAAATCCACAACTTAATAAAAACTAAGTATTTATGTCTAAAAACAACTAGAGAATTTATAAGAGACTCTATTCTAGTGGTTACACCATTAGATGTTTTTTTTTCTTTTTTTACTCCCACCAGATGGCACTAATCTGCCTTCAAAAAATTGGATTTTCAAAGACATTGTCTCTACTTTAACATGAAATACAGCTTTTAAATTAGAAAAAAGTATGGATCATAATTATTGCATAAAAATTCATTAGTACCATGAAATTCTCTCAAAATACAAAATAAAAAAGTATATTATATACAAAAGTATATACAAAAATATATTACATTGATTTTACTGAAAAAAAAAAAAAAAAAAAAAAAAAAAAAAAAATATATATATATATATATATATATATATATATATATATATATATATATATATATATATATATAATTATTATTATTATTATTATTTATTTATTTTTTTTTCTTTCAGGTTTCAGGTGTTTTGGTCACTTTTGACCGTGAACAACACAAGTGTGACCCCCAAATGAACAATACCAGATGGATAATTTACATTTTGATCAGTCGTTCTCTTTATAAGCTCAATGTGGATTGAATCTTTACTTTAATCCACTATTTAAACTAATAGACTTTAAATTGACCCTTTAATAAGCTCCACCCCTTTTGGTTACTGTTGCCAACTCAGACAAGCTTTACAGAACATACCATAGAAAGGAATTGGATGTTTCTAGAACAATGTGATTTTTCAGTAAAATGTGTTCATTATATGGTAAAAAAAAAAATAGTGAATATTATTTGTATGTTTTCTGGAATGAAGTGTGACATTTCAAACATTTTTATTTATTGCTGTTTTTATCTAAACCTACTTCTTTGATGAATAGGAAGTTCAAAAGAACAGCATTTATTTGAATCTTTTATTTAAATCTTTTATAATTTTATAAATGTCTTTACTGTTACTTTTTATTAGTTTAATGCATCATTGCTGAATAAAATTAAATTGCTGAATACAATATTAATTTCTTTAAAAATAATAATAATAATATTAATTTAAAAAAAAAATCTTTCTGTGTGTTCATACTGATGTTAAACATTTTCATTCGGGAATGACGTCTGATATATGCCACGATTCAGTTTATCAAGCAGATCAGTCACGATTTATAAGTGGAGCTTAGGAGGGCCAAATGTTAAGTGACATGTGAAATGCCCATGAGTATCTACTAACCCTTGTCCTTCACTCTGTTCCTTCCTCCCATCTCACTTTCAGACTGGAGATGGCGTGAATGATGCCCCTGCCTTAAAAAAGGCTGAAATTGGCATCGCCATGGGCTCAGGCACAGCTGTAGCCAAGTCAGCCTCCGAAATGGTGCTCTCTGATGATAACTTCTCCACCATTGTGGCTGCAGTGGAGGAGGGACGAGCCATCTACAACAACATGAAACAGTTTATCCGTTACCTCATCTCCTCCAACGTGGGAGAGGTGGTGTGGTGAGTGAGAGTCTGATTTGTGCAGTGCTTCAGTTTCCCATCCACATTTACACTCATGTGGGTTCCCATTTTTCTCCTCTCACAGTATTTTCCTGACAGCCATCCTTGGCCTGCCTGAGGCTTTGATCCCTGTCCAGCTGTTGTGGGTGAACCTGGTGACGGATGGTCTGCCGGCCACTGCCCTGGGCTTCAACCCCCCTGACCTGGACATCATGGACAAGCCCCCCCGAAACCCTAAGGAGCCTCTTATTTCCGGCTGGCTCTTCTTCAGATACCTGGCCATTGGAGGTTAGCCCGATATCTTGGTTATTCCATAGAATCTAATATTAGTGACACTTGCAGATCTTCCCTGAAGACTGTGTCAGCTCTAAAATTGAAAAGTGAAATTTATGGTAAAACAGCAGCTGTGGTTGCCAAAAATTTGGCAAACATTTTGGTAGCAACAGATTAAACTTGAATTTACATTTTGTAAATTAACAATTAACCAATTAACAGGCTTTTACTGTGGCATTTTTACAGTCTTTTATTGTTATATTATGATCATTTTCAGTGTATGAGCCATTAAACCTCACTGGAGTGATTGTACTCTTGTTTTTCTAGGCTATGTGGGTCTAGGCACTGTTAGTGCTGCTACCTGGTGGTATTTGTTTGATGAGGAGGGGCCACAGGTGTCCTTTTATCAGCTGGTGAGTCAACAGTGAGACACAATATGTTTATGTTTGCTGACAGCATATATTATTATTACTAGGATCATTTGTGTTATGAAGTACCATTTGAAAAAAAAAAATATGTCTGAGTTATTTTAAGGAAGTATTTCTATAAAAGGATATTCCAGACTTGGAAATGTTCTGGACAAGCTCAAGCACTTGAGCTTTATTAATAACTAAAAATAACAACACAATGGCAGGAAAATTAACAGGACGCCTAACAGGATAGAAATAAAGTCAGCGCGTGCTCAGTAAGGGAGTGATCGATAGATTATATGAGGAGTTAATTTTGCTATGTTTTACTGTCTTTTGAAATTTTAATATTGTCTTACTGATATCATTATGATAATATCAAACAGCATGGAAAGTTCTGGAGTGAGACAAATATCACAGAACATCTGTGCTAATACTTACTGATGTTTGTTCTGTTGTTTTCCTGCCACCAAATGTCACTTCCTTGAAGAAGATCATGTCATTAATAACCTGGCTTTTGTTTGTTAAATGGATTTTATGGGACTAATGGGATAATGAAAAATGTACAAATTGATTACAATATTCCTTAGAAAACAAGTTTTCATTCAGTTGATGTAGTCAAATTATTTTAAATCACCTGATATGTAATATGATATAAATCTTTAACAATTGTTTATTTTTTTCTTCCATTTTATTAATGTACAATTCTGTTTAAAAGTTTGGGGTAGGACCCTTTTTTTATGTTTTTGAAAGAAGTCTCTTTTGCTCACCAAGGCTAATATTGTGAAATAATAATATTATTATTATTATTATTATTATTACAATTTAAAATAACTGTTTTAATATATTTTAAAAAATGTAATTTATTTTTATTTTTATGTCTTTTGTGTTACATGATCCTTCAGAAATCATTCTAATATGCTGATTTGGTGCTCAAGAAACTTCTTATTAACAATGCTGAAAACAGTTGTCCTGCTCAATATTTTTTATGGAAACCATGACACCTTTTTAAGGATTATTTTATAAATAGAAAGTTCAAATAACGGCATTCATTAGAAACAGATTTTTTGTAACATTATAAATGTATTTACTGTCACTTTTGATCAATGTAATGCATTCTTGCTGAAAAACAAATCTTTCTGACCCTAAACTTTTGAATGGCAGTG
Source organism: Mylopharyngodon piceus (assembly GCA_039654765.1). Taxonomy (NCBI): domain Eukaryota; kingdom Metazoa; phylum Chordata; class Actinopteri; order Cypriniformes; family Xenocyprididae; genus Mylopharyngodon; species Mylopharyngodon piceus. Next base: position 16,037,392 of record CM077443.1, read on the forward strand.
GACATAATGGGGACGTAAAAAAGTACAGCATAGTAGAAATGACCCATTAGTATCTGCAAAACTTCAACAGTATTATAGCTGCATTTAAAGTTAAAAAAATCCCAAATTATGGTGTTTTCGTCCGGAGGATTGAGACTGTTTAGGAATAAACAGCTTCACCAAGGATTAATGCCAAATTAGGAAGTTTGAACTATTCTCTAAGGTTGTTTCTTTGAATATAGCACTCTATCATGTTAAAATAAAGACACAGCTGTTCAGTGTCAGGGAGTTCAGATCTCACAGGATGATCTACACAGCTGCTCTTTTCTTATATCAGATCAGCCCTTCAGAGGTCACAATGACTGCCATCAGTGGGTCAAATGATTTCCTGTCTTTATTAATTTTGCATCTGAAATTATTAAATATACCAAAACACAGCCCTTCTGTATTGTTAATAGACACTGTGAAGCCACTTACAAAACAAACACTTGAAGATCACCATTTGAAATGTAGCTAAAGATGGCTAGTGGTGCTAATAATACTGTCTTTTTCTAATTTTCTCATCTGTAGCGACACTTCATGCAGTGTACAGAAGAAAACCCCATGTTTGAGGGCATTAACTGTGAGGTCTTTGAGTCACGTTACCCCACCACCATGGCTCTCTCTGTGCTTGTTACCATAGAGATGTTCAACGCTCTTAACAGGTAAGACCTGCAGCCATGGTGATGGCACTGCATCAGCTGTGTTCTTTCAATATGTCTAACTAGTTTCTTTAAAGCACCTTTTAGATGTCTCATGAGCTCGGTGGAGATGTGGTCTGCTACAGCTCTCAAGTTCATTTTCTTAATTTTTTTTATTTTTTATTATTGTCATTTTTGCTACTTCCATTCTTCTTATTTCAATAAAATATGAGTGCCGTAGACTGATCTGGGTTGGTCCCTGAAAGGTTACATGTTTAATGCCTTGATCAAGGCATTTACACCCAGGTTGCTCAGGAGGACTGTTCCTCTGCATTGTTTAATTTTTAATGTGAGCATAACCTAAATGACTACTTGGTAATTGTTAAATGAGTAAATTAAGGCACTGACTGAGACCAACTCTTCTCTCGTTCAGCCTGTCAGAGAATCAGTCTCTGCTGAGGATGCCACCCTGGGTGAATATATGGCTGCTGGGAGCAATAATCCTGTCCTTGTCTCTACACTTCCTCATCCTGTATGTGGAGCCTCTACCGGTAAGTGAAATGTATAGGAAATATCTCTTTTTCTCTGTCACTATAGAGAGTGAGTTTTATTCTTTTATACAATGGTATAAATGATGGATTATACCTCAAAAAACACCTGGTGGAATAAACCTAAAAAAAAAACTAAACAAGATGAAGACTTCTGCATATTTAAGTATGTAAAGGGATTGTTCACCCAAAAATGAGAATCATTTTAAAAGAGCAAAAGAGAAGCTGTGGTTTTTCAAAAATAAATGTTCTATGGTTTATGTTTGAAAGCAAAGAAATTAAGACCGTCAAAAGACCTGCAAAATAATAATAAAAATTATTAGTATTATTAAAAAAATACTTTTTTTTTTTTTTTTTTTTTTTACACTACAGGTTCAATAGTATTATTATAGTAATAATGTTTGTTTACATTTTTATAATTTAATAAAATACAAATATTTTAATAACATATTAACAACAATAAAAACAATAATAATCACTGTTGTTGTTGATTATCATAAATTAACCCCTATTAGTAGTAGTAGTAGTAGTAGTATTGTATAGTCATATTGAATCAGTTCCATAACAACTGAAGTAGAGAGATTTTTTATTTTTAAATAAATAAAAACTATGTGGTGAGTTTTTTTCTTATATTCTCATGTAAAATTGACTGTAACTCCACATTTTAAAGCTAATACAGGACTCGACAGTAAGGACTGCCCGACGGCCCGGGGCCATTAACAACACTTGGGACAGTTGATGGAACTGTCACTTGCCCGATCGGGCCAGTGCTGTAGGGGTGTGCATTATCGTTATATATTGTCTATGATATCGTAATTGTTGATTTAACGATCTGACATTATTAAGTATGTCCCTCAGTTTACAAAAATCATACAAAAACACCCACTGAGTGCACGCATAGACTACGTGACGTACATACACTAGTGCGCGTACATATTTACTGTACGCTTTCACTCCGTGATTCAGTCTATTAAAATGCATTTAGAATGGCCCCAGAATTCAAGATAAGGGTCAAAAATGCCCCTGTATGTCTTTTATGTTTATATAATTTAATATACTAATACTACACGAAGAGTGCCATTTTTCTCCAAATATCAGCATTATTACAAATGTGATATTGATTTTATACAACGAACAGTTTAATAAATAAGCAGTTTATATTAAGTGACTTACATTTTAGACACCAAATCGCTTGTTTCGCTCTATTTCAGCAACGAAAATAGTTCCAAACAAAGTCCACAGAATTGTTTTGCGTCTCTGAGCAACATTTCCTGAATGAATCACCGTTTGAATGAATCGGTTGAATCTCAATGATTCGCTCATTAACAGGGACTTGCTGCCACCTCCTGGCGGGTTTAATTTCACATTTAAAGTATCTATTCATTTTATAAATAATTTCAAATAACAGTATTTAACGTTTTATATTTTCAACATTTCAAAACATCATTTATGCATCTGTAACTGCTCTTGACTGCTCTTGACTAACTAATAAAGTTTAATCTATAGTTTTATAGTTATACATTACATTACAATTTCTATACCTGAAAATCTCCTGTTTAAGCCTACATAAAAACCTGAAAAGCACCGTGTATTTCATTTATATGTTTGTTCTGTTGTATTTATTTGTGCTTTTACTTGTAATTTGATTATATGTTCCTATTTTATTACTTACTGTTTACTTGTCTAACATTATTTAACATTTAAGTGAGTTAATCTAGCAGCTTTTGGTGTCATAATCTAATTTATTAAGGTTAAATGTATCAAAAACAACGGAACCAATAACTAGGCTTATTTTATAGGCCCAGTTTTCTTTTCTTTTATTTATTTTAATTAATTTTTTGATTACACCCCTGCGTGTTATTCACAGAAAATATGGAGTGAGAGCTACAATGTTCTCTCAGTTTTCCTGACCTCTGCACTTTTGTTTGTGTTTCCCAGCTGATCTTCCAGGTAACTCCACTGCATTATTCCCAATGGATTGTAGTCCTCAAGATCTCAATTCCTGTCATCCTATTGGATGAGGCACTCAAGTATATCTCCCGCCACCACTTAGAAGGTACAGCCTGTTTACAGGAACATGTTTCCCTCTCTTTGTGTGGCTAAAGTGTCATCGCTGTCCCTGATGTGACTGTTCATAATATTCCAATCAATGCTTCTGTCTCTTTTATATTGACTGTCATTTTCTGTTTGTTTCTTCTGATCTGTTTCTCTTTCGGCAGTTTAACTTTCTCCTCTCATCTTTTAAAAGGTATTTTCTTTAACTAAAGCCTGTCCATTTCGAAATCACCTTCATTCTTTTGGTCTTCATTTCCTAGAGGCACTATAAAAACCACTCTCTCTCTCTCTCTCTCTCTTTTTTTTGGCCTCTGCAGGTGAAGAGGAGGAAAGGTACAGGAAGAGTCGGCAGCTGAAATTCTAGGACAACTTCCTCCAGACACACATGAACACACACACACGCCCACCCCTGCCTTTTTCCTCCGTTCTTTTAAGACTGCACCCCATGCGCACACATTCACACACGCGTCATCAGACTCCTCGTCATCAGTTCTCCCGTGTCTCAGCTGCATGTTCAGCCACCACTAAAACAAGCAGGGCTTGTAGTTTGTTACAGTGTGTGTGTATGTGTGTGTGTGTGTGTGTGTGTGTGTGTGTGAGAGAGAGTGAGACATTAGGTCTGTGTGTGTGCTGACATGTGTATGGGCCTAATTCAATCATGTCAAGCGGTTGTGTGACCATTTGTTTTCTTTTATCTTGCTTTTAGCTTTCAACACACTTGCTGTACATATTAGGGCAGTTACCGGTGCACTTGAGGGAGAAGAAGAGGGTTTGAGGTTAAACATTTGGGTATTACGGGTCAAATTCACAGGGGAGCGATGAATCATAATTTGACCATAGTAAAAAAAAAAAAATCACTATAAACAATTAAAAGAGATGAAAATTGAAAAAGAGAGGATGGAGATGGCACCATAGGGGTCTTTTAACGTGTGAATGTTTGTTTGGACAGAATGGCCAGTTTCTTTAAGTGGTCAACTCCAGTTTCTTTCTCCTTCCTCTCTTCTTTACAGACGGGGTTGCCACCTTCAGTGCTTCTCTTAGCTATACGTTTCCTTTAGATAACTTTACACAAGACTAAACCTGGCAGCAGATTTTTATATTGCACTTGAAAAAAAAAAAAAAAAAAAATCTGCATTTGTTTTAGATTAAGTCTAAAATGGGTGTCGCTTAAACCTGAGAATTTCGAAACGCACTCAGTTTAGGATTCAAGTGGATGTGTAATAATAGGCCCAGGAATGAATTTTAGCTGTACAACATTTCAGAACTGTCCAAAAATTTTTTTTTACATATGATTGTAAACACAGTGTGAGCAAGTGAATTGATGTATCCCAGAGTTCTCCTCCTCTTTTCTGTAGAGTGAACTCCAGTTGAACACTAGTAACTACAGGTATGTGCTGCAAGTAAATCGATCCAAACATAGAGCAGCCTGTCACATGCTGTAAGTATTAATATCAATGGCAGGTTTTGAATATGATGAAAGGAAAGAGGAGGAAAGAAAGGGATTTGTTCATTGACGTGAAGGGCAGTCGAGGTCTGCAGCATTGCTTAACATTATCTGACACACAGACTGAAACAAACACATTTCCCCCTCATTACGGGGTGAAGGGGTCTCACTTGAATGTACTTTCACTCGCTTCTTCCCTGTACCGTTTTATCCTAGTAAATGTAATCACAGCTGTTTAACATCTGCAGTCTGAAGCTGCACCTCTTTCATCTCTTAATACTGTATGCTGCCAAATGGCTTTTTTCCTTTGCTCTTGTTTTATTTCCTCCATATTCTACATTTTGTTTGAGTTGAAATCGTCATCATCATGAATACACAAACATCCTTAACGCAGTGGGTCTTACATGCTTGCCGTACATCATGTCCGCAGAGGGAGGACTCTCTACCGCTAGTGCTTTTCTTGCAATCTTGATGAACTTGGCTGCTTTTTCGTTCTTTTTTTGTTTTGTTTTTAATAAAGTAATAATAATGTATTTGATTGAAAGAACCCAGGTGGTTTAGTTTGTCAGTTTTGCTGTTAAGGGTATGATATGCCTTCATCGATCTGTTGGGAAATGCTGGTGTGCTGTTTTCAGACAAATTGGCAAACCAACTACGCCTGTGCCTGGTGTCATTATGCTTACCTTGGTAAAACTGCAGTGTGAAGAGTCTGTGTCCGCTTGTTAGCTATGATGGTGTGAGCATCCTTTTGTCACAGTCTAGAATCATCTGTTTTGCCAGTAACAAATGTGAGTGATGTAAATGCTATTTAAAACAGACAAGCTCTGTGTCCCATGTGCTCTCACACCTTTAACTATTCCAATGGCAATGTATTACCATATAACTTTAGGGTCAGCGTATTGACACGAGGCAGTAAGGCCGCTTTATCACACTAGCATCTGCGCCAATAGAAAGTGTGGGCTTGTACAGCCTTGCTAATAACTACTGATCTCTTGAACTCTGTACAGAAAAAAAAAAAAAAAATACCTGATTGCATGGAACCTTGTTACTGTAATTAATAACCTATACAGTATATTTAATTTTTTAATAATGACTTAAATGATCCATCACCACCCGGAAGAAAACAGTCCAAAACTTTTTTTTTTTCTTCTCTGCGTTTAAGTAACTGAGGATGGAGAATATTTTGTAGAATAGTGGAGGTTGTTTATTCATTGTTACAGTTTGTTTTTAAAGGTTGCAGGGGTTTTTCTGTCTCTTTTCAGTTTAGCTTTGGAGTTGTAAAATAAAAATAAGAATCGTGCTAATGATCATTTTTGCAACTATAATTGGGTTTGAATGTCTGAGGATTTTTAGTTTTTCTTTTTTTGTTTGTCTGTTTTGTTTGATTGTTCTGGTAAAGGAACATCGTGTGGTTTACACAGAGTGACGTCCAGTAGTCAATACTGGCTTATGAAGTCGTTGTCTTGAAGGGCTTGGTGTGGGTACATGTGCCTCCAGAGTTATGAAATGTCTGTGTGTTATGCAGAAAGTTGGACGTCCACTTTGTAAATCTATTTCCATTCATTTACAAACTCCTTTTGTTGGTGCTTCTGCTACACACCGTTTTCATCAAACAATACTGAATGTTTTCATTCTGAAATGTATTTGATTGTTCGTTATGAACACTTTCGAAAGGATGACAATCAGGAAAGCAAACAAAAGATTTTAGTGACGTTTCCTTCCATTCGCTCTCGAGTTCAGTGTGGTCCTGAGATGATCCGTTCGTACTGGACAGCTGTCTTTCTGCCTGCGCACAAACCGGCTGGAGCTTTGCACCCACTACTGAGAAAGAATTCTCTGTAAACGCCTTGGTAATATTAATTGTGGATACATAATTTTATATATGACATGTCAAATAAAGATTATTTATCTTATAATTTATTTTGATGCTGTTGTTGCTGCTTTCTTTTTGCGTTCTGTATCTGCAGTCTAGATTTGTGGGTGCAATGGACACTAGCTACCACCAGGTGACACTGTAATATCATGTCTTACTGGTCTATTCAACACCTCACATTTGCACGTCTTTACTTAATCTACGCAGACAGTGGGATTCTGAATTAAATTATAGAATTATTTAAATAATTTGAACTTCAAGTAGCCTTTTCTCATAGTTAATGAGATGCGGGTACCTCATTCATCAAGTAATTCTTCTGCACCGCCAACATGTCGTTCCTCAGAGGAATGCTAGACGGAGATACTGTAAGTGGGGGTTTAACTGCAGAGAAACTGATAGGCTTTGGAGGAACCAGAGAAGATCTCCACACAATGAAGTCTTGCTGTGAGAAAAAGCAAAGCCATGGAGATATAGTGGGTGTGTGTACTCAGACAACCCTCACTGAGGCAGTATGTTTCTAAGCTCACCAGATGAAACCACTTACTTTCCGTTCTATTAGATGGCACTCTTGGTGGAATTGAAGGATATTTCACTGTAAATGAAACTTTTTGTGGCAGTATGGCGTTCTTTTGCAGTTTGTTAGCTGTATCTGTATTAAACCTCCTAATAACTTGATTTCAACATAGTATAAGGTTAAATTAGAACATTTTAAAACATTTCTTAATATCAATGCTGAAAACGATTGTGCTGCTTAAAGGGATAGTTCACCCAAAAATGAAAATTCTGTCATCATTTACTCACCCTCAAGTTGTTCCAAAACTGTATGAATTTCTGCTTGGTTACTGACATTCTTCCAAATATCTTCCTTTGTGTTCAGCAGAACAAAGAAATTCATACAGTTTTGGAACAACTTGAGGGTGAGTAAATGATGACAGAATTTTCATTTTTGGGTGAACTATCCCTTTAATATTTTTGTGAAAACAGTGGTGCTTTTTTTCAGAATTCTTTGATGAAAAGAAAGTTCAAAAGAACAGCCTTTATATAAATCTTTTGTAACATTGTAAATGTCTTAACTGTCAAGTTTGATCATTTTAATGCATTCTTGCTGAATAAAATTATTAATTTCTTTTAAAAAAATCTTACCCCAAACTTTTGAACAGCAGTGTAACTAGGCCTATCGCAGTATGAGACCATTTCTTTCATGTGTTTATTAGTATAACTCGCAGGATGTCTGTCTACTGTTGTTTTAATAGTCTGTCATTTTATTAAACCATTATTTAATCAGTTTGTTCCCATTGAGATTTAAATGTCTATTACAAGACCTGACCTTGGCCTGACCAAGAAGGGCAGAAACCAGATCCAGACAGCATAAAAATAGACAGCAACAGACTTTGGAATTCAATGTCCATTGATTGTGCAGTTTATAATGAACTTAAATGCTCCATGAGACAACATATGCTGACAATAGCATGATGTATTCCTGTATATTAGGTCACAATAGTCAAGCAAAAAACCATTCATTGCCTAACAACAAGCAAAATACATGCTTTGTTCCTGAAATATAAGCAAATTCAGCATTGCGTCAAATGCAATTGATGACGAATGACAATTTGCTGTCAATTAATAGTGTAGACCACTTAGAATTGTTAACTTTGCATAGTAACAATACAGTACTTTAATTCCACTCAGCATTCATGGAATCAAAGTAATAACTAATAACTTTAGTAATTTCTAATAACTTTAGTTTCTATTAATTAAGCTTGTATTGCATCAAAAGTGTTTTGCAAACTCCAATTTTGTTAGCTCATTATATTGTAAATTCTATACTATGTACTGTATTATTGTTTCTTGATGTGTTTATTTGAATAGGTTGTTCTGTAAAGCAGGTTGGAGGGCCCTTTTTTGTAAAATCACTTGAGCAGAGCTGAGGCAAGCTAGTCTTCACACTCTGAGACCACAGAGACTTTAGACCTGGCTGATTATTCTCACTAGACTCAATCACTCTCATCATGTGTGACTCACAAATGACAAAGCACTCTAGAGTGATATTGGAGTTTATTAGATCATGCAAACAAAATACATAATAAAGACAAAATCAATGAATACAAAATACAATACCGTTCAAAAGTTTGGGGTCAGTAAGACTTTTTTTAAAAAATAAAATAAAATAAATTATTATGCAGACTTTAATCTTTTTGATTAAAGACTTTTATTCAGCAAGGATCATGTGACACTGAAGACTGGAGTAATGATGCTGAAAATTCAGCTTTGTCTTGACAGGAATAAATTACATTTTAAAACATATGAACATAGAAAACAGTTATTTTAAATTGTAATAATATTTCACAATATTACTGTTTTTATAGTATTTTGATCAAATTAATTCAGCCATGGTGAGCATAAGTGACTTTTTCAAAAACAATCTTACCAACACCAAACTTTTGAGCAGTAGTGTATGTTATATGAAATATTAAATCACGTGCATAAAATGAAGACAATGTAAAGAAAGTAAATCCAATTATATATTTGTCTTTGCTTGGCCAATATATTATGCTGCTAAGGAAATGGTTCACCCCTATCATCTTTTACTCACCCTCATGTCCTTCAACCTTGTATGACTTTCTTCTAGACAAAAGAAAATATTTTGAAAAATGCCTGGGGTTTTTTTCACCTTCTTTTTAATAACATGAAATTCAATGAAGTCTATTGTTTGGACCCCACCAACATTCTTCAAAATATCTTCTTTTCTGTTCTGCAGAAGAAAGAAAGCCATATAGTCAAACCAAAAATTATTCAGACATTTTTTTATATTTTTGATATATTTTTTACTAGTGGGTGCAGGACACTATAGTTCATTTATGTAAGTGAGGATAGCAAAATAAAGTAAACTGTGACATATTATACCCAAAAATTCTTCATAAAGTGGACTACCAGTAAAATTGATAAAAATTTGGAACCAAAAATTATTCAGACCATGTTTTGCTTAAGGGTTATCTGACATAATTAAGATTAATTTTTTCTGACACAGTTCCACTATGAGATCTTGTCATATTTTATTACCATTTTTTAAACTATAGTGAATAAACTGTAATAATGAATGAAATGTTCAAGGTGTCTGAATAAATTTTGGTTTGACTGTATGTTTGAACAACATGAGTAAATGATGACAGAATTTTGCAGTTTTGAGTGAAATGTTCTTTTAATGTTGCTGTAAAATTGAGAGAATAAATACCATCTTACATATATTGGTAGCATGCTCATTTAGTGCTTAATATTACGATTAGATAACATTAAGGTTTGTTATTAAGGCATGATTTATCTGTCATAATACCTGTTTTTCTCTCTTCTAATTTTTATTTTGTTGCATATCTCAGTATGCCAGAACCATATTATATAATACGCTTATTTTTAGTGTCTTCATCCTTTTCCCCACGCTAGCTATGATCCCTTAATAAGCATGCACCTAAACGCCTTATTCAATATCAAAAACTGAACATTGTTAATATTCTTCTGTTTTGCCATCTCTGACCCTATTTCCCCTGCAGATGTGATATATTTGGAACCATACCTTTAAAGTCATTATTGAACTAATCCCATCTAAACAGTGATTTTTGCGGTCAGAGAAGGTGTGAGCAATTCAGAGGCATAATCTGTTTTCCATTAATAATGAGCCTATAATTAATCTGAATATTGACGTTATCTGTGCCATTTTATCTTTAACTAAACACTGCCTTTAAGAGTATATTTAGCCTGCAGTGTAACTGCAATCATTGCTGTCTGTAGACCACTTTTTAGATGACTGTAAACAGTGTATGAGTGTTCACAATGACAAAAGAAATCATAAACAAACCAATGAGCTGATTCTTTTTAGATTTAAAAATGCACAGCAAGACCAGTTTTGTTCAATTCCTAAATGAGTGAATCTTATTAGCCAGTTCTTTTCAGTGAATCAAAAACATCCAGTGCATCCAGTGTAGTCCGATTCCCAAACTAATGACACTTATGAGCTTTTTTTTAGTGAATCAAAAACATGCAGTGCGACCAGTGTTGTCTGATTCCCAAAAGAATGACTCTTATGAGCTGGTTCTTTTTAGTGAATCAGAAACATGCAGTGCAAGCAGTCCGATTCCCAAAAGAATGACTCTTATGAGCCGGTTCTTTTTAATGAATCAAAAACATACAGTGCAACCAATGTAGTCCGATTCCCAAAAGAGTGACTCTTATGAGCCGGTTCTTTTTAATGAATCAAAAACATACAGTGCAATCAATGTAGTCCGATTCCCAAAAGAGTGACTCTTATGAGCCAGTTCTTTTTAGTGAATCAAAAACATACAGTGCAACCAAAGTCCCTTTAAGTGTTATTCTATAGTCTTTGGTGCAACCAGTGTAGTCTGATTCCCAAACGAATTACTCTTATGAGCCGGTTCTTTTTAGTGAATCAAAAACATACCCTGCGTCCCAATGTTCATATTATCCATCCTAAATAGTATGTGAGATTAAGTGTGTCCCAAAGCATAGTATGTTGAAAAGAGTATGCCAAAAGTCCCCGGATGGTCTACTATTTCTGGTAGATTTTCGAAGTGTGGATCCCTGCACACTATAAAGGCTAATATTGCCCACAACCCATTGCGCTTTGGATGAGGATTCAGTTCAGAACTACAAACAGTAAAAAGTGTTAAAAAACTACAAAACATGGCGGATATGTGCGACCGACAGTGAGAGGTTTGAGTAACTAATAATCAGTTTAACCTGATAAAAAATATTTATTTAATGTTATCCGTATTATATTTCATCTGCAATACCAATGTGGACTTTTATAAAGATCCGATTGGCCATTAACTTTTAAATGCATCATTATGCATATGAGGAGAGTTCTCCACATGAAAGACCCGCGACTGCAGATCAACGTGCTACTGCATTTCTCTCCGATACGGTAGGAAATTAACTAAATGAAATGTGGTGGAGGATGTAAGATGATTGACAGGCCAGTTTACGGTGACAGGATGCGACAGAGAGCAAAGACGCAATTGTATGACGTGATAGTATGTCCCAACGCTTGTCTACTCTTTTGCTACACACTCAAAAGTATATAGTTTTTGTTCACAAAAAGAGTACATACTTTTAGGGCGTAATAGAAGTAGGCAAATTGGGACGCAGCATTACATTGTAACTAGGGTAGTCCAATTCACAAATGAGTCTAATGAGCAGGTTCTTTATAGTGAATTGAAAATATAGCCATACAGCACGAACAGTGTTGTCTGATTCCTGCTGGTTCTATTAATTAAAAATTCAAAAAGACGAGTTACTGGTTTGAATTAGTCTGCTTTCACTGAACTGAACTGGTCAGAGCATTTATAGAATGAACATATTACCAAAGACTATAGATTAGAATAACACAAGACGCATCACTCCTATTGTTTTGAATGGGAGAAAGTGCAACGCGCAATATGGCGGAATAAGTCCCGCCTTCTAAATAAGAGCCAATCGCCGATTGGTAAAGTCATCACGTCACTGCAGCTGCCGTTAGAAACTCCGGTTCCTATAGAAACAGTCAGACGCGCGCCTCCAAAATGAGGCACAAGAGACACGCATTTAGGACTGCGCATGCGCATTAGCTTGATCCAGCCTGAATTATACTGGTTTTTTGCCATGATTCGAGCGTTTAGAAACAAAATTTATGAGACAGTTGTTGTCAGATTTCATTGGTGATTTCAAATATGAAATTTAATTGAAAGCTTGGCAAACAGCTTTGGAGAATTTGATGTTTCCACATTCAAAGAGATAGGAGCTGCACTTGAATGCCCGAGAGGCGTTTCAAAGATGGTCGTCGAGTGAAATGACTTGTCTTAAAGGGACTTTGATATTACTCACTTACTAAACTGCAATTTATTTATTTTTCAGTACATATCAAAATAAAGCTTTGTTTTTCAAAATTTCTTCATTTTTTTCTGAGGTTTTGTGTCAATATCATTACTGACTGTCCATTTGTGGAAATCATATTTTATAATGTGCATTTGATCTGTTAAACATTGTCATACTCTTTAGTGCATGTAATGCTTCAGTATTGGCATTCTAATAGTTATAAAAAAGATTGCTTTGTGCCGATAAAAATGAAGGGCCATATATTGTAGTTTATGCTAATCTGTGAGCCTGCACTGAGAAATGATGCAATTATCCCATCATATTGCATTTTCTTCTCCTCTCTCTCAATGTTCAGACATACATTACATAGAGGTTTCTAAAGCTGCCTGTTTGTCACTGTTGTGCTCGAGGCTTAAGGATCCGCTTTTGATTTCTTCTTCCTTCAGCTTGATAAATCACTTTGCCACCCAATCCCAATTTCCTTCTCTCCCCCATTTTTTTCTACCTCCTTATCTATCTCTTGTTTCTCTGTCTATTACCCCTTTCTCTCTCCTCAATTTGGTGGCAGTAAGAGCATATTAAAAGCATTGGTGTAAATTATTGGTATGAGTCATAGCAAACTCAACAGCAGACATTCAGAGTATTATTGTGAAAAGACTGAATGGAGCTCAAGAATGATGGTAAAAGGTGAGAGAAAAAAGGCAGGAAAAAAGAAAATTGCACAGTAGCTACATAATGAGTCCTTGTGTATGTGTACATGTGTTTGAAACATCTTGTGTGTAAAAGTGAATTCATTTTGGATTAGGTGTGTGTGTGTGTGTGTCTGTGTGTGTGTAATCATCATTAGGCAGTGATGCATTTGATTACGTGTATGTCCTCTCTTCACCTAGAGCACCATGACAAGTGCTGTGATGATGATCACCAAACTCTCCCCCAAGACAAGGATTTTCCTTTGAAGCTCCTTGCTCAGCATTTGGGTACCTATGCAACACAGCCTCTATTCCCGCTGGCATATGTACACGCTAACTTACTTCACCGCCCATTACTTATATCAGACCATCTTGTAGACTCGGATTAGTCTGTAATAGGCAAAAGTAAAAGGAACAGATGGGTTTGACCTTTGAATAAATGAACTCACTTGTCATTACCCATGGGGCATGATGCAATTGCCTCTCAAATTTATAGACACTCGAGCATAAGGTTGTTTGTTCAGCTACCTAGCCTTCCAAAAGGTTTAAATAGATGTAAATTAAAAGCATTACAGCTTTAGATCAGGTTTCCTTTCATATAATCTTACAATCTAATAGGGGGTGGGAGATTATCGGCACTATATGTTAGGGCTGGGCGATACAGCTAAAAAAATTATCACGATATAATATTTCATATTGATTGGTATCGATAATTATTGAAAAAATTTTAGCAGAAAAAAAGTGTTTGAATTTAACCAATGCATTTTTAATTAAGGCAAACAACAAATAATTTTTAAAACAATGCAAAATACAATTTAAACAAATCTTTCTAATATTTTATATAAAGATTAAATAAATAAGTGTTGAAGAAACTTAGAGCTGCACAATTCTGTATAAATTGAGAAACTTTTTTGTTTGTTTCAAACCAAGATCACAATTCTGAATGACAACTAAACGAAAAAAACATGTAATTTACTAGAGGTTCTGACAAAATATTAATTGCTGCAGTCTATTTTAAAATTTTAAATATATTTGAATTAATTATTTAAAAAAAAAAAAAAAAAAATGTTTGGATGTATGATTCAATGACACGCCCATAAATACTCAACGTCAAATACATTTTTTAACACTCACTTGTCGCCACCTGGTGGTGAAACAATGTAATCGACAAATGCGTCGTTTTCAGCGCGCTCAAGTGTCTTTCAAAAGCTGATTTGCTCTATTTTGATCGATAACATAGACATTAGTGTTTTATCTGAACTATAAATTTTTAGCGCAGTACTTCTGTGATAATTTGAATATTTGTAGCACAGAAATAATGATACTGTGTGATTGAAAACACTGTTTGTGCAGCTGTTAATACCGACATGACAACTGCTCTCTCAAGACGAACTTTGAAGTAGATCAACTGTTAGACGTAAGGAAACCATGAAACTGCCACACTGACGAGCTGATATGTCCTTTTTTATTCACAATCTCCTCGTCGCCGGCAGGTACAGCACTCATATTCATGTGTTTTGTGTGTTCTGATCTCACGTGGCGATTGCACAACTGAACTCCACAGCAACTTGTTTGCGTGTCACTCGTAGCGCGTCTGTTTGTGATCCAGGGACGGAGCGAGAGTTGTTCATGCATCCGAACTTCATGTCTGTTTACATTTTAATGCATTTAAGTGAAACTATATCGAGAATTATATCGGACATTTTTTATATCGTTATCGATTAAGACGTACCGTCGATAAATATCGATACCGTTTTATCGCCCAGGCCTACTATATGTTCAGTATACCATTCTGCCATAAACTCTTACTATTTTTTCAGTATACTTTGTGTGCTCATTTTGTGTTTACACAATTACGCAGATGACCTACTACATGTAGGCTTACAGTGTCAGCCGCTTTGTTATTTTAGCTGTACAAAAACAGTCTATTATACTGCGTGATATTGGAAAACTGGTATTTGTTCATCATATCATTGTAATTTATTATCATAATCATAAACAAACTGGTTTGTAGTGCAAATAGTTGAATCAGAAGTCTCACATATTCACAGGAAATAGTTTACGTACTTGTTGAAAATAAGGTGTGTGTCTATATATGAATATCTGCAGATGTATATAGGCTATATACTGTATATGTGTGTGTGTCTGTGCATTTTATGAAAATTTTTTTTGAAATCATGAAAATTCTTAGTATCTTTCATATGGTGCGTCTCAATCAGTTCCCTAGCTCCCTAGGTCGCGAATCAGTATATTGTGCACACAAATTCAGTCATGGGTAAGGACAGTAAGGACCCTGGCTCACATTGGGATACTAATGGTGCCATGACAATATCCTCATTTTACAACACTACTGGTAATTATAAACAAGAGCAGAACTGATATTTTCCTGACATTTATTATTTTTTTTAATGTTAAGTAGCCTACTTTGCTTGTTATATACCCTATCTACATGTACCGTAAATAACCGTACTGTGTGTGAACGTAACTGTAAGGACTCAAGTACAGGACTGACAACCGTATTCTGCTGCTGCTGTGTGAACGTGGCAATAGTTCTAAAAATCATTCTAAATATCAAAGAATAGCACCATAACTATAATGATAATGACACAGAGAAACGATATCATTAACTTTCAGAATTATTTGCTGCTCATGGCCTAAGAGGGCGGAGCTTCAAGAGCTGAGGCTCCGAGCTACGGTGACAGAACAATCTCACGCACTAATAATGTCAGAAACTCTCTGTAGCTGTTTAGTTCGAATCGGAGTCTGAAAATGATGCCTACAGAGCCAGAGAATATATGCTGCATAGAGACAGAACAGGTATAGTTTAGTTTAATTGCGTTTATATCTTATGTTGTCATCTTGCTTTTATCCACTATTAGTACGAGCCTATTGTAGCGAACCGTCCGAATGATGGCCAGATCTTTACTGATGAGTTTATGAAGTTTATCGTACATCACACAAAAGATGACACGTATGTTATCACTCCAGAAAATCACCATAAGAGCTGAATAAAACACAGTAGAAGAAGTGCGCATTAAAGTCTTATCTACAAACTCTCCCTTGCATTATCATTAACATACAAAGCGAATTACTTGTTACAACTAACAGTAAACAAATATATACAGACCTACCTTATGCCTGTTCGGGGGTGCTTAATAAACTGGTAAACTTTATATCCGCAAGACAACTCCGATGGACTGTAATAAAGTGCGTGAGCTCTCTCTGCCGTGACCAGTATCGCTCCGGAGAGGATCCTTGAGTAATAACTTCAACCATGGTGACTCGGGAGTCTATGGAGCCTCGTATGTTCGTTGGTACATCCAACAACAGAACATTTGTAATGCTTTTTGGCACAGACATTGTATGTCTCTAGCTGATACAGCCAGTACACAAAAATGGCGGACTCTGTGCTCCTCACTCAGGGGTCTGTCTTTGCTAACAGGGCAGATCGTCACCAGTCATGGGCGGGGTTACCCTACTCTTACGTAGGAGTAGGGGGAAATATCAAACAGCGTGTTCTGAGAGATGGGGATTATAAAAAAAAGTATTGGGTGGATTTTTACCTTTATAGGCTGGTTGTTTAGACACACTGTGGACACATCTGTGTTCAAACACATTAAAAAGTGAATTTTGCATAATAGGTCCCCTTAAAAGTGCTGGACAACATAACTACAGTGTATGCTTCACTCTTAAAAAAAAAACAAAAAAAAACTAATTTTACCCAGCAAATTGGGTTGATTTTATTCATTCATTTTTACTATAATACTAGTTTTTTTTTTTTTTTTTTTACTTCATACATGAATTAAATTAAATCCTCAATTTTAGTAAAATACTCCACACAGCCATTGGTTTACAAGATAACTTCCTTTGTTCCTTTGAGTATCATATTTTACAGTATAGTATGGAGGCCCGCACATGACATGCAAGAAAAAAAATTAAATTGTGCGCACGATTTACTAATTCGTTCCCTCGATTTACTAAATCGTGCGCACGACTTACTAATTCGTTCCCTCGATTAACTAAATCGTGCGCACGTTTTAGTAAATCGAGGGAATGAATTAATAAATCATGCGTACGATTTAGCCTACTATTTTTTTCCTGCATGTCATGTCCGGGGCTCCGTAGTATAGCATATTTTATGCTGTTTTTTTTTTTTATTATTATTATTTATTTGTATGCTATACAATTTTGCCTACATTTAAACCCATTTAACAAACATAAGAAGTAAAAATTAAACATTTAATTTAAGTGTAATCGACCAGTCTCTGTTATCCTGGTTCTTGTGCCGGAGCTGGAATCATGTTTGGAGGAGGAACTGTTAGCAGACCTCCACCCTGCATTTCACTCAAAGCCGAAATATGCTGTGACAAACAGTGAACAGCTCTGAGGACACATTTAACATCCAAAATATTTAGATTTAGTGTCTTTACGAATAAAATCCTTTATTTTTGCAAGGCATCAGGTGTTTCCATCACGTAAAGGACTGATGCGACACTCATTTTGGTGATTTATATCGTGTCCCTGTATGTTCCTTT
The DNA here is from genome assembly GCA_039654765.1 of Mylopharyngodon piceus. Classification (NCBI taxonomy): domain Eukaryota; kingdom Metazoa; phylum Chordata; class Actinopteri; order Cypriniformes; family Xenocyprididae; genus Mylopharyngodon; species Mylopharyngodon piceus. The sequence continues at coordinate 16,055,057 of CM077443.1, forward strand.
GCATAAAATTAAATGATTTACAGCACAGTAATGATATTATAGATAAAATAAACTGTACCTGTATTTTACAGAAGAAATGCACTAATTCGCTGAGAATGGCTTTCTCCTAAGGAGGATGCAAAAAAATCAATCAATCAAACAAACAAACAAAAAAAACGCTGGGTTGTTAAGTCTGACCCAGGAGCTAACACAAAAACTACCCAAACACTGAAAAAATAACCCTAAAAAAGGCTCAACAGCTTTTGGGTTAAAAAAATAACCCAGGGTTTTTTAGTGTTAGACTAAACAGAACAATTTTGTGTTTTGGTGTGGACACTAATATAGTTATCGTTACAGTTCTCTTTATAGTTATCGTTCTTGGTGTGAATGGGCCTTTTGGCTACTTTCTAAGCCACTCTAACTTTGCAAATTACAGTAAATCCAGGGATAAATTCAACCTCAAATGTGTTCAGAGTACCAACCCAGTTTCCATGTTGATAAAAAACAAAAACAAAAAAAACACCTGTATGTTCTGGACGTGTAATGTTCGCTAATTAGATTTGATCTGAAAGTGCTTTTCAGTTTTGTTGCAGTATGAATAAGACATTAGAGAACAGGCTGTAGGCGATATGTGGGCGTGACGTCTGAAGCTGAGACTAGTGTGCCATGAAACCGGCGGGCTTTAGGACCCGAACATAGTAAAAGAAAGGGAAATGTTTGATGGATCGTGAAGTTCATCCAAGCTTTCTGTTAGCGTGGTAATGTTGCACATGATAAGAGACGCAATTAAATTCCGCGTAATTCACTTGACTGATATGTAGCGCTGCTCGTAAACGGGAGCTGATGACAGTGAGCATGTGACGGGCTGTAGTGTTTGAAGCAGCGCTGGCTCGCTCGGTCGGTCGGGGATCTGTCAGCAGTGCGGAAGAGAGAGAGAGAGAGAGAGAGCAAGAGAGAGAGAGAGGGATGGGGCAGATATATGCCATCAAACTGACTCACAAGAGACTGAAATAATGCGGAGATTCCGTCGCGCCATAAAGCCCGAACACAATTCAACACAATAAGAGGCAGAAACATGCTCGCTCGGATAGACCCGTGAGCGACAGACAGCAGTGACATTGATGAAGCCAGCTGTCACTCACTACACGCTCCTAAAGCGTCGATACACGCCGAGGATCTTTGACAGCTCGATTTTGGAAGTGAAACTTTTTTAAAACATCAAAACAGATTGATTCGAGTGTCATCGGCTTGAGCCAAATCGAAAGCAACTTCAAAATGCTGGAGCTGTGATCGGGAGATTGTTGAACAAAAGACACACGACCAAGTTGATAGGTGAGTACAGTTATCATGTCAGCATGGAGATAGTGACAGACAGTGTTTTGTTTCGGTTATCTACATCGGCAGTGGTCAAGCGAGGCACTTGGCGTGAACACTGTTGCAGTGCTGCTTGAACAATGCAGTTGGTTACTTTAGTGTGGAGAGGCGAAGGGGCGGTTTCTTACTCTGAGAGCCCCCTTCTGTCACCCTGATTGCACTATGTTCACTATGGTATAGAGCAGTAGTGTAGCCAGAAACAAAGCTTTTTGTTTTGCCACGAGTCACAGGTTGTGCAAGAACTGAAGCCCGATAAACGGACACGAAACGTTAAACAATATAGTTATTTCTTAATAGCCCGATCACTTCTTTTAATAATGACGTCAAAAAAACAAATCGCTGTTGGCATTTAGCAGCGAGGTAAAACATATGATTTGAATATAATTCACAATTTTGTGACTTCAAGAAAGTTATAAAGTAGCCTTTAAAAAAAAAAAAAAAAAAAGGTGCATGTAACCTAGTAAAAAAGATAACGCAACAAGATTGGTTGAAGTGATAATACAGCTGGCAACACTGGATATACTGTATACTAGAGGTAATTTAGGGTGTGTGTGGGGGTGGGGGTGGGGGTGTTACCATAGTTACGTATTGATTTTTATGGGGAGGATGAAGAGAAATTTTCCATACATTTGAATAATTTGAATAAAAGTTTTTGCACTTCAGATGACCTTCAGTAAAAAGAAAAATCTCCAGCCACTTGAATAAAACAAGACTGCAATCAATACAAGCAATTCAGCAAGAAGATAGAGTCAAGGGATGCCTGCAGCATAGTATAGTTTACTTTGCTGATTTTATTACAGTTAAATTCAGTCTGAATGTTCTCGCTCACACTAAACTATTGCCCACCCTGCTTGAAAATGCAGCTTAAACTAGTATCTGTGTTTTGGAGCTTGCTAGTTTGTACTCTAAGCTCTGAAATAGTGGAACATGTTTTTTATTATTTATTTAATTTTTTGCATATAGTCTATCTTCTGAAGGGGCAGTCTACTCAAACATGGAGCCTTTATTTACTTTTTAAAGGGGACCTATTATGCAAAATTTCACATAGTTTTTGAACATATGTGTCTGCAGTGTGTGTACACAACCACCATACTGTGCTAAAAATCCATCCACTCTGTTTGTTATTTTCCTCATAAATCTGAAACAGTCACTGCATCTCATTTCGAAGGCTGCGTCTTCCGGAGGTTGCATTTGAAGGCTGCATACATCATCGAGGCTGTCTCATTTAAGAAAAGTAACCGTTAGATTGCAAAGTAAGAAAGAAATTACAGTATTTTACACCTCACGAGGAATCACACTCAATTTTATTACGGTTACTTTTCTTAAATAAGACATTCTTGATGATGTATGCAGCCTTCAAATGCGACCTCCGGACAATGCGGCCTTCGAAATGAGATGCAGCAATAAGTCGTTCAGGAATGTGCTCCAATGTAACGTTACATTGAAACAGGATTGGAACAGGTCCCGCCCACGACTGGTGACGGAATCTGCCCTATTAGCTTAGCTCCTCCCCTGAGTGAGCTTTACACAGTCTGCCGTGTTTATCTCCTCGCCAGAGCATTTAACAGCAGCATTCAAATAAGAAATGTATTCTTATTAAAGCTACTAAAGTTATTCAATCAAGAGCAGCGAGTGCTTTTCTGTTTTTCTTTTGTTGTTTGATTCATATTAACAGCAGTATACAGCATATACAGCAGTAAATACTGTATATTACGCTGCTGTCATTTTAAAACACAGATCTAATATACACATGCGATTTATTTCCCTGCTGTTTACATTCACAGAACTGACTGTTTATGTGAACTTTGTGTGTTTTTGACATAACCTTGTGTGTATTTGACAGTTTAGGCGCAATAAGATGTGAAAGAGAGCTTAGTTTAATACTCACAAGATGCGTGCCGTCTGACAGCCAGCTTTCTGTGCACGTGCTTCGGATGTGTGCGCTCAGAAAACCATATATCAGAAGTTTAAAGTGATATGGCTTTAAAACGCATGCAAATAATAACTTTCATGATGACAAAGAACTGCAATGTCACGTGAGCGTGACATAATCAAAACCAAACAGATGTTTTGTTAGTTTTTGGTTAGTATCTGAGGCACGAGCTGTAAAGGCTCCTCCCTCTTCTGGATAGGGGGGTGAGAAGCAGCAGCTTATTTGCATTTAAAGATATTACATCTTATAAAAAGAGGCGTAATAGGTCCCCTTTAATACCTGTCACATCCCTGTCCTATTCTGTTCTTACCTGGTTTAAGCCTGTCAAGTTGGTCTCCTAGCCTGACCAGCTAAAGAAGTGGCCAAAACGAGAATGCTAAACCAGCTATGACCAGGCTTGAACCACCTAAGACCAGCCAACCAGCTTATGCTGTTTTTTTTTCCAGCCAGGAAAGTGGATGATGGCTAATTTTCACTATTTTGTCAGTTCCCACCATTTATAATTTATGATAATAGTTTGTCTGATTTTTTTTTTTTTTATAAAAAAAAAAAGAAAAGAATTGAAAAATCGTTAATTGTATAATGTGACTGTGTGTGCAAACCAATGTTTTAGCTTGGTTTTGCACACGCTGATTTATGTACAGAAGGGTTGCTGAAATAATACTGATTTCAGTACAGACTTTAGGGAATGGAAGATAATATAGGGATTGGTCTGAATTATCTGGGGTTATAAAACAATACTAGGATGCATTACATGCCATTGACCTGTTGGATTGGTTCTGTAACACACACCAGATTGCTGTCCCTTCTGCCTCTGTAAATCTAATCCTCATTGACCGTATTGATTCTACTGTGCTTGAAGGATTTCTCAGTATCGCCAACTAGGAATGCCATGAAACAGTCATTCATGGGAAATAGAACAATGTGGTTAAATACAGCTGCTTTATACTCGTCTTACTGCATAGCTCTATCTCTATACTGAGTGTAGAGTACAACAGGCATTTCTTATCTGCTTTAATTGCCAATTAAGTGGCTGGTCTCCAAATGTAAGCTACTAGATGCAGTATTTATCATTTTTAGTGCACCATAGCCAGCCAGTCGCAGGGGCCGCTGAGATCTGGATGTGAGAGAATAATTCAGAGGTTATACATCTACTGGCGGCACTTCAGCAGTGCTCAGTCGCTCCTGGTGAGTGTGAGAGAAGATGCAGCGAGCTTCCTGTGTGTCTGTGTGACTGTGTGAGTGTGTTAAACTGATAACACGTAATCAGCCTTTATTAAAATGCAATGAAGAATTAGACTGATCTGTCAGTCAGTATGTTGTGAAATATATGCTGACCAAAGGAGTTGAGCTGTGAGTGCAGACAGTTTGTGGTAGTCTATTTGTGAATATTTTACTAGAGACGTTGTCTCTTTCAGAACAGTGTCTTGCAGACAGCTATATGAATATTAATTTGACACCATCATTCCTACTAAATATGACTACAGCAATGGCAGATTCATTTTGTACAACATCAGCATTGATACACCATCTTTCTTCACAGGTCTGACAGTTGTGTTTATAAGCTTATCAGATTTAAAAAGCATCCAAAATTTGTTTCTTTTTAAATGCCCATTCCCTTCTCACTGTTACATTATCATTAAAGTCGACATAAAACTGCGTTTGCGACCCTTTTTTATCTCCGTAATGTAACATTGTAGTGTAGTGCTTTATTGTTCTGATTAAAAGTGCTTTTCCATTTAGCTCAGTTAGCTGTTAAATTGCTAACTGAAGAATGACAGAAAACACAAAGAAAATGAAATGTTTAATTTGACCATTTTAGCTTCAGTTATATTATGTGATATGTAATTTAAATTACATATATTTTCATGATTAAGAAAAAAATGACTGTAATGCAATATTCTAGGATTCTGTGAGTGGAATGATTCTTGCATTACAAAAAAGTGTTTCTGTGTGAAACAGGATGTTCAGTGAGGAAAAAATGTAGGGCGGGACTTGATTTTTATCCATCGGGAATGCAGTGAATTGTGAAAAGTGGGTGTTACTAGAATGTAGCCGGACCTGAATGTGGGTCTGCTAAAAAATGCCCAAATTGCTATTATTGCTTTCCACGGTTGAAACAACATTCCTTCTGATGTTCATTCATGTTTATTTGATGCTATAAATTAACTAGTAGGAAGAGATGATCGGTTCACGTGCTGCTTGAACTGAGGTGCTACAGCGATCTGTCATGACACATTAAAGAGCCACAAAACGGTATTTATTGTTTAAATTTCTTTTAAAATGACAAAATATGAAATTTGAAACTTTGTTTCATATTAAAAGTAACCTGCTCTGTCTTGTCTGTAGACGCATTGTCAGTGTCCTCTTTGCTCCGCGTTGTATTTTTCACTGCGAAAGAACATGATGTATGGTGTGAGATCGGCATGGTTTGTCAGACATAGCAACAGTAACTAAAGGGGGCGGGTCTTTGCGAATGGTCAACTGTAAAAGTATTGATGAGATTTTGATGATAATTGACTTTGTAGTCAGCATGAAATGACAATTTTTGATCTTATTGTGAACAACTCCATACACGTTTAATCTTTTTAACACGTAATTTTTAATCAAAATATCAGAACTTGATTTTCAGGTGAAACGACAGACGTACCTAGTCTTCTCCAATCATTATTCCACTTAAACACTGCCCCTTTCTTAAATTCGACCTCAAGCTCTTACACAGATCTGCCTCCTTTTGATCAACAATCAATAGCTAGAAGCAAGTCACTGCCCTGTATTTTTTTTCTTTTTCGATAATCATTTTCACTCAGATGTACATCACAATATAGAAAAAAATCCCTTGCTATGTCTTCTGTTGCATTGCGACGTGGTGAGGACCAGTAAATTGTGCAAAGAAAAATGTTCATGTTGACTTTAGAGGAACACAACATGCAGCAATGTTTTATCCTCTTTGTTGTGTGCAGACTTGTTTCATTGCCAGGGGGAAATTGCAGCAATGTCACCTCTGCTTTGGGTTAACTCTGATTCAGCAATAAAAGACACAAGAGAATACTGTGTTGTAGCGTAGCACTCCTCCTCCTCGGTGCATATGCAAACACACACTCACACATCTCACCTCTAGTTCCTCTTCTCTGCTTGTGGAGTGTGAGTGCAGCCATAGTGTTTACTACTGTCAGAGACTTGAGAGACAATCAGAGAGACGCGAGAGAAGGTGGGGCGGGGGCACAAAAAGAGAGTTGATGAGGACCTTTGTTGTGCTCCTGTCACATATTTCTGAGGGTGGGAGAGAAGCACAGAGAACTGGAGTGTAACAACGTGCCATGTCAGTGTCAGGAGGCAAGGATGTTGAAGAGACTGCGTGAAAGACAGAGTACAAACCCTTGAAAGTAAGTGTAGTTGGGACATTTTAAGACATTACAACCCAAATAAACATTGAAATTATCATGGTAACACTTTATAATAAGGTTAGGTAGCATGAACTAACAGTGAATGCTATTTTTAAAGCATTTTTGATTGTTATTGTCATTTTCTACATATACACTTTTAACATTTTAAGTTGTATAAATTAACATAGGATAATGTTTTGTGAAAGAACATGAATTAACAATAGAGCATTTCTAAATGAACAATAACCTGGATTAACGATTTCTGTAAACAATTGCTGTTCATTGTATACGATACCTAACGCACAAACTAATGTTAACAAACTGAACCTTATTGTAAAGTGCTAGCTTTATCCCATTAATATATCTAGTTACAAGTTAGTCTCACGATTTAATATAGAGCCATATGAAAATTAATTCAGATCCTGCATAATGCAACAGGACGCCTGTTTGACTTAATCAAATTTTAATGTTAGGCATGCCCGTGATAGGCCATTTGTTTTGATAGATTTTGCTGTTCAGACTTCAGCTCTGCACATTAATTTCTTGCAAGATTTTATTCTGATCAGCAGTGAACTAGAACAAAGCTTGCAATCACCACCCTGGTATTTTGTATAAACAAGAGTTGTGTGTGATTGCGCACGTACTGAAGCATAAGTCTTTTATTCCTGCCGTTGTCATCTTTCGATGAAAGCCGAGATTACTGTGCATTTGTGAGGTGAATTAGTCTGCTTACAGACTCCACATCATGCATCCTTTGTAATCCTTGACTTAATTCTATAGCTCAGGCTTTGTGATCTCTCTGTGTATTGAGATAAAGACAGGGGTCTTTTGTCATCAGGGGATCTGCATCAGAACTCCAGTGATGCAGCCTATCGACATGCTACAGTCATACACATTTCTCTCATCCCCAGTAATTCCACTATGAGTGTGCAGTAAGACCAGGATTTATGCGTGGGTTTCTGTCATTGTATTTGAAAAATGTTCAACATAATTTCCTTTTGTATAACGAGTGTCCGGTTTCACAGATGAGGCTTACGCCTAGTCCCAGACTAAAATGCATGTTTGAGCTGTTTTAACTAAAAGCAGCTTGCACTGATATATCTTAAAATATGTCAGTGCCATTGTTTTTTTTGTTTTTTTTTCTCACGATGCACCGCAGTAATGTTTTTTTTTTTTTATACATTTTAAAAAAGGCACATTTTAAAAAGTCCTAATTTAACTAAGGCTTAATCCTGGCTTTATCTAAGCCCTGTCTGTTAAACCAGACCTAAATGTCCTGACAATGTAAAACTTACATAATGGAAAATCTTATTTAGGATTATAAAATGCATAGTTTCAATTCTAGCTTCTGATTGGTCATTTCTCGTGGTGCAAAATACAATACATTGCAGTACAAAACAGCTACTATATGTGACCCTGGACCACAAAACCAGTCATAAGGGTCAGTTTTTTGAAATTGCGATTTCTGAAAGCTGATAAGCTTTCCATTGATGTATGGTTTGTTAGGATATGACAATATTTGGCCAACTATTTGAAAATCTAGAATCTGAGGGTGCAAAAAAATCAAAATATTGAGAAAATCGCCTTTAAAGTTGTCCAAGTGAAGTCCTTAGCAATGCTTATCCACTCACAAAAATACATTTTTGATATATTTATGGTAGGAAATTTACAAATTATCTTCATGGAACATGATCTTTACTTAATATCCTAATAATTTTTGGCATAAATGAAAAATCGGTAATTTTGACCCATACAATGTATTGTTGGCTATTGCTACAAATATACCCGTGCGACTTATGACTGGTTTTGTGGTCCATGCAGGGTCACATATAATGAACCGCGAAATATAGTTGACATCCTGTTATGTCAGGTTCTATTATTTTCTTTTTCCTAGTATTTGATATTTAATTATTTTGACCCATTTTAAGATTTAGATAACTTATGCCATCATCTAGCACTACTTAAGCTGGGGACACACTTACGATTGTAAGGCCGATTATGAATGTAATTTGATACTTACGACTGATCATGCCCAAACGCGCTGAGTCAGAGCCAGCTGTGTTCAGTCGGTGTTTGTTTATATTCCGTGTGTTTTTAAATCTGCTTCAGTCGAAGGAAACAGTCTTTGTGTCTTGAGCTCAGTCTTAGAATGTTTTAGCTAGTCGTTAAGTGTGTCCCCGGCTTTTAATTGCACCATCAATATGATTTTAGCACTCTGCTTTATGCATAACCATACTCCTTTGTCATGCAGTCACTGTAATGCATGGCCTTATTGCTCATTTTGAAATAATGCTGGCAATGAGAATTTTGTAATTCTGTAAACAGTTATAAAACAACTGAGATGATCTCCTGTTCTTAGTCAGTCCTTATACTGCCATAACAGTGTGATTCTTCCCCAGGCTCTTTCTGTGGAATAAGGGATTCCAGAAACCCTGAGGTTTGTTGACGCATCTTCCACTGTATTTGGTTTAGTAATGCTTGAGTGTGTTTCCTCAGTATACACATGAGAATTATGCAGTCATCTAGGTCTCATTAACTGCAGTGTGTGTGTGTGTGCGTGCCTGTCTAATTGTCCATGACTTTCCTGTATTTTGCTTTCAAATAAGGCTTGTTCACATATTCCTTGGAAAGATTTTTTTCTGCTTTTCTTTTTTTTTTTTTCATCTGTTCCCCGTTATGTTTGTATCTTGATTGTACAATGCAAAGCTAAAAGGGTATGTAAACCTCCCCAAGCAGTTATATGGAATCAGTCTGTAATTGTACCTGCACGGCAGAGCCAGAGCTTCTTTAACCTGGTGCTTATCAGTTAGCTGTGAGATTGTATCTCATGTTCTTGAAAAGGCCACAGATATACAGTTTGTGTTTCTGCCCCCCGCTGGATGTGTCAAAGGGCACAGTCACATAGTCTGTCACTTCTCTATGTCCCATTTACACCTGGCATTAACATGCATTCCATATCCAGATAATATCTGGATGTTCTTTAGATGGATTGTATTTATCTCTACTTACCTGTGCAAAATGGAAAACGGTTGTTACATAATGCATCAGAGGCTGTGCTCATTTACCAAATTTTAAAAGCAATGGGGGATGATTCACAAGGCTTTTCATCATTTTGACAGATAAAAAATAATATCTACTGCTTGTTTTCGATAATAAATGGCCAATCACACGTCACTTTTTGTTACGTTGACTCTGAGCCGGTGTTCTGACGTAGAACCTGGATGCGCTGCAACATAAATAGTGTAGGAGAATGACACAGAAGAGAAGATGTTGTTCAATAAAGTCATTATTTTTGTTTTGCGCACAAAAAGTATTCTCGTCGCTTTATAACATTAAGGTTAAACCACTGTAGTCACATTGACTATTTTAATGACTACTTTTCTGGACCTTGAATGTGGTAATTTCATTGTTTTCTATGGAGCATAAAAAAAACTCTCGGATTTCATCAAAAATATCATAATATGTAACAATTTTGTTAAATATTTACTGTTTTTAAAGATTAACTTAAGGTAAATGCAGTTACATCAGCTGATATATATCCAATAGGCCTATATCAACCAATACTGATAAAAAAAAAAAAGATATGGTACAGATACTGTATATCATGCATCCTTATCTCTGCACATTAATATTTACAGAATCCACCCCTGACTCCCTCTGAAAAGTTTTAGATCACAAAACCACTAAAAAATACATGTTAATACCAGGTGTAAAGGGGGCCTATCTGTCTTTGTCAGGTAAAATATAATTGAAAGACCAGTTCTGGGTGATGCTGTGTAGTGCGAAAACAGTGTTTCAAAACAAAAAGCAGGGTTTGTAATGTATCATATTCACTGTGATGCAAGCCAGAAGACAGTTTCATGTGAGCTCAGTGGCAGTGTATTTTTGTCTGTGTGTAGAGTTAAGAACCCTGCTATCAGCCCTGCGCCTCACTAGTCACTGTCTCCAGGCTCTTCTGAGCTTCCTTTAAAGAGAGAGAGAAAGAGAGAGAGAGAAAGCATCAGAAGTCTGTGGAAACAGTCAGATTTTAACACATTGCTAATGCTAATCCCTCAGCCTGAGGATTCCCCCAAATATTCATCACCATTATGCATGCATGAGAAGGGGAGGGGATAGGGTAAGTGAGAGATTCAGTATGCTAATGAGGTTTAGGCCATTCAGTTTGCCTCATTTATGTACTATAAGTAGTGTTTTAAAACTAGTGTAAGGACAAGTCAGTAGAAAGCCAGATCAGTTTTAATATGTAAAAGCAATGTTAAAAAATTCAAATTAACCGTATTTAAAGCTTTCAGAGAAAGTCAGTGAAGCATTTTGGTTCTCCATCATATGGGTTTTTCAATTCATGTTTTTATATTTCACATATTAACCTGTTTCTATGCTTCTCTTAAAAAAAATCTCACCGGAAGTTAGTCATCTGGGTACTTTTCGCCTACGGTTTTATGAATACTATTCATTTGGACATACTACTCGGCTCACATACTGTACTGTTTTTCGCATATAACTATATAGTATGTGAGTAGGCATATTCTGACGAGAGTCACTTGTCACCATAATGTAACCTGCAGTAAGAGTCACAAATTCTCCACCACAGACTGGTGTCACGATCTGTGGCTGTAATGAGCCGCACGAAGAAAGGAATAGGGAAGTAAATCCACAAAAAAAAAAAAAAAAACATACACAGGAGGTTGCAGGAGATAAACGTGAACACAACCACTTTAAACACTGATGATACAGGATAGAATGAAACTCGGGGCTTAGATACATGGGGAACGTAATCAAGGTGAACAGAAACAGGTGTGTGGAAACTAATTAACAGCCAGGGAAACTAACTAGCAACTCAGGCAGACAAAAAAGGAACAGAACACAGTGAAAACGAAACCAAAACAGAACAGAACATACTCGTTACAACTAGACAGTCTGTCTGGAACCTGTAAATATGGATGAGTGGAGTGATACAAAACTCCCAGTGCTGTTGGGCTGTATATCAGCACTCGGGTACTGGAACTCAAATACTGGAATCAACTCAAGTACTGGAAGTAACATATAAAATTCTGAATATTCACACTACCATTCAAAAGTTTGGTGTTAGTATTTTTTTTTTTTTTTTTTGAAAGAAAAATTAATACTTTTGTTCAGTGAAATTGATCAAAAGAGACAGTAAAGACTTTTACTTTGTTACAAAAGATTTAACAATTCGTCCCCTTGGAATTATAAGGTTCTATCTGTGTTCTGAGCAGTTTTGAGATATTGAGCTTCAAAGTTTTTGCATTCCATATAGCAAAAACTATATGGGGAACAAGTTTCTTTCAAACATGAAAATGACAGGGACCCTAAATGTATTCTAAATGTACAATATCAAAATCCTCTCAAATTTGTAAATGGGGATTTTTGGAACGGGTCAAACGCAGATAGAACCTTGTAATTCTAAAAAAACACTTTTCGCTTGGAATTATAAGGTTCTATCTGCCAAAAAATTAATTGAAGCAATAATTTTCAAGAAACACAAACAGTTTGCTTATAATTTGTTTTAAAACATAAAATTTGTGTTGTACTAATGTGTTGACATGCACAAGAAAGTTAAATTTAATGGTTTTTATGACATTTCATATTTTAAATGAATATTTTTTTCTTGTTCAAGTTAAGCATAAAAGGCAGTGCTAAATCTTTTGTCCAGTGCAGATGTTAAATTTAGGTAGGAATATGATGGGTAATTTAACACATTATTGCAGGAACCATTTAAGTTTAAGTTTCCTCTTGTTTAGACAGAAAGCAGCTACTGTAACACATCTGAGCAGGACTTTATTCCACAGAAAGTGGGACATGTACAATGGCTTTCTCTCTAGATATCAGTATTTCTGAAATAACATGATAAAGTTTATTGTTGTAATTAAGACCCCATCAATTAAATTATTTAAATTATTGACTATTTGACCTTTAAGGCTTAATATTGTAAAATTTAAGACATTTTACGACTAAAAAACTGCAAGAAAACAGACAATGCTTCAGCAAAGGTGTTTAACAAAGTTTAATAAACATTGAAAAATGTTTCACTGACTATATATAATTAAAAATATTTCACATTTAAAATATTTAAATTACTTCAACTATGCAACAACTCAGTTTTTACCAACAATGTAAAATTTAACATTTCATCTCACTTAATCTAGTATACACTTTAATCCAGTATGCCATAGCGTAGAGCTTTATAGCTATACAGCTCAATTCAAGTACACAGGATGGATCAAGGTTAAAACATAACCTAATATATACATAACTTTCCCTCGTATGACAATGACGTGACTGGAAATAAGCAAATAGACTACAAAAACCGAACCTATCCTTTTAATAGTGCTGCTGGCTAACGTTAGCGTGGTGTCTAACTGAAAATAACTCCTCAGCAACAGATACAGCAAAACAACCAAGTTAGAGTGCGACTTTGTAGATAGAACCTTTTTGTTTTCTAAAAAAAAGTACCAAAATGTACACAACTTAAAAAAAGAAACATCACATAAATAAGTTGTCACAGAATATGAATATGTGAATAACTCAATAACTCAATAGAACCTTATAATTCCAAGGGGACGAATTGTAATAAATGCTGTTTTTTTAAATTTACTTTCTATTTATCAAAGAATCCTGAAAAAAAAATTATCAGTTTTCACAAAAATATTAAGAAGCATAACTGTTTTCAACTTGGATAATAATAAGAAATGTTTCTTGAGCACCAAATCAGCATATTGATTTTTGAAAGATCATGTGACACTGAAGACTGTAGTAATGACTGCTGAAAATTCAGCTTTGCCATTACAGGAATAAATTACATTTTACAATATATTAAAATAGAAAACAGTTATTTTAAATTAATATTTCACAATATGTTTTTACTGTATTTTTGGTCAAATAAATGCAGCTTTGGTGAGCATAAGGGACTTTCAAAACATTTAAAAATGTTACCAACACAAGACTTGAGCGGTAGTGTTGAATGCATAATTCTTAAGACATTATACATAACAATACTCATTCTTTGTTTTTGAAATAAATTTAGAATAGTTTTGAGCCTTTGCAGGTGTACTTGTAACAGCATGAGCCTCCTGTACACGGACTGAATCATAGGTTTCAGGTTTCTCTGCTCAGACAGGATTGATTTGCTGATTGAGACGACGATCTACAGATTGTGGGACTGTTGTTTTTGTTGTTGGTATGTTCAGTGACAGGTGAAGCAACGGAAGGAGCAGATGGCTCATGCCCATGTCCCATTCTTATTGCTCAGTGTGAAAATCTGTCATTAGATCATCTCCGGTCCATAAAGCCCAGTATCTTATTTCATTGTAGTTGTGTTGTCATACGACCACACTGACAGTCTTGTATCCAAAATCTCAAAATTTGAACCTAGAAAAAAATTAAACATAATATTAAATGAAAATATGTAAAATAATAATTTTAGAAATTTAATTGTAATTAATTAATTTTAATGTTTTTTTGTTTGTTTGTTTTTTCAATTAAACATTCACTCTAATTGTTGTGCTGATAATATAATTTGTAAGTGTATTAAGTTAGAAGCATTTTTTTCTAATGGTCAAAGTTTTTTGAGCCCCACTGTATATAAATAAACTTGAACAGCAGATCTTTTTTTGTTTAGTCCTTCTTGCAAGTTAAGTTTTTATTTAGCTTGACCTTTTCTCTTTGATAATCTAAAAGGCTTCACTCTGGTTCTTCTTGAGTATTTTGTGTCAGAAAGAGCAGGTAGAGCGGAAACTCAAGCCTCTCTGTGGGAGCTGCTTCTCGCTGCTAAATGAGATGGCCAGATGAAACGGCAAAACTTCATTACTTCAGTGCTCTGTACTCAAACCTATTAGAGCGGCCAGCGTTCAGTGGCTTTCATATTAGACTTCAGATTAAATCTACTAAAATTGCCTTGGTCGTCTCACCGTGTGTACACAGGCCAGGCTTCACTGCAGGAGTTATGGAGAGGGATATGTTTTCACCGACCAATTAATCACGTCTCTAGAGTACAGGGTTTGGAAATAAACAACTCCCAAAGCCCTCAATCTGAAGACTAATTCTTTCCTCAACAGATGGCAGGAGCTCGTAAACACATTTTGAGGGAAACTTTGAGCAAACCTTTGCATTAGGAAAGCTGCTAAACAGTGACATAGACAGCATAGATGTACAGATGTGACAGCAGGGAGTTTTAGCTAAGAATGCACAGGTGTTTTTCTTCCCCCTTTTTTAGCTCATTGACAGAAGGAAAAAAATCAGTTTAGAAGGGGAAGGACCATTTTTTTGCAAAAAAATATGACTGTGAATCTTTGGGCTGACAATGAATCGATTCAAAAGAGATTTTTGCAAATTTCAAACAATTTTATTCAATACCCAATTTGATTCCATTAGCAACTTGTCATTATGGCATTTGTACATGGAACTGAATTTATTTAAAGGGATAGTTCACCCAAAAATGAAAATTCTGTCATCATTTACTCACCCTCAAGTTGTTCTAAACCTGTATGAATTTGTTTCTTCTGTTGAACACAAAAGAAGATACTTTGATATTTGGAAGAATGTTGGTAACCAGACAGTTGACCGTAGCCATTGACTTCCATTGTATTTTTTTTCCTACTATGGAAGTCAGTGGGTGCTGTCAACTGTCTGGTTACCAACAGTCTTTAAAATATCTTATTTTGTGTTCAACAGAAGAAAGAAACTCATACAGGTTTGGAACAACTTAAAGGGTTAGTTCAGCCAAAAATGAAAATTCTGTCATTTATTACTCACCCTTGTGTCGTTCCACACCCTTAAAACCTTCGTTCATCTTCGGAACACAAATTAAGATATTTTTGATAAAATCCGATGGCTCAGTGAGGCCTGCATTGCCAGCAAGACAATTAACACTTACATTGCCCAGAAAGCTATTAAAGACATATTTAAAACAGTTCATGTGAGTACAGTGGTTCAACCTTAATGTTATGAAGCGACGTGAATACTTTTTTGTGCGCCAAAAAAAAACAACTTTATTCAACAATATCTAGGGATGGGAGATCTCAAAACACTGCTTCATGAAGCTTCGAAGCTTTACGAATCTTTTGTTTCAAATCAGTGGTTCGTGTGACTTTGGTAGTTTGATTCACGCTCCGAAACACTGATTTGTCTTACGGGTGTGGAACGACACGAGGGTGAGTAATAAATGACAGAATTTTCATTTTTGGGTGAACTATTTCTTTAATATAGTATATATTTTAAATATTGAACGCTAATGATTTGCAATTCATTTAATTATTGCTATTTTAAACCGATTATTGAGCTACACAAACAATTTATATTTTAAGATTGATGCATATGAACCAGCAGAATGTGTAATGAATTCAGCTAGAAATCAAATGAATTGTTACAAACTATGAAGAAAAGAGATTTGTAAATTATAAACTCCTTTTGTTTTTTGCCCATGTATTATACCTAAATGTCATAAACTGTATGGCTGTGAAGCACTGCCCTGATTGTCTATGAAGTGTTGAGGTGGTCACTGTGGGAATACTTAGACGATGACTCCAACGCACTTGAGTGTTAGAAGAAAATGGAAGAGATCAAATACCCTTTATCTCACTCAAATCGGCAGTGATTTGAAAGCCATCAGTGACGCCTTCAGATGCGTCTACAGGGAGACAGAATATAGTTAGATGAGTAGAGAGAAACCTATTCCCACTTGTTTTTTGTGAGTTATCAGTATCAGTGAGTTGCACAAGGATGGTTAGAAAATTTGACGGATGATAGAATGGTTGTGTGGATCCCTTGATTGCTGTAGGATTACACAAGGTGACTTTGCTATTAACTAGTTTAAGGGTGTGTGTTCACACTTGTAGTTTGGCTCTCTTGTTCTTGTTTTTTTTTTTTTGTTTTTTTTTTTGGTCCGGAGACTCAGAGACAGAGACCCACCTTTTCAGGGGCCTCCGTCCACTTGTTTGGTGTACTTAGACTAACTCAAATGAACCGCACTACCAGAGCAATCGCACCAGAGTTCGTTTTAATTGAAACAAACATGCCAAGTGTGAACACATCCTAAGTGATCACAGACATTTCTCAAAATATCTTTATTTTTCAACCTCCAAACCTCTATAAATTCTTTTATGTTTCACAGAAGAAATTATGTTTTATTAACAAAGTTCAGGAGGAGCACATTCAAATTATCTATCCAGTCAGTACGATCGGAGGCCTATAGATCAGTGGTTCCCAAACCTGTCCTGGAGGACCCCCAGCACTGCACATTTTGGATGTCTCTCTCATCTAACACACCTGATTCAACTCATCAGCTCATTAGTAGAGACACTAAGACCTGAAGTAGGTGTGTCAGATAAGGGCGACATACAAAATGTGCAGTGCTTCAGGACAGGTTTGGGAACCACTGCTATAGATAAACCAACTCACCTTCGTTCCTCGACAGTCTGCATCCCTCCGCCACCCTGACTCCTCACTCTCAGCTAGTTCCTATCCCAGCCAGGGATACAGGGGATTACTCTGGTTTCGGGCCAGAGTCCCCCGGACAGCACGCCAAATACACATACTTTTACTCTATCTAATTATTTGTAAGTGTGAACTCATTAAAGTTCTGGAACAAGATGAGGGCGAGTAAATGATGACAGAACTTTAATTTTTGAGTGAACTACCCCTTTAACATTCATCTAGATTTTTTAATGCTGTTGAAGTTTGTTCATTGTCAGTTCATCATCATCATACCCATTGCATTAATTAATGTTAACAAATAGAATCTTATTGTAAAATATATCCAATCACTCAATCATGCTGTTACGTTGTAAATTATTATGAACTCATGCAAAAGAGTCATGCAGTGATGTGTTTGTGTGAATATATTTTTGAGATCTAGACAACTTTAAAATTAGTTTATTTGCTTTGTTTATAGTTTATTTGCTTCTCATGAGCTTGTCAGTTTAATGTTCTAGGATACTGAATGGCAGATATAGACGTTGTCTAATTAAACCTGCTTGCTCAGGTTCTAGACCTCATTTGAAAACCATGACAAATGTTGGCGATATGTAAATCAGGCCCTGGCTAAAGCTATTCTAATATGGTGATTAGAAGTGAACCATTAAAACAGATTGCCTTCCCATCTGCATGGATTGGCCTGCTTTGGCAGACATCTGGATACTGAGAGAGAACACAAGACTGGATACAATTTTATCATGAAGCAGCGCTCGCTTTGAAGGATCATTTTCTTATTGTGAAGCGACTGTTTTGGCAGAAGCTTAATTTTGTTTCTGTATTACGTTTTGTTCTGCCTATTGAAGTTAGTTTATGAATGTGAGTGAGTGCAACATTGTATTGTATTGCAATCAGTTTGATTTTTGAAAGGGAAGTTTGCTTAATGTATTTGCATGAAGAATTTTCCTAGACTATAACTGGACAAACCGGATCCAGACTGACACCAATTTTATTTTAGTATTATTTATTATATAAAGACATGCAGCCATCATCGCTTTACATCAAAATGGCATCACATGCAAGGCAATTGCTGCAAAGAATATTGCACATGAAAGAACCATTCACTGGATCATCAAGAACTTCAAGGAGAGAGGTCCAACTGCCGTGAAGAAAACTTCAGGATGTCCCAGAGTGTGCAGCAAGTGCCAGGAACGTCTCATCCTGAGGAATCAGCTACTGAATCGTGTCACCACCATTGCAGAGCTTGCCCAACATTGACTGCAGGTGGGTGTGAGTGAATCCAAAAGCAAAGACAATGTCCTGGTGTCAATAAGGGCAGCAAAGAAGCCACTTTTCTCCAAGAAAAACATCAAGGATAGACTGAAATTCTGTAGGAAGTACAAGGATCGGACAACAAAAGACTGGTGGAAAGTTATTTTCTTTGATGAAGCCCCCTTCCGACTGTTTGGAACTTCTGGAAAATCAAGTGTCTGGAGAAGAAGAGGTGAACGCTACCATAAGTCCTGTGTCGAGCCAATAGTGAAGCATCCTAAATGCCCGGGTATACTTCACTTTCCGCGCCCGAACGCGTCTCGCACATCTTTCAAACTATACTAACCACGGATGCGCACGGATGACAGAGTTCGACACATGCGCAGTACAATTTTTTTCTATACTCTTTTACCAGACATCGTGTCATCAATGGGACATTCGCTGGGCAGGATCGGAGAAGAAGAATAGTGCATCCACCATTGCAACATAGTTCAGAAGAGAACAAGAATAAAACATAGTTCACCAAGAGAACAAGAATAAAAAACAGTGGAAAAGGTTATGCTTCTGAGTTTACTCATCTTGTTTTTGAATCACTCTTTACACACTCTTGTTCGACGACTGCACATTGTGCTTAGTACTGTGCGTATTGCCACCTAGTGGACTCTTCTGTCCTGCTTTCGCATGCGCTGTTGCACGCGCACCATTCGCGCGGTCTCGAAATTTGGGCTGCACGCGGACAGGGTGCGTGCCATGTGTGGGGTTGCTTTTCATCCAATGGAGTGGGCTCTCTCACAATACTGCCCAAAAACATTGCTACGAATAAAGAATGGTATCAAAATGTCCTGCAAGAGCAAATTCTCCCAATGACCCAGGAGCAATCTGGTGATGATCCGTGCATTTTCCAGCATGATGGAGCACCATGTCACAAGGCAAGAGAGATAATGAAGTGGCTCGGAGATCATTACATTGAAATTTTTGATTTGTGGCCTGGCTATTCCACAGATCTTAATCCCGTAGAGAACCTGTGGTCAGTCCTCAAAAGGCGAGTGGACTAGTACAAATTTTGATAAACTCCAAGCACTAATAAGGAAAGAATGGATCACCATTAGTCAGGATTTGGCCTCGAAGCTGACATCCAGCATGCGAATTGCAGAGGTTAGAAGAAGTGTCAACACTGTAAATACTGACTCTATGCATACAGGTGCATCTCAATAAATTAGAATGTCGTGGAAAAGTTCATTTATTTCAGTAATTCAACTCAAATTGTGGAACTCGTGTATTAAATAAATTCAATGCACACAGACTGAAGTACTTTAATTCTTTGGTTCTTTTAATTGTGATGATTTTGGCTCACATTTAACAAAAACCCACCAATTCACTATCTCAATAAATTAGAATGCTTCATAAGATCAATAAAAAAAGGATATTTTAAACAGAAATGTCAGGCTTCTGAAAATTATGTTAATTTCTATGCACTCAATACTTGGTTGGGCCTCCTTTTGCATGAATTACTGCATCAATGCGGCGTGGCATGGAGGCAATCAGCCTGTGGCACTGCTCAGGTGTAATGGAAGCCCAGGTTGCTTTGATAGCGGCCTTCAGGTCATCTGCATTGTTGGGTCTGGTGTCTCTCATCTTCCTCTTGACAATACCCCATAGATTCTCTATGGGGTTCAGGTCAGGCGAGTTTGCTGGCCAATCAAGCACAGTAACACCATGGTCATTGAACCAGCTTTTGGTACCTTTGGCAGTGTGGGCAGGTGCCAAATCCTGCTGGAAAATGAAATCAGCATCTTCATAAAGCTTGTCAGCAGAAGGAAGCATTAAGTGCTCTAAAATTTCCTGGTAGATGGCTGCTTTGACTGTGGACTTCAGAAAACACAGTGGACCAACACCAGCAGATGACATGGCAGCCCAAATCATCACTGACTGTGGAAACTTTACACTGGACTTCAAGCAACATGGTTTCTGTGCCTCTCCACACTTCCTCCAGACTCTGGGACCTTGATTTCCAAATGAAATTTGCAAAATTTACTTTCATCTGAAAAGAGGACTTTGGACCACTGAGCAACAGTCCAGTTCTTTTTCTCCTTAGCCCAGGTAAGACGCTTCTGACGTTGTCTTTGGTTCAGAAGTGGCTTGGTACGTGGAATGTGACAGTTGTAGCCCATTTCCTGAAGACGTCTGTGTGCGGTGGCTCTTGATGCACTGACTCCAGGTTCAGTCCACTCCTTTTGAAGCTCTCCTAAGTTCTTAAATCGGCTTCACCTGACAATCTTCTCAAGCCTGCGGTCATTCCTTTCACTTGTACACCTTTTCCTACCACACTTTTTCCTTCCAGTCAACTTTCCATGAATATGCTTTGGCACAGCACTCTGCGAACAGCCAGCTCTTTCAGCAATGACCCTCTGTGGCTTACCCTCATTGTAGAGGGTCTTGATGATCGTCTTCTGGACAACTGTCAAGTCAGCAGACTTCCCTATGACTGCTGTTGGGATTACTGACCTAAACCCAGTATTTATACCCTGAGAATGGTAATTTAATAGAACTTGAAATTAAATATTCTAATAATTTGTGATACTGATTTTTTTTATTTTGATGAGCAGCAAGCTGTAATCATCAAAATGAAAACAAAAAAGTCTGGAAATATTTTACTTTGTCTAATAAATCTAGAATATATTTAAGTTTTACTTTTTGAATTAAATTACAGAACAAAAATAACTTTTTCATGATATTCTAATTTGAGATGCACCTGTATATTGAATGCTTTTGCCAATAAAAACCTTTAAAACATATGAAATGCTTATCATTGTTGTCCAGTATACCATAGAAACATGAAAAAATAGTCTACAAATCCTGAAGCAGCAAACTTTGTGAAACACAAAATTTATATCGCTGCCAATAATTTTGGCTACGGCTTGTATTACTATTATAGTATTTATTAATATTTTGTTAACAGTTGTAATAGTTTAACAAAAACAACAGTGACTGACACATTTTTTAAAGCAAACATGATCAATATATTTTGTTAATTTAATTTAGTACTTTGTTATATTAGCCCATAGTGAGCATGTAACATTTTTCTTGCACATCTATTAATATATCATTTTATTTTAATTTTTCAGATTTCCTAGCATTGAAATCCATAGATGTGTCTGCTTGGCCTTATTGTAGTAGAGCTGTTTTTAGTCTCTAGTGTTTGTATCTCCTGATATGGCGATATCATCATGTTTGTCTTTTGGCATAATGACCTTTCGCCACAGATAGTGTTACACAGGGAGCCGTCATCTCACCATTATACTGCTGTCCAATGAAGTCTAGAGAAGAGATGTAGACAATGTCCATGTTCAGACAGACTATATTACAGTATGTTATATATGAGTTTAGGTTTAATTATTGACAAAGCATTGCTGTTTTATGTCAAGATACAATAGTCTTACAGCCAAAGCTCATGTTATACACTGTAAAACTAGTCAATAAAACAGCTTAGCCCTGTTCATTTATTACTCCTGTGGGATACAGTATACAGCGTCATTAAAAGGGCTAAGTATGAATTTCCCAAAACACCAAGTAAAATGTAAATATGATGTTGGTTGCATTATTTTTTGCTGTATTGTTATCTGTATAGCACATAAATACCTTCATAATCCTCAAAGTACTCATAAATCTGTAATGTATTATGGAATGTACAGAGGCCTGACTGCAGATTAACTACCGCCCATCGAAAGAGCCACAACTGTGAATGAAATTTAGATCTCCTTAAAATGATCCACATCACGTTTAGTCATTTCTAATGGACACACGGTCAGTAATCTCTTGATTATGTTTACCCTCATCGTCCAGTGCTGTGTGGCTTTTGAATTAAAATGAGAGAGTATTTATATAGAGTATTTATATAGACTCAAAATCATTGTGTTTTACAGTTGAAGGAATGAATTGGGTTGATTGTCAAAGTAAAGATGTTAAAACAGCGTAAAAAGCCTAAAACAGATAGTGCCAGAATCCCACCCGATGCTCAGGCTTGACTGTTCTAACTAAAAAAAGGTTGAATTTGAGCCACATTTATTTCCCTAACTAAATTTGTATATTGCCCTTTTACTTCAATGGCATTTCTGGACTTGCCAGAAGGGGTCAGCCCTTTTATGCTGTATTTGGGGTTTGTTTTGTTGGTTTCATTCTTCATTGCTTTGAATACCACTTTTACTGTATCTACAGTATGTACATTCTTTTCTGTTAGATATATGTTGTGCTTTTGCATAGTAGCGTTTATACAGTATGTCATCTGAGCTAGATTTTGTTTGAATTAAATTAGAATTCCCAGAACTTCTTTTGAGTGAGTTTTATGTGATTATCAACAACATTATGTCTTTTCCCTTATTTTGCTACTAAGAAAACCATTAAAAATGGCATTTTTATCTCAGACAAAGCCATTACTCTGTGCAAAGAGCTTGTAAACTCTCTCTTTGCACACACACACACAGTCAGTCCATGTCGAGTTGTTTTCCAGCTCCTCTCTTTTCAAGCCTCCAGTGCTCTTAATTGGATTTGCCTAGATGAAGGGTGACACAATTACACAGGCAATGGTAAATTTCACAACATGTAGTCAGAAAAGCACACCAATTTCTTTCCAGTAACAAGATCTCCTGTTAAATGTAGTCTAGTTTTTTGCATCTATATTAGTTATTTTCTATGAGGAAAAATAGTGGCCTGTTTACATTATGTAGTTAAATGGCCAATCCATCTCACTGATCATTCATTCAAGTGATAGTGGTAACATTGTACAGTAAAGTTCAGTTTGTTAGAATTAGTTAATGCACTAGGCATCATAAACTAAAAACGAATTATACTTTTCTATTCATCAAAGAATCCTGAAAAAATGTATCACGGTTTCCATAAAAGTATTAAAGGATTAGTTCACTTTCAAATGAAAATTAGCCCAAGCTTTATTCACCCTCAAGCCATCCTAGGTGTATATGACTTTCTTTTTTCTGATGAACACAATCAGAGAAATATTAATAAATATCCTGATGCATCCGAGCTTTATAATGGAAGTGAGCGAGGATCAACAAGTATGAGTTGAAGAAAGTGTCTCCATCCACATTCATCCATCATAAACATACTCCACACGGCTCTGGGGGGTTAATAAAGGCCTTCTGAAGCGAAGTGATGCGTTTGTGTAAAAAAAATCCATATTTAACAAGTTATGAAGTAAAATATCTAGCTTCCGCCAGACCACCTTCCGTATTCAAATTACGAAAAAATGGAACTGGTGTAGTGTCAGTTAAGCTTTTTCCATAAGTTGAATACGGAAGGCGGTCTGGCGGAAGCTAGATAGGCTTCAGAAGGCCTTTATTAACCCCGCGGAGCCGTGTGGAATATGTTTATGATGGATGGATGTGGATGGAGGCACTTTCTTCAGCTCATACTCATTGATCCCGCTCACTGCCATTATAAAGATCGGATGGTTCAGGATATTTATTAATATTTCTCCCATTATGTTCATCAGAAAAAAGAAAGTCATATACACCTAGGATGGCTTGAGGGTGAGTAAAGCTTGGGCTAATTTTCATTTGAAAGTGAACTAATACTTTAAGCAGCACAACTTTTACTTTTACTGTACATTTACATTTAGTAATTTAGCAGACACTTTTCTCCAAAGCGACTTACAAATGAGAACAGTAGAAGCAATAAAATCAACATGAGTGCAACAGTTTGCAAGTGCCGTGTCAAGTCCCACTGTATTGTAAAGTGTTACTGATTCAGCCGTTTCTTGAGTGATAGCTGTCCAAACCCGGGTCTGTCTTTGACATCTTCGCCAACACTGTCAAACTTTGAGACATCTAAATCCTCAGTGGTCCTCTGAGAGTAAGTCTCCTCATTAAAATGTCCTTTTGCATCCGATACAGCTGCCAGGAAGCCAAACCAACAGGAGGACGAATGTGCAGAAGATCCCGTTATTGTTGCATCTTCTACATTTAACTTTTTCATTGTTTCTTTAAATGCCAGACCACAGAGAACATGGTAATTTTAAATGCCTCAGTAAGTTATGTAAAGATGTTACATTCAGCTGTTTGAAGGACTTTTCAATGTGGTAGGAAGAGCTGTGTGTGTGTTTGTGTGTGTAAGAACTGTCCTTCTCGTTGGGCTGTTTTTAGAGGCGCACAGCGTGAGTTGAGTGAGGTCCAGACTCTTTCAGGACAAGCATGAATTTCCACCATTCATCATTTATGAATGATGATTACCATCTGCTAAATTTAGTGCTGTGTGTGTGTGTTTTCTCTCTAATGCATCCTCACTGTTTCTAGAGCTTTTTTAAGTTGGGATATCCCCAGATGGATCCAATCCCCACAGCTTGCTTTATCTCTGTGTAGTCATCAAATGCTGTCAAGCACATCCTGTCAGCTGTTAATGCAGGTCCGTACGTTTTATTTGGATATGGGAAATGGGAAAACACCAGAAGCTCCTCCTCTTATGCCCCACCCACACTGGTTGCCCTGTTCCTGGACAGGCGGTGATCTGTGTAAAGGGACGCACTGGAGGTCTTAGCAACGTCTTATGCAGTGCCGGGAGGGGATGTCCCTGGATGTCCCATATTATGAACAATGGGTTCCTCTTCATCTGGGTCCCCTCCCTCACCCCTTAGTAGAACTGGATCATGCCTCCATCCACCAGCCGACCACTCAGGAAGTCCTCGGTCCGTGTGAGTAAATGAAACGAGGCTCTTCTACCTCTCTCCATCCGCTAATCCCAAATTCACTAGCTGGGGGTTAGTAGGGCACATAGAGGTTAGCTCAGGATTTGGCAGGGAATGCGCTTGCAGCTATTTTAGTTCTTAAATATGTCTCTGAGTCGTCTTTTTACAGTCTGTGGAATGAAGATGTTTCGTATGTCTTCTCTCGATGACAACAGTGGTATAGAGTGAGCGACTGTGGATATAGTAGCTTCACTGAGATAATCTGCGTTATTCAATTAAAGTGACCCAGATTACAGTCTGACACACTCAAACCTGACACTGTACACACTCTCTTGTAAGTCACTTTGGATAAAAGTGTCTGCTAAATGCAAATATAAATGTATGAAAAAAAAAACGTTTTGAATGCTCCAGTTATGTTGTATTCAGATGTTGCAGGATAGAAGAATAGTTTGAGATTTGACACCAACTGTTTCTTGATAGGTGTATCAATACCCTAGTATGCCCAATTGTCAGAAGGCTCTGGTGAGTTTCTAGATGAAATAATGTGGTTATATAGAACAAAATGATGTGGTCTTTGTGTGTCCATGCTGCTTATTTGGCTTTTAGTTTTAAATGAAACCAGATCTCAAGCTTGATTCTCAAGCGTGTAATCCAATTTTACCCCTGACCTCAACTGACACTTTCATTTCATTTATCATGGTTAATTTCATCTTTAATTACACTAATGTGCCCCTCACCAAACATGTAAGGAACATTTGAGAAATATTGAGATTGTACTGTAAAGTACTTTTGTATGTCACACGTCTATCAAACAGAATTCTACAACATAAAACATAATAAAAGCTTTATAATTAGGGCTGCACGATATGAAAAAAAACATTGAACTTAAACGCGATTATCGCTTAAACGTGATTATGAAATCGCAAAGACTGTGATTATTTTTTTATGCGCGGCTTGTCAATGAAGTATGGCTCCAAATGCTAATCCATCTGAAAGCACTGCGAGTTTGAGTCGCTTATAATGTACATTTGAAAAAGCAACACGTGTTAAACATCTTTTCAAACATAAGAAGCATTTAACATCTTGTAAGACAACATTTAATAATGTTTTTACTCGAAACTCACTTCATAACGACAGTTGAGCATCCTTCTGTGAGATGATGTAGCTTCTTACACAGAATAAGGCAGTCGTGTGTATATTAGTCATGTTTAATCAATCAAAGCCTTTCAATCTTCTGTTTATTCAGCTACAGCAATATGATTATCTTCTTCTGCGGCAGGGCATATTGGAGTTTCTGCGCAAGAGTGCCCTCTGGCTTTCAGATGGAGAAGCATTTACTTCTGATCACAGAGCCGTACAACTCTGACAAGCTGCGCATAAAATAATCGCAGGCTTTGCCAAATCGCGTGCGGTTTAATCGCGATAAATAGTGCAGCCCTATTTATAATAAATAATAAAAACAGTTTTTAATGTTTTTTAATGAGTCTTGTGAAATATTTGTATGGTTTTTGAAAAGATATTATGAAAAAAAAAATTAATTTAAAATAACTGTTTTCTATTGTAATATATTTTAAAATGTAATTTATTTCTGTGATGGCGAAGCTGAATTTTCATCATCATTACCCCAGTCTTCAGTGTCACATGATCCTTCAGAAATCATTCTAATATGCTGATTTGGTGCTCAAAATTTCTTATTATTATCAATGTTGAAAACAGTTGCACTGCTTAATATTTTTTGTGGAATTTGTGATAAATTTCAGGATTCTTTGATGAATAGAAAATTCAAAAGTGCAGCATTTATTTATTTTTTCTATAACAGTATAAAGGTTTTTTACTACAACTTTTGTTCTAATGACACTGCAAATTTAACTGGCAAAACAGAATTGACATGCTTTCATTTGGTGCTTCATGGAGATGATGTGTGTAATTTAAGAAAGAAAAGAAAGAGGTAAACAGAGAAATTATGTTTTGCTCTTTGTCAGCTATTCTGGAGAGTTGGAGAGATGGTGTTTGTGACATATCCATAGTGAACTCTTTTGTAAACTTGGGCAGATTTACTTTAATGTCTTTAAAACTATTTGAAATCCACCATGATTGTCTGATTTTATGAATTCAAGTTAAGCATTTAAAATGAGTCAGTAAGGAGGCAAGATGAGATGCTCCAGATAAAGAGGAGGAGGATTGCATGATTGTAGAATGAGTGTAGGGAGGAGAATGAATGTCCCCTGCTTGCTGCCCCCATGTGAACCGCACTCACATTAGCACAAGTGTGTGTGTGTGTGGTTTGAAATGGATCCCTCTTAAGGGCTTAATGGATGCAATATAAAGCTGTTGCTGATTGTAAAGTAGATGCTAAGACCACTTCCTATGATTTCCCCATCACATCTCTTCATTTTCTTGTCAGTTTTTCAAAATTGACCTTTAAAACATAATTTGTTTCTTTCTATGGCAGTGACAAGCATTTTTTTTTATTATTAAAAATGTGGTGCGGTTGATGAGACACTAAAATAGTGAAGTAGTCTACCTCGGACAAATCGACAGCAAAAAAGTTTGCTGTGGGTCTGTGATGTGCTTATACTTGATATGGAAATTAAAAAGATTTATTGATATGAGCCACATTTTATATCTATCCATTGCTTTCATCTGCCACAGTGATGTCTTGAAAATATCTTTATTTGTGAGATTATCTCAGCAAATATTAATATATGCGGTTAATTGTGATGAATGTCATGTAAATTATTTGAGGAACAATTTTAAATGATTTACAGCCTTAGTTTCCCGCTTCCTCTGTCACAGTGTTTTTTCTCTCTGTTGTCATCAACTTCCTGTTGTCACTCCAGTCTGTTCCTCTCTATCTCTCTGTCCTCATATTGTGTCCGTTCTTAGTGTGGGATTACCAGTGATTAATGAATCAGTCTGATCACACCACATCAGCAGTGAGGATTAGTCTCTGCTGTCCATTACAGTATGAATGAAGCTCTCCCTCATTCACTGTACTGGCTTGATATGTAGATCAAGATTCCACCATTATACTAATTAACCAGATTATAGTGTTACATACATTAAACACATTCCCTCATACTGAATAATTAACATACTACATGTTAAACCATGGTATTTTCTTATTAGTGTAGCTACTTTATACATGTTACAGTGATAAAGATGCTTGTGGCTTGGGTTTAGCAGTAGGCTGTGAACGCTGTAGATTGCTAGATTTCAGCATGCACACAAATGCACAGACACACACATCAATGCTAGTTAAAGCTGTTAGGTCTGGCCATAACAAGCAGTAGTGCTGTCTGTAGGTCAGAGCACATGCCATTGCCCAGGGGCTTCAGACATTAAAGCTGTTAGCTGGATATTTGATACTGTGAACTTCACAAAGTGTATCTTGTATAAGTCTAAAGAAAATTCAGCCTCAGTTTTAATGATGTGTTGCATTTGTATCTTACAGGTAGAAACAGCCACAGACGAGATAGGCTGTGCATGTGTCGGAGTAAATGCAACATTCTTTTCTCATGCAGCCATTAGTGCTTTTAAAGGGTTAGTTCACCCAAAAATGAAAATTCTGTCATTAATTACTCACCCTCATGTCGTTCCACACCCGTAAGACCTTCGTTCATCTTCGGAACACAAATTAAGATATTTTTGATAAAATCCGATGGCTCAGTGAGGCCTCCATTGCCAGCAAGATAATTAACACTTTAGATGCCCAGAAAGCTACTAAAGATATATTTAAAACAGTTCATGTGACTACAGTGGTTCAACCTTAATGTTATGAAGCTACAAGAATACTTTTTGTGCAGCAAAAAAACAAAATAATGACTTTTCAACAATATCTAGTGATGGGCGATTTCAAAACACTGCTTCATGAAGCTTCGAAGCTTTACGAATCTTTTGTTTCAAATCAGTGGTTCGGAGCGTGAAAGTCATGTGATTTCAGTAAATGAGGCTTCGTTACTTCATAAGTGTTTCGGAATTTCAATGGTTCACCACTGGGGGGCGTGACTTTGGCAGTTTGATACACACTCCAAACCACTGATTCGAAACAAAAGATTCGTAAAGCTTCAAAGCTTCATGAAGCAGTGTTTTGAAATCGCCCATCACTAGATATTGTTGAAAAGTCATTATTTTGTTTTTTTGCTGCACAAAAAGTATTCTCGTTGCTTCATAACATTAAGGTTGAACCACTGTAGTCACATGAACTGTTTTAAATATGTCTTTATAGTTTTCTGGGCACTGAAAGTGTTAATTATCTTGCTGGCAATGGAGGCCTCGCTGAGCCATTGGATTTTATCAAAAATATCTTAATTTGTGTTCCAAAGATGAACGAAGGTCTTACGGGTGTGGAACGACATAAGGGTGAGTAATTAATGACAGAATTTTCATTTTTGGGTGAACTAACCCTTTAAGTATTTTATTTATTAAATATTATTTAGCCATAATTTAATAATTCATGCTGAGTTAAATAAAAACAGGTGTCAATTCAGATATACACAACTGTTCAAAAGTTTGGGGTCAGTATTTTTTTCATAGAAATTATTACTTTTATTTACTAAAGAATGCATTAAATTAATCAAAAGTGACAGTAATGACAATTACAATGTTACAAAATATTTATTTTTCAAAAAATGGTGTTATTTTGAACTTTTTATTCATTAAAGAATCCTGAGAAGAAGAAAAAAATCCACCAACATGTTAAGCAGCACACTGTTTTCAACAATGATAATAAGAAATATTACTTGAGCACCAAATCAGCATATTAGAATGATTTCTGAAGGATCATGTGACACTGAATTAATGACTGCTGAAAATTCAGCTTTGCCATCAGAGCAATAAATTACATTTTAAATTATATTTAAATAGAAAACATTTATTTTAAATTGTAAAAATATTTTACAGTATTACTGTTTTTACTGTATTTTTTGATCAAATAACTGCAGTATTACTCTTTTAACTCGCTTTTTAATGTGTATAAATGTGCAGTTCATTAATTTCATTTGTTTTATTTAATATACATTCTAACAATGATAAAACAATTTAATCTCTGAACTTCCCCGCCTATTGTACAAAGTATCTTTTGTTCATGTTGGTTGATGATATGAACATGTCAGACTGTGTAATCCATAAAAGGTATTGTTGTCACTTATAAGTGCCCACTAAATTCACATTTCATGTTCCTGGGGGAGCTTTAAGTAGATGGATAACAGAGAGGCCCTGGACTATTTGCTGAGGGGACCCTGCAGTCTTCATGCACAGTAATGTGTTTAAATTAGCGTCTGGTTTCAGACCGTCTCTAAGCGGTTGCCTTTGTTGTACCTGCCTGATATCCAGTAGGGCATTTCTCCTTTTCTCTCTCTCTCTGTTGTATAGCTCATAAGTTCAATTCTTTCTTTCATCATTGCAGAGCGTATTCTCTCTGAGAATAGTCATCATTTGGCCGTTCACCCTCTCACGCTGACATTCTCTGACAGCCTCCTCTGAAATCCCCATCCCACTTGAGTCTGCTGGCAGCTCTGTTTTGTTCCCTTGCTGACTTGAATAGGTTTTAATGGTGCTGCTTCATGTTTGAAATTAAGACTTGTGGCTTAAGACAGCAAACCAGACCCAAGAGCCCTGTGACATGTGCCACATCCAACATTTGCTCTGTAATCCAGGCCCTAGCCGACATAACTCCAACATAACAGGCTTCGGGGCTTGTCTGAGCTCTCTGCAGTCAACAGACCCAGACATCTTGTCTGGAGGAGGCAGACAAGTTGTTTTGGCTGGTTCTCTTGCATGTGGAGAGCTTGACTTTTTTATAAGTGGCCTTTTTGTCCACATCATACTTCCGAGAAAATGGCCGTCTGGATTCCTGCTGGAAAAGAGGGCTGTAATTCTTCTCTTACTGTGTGAAGGCACTTGAACTTGTCTGTTGCTCTCCTCTGTTTACTAAGTTTAGAAATTCCCTGTTAACCATCTGTCTCAAGTTATGCATGTAATAATTATAATTAAGAAAACCTTGTTAGAATGAGCATTGGCTTACAGTAATGGCCAAAATTGATTGCCAGAGGGGATATTTGCACAATATTTGCTAATGACACTTCAGGTTCAATTAAACAATCAAAATATGAAGAGAATGATATATTGGGAATATATAAAGAATGCACTAAACTTGCTTAAGATATTAAAATTACAAAATTATTTGGCAAGAAAGGAAATCTCCAGCATGTCATGGAACATGGATTTTATAGTATTATGCAAAAAATGCATAGAAAAACAAAAAGCTCACAGGAAATAAAGCATATATTGACTACAGTGTAATCAGTTATTAATATTTTGTTGGTTCTCCCTTGTTTTTGATTACAGCAGCCATTCTCCTGGTCATTGACTTACTAAATTTGTGTCGTGCTTAACTTCTTTCCAATCCTCGTTAAGTTCTTCCCAAAGTTGAGCTTCACTGGAAGACCTACATGACTTATCATAATTCAGGTTTATAATTTCCCAAAGGTTTTCAATGGCTTTAAGGTCAGGAGACTGAGGAGGCCAATTGAAGACTTCAAAATGCTGAGCTCGAACACTTATTGCGCACAACTTTGTTGCATTTGCGGTGTGTTTGGGATCATTATCATGTTGGAAAATACATATTTTCTTTCCAAACAGATCCTCCATACTTAGCTACATTGTGTTCAGCAGGATTCCCAAGTATTGGTCCATTTTCAAAGTGCCAGCAACTTAGATCCTTCCAACACCCGCTGCAGACATGCTTCCCCAAAACCATTATGTTTCCCCTGCTGTGCTTAATGGTGCCACGCATGCATTTGGTATTAAAACACCCCATTCGTCTCCTATAAACATACCGGACACCATCCAATGCAAATTTTGACTTGTCAGACTGCAGAACACGGCTCCAATCTTCCATACCCCAATCCTTATGTTCTTTGGCAAATACAAGGTGTTGTTTTTTTGCAGTTGATAAAACTAATAAATGGTTTCTTTACTGGTACACAACCACTCAATCCAGCCTCTGATAGCTGTTGGCTTACAAAATGAAATTGGATGTTCCTCATAGTTTCACATCTCATCCAGGTCTTTAGAAACTGTTTTGAGGTGTTCCCACATTTAAGTGATTTTCATCCTCCGGTCAAAATGCACACTAGTCTTCCCTGACCAGCCACTTCACTTTACATTCTGGTAGTGGTCTCACTGTGCTTTGAAATAATTCTGTGGACATTCTAACTATTCACATCCTGCACA
This sequence comes from Mylopharyngodon piceus, assembly GCA_039654765.1. Lineage (NCBI taxonomy): Eukaryota > Metazoa > Chordata > Actinopteri > Cypriniformes > Xenocyprididae > Mylopharyngodon > Mylopharyngodon piceus. Next base: position 16,087,359 of record CM077443.1, read on the forward strand.
TGAGCAAAATCCAAAACTGATTGACCAGATTTAGCCATTTTAACAATGTCCTCGTGATGGCGGAGGACAGCTCCTTCCATCTAGGCATTTTCAATAAAACCCACAAAATAACATCTAATAATATAGCTAATATCTGCAACATAGTGATTTGTTGAATTATAGGCTGGCAATAATGAGTGCAAGCTTAGTATGACCACTGACCAAAAATGACATCCACACAATTTGGTATGTTGCATTGTGTCATGACAAATGATATCATTGAAACGTGGAACGAACGCATATAGTAGTTTTACTTCAGGCACAACTTCATAACATGCATACAAAATATTTAATAAAAAGTTTGAATAATGTGCAAAATAAAGTTTAATACAGTTGAATAATGTTTATTTTTTCCCTCGGTATTCTTTGATTAATAGAAAGAACAAAAGAACAGCTTTTATTTTAAAAAGAGGTTTTTTTGTAAACATTGTAAATGTCTTTACTGTCAATTTTGATAAATTGAATGCATCCTTGCTGAATAAAAGTATTAATTTTTGAAAGAAAATTTACACAGTAGTGTAAGTAGTACAGTGCTTTGTGTCTTTAAATTAAGCTATTGCTACACTTTTCAACAAAAAAATACCTCCTGTTGGCTTATTATAATACAGTTTCTGGGTTGAATTTTGATATCAAAATGTATTTTCAGTTTTCACACAATGTTTATCCTGTTGAGTAAAACTTGTCACAAGAAAGATCATAATCTAAGAGACTCGATTTTTAGTCATAACGGTATTTTGATAAAATGAGTTACTGTGATTTCCCACTGTAGATATTGTCTTATTCACAAAACTCAGTGCTATTTGCCAGGTGTTATTAATAAAGAAGAAACAGGAGGTAAATTAAATTTCATTTAAACGATTTGTGTACCTTTTCTAGTGATCATGGCAGCAGTAATTCCTCAAATGATGCAGAAGAGTGTTATAATCAGGCATACAGTGGGTATAGAAAAGAATCACCCCTCTTTAAAATAATCACATTTTGTTGCTTTGCAGCCTGAAATGAAGACGGACACAGTTTTTGTTTTATCCAGCTGTATTTACTCAGTGCAACTTATAACATCCAAGTAAAAGATATAAGACCAACATGTCAGAAAAATTTTTAAAAAGTTGGAAAAAGGATCACCCCCTTGTGTCAGTATTTTGTTGAACCACCTTTTGCTTTAATTACAGCCTTTAGTCTGGTGGGATGTCTCTACTAACTTTGCACATCTAGACTCTGCAATATTTGCTCAAGTTCCGTTAAATTTGATGGTGACCGTTTGTGGACTGCAGTCTTCAAGTCATTCCACAGATTTTCAATGTGGTTTAAGTCTGGGCTCTGACTAGGCCATGCAAGGACATTCACCTTTTTGTCCTTCAACCACTGTGTGGTCAGTTTTGCTGTGTGCTTTGGGTCATTGTCGTGTTGGAAGGTAAACCTTCTTCCCATTGACAACTTTCTGGCAGAGGGCAGCAGATTTTCCTCAAGAATTTGACGGTATTTTGCCCCATCCATTTTTCCTTCTATCCTGACAAGTGCTCCAGTCCCTGCTGCAGAGAAACAGCTCAATAACAGGACATTACCACCTCCGTGCTTTACTGTAGGAATGGTGTTATTTGGATGGTGAGCTGTATTGGATTTCTGCCAGACATACCGTTTGGAGTTGAGGCCAAATAATTCAATTTTAGTCTCATCTGACCATAACACCTTTTTCCACGTGGCCTCAGAATCTTTAAGGTGCGTTTTGGCAAAGCTCAGACGTGACTGCATGTGGCCTTTCTTGAGGAGTGGCTTTTTTCTTGCAACCCTCCTATACAAGCCACATTTGTGGAGAATTTGTGATATTAATGTCACATGCACACAATGACCACTCTTTGTCATAAATTCCTGCAACTGCTTCAGAGTTGCTGTAGGCCTCTTGGTAGCCTCTCTGACCGGTTTCCTCCTTTCCTTTCATCCTGTTTGGAGCGACGTCCTGATCCAGGGAGGGTCTGTGTTGTACCAGATACCTTCTTTATGATAGACTTTACTGTGGTTCTAGGCATTGATAAAACCTTTTAAAAAAAATTGTATCCATCTCCTGACTTGTGCCTGTCCACAACTTTATCCCGATTTGACAGTGCCTTGCCACCCATAGTTGATTGTTTGCTTCAGCTGTACTACCAAGGTCTGAAATGCTCCATGCAGGAAAGCTCTTTTCATGCTGAGCTAATCAAAATGACCACAGCTGATCATAGTTGAAAGTCAAATGGCTTTGTGTGCCATTGAGAAGGTGATTAGCTACACCTGATTGAGTTTACAAGTCATTTTTAGGAGGGGGGGTGATCCTTTTTGCAACTCAGTGATTCTGTTTTTTAATATTTTTAATTTTTTCTGACATGTTGGTGTTATATCTTTTACTTGGATGTTATAAGTTGCACTGAGTAAATACAGCTGGATAAAACAAAAACTGTGTCCGTCTTCATTTCAGGCTGCAAAGCAACAAAATGTGATTATTTTAAAGGGGGGTGATTCTTTTCTATACCCACTGTATATCTAGATGCGGTGTGCAGCAAAGTACACTTTTTTTTTTTTTCTTCTTTTTTTAAAGAGCTGATTCATTCCTCTTTGTGAATTCCACCCTTACTCTGTTATTATCCATTTTTCATCATCTGGATTATAAATGTTAAATCACCCGTAGATCACCTTCAAAATATTTTAAAGTATCATTTTTTTTTTTATGTTACTTTCAAATTACTTGTATGTCTTCTCAGCGGTGCTAACAGCTATGTGCTTCCTGAGAAGGAAGTAAAGCTCATGTTTCAGGATAGGTACACAATATTTATTTTTAATAACGGGTTTTCGTGCACATACTCCTTGTGTTGACATAAACTCATACTAGGTTAACAGAGTTTTTTTTGTATCATTCACAGGTTGCTTTATGCTGTAGGGAAACGAGTGGAAGAAACATTGAATGCTGCAATACTGAGGTGAGTCCTACTTCATCTACTTGAAAAGATCCACTTTATTATCACTGCCTTAGTTTTACAATTATTTTGGACAGATCCTTTTATAATATCACACTTTACACCTGATTACATCAAGATGTTGTAGATCGGTCTAAAAGGGCAGCTTCAAATGTAAGCGGCATATTAAACACTTGTACTGTAATCTGTCTAGCTGTTCCTCCATGTGTGAAATCCCATTTGTATTCATCTGCATGTACATTGGCCGTGTCCTCAATCACTGTATGCTCCAGCAGTTTAAAGCCTGTCAATATTCATCTCATCAGTGCTCCCACTCTCCCTCAGCCTCTTAAAGGGAAAGTAATAACTGTTTATGGACACTTCAGAAGGTAAAACTGTACTCTAGTGCTTCATGTTTTGCAGCAATATTTTTCTATGCATTTTTCTATGCATTGGTTTAATCACATTTTTTTTTAGTAGCCAACCCCACTAACATGCTTTAGAAAACAAGATATTTAAAAAAAACCTGACAGTCTGGTTATCTGCTAGGTTAAACCACAACTACCCTTTTCTGTCTGTAAAATGAGTTTCGATTTAGGCTTTGCTTACCTCCAATAAATATTCAACTGGTTTCACCACAGCTGGACAATTGACAATTTTGTAAATGTATAAACAAAATCAAAAGTGTGATTTATAGCCTTTGTATGATTTTAATGGTTTGTTTTTAAATGTAAAGTTTTTTTGTTTCATTACAAAAACGGTTCGGTATGTACCTCTGTATTGAAGTCACGGTTCGGTACGGGTTCGGTACAGCTGGGGGGAGAAACCTAAAGATAAAATTGCTTCTTTTTTCTTCTTTTTTTAATTAAACTGATCTCTCTGTTTCTCTCTCTTTAAATAAATTCAATTATAATTGACATTTCCTTAAGAAGAAAAAAATCTATCTCAGCTAATGCTGTAAACTATATACAGGGAGCCCTTTCTTGCACATAACTATAATATTAAAGGTTACAATTAACAACAGAGCCCAAACTATTAAATTCATTTGCTATTTATTTTTAGATATAGTAACACTCAAATAAAAAAAAACACGTAAATTGCACATAAGGCAGGTTTTGCATTAACTTCTAAATCAAGTTATAAAATTAATTTTCTATTATTTTCTACTCCAATTCATTTTTGAAATATAATCATTTACACATTTACTGCCATAACTTGTTTTCATGACAAATTTATTTAAACATATATTAAATAATTAAGATATTACTAACAGGTAAAGTAAATATAATAAATATATAAGCTAATATAGTGCATATATTTAAAATGCTCCCCTCTAAAGCTAATTTTTATATTTTATATATATATATATATATATATAAAGTCGCTGTTTGGATTTTAATAGGCAAATACTTAAGAATCTATGAATGGATCATTATTACAGTGATTATTATGTTTCTAACATGTTATATGTTTGGTAATGGTTCTTTTAACCCTTAAAGATGGAGTGTGTAGCTTTTCATTTCTTAAACAACCATATATTAAGATGTATCATGGCTGTATTCCAAGATGACAATGTCAAGATTCACCAGGGTTAAAATTGTGAAAGAATGGTTCAGAGAGCATGAAGAATCATGCACGTCTCGATGGAAATAAATGTTGTGATGTTATTTCTATCGAGAGGTGCATCAATTTTTGGTCAAGATCTTGTATTGACAATGCAAGAGGTGAGCACTCTATAAAGTCTACTCCAGCACATCCCAGAGACTTTCAATGAAATTAAGTTCTGGACTCTGAGGTGTGAAAATGATTCTTCATGCTCCTTCCAAACCATTCTTTCACAATTTTAACCCTGGTGAATCTTGACATTGTCATCCTGGAATATGGCCATGATGTGTCTTCCTACATGGTTGTTTAAGAAATGAAAAGCTACACAGGGTTAAAGAACCGTTGCCAAACATATAACATGCTAGAAACATAATAATCACTGTAATAATGATCCATTTATAGAGTATTTGCTTATTAAAATCCAAACAGCGACTTTTTTTTTGGCCAGGCAGTGTATATATAATGTTGTGCACCTGTCCATGTTGGCATCTGCCTAACTTAGCTTCTACCAAGTGACATATAGATTTGACAGAGTTTTTCCTCCCTTTTAAAAAATTAAACATTTGTGTTGTCCTAAATATGGATGTTCATAAAGTTTTAATAATTGCATTACCATTTTTTTCTATGACTCAGTAAGAACCAGTTGAGAACCACTGTTGTAGACTGTAGAAAGATTTTAAAGTTTATGGTGACACACCATTCATTATGTTCTATTTCAAAGCACATCTTTCTCCCTGTGTTTAGTCAAGCGATAGTTTGCTGTTTATCTTGTCTAATAGCACATGGTTCCCGCTCTAGATCACCACCCACTGACTGATACAGCGCTAGAACCGTTTGGGCGCTGTTCCCTCACAGTTTGCATCAAAGCTTTGGTGTTGAATTGAAGTGAGAGGAGGCAGAACGTGGGCATAGAGCGTTGCAGCCGTTCACCTCTCCTCCTCCTGTTTTCCCTCTTCACATATCCTTCACTCTGCTCTAAATTCCTCCTCATCCAGAGGGACTCGCTTTAAAAGCCGCCTAAATGCACTTCGCTTCTACAAGGACGCCTGCTAGAGATCAGCTCTGCCAGTGCAGGAAGAGTGTGTGTGTGTGTGTGTGTGTGTGTGTGTGTGTGTGCGCAATAAAGTCTGCACACTGCATACAGATGTCATGGATTGAAATGGATATCCAGCACCTGGGAGAACAATTGAAGCATCTATAAATGCAAACACACACTCACACACAGAAAAACACGATGTGAGTTATATTCTCTTTAGCAGGAGCTGACAGGCCTGTCTAGAAGAGTATAGAAAGTCAGCTATACTTGCTAGCCTACCAGAGACAGAATGGGAAGGGGATTGGGAGAAATCGTAATGTTTTGGACTAGCCTCAAAAATATTAGCCGTGATTTGAGCTAAGGAAGCTGCATTTATTATACCATTTTCTTCAGATTTTGTAAAAAAGGGTTTGATGTTAGCATGTTGCAAAGTTAGCCTGTTAGACACAAAGTGGGTCACCTCTCTAGAATTAGTGTGATGCCCTCGCATAATAGCATAAAAAATATCGCCCAGATACTGAGTAAAATAGTTTTTTGATTAAATTGTTTTAATCATTATATTTCAGTACTTTTGCTTTATCTGCCATCTTGGATTTACTTCGCCTCAAAGCATCCTGGTATTGTGATTTGCGTTGTCCTGCCTTAGAATTTGGCCAAAATGTTTTTACATTTTCTGTGAAATGATGATAATTATGTGAATATATTTAAATATGTGTTGACAGTGCTCTCATTAACACACTTCAGCATACAGGAACTAAAAGGTTTTCCATATTAGCCAAATTAATTATTATTATTAAGATTTGCCCTCCTATCTAAACATTAACATAGAACTCTTTTAAGTTGCAATGATAAGGAAAAAAACACAAATAAGCAAACATTCATAGATGAGATAATTCAGGTCCATATAGGCCTAGTGATTCATCTCTTGTTACAGAGATCTGGGTGAGCGACTAGAGTGACACGTAACACCGATTGCATGGGAAGATATGAAGACAGAAGTCATTTCAGGGCATTTAAGACCTGTAGCATGTAACATTAGTCTCTCACTTTCCATGGTTGCGAAAGAATGTGTCTAGATGAGTCAAAATCTCTATTTTTAAAGATGAACCAAGAATTCTCTTATGGTGCATCACCTACATTATTATAAGATGCCCATCTGCCTAGGAGGAAGTGAAGACTCAGGATCACAGTATAATTTTTTTTTCTGTTCAAGTGGCACAATGTGGCACAAAGAGAATTGTGTGTGTGTGTGTGTGTGTGTGTATATATATATATATATATATGTATGTATAATATATATATATATATATATATATATATAATTACCTGGCATATCTATATATATGCTTGTTTACCTCTACTCACTATCATGTTTACAGTGAACGTAATCTGTGTGTATAGTGGAACGCTCCTGCACATGTTTTTGCTGAGTGCACTGGATTTTGACAAGCTAAGGGTGCGTGTTTGCCTCGTGGATGTAATATGCAGTGCGCTACATTGCGCTCTTGTAACAGATCATTTCAGATGTCTGTAGATAGTGTTTGAATGATTACTGAACACATGCTGAAATTGACAAATAATAGTATGATATACAGTGTTTGTTTTAATTTGACTGATAGCTACTGATAACTTTATACAGGAACTACCTTTTAGTTCCTTTATGCTGAAGTGTGTTAATGAGTGCACTGTCAACACATATTTAAATATATTCACAGAATTATCATCATTTCACAGAAAGTGTGAAAAAAGTGTACACATTCTATCTCTTTTTGAAAATCTAGTCAGTAAAGAAAAGTAAAGACATGTATATTGTTACAGAAGATTACTATTTCAAATGCAGTTCTTTTGAACTTTCTGTTAATCAAAGAATCCTGAAAAAATGTATCACAGATTTCACAAAAATATTAAGCTGTTTATATATTAATTGTTTTCAACATTGATAATAAGATTTTTCTTGTGTCTTATGTCTTTGTGTGTTTATTGTAAGGCATTTCAAAGTTGTTGTCAGCATTGTCTTAGTGGGTATGTGTTTGTTGTTTGTATGTCCCAGAAACAGCCCTGGCCTGAATCCTCTGGTAGCATTGAGATAAAACTGCCCCAGTGCTGAGCCTGACAGAAGGACAGTGCCGTGACCCAGTGCTGAAACGGGCTCTGGTATAGTCAGTGATGCCAGAATGAGTTTTAGAATAAGGGTTCCTGGTACAGTGTGTTAGTTTGAAGGCCTTACTCATGAATATTAATTAGATTATGTTGACATTGCCAGGTAGTCCTTGCTAGACTGTCCAGTCACATAATCTAATTAATATTCATGAGTCAAGCCTTCACCTTGTTATTTATTCATACATTTATGTGCAGATACACTTAAGTTGTGCATTGATGTTCCACACTGACTTGGCATTGAGATACAACATCAGATCAGCTTTACCTTTGCTCACATATTTTCTTGTTTTGATAAACTGAATGAGCATTGTATTAATCCAGAACTCATAATGTCAGATTTGTGCATTTAAAAGTAGATTGATTTTGCACATTGTTTCATTCATTTCTCATTTATCACTCTTTCTGGTTCAGAGATTTTGTAGATCAGTGGATATATGCGCAGACAAGACGCCTGTATTATTTTTTTACTTTCTTTGTTCAGTACAGGCCAACATTTTAATATCAGCCATCTAATTTCAGTTAAGTTGGGCCTGTGCAATTTTTAAATGGTATCTGGGGCTTGTAGAAGAAAACTTCCCATGTTTGGTGCCTGTATATTTTGAGTAACCTTGAGCAATAGAATAAGGGAACGTGTCCCAAATACGTCAAATCGAGAGTGGCTCCCTTGACGTTTGCGTTACAGGATTTCACTCTGTTTCTGGAGCCTGTCTCATGCCTCAGTCTCTCTGGCTCGCTGTAGGACAGAAAGGATTTAGTTGTGATGACATTTCTATTGTTCAGCTGCTTTTCCTATGGTAATTCTCCATGCCCCCTCATAGAGGATTCTCTGAAATGGTTTGCATTGGAACGAGACAATAACAGTAAGAAATGAAGGGAGATGAGTGGAACGGTATTATGAGAATGGATAAAGAAATTCATTCCTATGTCTTTCTCTCCTGCTTTCTATCGCTCTTTATTTCCATGTAGAGAGCTGTATTTTGTATTTCCACCTCTTTTATCTGTAAAACAAAGACTCAATCAGATGTCCAGCTCTGCTTTGATTCTCTGTCTATGAAGCGAACAATGTCTGATCATAAGAGAGACATTGATGTGAGAGGAGCGAACGGTGCCTTTGCTACCAGCAGATGGACAGACAGGTACTCCTGCTCAGTCTTTGCAAATTCTGGACACTTCAGCCAATGTGTGCACCATTTGTCCCAAATATCAGACAGTTAGAAGATAAATATTTGACTGACATAAATGTATTAATTTCTGTTCTTCTTTTATGAGCTTCATCAATTTTTTAACCCTTCAAGGGATAGTTCACCCAAAAATGAAAATTTTCTCATTAATTAACCGTAAGACTTTCGTTCATCTTCGGAACTCAAATGAAGATATTTCTCCACATTTCCTTGTTTTGTTTATATTTGTATATCTTAATGTTTTATTATTAGACATAACATGCAGTTTGGTTTCAGGGTCCTGTAATGTTTCTAATGATTTGTTAGCTTTCAAGCTTTGTTGCAGGGGGGTTGAGTCTGACTCTGCAGTGTGTTAATCAATAGGCCTCAGGCTGCCGTCTTACACGCAGCCTGTGTATGGATAGAAGAAAAGACTGACACTGTCTCAATCTTCCACAAACAATCCCCAGACAGACAGATAGATTATTTGAGTCTAAAGGCTCTGAGGGAAATAGGATGCACACACACATACACGAGCACACAAGTCAGTGAGTACAAAGCAGTTCTTGTTCACAGTGGTGGCTCCTAATTATCTCCCGTCTGAGGAAATTGGGCTCCCTGAGAAACACACTTTTTTTTCAATTAGCAGGTCATGTATGGATGACTTCATTGGCACCTTGCTGCCAGTAATATTCACACCCTCCACACAGTTAATGCCAGAAAAATGCCATGGAGAGCATGATCAAGGTATAACTGACCCTCATTAGAGCCCAAAATGAAGTTGAGGACTGATAATGTTCACACATTTTTCTACTTGTTTGAGAAGGATGAGGAATGAGAGCAATAAAGATGTGATTGAATGAGGATACAAAATTAGCTTTATTGCCATCTTTTCTTTCTTCCCTCATGTGTCTGGTTACAAAACACTTCAAGCATTGTTTTTTTATAGAAAAATCTTATATTTTAATTTTTTTTTTGTTTTTTTTGTCTGTTCTCTGTTATTCATTGTCGATTAGAGTTGGCAGTCTAAAACGACATAAGTGACCACAACCATTAGCCCTTTTCACACAGTAATCCCAGTAAATGACTGTAAAATTACACAAAAACGGCGTTTCGTCTTTTTACCGGTTACCATTCACACATCAGTACAGGGTCCTGAGCATGAGACATGCTGCAACGGTCAGATGGCCATAGCGCATGTTAAAACAATTAAAAGCAGAAGAGCTTAGAGTAAACAGCTCTAACTGAGCTTTATCATAATCATAATCTTATGCCCTGGACCGGTCACACTAGACTTTGAGCATGCAAAATGTCTATAGACGCTGCAACGGTTGTGATATGACATCACATTCTGTGGCGTTTTTTTTTAAAACATAAAGTCAACATATAACAAATGATAATAAATCCAAAATGTAAAAAAATATACAATTACTCCACTTTACTGCAAATATTTGCATTCTTTTAATTCAGCTAAAAGGTCACACTGTGGTGTATCAGTCTTCTATTGGTCACACGTCTTGACGTGATACGAATTCGTAGGTCAGAGTTCATCAAAATTTAACTTTGGAATGCAGCGAAATCCGAGACGTCTTTGGATGAGCTTGCTTTTCCGGTCTTCAGCATTCGCGTGCTTGTATGCAAGTCAATGGAATGAAAAGTGTAGTATGACTGGCCCTATAATCTTTGTTCACACATAGCATCATATCGATAATTTACTGGTAATGTTACAACTTTTCATACCAGGAGACTGACAGAACTGATTAACCGGTATTTTTGAAAAGATCTTTGAAAAGATTTCTTAACAGAAATTTACCAATAAAAGACTGTATGTGTGAATGGGGCTATTGTCAGTGCAAAAAAGTTGAGCAGAGTTTAACTTTAAACAGATTAGCAGCGACACAATGCGGCAATCTTTTTTTATTTGCATTTAAATTAAGTTAGATTGTTTTAATATATTTATAATCATTTTAAATTAATATATTATTATTTATATAATTCATATTAAGTCATCCTGCAGCCCCCAGGTTTGCTGAGGCACTGCTTTAAAGGAAGTCAGTCCATTCGGCGGCCATCTTGGAAACATTCAGCTCCTGCCTACTTGAACGAGGAAAGTTTTTCAAAGTTTTGTCCAAATTACATTTCAATAACATACTCCTATTGTTTCTTTTTGTCTCTTCCTTCCTCTCTATATCTGTCTGTATAGCCACAGCTTCCTGTAACTGCAAACCAACGTTGGAGGTTTAACACTTAATGCAAAAAACCCCACACACCCCTCCTCCCTGCCTCCAAGCTCCTCCTTCTGCATCATCATGGCGATGAGCAGTGATCCTGGTTGCGGGGGGATGGACCTTGACCCAGACTCTTCCCAGACTGCTGAAATGACTGACAAGATGTCCGCAGTGTCCCTAAGGTCTGATACCTCCTTCAGTGTAGTGAAGAATGGGACTGGTGTTAAGAAAGTTCTGCCGAAGAGGCCACACCTGTCAGGCAGGAAGATGTCACTGCAGGAGAGAGGGACGTATGTGTCTTCTGGGGGCGGGGCTGACCGCTACTCAAGAATAGCCAGACAGCCAACCATCGAGTCCAAACGAGTGTCCATCTCAGACTCGCAGGTGAGAGACATTTAAATATTGGCTGGAATTGCAATGGTTGTGTATGAAATATGATTCATCATTTACATTAATATACCTTTAGTGGTTGATACATTACATTTTTGATGACTGATATCTTAGAGAGCAGGGTGGCCAAAGGCTGATATAAACATTTAATAAATAAAAAATAAACATTTACATTTTTTACTTTAGATAGCAACTTATTGATTCTGTAAAGAAATTGTTAAAACATGACTAATAAGAAAGTAAATGGTACAAAAAAAAAGTAAATGGTAAATAGTGGAAAGTAAATAAAGTTCTGTCATGACAACTCTCAGAGTGTTTGGCATGGTAATGGGTATGACAATGTTATTTGTTTGGTCTTGGCGTAATAGATCTGCTACGTTGCTGCTGCTTTAGGTTATTGCCGCTGCTGCAGAGCAAGTATGGGACTTGCTACTGCCAATACATACACGACATGCTGCTGTGAGCAAGTAGGAGATGCTGCTGCTGTACAATATAGCGTACATGAATTACCCCCAGCAGATCTATACAGGTGGAGCTGGGGAAGGTGGAGGGTTTCTGAAGCGCACTGCACTGCTAAGGCAATGCTACCAAAGCATTTAGAAGGTTGAGCACGCAAGCTCATTGGCTACTGATACAGCAGGAACCAATCAGCTGTGCCCTATAGATAATGATGTGATTACAAGCAGGTTGAGTTAAAGGACCTATTAGCCTGCGCCATCTAGAGTTTCATGACAAAACTTAATATGGCAAGTCTGTTTACACAGTAAATCATTTTTTTTTCAATAAAAGACTAGATAATGCTATTTTTACATACAAACACTGTGAATATGTCATAGTGGCCAACTTGATATAGTTTGAAATCAAGGATTTAACTGATATAAAACCTGGTGGACATGCGGCTTATTTGAATGTACACTGTAAAGTACACAAATGCAAATGAGAAGCAAGATTTTGTGTAGAATTAATTAAATTTCAACCTGTTCTTCAAACAAAGTTGTCATATGGTTTAAATGTTTGCTGCTTGTGTGTCTTCAGTAACAGCAGATTTGTGCAAGGATGGAACGGAATACAAAGTTTGTGAGGTTCTTGGAATTAAATATTTACTAGATAAGACATGATATATAGACAACACATATAAAATGATATTAATGTCTATTTGCTGAATGCTGATGGTATATGAGAAATCTGGTTACATATAACTGTCTTTCTAGTATGAAATCCTCTGTTACATAGCATGAAGAGCATGTGCTGTGTGTGTGTATTTGAAGCAAAACTCATTTCCTGTGATTAGTGTCCAGGACAGGTCATGTGGTGACTCATACAGCCATACTTTAATAAGACTTCTTTCATTCATACACAGCCTCAGCACCCCCCTTCTCATAACAACCGGTTCCTATTAAAGAATATCTTTGTTCTGACCTGTAGAGGTGGTCTATGTGTGTTTGGCTGTTGTAATGTGTGTGTGTGGCCCCATTTCTTCCTGGCTATATGTTTGTGTGTGTTAATGGGGCTTAAGTCTTTCTGAAGACTGACGCTGCTCTGAGAGGAGCATCAGCTGGAGCATCTGCTCTCACGCTTCTCCAGTGATAGCCACAGAGGGGAAAACACTCTTAGCTCTTAAGCTATTTACTGTCATTGATGTAGTTTGAATCATTTTAATGTCCATATGGAGTATTTAAATTTTCATTATTTCATTATGTCATTATTTACTAACCTTCATATAATTTTTTTTTTTCTTCCATGGAACTCTATAATTTTTATTATTATTAATAATTGATGAATAAGATTCACAATTTCTTAATGATTTGTTTATAAATCAAGCTCATTCAGCTGAGTCAGTAAGTGAACTCCAGTGCATGAGTACGATTTGTAAATATGTAAATGCATCTGTATGCACTTTAATAGCTGGGTTGGAGTAAAGCAGTTATTTGTCATTTTGAAAATGTCATGTAACCGCTTTAGACACAGTCTGACCATATCAGTCTGATTTTTGTGAAGTCAGACTAACAGACCTAGATATTGTGATTATAACTTGGCTTCATCTAGTGTGCGTACAGACTGCTATTGGCCTCAGCTGGAAAGCTTCAGTGTCCATTCATTGTAATTGGATGAAAAAAGGGCAACAAATTTGTTATTAAAAATTGCATTTGGTGTTCCACAGACAATAGATGGTTATATGGGGTTGAAACTATTATGACAGGATTTTATTTCTGGATGAACTAATCCTTTAACCCAGCCTAGACTGATTTGCTGGTCTTGTCTGGTTTAAAGGGTTAGTTCTGCCAAAAAATAAATTTCATTTTTGGGTGAACTAACCCTTTAAGTTGGTCTTTACGCCATGGTGTTCAACTTATTTAGCTGATCTTCCAGACTGACTAGATGATAAGTGCACAAAACCCCTCTAAAGTTAGCAACCCAGGCCAATTTGTCCAGAATGGGAGACCTGCAAATCAGCTTAGGCTGGTTTAGGATGTTTTTCTCAGCAGGAAGAGCACAAAGAGAGAAAGAGACAGAGTCAGTAATTAATGTGGTCGGATCATGACTTTGCGGTGAGCGCTTGTGCTTTTAACAACAATAAAGTCATTTGCAGTCTTTGTATGGAGGAATTTAATAATCATTGAAACTCAACAAGTATGAAATATCACCAAAAACACTGTTAATGATAAATCCATATGTGGACCACTGCAGGTTAGCGGTAAAATCTTTATGCATCATTTTATTGTTTAACAGAAGGTGTAAAAGCATTCAGACTGAAAGCATGGCATTTTGTAAGAATAAAATATATTTAGAGGCAAGTTCAATTAATCATGGATCATGGAGATTAATCAGGGCAAAAAAAAAAAAAAAAATCATGAGTAATCTTGAATAATTATTATTTTAATTTTATGATTTTTTTTTTCTCTCTCAGTCTCAGATAATCTATTGACAGCTGTATTATAAAAGAAAGAATATGTGTAATGAGCAATTGAGCACACATTCTCATGAAGAATAAGAAGATATTAAACATTCATTTAGTGGAAGGGCTGTGGAGAAGGGCCTTTACATCCATTGACTGATATTGTTCTGTAGACAAAATCATACTTTGTACTTTGAGTTTCATTATCTTCACAATGTATTATTTCATTTACTGGATGCTGCCTCTTGAGGGAATTTTATTACAATACTTCTTATTCAGTAATTGTGTTTGCTCATATTTGTACATTTAACCTGCGTAGGAACTTTTTCATGCAGAAATCATGATCAATAAGTAATTGAGGATTAAATGTACACTACAGTTCAAAAGTTTGGGGTCGGTAATTTTTTTTTAATATTTGAAAGAAGTCTCATGCTTAAGTCTGCATTTATTTGATCAAAAATACAAAAAAAAAAAAAAAAACTTTAATATTGTGAAATAGTATTACAATTTAAAATAATTGTTTTCTATTGCAATATATTTTAAAATGTAATTTATGATAAAGCAGAATTTTCCAGCAGCCATTACATTCTTCAATGTCACATGATCCTTTAGAAATAATTCTAATATGATGATTTGGTGTGAAAACTGATGTGCTTTTTATATTTCTGTGGAAACCGTGATTTTTACAGGATTTGTTAATGAATAGAAAGAACAAAAGAACAGCATTAATTTGAAAAAAAAAAAAAATTAACCATGTAAATGTCTTTACAGATACTTTTGATCAATTTAATGTGTCCTTACTGAATAAAAGTATTAATTTCTTTCAAAAACCCAAAACTTATAAATGGTAGTGTTAATTGAAAAATTAGTACTTAGGAACATGGAATTTATACTAAATGTTTATTTATATTTTTAAAAATGGAAAATAATATATAGAAAATATATTACAGAAAACTAAGTGTCCCTAGAGTAAATACCTTATATGGAAATGATCTGGGTGTGTGTTATGCTAATTACTAATTGTAGGTACACGCCTCTTTAATTACAATAATCCAGATTCGTCAACATTAGATCCAGAGTAAGAACAAACTGATGTGCATCTTATCCAATTTTGATACAGTTATTAGTGAATGAGACCCGTTTTATGTGAATTATAATTAATGATTTTCCCTTCTTATCCTGAGCCTACTTATCATGTGATCCTGTTTCTAATGGTCTCAACCTCTCATTCTATTCCTCATTCTCTTTCTCCTTCACTGTCTCTCTCTCTTCATCCCAGAAGCTCCAGTCACAACTTAGAGACTCTTGACTTACAGGACCAAAAAAAAAAAAGTCAGTCTTGTCTCTCTCTGTCATTTCTTCCCTCAGACTTCAGACAGCTGTCATACACACTCTCCTCTCCGCGAGTGAGGAGCGCGTCACACCTCACTGAAGTGTGAGCAGTAATGTGAGGCTGTTTTGGTTAAGGAACACAGAGCAGTCAAAGTAATTGACTGTCAGGTTTCACATGGCTGGATATTTCTCTTTTCTTTTCTCTTTGCTTTTGTCTCTGTTTCTTTTTCCCTTTTGCCCTTTTCCAGTTTGCTCTCTTGTACTTTTTCTTCACTCACCTTTGGCCATGATGCACTCATGTCCTTTCTATAAAATACTTTGCGCTCTCTCTACCTCCAGCATTACCCAAACACATGCACACAAACTTACACCACTTACACCCTGTGATCCCAGATGTTATCGTAGTATAACATTTGAATGCACAATACGGTTGTATCTTACTTAAACCCAAGATTATCCAGTCTAATCCGGGTTTAAATAGAAAAAAGGACCAACCTGAAAGAGGACCAAACTGAAAATTGAGCTTGTGTGCTAATCCTCGACTGTCACACTTAAACGTTTTATTTCCCTCTGTGAAAACTTCGGCTCTCTCTTTTGAACTTTCCCTCTTTATGTTCTCCTCTGTCTTTCTCATTCATCTTCTCTGTTTATAATCCTTCATTTTTCATATCCCCTACGAGGCATCTCTGCCTTCACAGGAAGTAGAAGTGGCATTTATTAGTTATGACAGGTCTCAGATGTGATCTGACTCTGCAAGTAAACTACAGAGCATGTACTGTATGTATGGAGAGTTGCATGTGCTCTGTAGTTTATAGGTGTGAAATCTCATTGAAGCATAACCTGATCTACACAATAGCATTAGCGGCCTGGAAAATCTGCTGTCATCTGTAGACAAAAATTTGAAGGCATATCAGTTTAGAAGTTAGTTGCGGATGATTGTTCCTCAGAACCCACCAGTTAGGCTATTTATAATAACATAGACAACAAGAAACGTCCTAAATCACTAGACCTGGATATTTCTGCTCTCTTCTTCTTCTAAGTATGAAATTAAATATGGTTTGAATTTGATTTTATGGAGCCTGTGAGACAAACAATTTTGAGACATTTATGGATAGAAAAGTGTAGACTCACTGCTATGAAAAACGTATGTAATTTGCTTCTAGTAAGAGCTCTATTGTTCTTTACTGTCTAAGCCATGACAATATGAATAATTGATGAATGATGTGAATTAATAATGTGATGAATAATGTAGCTCATTTTCATTAGGAATGCACAATATATTGGTTCCATATTGGTTATAGGTCAATATTAGAGATTATTTAAAAAAAAATGTGTATAGATATCAGCTGATGAAATGATGCTCATTTTCTCTATTTTTACATTTTGATTACATTTGTTGTTATCTAACACTTAAAATTAATAATTAAAAACACTAATAATTTAATAACTGTTAAATGTAATCTTTATCAAATCTCAAAATGAATATCCTTTTTCATACTGTATACGTATTATGCCTGAATTTTCTTAAAATGATTGATTTTAGTGTTTAATTTTTTATTTATTTTATCAAAGTAGTGTATAATGTTAATATTGACCATTTACAAATTATAGGACATAACACAAAAGTGTTTAGTGGCTTATTGGCATCGGCAATAATTGTATTAGTATCAGTGCATCTCTAATATTTATGTAACAAATTTCCTTCTAGTTCATCTATAATCGTTCTTTAAGCTATGTTTTCCTGTAAATTAATGTGACTCACAAAAATGAAGTATTCTCCTCTGCTCTTGTTCTTGGCGAGTTTTGACCATCTGCTTGTGTGTGCAGGTGCGGGTTTACTGCAATGCAAGACCCACTGAGTGTGTGCCAGTAATAGTCTGGACTCAGTCCAACTTTCCCCTCTCCTGCCCTCTCTCTCTACCTCTTCATCTTACTTCCACATTATCTGTAAATAAACTCAAAAATTATCACAGAGTATCAAATTGTACTTTTGTCAGAAATCTTTTGTGTCTGTTTTACATTCTTACATTCTGATGTTTTACATTCAATGATGTTTCTTCCCCAGTGAAGTTCTTCCTTTCTTAACTTCTCATTTTTGCTTTTACCACTACTACAGTCTTTCTTCCTGTTCCTTTCAGTCCTATTCCTCTTTATTACATTTGAAATTACTGAAATGTTGTTGAGGAGGGATGTAACCACAGTGTAAATCCATCTTTCAGGAAATCCATTTTAGGACCAGATTTTTTTCTGTATAGCACAACAAAACAATAAATCAAAAGAAAATGGCAGTTTGTTGATGTTTTTAATCAAACTAAAATGAATGCTTTTAAAATGAACATAAAGGTCTTTGTTCCATCTCTTTATGATACTGCAATATTTGCAGTACATTCTAACTAAAGCAACAATGTCACATTTACTGTTATTAGGGCAGAATTGTTTGCAGTCGTAATGTTCCCTGCTGTGGAGGAAACTCTGCAGTTCACAATGCACCGAGGTTGCTCATCCAGATAGTAATTGTTTTGCCAACTTGGTACTTGCGAGTCTTTTTGCACTTGCCAGCTGATACACATGGAACCCTCTGTTTTTAAAGATGCCTTTTCATCTTTAATAATGGCCTTGTTCTGACCCTGGTTGTGGAACGGTTCAGTCATAATTTCATGAATGGTGGAGATAAACTTGATACTTCAGAGTTTGGTGACTCTAGGCTGGTCACCAAAGGCGTCATGCCCATTCAAACCGAGGTGCCCTCTCAGATTTTTGAGCCAAATGGGTTTTGAATGCAGATTGCAAAAGACCAATAATAATGCCATTTTTACATTTGATACGGTCACACTGGTGTGATTAGAACATTCAGTGCATTGTGTGATCAACTGCTGAATTTGAATCTGCATTCACGCTGAGCCAGAGACGGACACACTCACTTGTCATTTATCATATGACAGTTGTTTTCAATATGACAGTGTTTTCAACCATATAATGTTTATTTTAGGTTTCTGACATTTAAATACACATAGTAATTATTTAAATGAACATATTTTAGTTTTATATGTAAAATACGCACTGATGTCTATGGAAGCGGCAATAATAATCCTTTCATAATTTAACATGTTTTATTGAAATCATACATTGTATAGGTAACTTTAAAGTTAACTCTATTCTTTTCCCAGTTCACTGGCCACTTACTTTCATGTCTTTCGGGAGAAGTGGATGAATTTACATGTTTTAAAGCAGACAAATTCTCTGAATTGCAGCAGTGCCAATCGCCCATAGCGTTACAGATCAGCTAGCATGATCATTAAAAAATGTTTAACAGACAAAATAGATTTACTTACACGTATTTGAGAATCGGAATATCAGATATTTCATGATGTAGTTAATAAAAAAGGAAAATTGAAATAAAACCAATACATCAGTCATACAGCACTATTGTGGTAGCGGTTTTTCACGTGACAAGCATGACGCATTGTCATGGAAATAATAATACATCCCCCATAACCACCCCCAACACATGTGCCCGCTCAAAAATACTAAGTGCAAGTGTGGAAAAAATCTTATGACTTAGAAAAGCTATTAAT
Source organism: Mylopharyngodon piceus (assembly GCA_039654765.1). Classification (NCBI taxonomy): domain Eukaryota; kingdom Metazoa; phylum Chordata; class Actinopteri; order Cypriniformes; family Xenocyprididae; genus Mylopharyngodon; species Mylopharyngodon piceus. The sequence goes on from CM077443.1 coordinate 16,106,704, forward strand.
TGCAGCTGTTGATATAGATATGAATTGGATCGCAATGACGTGATGGCTTATTAAAAACAGAGGTCAATGATGAAATCCAGGAAAAACATACTGAAAATGCTTTTATTGTCCATATTATGATTTTCAAATTAAAAAGTGGTAAATTAAACAACCACTACAGCATTCATACTGATTGTTTTCATTCTATTGCTGTGTCTCATTTTGCCTATTTATACTCTGCCCTAAAAGTATGTTCTGTTTTGGTGAAGAAGAAGTACATACTTTTGATTGTGTAGCAGATCAGTAGGCAAGCTTTGGGACATAGTACTTTAATATCATAACTGCGTCTTTAACAGACAGCTCTGTCGCTTAGTTACGTACATCCTGTCACCTTTTAAACTGCCCTGTCAATCATCTTGTCAAAGTTAAAATCCTCCATATTCAGTTTAATTTAATTTCCTACCATTTCAGATAGAAATGTAGCACGTTGATCTGCCAGTCATGGGTCTTTCATGTGGAGAACTCTCCTTGTGTGTTTGCATAATGATGCATTTAAAAGTTAATAACCAAACATATCTTTACAAAAGTTCACAATGCTGTTGCAGATGAAATATAATGTGGATAACTCTGAATAAATATCTTTTCATCAGATTAGATACTGATTATTAATCGCTTAAACCCCTTTATCTAAGATTCTCTACTTAACCGCTGCATATCCGCCATGTTTGTAGTTTTTAAACACTTTTTATTCGTGTTTGTAGTTCTAATCGAATCCTCATCCAACACCAATGGGTTGTGGGCAATATTAGCCGTTAGAGAGTGCACGGATCTGCACTTCACATTCTAACCGGAAAAATTAGACTATCCGGGTGTCTTTGGAATACTCATTTCAACATACTACGATTTCTAATTTCAAATCTTTAGGAAGGATAATATGCAAATTGGGATGCAGCATATATATTGCTGAATTTGTCTACACAAATGTCTAAGAATTGCTCTGCCTTCATTTGTTCCCAAATTCAAAATGAACGAAAGGCTTGATTTTATCACCAAAAGAAACTACATCTTTTTTCCATATTTATTAAATAAAAAATTATTATTTATAATGACCTCAATATCAATTAATAAAATCTGGGTAAAAGATCTTCAATGAAAATCAATGTTTAAATGTCCTTTCTTGAACAGAATTAACTGCAAAGTGGGTCAGTTTTTCTGCCAATAGTCAAATGTCAGGCTATGGGAAACTGAGATTGCGGTATTTGCCGTCTTAGTCAACCAGGACACAAAATTATTTTTAAATCTTTTCTTTTACAGTTTCCATTCTTCCCTTGTGGAATAGGTTATGAAACAAATGCAGTGATATGTTGTTTCCGCCTATAACTGGCTTACATGTTCCCCCTGGTGTGTAATATATTCATATAGTGTCATGGTTCCTTTGTGTGTGCAGCTGGTATTGATTCAATTCTCTCTCTGTCTCTATTCTTTTCTCTCTTTCTTTCTCACTCTCTCACAATTTCAGGATTGCCAACAGCTTAACCAGTACAAGTTAAAGAGTGAGATTGGGAAGGTAAGCCCACCTACATCTTTGTCATATTGTGCTATTTTGATAATAGACATGCATATAGAAATAAGTAAAGTCTTATGGCCATACTGTGTTTCATAGCAGTCATTCAGACACCGACTCTTACTGACCCTCAGCACAGTCTCATCGTCTGACTCATCACAATCTACGTATTTTGTGTATCTTTCTTCTATCTTAAAGGGCTCATATGGTGTTGTCAAGTTGGCATACAACGAGGATGATGACAAATATTACGTAAGTACCTTTTAAAATAACAATTATTTTACATTTGGATGTCCTTGTTACATCATTCTAACTATTGACTAGTGCAGTGTTGTAGGCTGTTGGGGGTGGCCTGTATGGCCAAAATTGAATTTGGTGATGCTAGTGGTGCTTTAAACACAGTCATGAGGTGTATATTGTGAGTGAGGATGTAAAGTAAAGGTAAGGAACAATATACTGGGGGAAAGAGATTGGAAAGAGAAAAAGGCATGACAGAGTACGATAGAGGAGAGGTAGGATAGATTGAATGGTAATGAAAATGAGAGCAGATGGGGGAGGATTGTGATATAACAGTGATGGCAAGAATGTGCAGCAGTCCTTAATTTTATTTGGAGCTGTTCATATCAGCCCACAAACACCATCACTGTGGATTACAATACGCACACAGTAACTGAACAAACACAGATAGACAGACAAAAAAATCATAATTTTCCTCTGATACTTTTAATTTAATTGGCTGTAAAATGATCTGTTCAAATTATTATTATTATTATTATTATTATTTAATTTTAAGCAGTTTTTAACTAAAATGTGGAAATTGGCCTGCTGTATGACTATCCTCATCTTGAACTGAAATACAGAAGCATATCTGTAATGAACAATATGGATAGAAATAAAATGTAAATAAATCTACTGTATTTTCATATTGCCCCTAAAATATTAAAAATATATGTATAACATTTTGTCACCAAGCCCTGTGTTAGAACTTGAAACAAAAGACTTGTGATATGGGGGGGATTTTTGCCAGTTTTGCCAATCAGGCCAGTAAATCAGGAAGTAAATAAGACATTTTTCAAGCTTTTACATCAGGAAGAGGGAGATTTTCTCCTCCTGCTATTAATTATATTTGTCACATTTATGCAGAACTGTTTTCATGTTCATTTTTTCCCTGCAGTCTACGTGACAGAAAGTGAGATTTTCAACATTAATAAGCATAAAATAAGTTAAAGCTGTGTTTATTTTTGTGGATGCAGGCAGCATATGGGAGCTAACAGTTGGAAACAGTGTGCTAGAATAGCTGAATACTTTAAAATGTCCTGCAGTGTGACATAAAAATAACCTACTCAGCATTTTCATGTTTTATTATGATTGTGTATGCAGGCTTATGATAATGTATGTAAATGATGTATATAGGGTCAAAAGGTTTAAGTGTGGAATACACACAGTCCAAATGACTTTGATTGACATGTTGTTGTTGGCACTAAACGTGGTGTTTTCAGAGTCTCTGAGATCCAGGATGGACAGGCGCTTGTGCACCACAATCTTTTTATTGTACGAGTAGTGCTAAAGCAAATCACATCCATTGAGAGCCTATTCACTGGATGAAAACACTTTGTTAATGAGAGAGGTCAGATGAGATTGGTCAGACTCCTTCATGCTGAGAAAAAGGCCACAAACACTCAAACTAGCACTTCTCACAACAGGAGAAAGGCACAGCTGAAATCATAACCTTGAAGAGAATGGGCTTTCAACAGCAGAAGGCCGTTCCTGGATCCTCTTCTGTCAGACCATATATATGAGATATAAACTGGGTGACTCAGCAGTGGAAAAAAAAAAACATTTCTTGGTTTTTCTGAAGCATGCACATACTAGAATCGAAATGCATGGATACAGCATGACATCATGTATCAGTATAAAGGGGTCTTATTTGGTATTAGGTGTGATATTTTGCAGGTCTACTGATCACATCTGAATATTTTCCTCTCCTTCTATTAATCATCTGTCATAACAGACTGGGTCTGAAAGCAAAATATAGCTCCCGGTTCCCAGCTACATTCATTAATTCATGCTGTTTGGATATATAACAGCAAGGATGAATAGAGGACAGAGATCAAATCCTTTCATAAAGGCAGAGTAGAGTGAGACTGCCCCCGTTTCTGGCCTTTACACTCCACTGGCGTCACAAACCTATGAGCAGGGTATTACCGGTCTCACAATTGCCACACAATCTCTTTTTCTTTACCGGTAGAATGAATTCTGAAATTAAAACTTTTTCTTCATTTAACTCCATGTCTGTTCTCCTGCCCCACTCTTTCAGTCTTTCTCATGCATGTTTTAAAGTTTCTTTTTAATTTCTCCCATTTGTAACATCCAGCTGTTTTCTCTCTTTCACTCTCTTTGAACTGTAGTTGAAACATAATTGTCAGAAAACATTCAGTTTGACCATTTTCTTGTCATTCAAACTTAAAGGGATAGTTCACCCAAAAATGAAAATTCTATCATCATTTACTCACCCTCAAGTAGTTCCAGACCTGTATGAATTTCTTTGTTTTGCTCTACACAAAGGAAGATATTTGGAAGAATGTTTGTAACCAAGCAGATCTCACCACCCATTGACTACCATAGTAGGGGAAAAAATACTATGGTAGTCAATGGGGGGTGAGATCTGCTTGGTTACAAACAATTCTTCCAAATATCTTCCTTTGTGTAGAGCAAAACAAAGAAATTCATACAGGTCTGGAACTACTTGAGGGTGAGTAAATGATGATAGAATTTTCATTTTTGGGTGAACTATCCCTTTAATTTATGAAAAAAGTGGATTTTACAATGCCATTTTCTGTAGATAAAGCGACAAATATTGAATATTATTATATTAACGTTACTCAAAAGCGTTGCAATATTTTTTTGTTTATTTAGTATGTAATGCCTTTTAGCGAATTTCTACAACTTCTAACCCCATATTAAGTTGAGTCGAGTTGAGTAGAAAATGTGTGTATATACGGTACTGTGCAAAAGTCTTAGGCACATTAGTATTTTCACCAAAAATAAAGGTTTTAAGTCAGTTATTTATATCTTTTGCTGTGGTGTGTCAGTAGGAAATATCAGTTTACATTTCCAAACATTCCTTTTGCCATTAATTGTAATAATCCAGTGAGATTTTTGTAAATACTAACGTGAGTAAGACACACACACACACATATACATACCACATTCAGCTTTGCCATCAAAAGAATAAATTACATATTAAAATATTTTAAATAAAGATATTTTAAATTTTAATAATATTTCACAATATTATGGTTTTTACTGTATGTTTGATCAAATAAATGCAGATTTCTTGAGCTTAAGTGACTTCTTCAGAAACATTTAAAAAATCTTACCAACCCCAAACTTAATAGCAAAATAGAGGCATTTTCACTTGTGAAGCCCACTGTATTTTTATAGTACAAAACTGTATTTAGGTATTGCTTACTTGCTGATTCATCTCATCGTTTCAAGTCATTTATATTCTGACGCTTCAGTTCTTTCCGTCCCTGCTGCATTCTAAATAGCAATTTTGTTTCATCGTGCTCACCTCTGACATGTTCATAAAACATTCATGTTTTCCTCTTCACTCTTTGTGAACTGTTATTTAAACTCGTCAGCACTACAGATGTAGCCCTCCTCCAGCTGTCCTTGAGGCAGAGGAGAAAATCACTTTTTCTTATTGCTAACTATTATGGATTCACGTCTAAAGTTGTGCATGGTTTAAGATGAAGGGGCCTTTTAAACATTTATTATTCTGAGATATTGGATTTTATAGCATGAAAAATTAAGGGAAAAGACCACAGAGTTTTAACATGTGCTTCGGTTAAAGTTTGAATTCCTTCCATGACAATATGTGAAAGTGTGCCATGAAAAACAAAAGAATGAATTTTGAAGTTGTCCAGCACTCACTCATTACGAAACCTCATGTTTTCTGCAGGTGCTAGAAACCCAGTAGAAAAGTAGACAAGACACAGGTGCACAATTCTTCTGTAATGGACATCTTCCATTTTAAAAAGGCACAGATGACTCAGTATGTGTTTCTCAGGAAGTACATGTTTAAAAAGCCCAGTTCTGTGTTCCAAAAGCAATTTACTTGATTAACATTTGAATTGCTTGCAAAGACATCTGATCCAAACATCAGCGGTTCAAGCTATTTATTTTTTCTTTTCTGGAGAAAAACCCATATAAACTAGCTGATTTACAAACCACAAGCACTTTGGTCTGCGTGCTTCTTATTGTCTGTCACTCACTGTTTGTGAACAAATTTCTGCATTCACTTCAGCAATCACCTGCACAGGAACACGGCTGTGAGAAGAATCTCGAGTGTCCCATCAAGGCCAGAAGCAAACGAGAAGGCTGCAGTTGATTGAACTCTATGAAAGCTTTGTTTGATTAGTATGTAAATGGAAAAAAGTCAGTTGATTATGTCACCCACTTTAAAGGCTCAGGCAGATGGAAATAAGCTGTGTTTGAGAAGACCTCTGTGTAGAATAGTTCAGATATCTTTATAGTTTTGCAAGATTGTCTATTCGTCTCATTGCATCTGTGTCCTCTTTGTTTTTCAGGCAATGAAAGTGGTATCCAAGAAGAAGCTGATGAAACAGTATGGTTTCCCTCGTATGTATGGCATTTACATTAAGTTTTAATTTGAAACCAGATGTATGCAGATGTTATGCACAACAGATGTTGTTCTATGGGGCAGATGGGCCTCTATATTAGCTGAAGAATTCAGTATTTAAATGAAGCAGCATCCTAAGTTCCTTTTATTCTTAATCATTCTTTTGCTGTGCAGGCCGACCTCCTCCCCGAGGTCCTAAAGCAGCCCAGGGGGAGCAGCCCAAGGTGCTTGGTCCTCTGGAGAGAGTTTACCAGGAGATAGCCATCCTGAAAAAACTGGACCACCTCAACATAGTTAAACTGGTTGAGGTAAGGATTACGGACAAATCCATTCATTCATATAATCCACTGTTAATGAACTTGAACTTATTTTATTTTTATAATGTTCTGAGTTTTCAAGATTTTTACACCAAAAAACATCATCATTTAGAAGTAATGGGCTAATTTCTATCCTGTTTTTGACCCTCTCTTTGAAACACTCCGTTTTGATGGGCGTGCCGCATTAAAGACTTGGAAAATAATTTTCAATGTCCCTGCCATTACACGTGTGGAATTGTTTAGAAAATATTGATGAAAAATATTTTGTTACATACTGTAGTTAAAACATTTGCCAAACAATGTGAAACATGTATGCTTATTACATATGCTATAAGTCATGGTTGTGGCAAATAAAGTTTAAGTACTGAGTTACCACATTTATAATTGACAAATGATAACTTACAGTGTTTCATGTAAACGGAATTATGAATGAATGTACCATCGTTTGTCGCACTGTCGTTCTTATAGGCTATTTGTCATTCATCCTTTTCGATAAAGTAAAAAAACATATACATTGTCATTTGCAGTGTCTTGTTTTAAATAAAATGAAACGTGTTTTAATGTCTTACTGATGACAAAACAGAAGATGTTGCTCACTGAAGCTTTTATTCAGGATCAAAGCAAATGGCTTCGATCTGTGCTTTCTTCTGTATCCGGGAATCCACCTTATTAACCCCTTAAATGCAGAAGCAAAGGAAAGAACAGCAAATCACAACTACGTATCACAACTATTCAGTTTGACTGCGGTGCTGCAGTATAAATACTCAGTACATATAAAACAATCTCTAATAGACAAAGTAATAGTTACACTTGTGTGTTGCGACATTACTGTTGAATTGAATATAGTCGTCACTACATCATCTTTTATTTTCAGTCTCTTTGAAAAGCCTGTGCCAAACGTCTTGTTTAAAAATGAATCTGCGGTAAAATGAAGCAAACAAACGATGAGTGTCTTACTGACATGATCTGGAGCTTTGTTAAAAGTAAAGTTCATCCACGCTTTCTTAATGTTATGATCACAAGAAAGGCAAAGACTGTATTTTTCCACAAATTGGCAGTTTAAAACGTCTTGTAATCCTTAGAGGCATCTCTATTGTTTGTTGCTGGAGCAATCTTGTGTTTTGCATCTCTCTCGTATTTACTACTACATGACATGCGTGATCAGTGGGCGGAGCTAAAGAGGCAAAGATGTGGAAGTAGGCATTGATCTTCTTCTGCAGAGGCGGTCTTTCATCGCACTATTACATCATGTGACAAAATCTGAAACGAGTCGTTTTGGGAGCTTGGTTTCAATAAAAGCTGTTTTTCGACTGATGAGGAAGTTTTGAGTTCTGAAACTTACAGAATATTTTTATAGTACAATGACCTCTTATATGTCAAAAATCTTCTTTTTTTTTTTCTCAATTCATGACCACTTCCTTTCAACTTCCTTCCTTCCTTCCATCTAAACTTTCTTTCAAACTTCATTTATTTTCTTGATTCTTTCTGAATGAATGTACTTCTTTTCTTTCTGACCAAAGTTATTTTCTTTCTTTCTTCCAAACCAATGAATAATTTGATTAATGATTAATTATTTGATTAATGACTGACCACTTGGAAGAAATGTTGTTTGACACTGGGTCTCTGGCAGTCAGTGTAAACTTTAAGTTAAAATGGGAAATACAATATAGATAATACACATAACAGAATTAATAAACATAATAGAATTCCTTCCAGATTTCATCTCACAGAGAAATTCAATTTGGAAGAAACTGGACTCAGCTGCACCAACCACTCAATAACTGAGCCAGACTTTAGATTAATCATGTGTCATTATGTAATTTGTGCCAAAGATGGGACAAAATAATAGCAACACAATGAAAATCAGCTAGGAGTAAATCTGTTGAACAGAGATGCCCATAATGTCCTGAGAATAGGATGCGGAGATGAGTGCGATCGATCGCAGGAAGGTAGAATGGAGGGGTGCTGAAGGAGAAAAGCGCCTTTCCGTCTCTCCCCCCGTGGTTCCGTCTGAGTGCTCTTCAATCACAGCAGCACCCACGTACATCAGCAAAATTAGAAAAGAGGGATGAGAGAGTGCGCGCAAGAGAAAATTGAAACAGAGCATGAAAAATGTTTAAAGGAATCTTAGAAAGTGAGGCAGAGGAACCACCTACACTCCAATCACCTGCCTCTCCTACTGTCAGCCCAAGTACAGTCTTAAGTCAAGAGTTTGCGGCCATTAGGAGGAATACAGAAATGGAGCTCTGCTGGCAGTGAAGGATGAGGTGCACCTGATGCTTATCGAATCTCATCACCGGTGTAAAACTAAAAGCGACGCTGTGCCAGTAGCTTGGCTGTTTTCAAATTAAGTGTAGCTTTTGCATCTAGCTTTTCCAGTAACAAGCAACTTTTTCCAAGCAGTGGTGTAGAATGACATACGCTTCAACATTTTTCCCCCCGTCATATAGTATTTGCGAACACAGCTTTATAGCCGAGCGAGCTGAGACAATAATTAAACACTAAAATATTGTCTCTCACACACAGTATGTAGTGTTGGAAAGTCTGATGTTTTTCTCTGTGAAATACTGTTGTTGCTGAAGAGTACGTTTCCCACAAAGCTCCTCTGTAATGTTTGCAGCTGTAGATGCCCTTATTTTTTGATGTTGAAATCCCTTGTCCTAATGTGTAGACTCACACTGAAACTGTGCGTGCTAAACTCAGCAGATTTCTGCAAAATTACACTCACAATATTCTACACAAGTTCTACAATAACTTTATGCTGTTAAAGGGTTAGTTCACCCCAAAATGAAAATCCTGTCATTAATTACTCACCCTCATGTCATTGCAAACCCGTAAGACCTTCGTTCATCTTCGTAACACAAATTAAGATATTTTTGATAAAATCCGATGGCTCAGTGAGGCCTCCATTGCCAGCAAGACAATTAACACATTCAGATGCCTTGAAAGCTACTAAAGACATATTTAAAACGGTTCATGTAACTACAGTGGTTCAGCCTTAATGTTATGAAGCGGCAAGAATTCGGCCAAAGTCACGCCCCCCAGTGGTGAACCATTGAAATCATGTGACTGGCAGTTTGATACACACTCCGAACCACTGATTCAAAACAAAAGATTTATAAAGCTTCGAAGCTTCATGAAGCAGTGTTTTGAAATCGGCCATCACTGGATATTGTTGAATAAAGTGGTTATTTAGTTTTTTTGCCGCACAAAAAGTATTCTTGTCGCTTCATAAAGGTTGAACCACTGTAGTCACATGAACTGTTTTAAATATGTCTGTAGTAGCTTTCTGGGCATCTGAAAGTGTTAATTATCTTGCTGGCAATGGAGGCCTCACTGAGCTTTCGGATTTTATCAAAAATATCTTAATTTGTGTTCCGAAGATGAACGAAGGTCTTACGGGTGTGGAACAACATAAGGGTGAGTAATTAATGACAGAATTTTCATTTTTGGGTGAACTTACCCTTTAATAATAGTATTGTTCCACTGAACACATTTGAGCATTTTTAATTAATTCCACAGATTTTCCCAACATAATCAGTGAAGAAAAAAAGTCATACTTTGCTTTGAACCTACTAATGGATGTCACAGAGTTTCATAGACGCCAAGAATGGTGGAGATCATACAGTGCATGTAGCAAGTGATGTTTTTTTTAATAATAAAGTTTCTGTTTCAGGTGCTGGATGATCCAGCGGAGGACAACCTTCACATGGGTATGTTCTTTTTTTGCTGCCATATAATTTTAGTGGTAAAATGGCACCGATGTGTAAAAGATTCAGCAAATAATAGTGTTTTTACAGTAGCTAATGCCTGATCAGTTGTTATTATATCAAAGTTGTGCATGGTCAATCTAAAACATCCATTAGACCCATTGTATTGTACAATTGTATTTACACTACAGTTCAAAGGTTGGGGGTCAGTAAGATTTTTTTTAAGAAATTAATACTTTTATTCAGCAAGGATGCATTAAAGGAATCAAAAGTGACAGTATAAATATTTACAATATTACAAAAAATTTATATTTCAAATAAATGCTGTTGTTTTGAACTTTCTATTCATTGAAGAATCCTGAGGGGAAAAAAATTATCACAGTTTCCACAAAACTATTAAGCAACATAACTGTTTTCAACATTAATAATCAGAAATGTTTCTTGAGCACCAAATCAGCATATTAGAATTACTTCTGAAGGATCATGTGACACCGAGGACTGGAAAAATGATGCTGAAAATTTAGCTTTGACGTCACAGGAATAAATTACATAGAAATCAATTATTTTAAATTGGAATAATATTTCACATATGACTATTGTATTGTTTTTTTGATCCAATAAATGCTAACTTGGTGAGCATAAGAGACAAAAATATAAAAACATCATACCGAACTGACACTTCTGAATGATAATATTCTAATCATCAACATTAACCACATATTTACAAATAATGCATGCTTGACTCTTTCTTGTCAAGGTGTGTTCATTGGTTGCAGTATTCAACTGTTTGCTCTCATTGCTAGTCGTCACATCGCTTCACTGCTCAATTAAACTCTTTTCACTTTTGTCTCATCAATGTCGCTCATATTGTCTCACATCACCAACTCTCATTGAAAATGAATGACCTTTGAGCGTTGTCGCTGCAAAACTTTTGTCAGTATAAACTCCCTGAAGTCTACCATTACAAACTTTACTTTTTAGACTGGCTTATTTCAAATAGATCAAACTGTGCAGCCTGTCTTCCTAATAGGCAGAATAAGTGTCTCATACATAAGACTGTGTGACACATTTAGTTGGCTGCTCTGACTCATATTGTAAGAATGAATATAAGGTGTTTGTGCTGATGGACTGCTGCAAAATCCTGAATGAGTTCACACCACTGAGTAATGGTGCGAATAAAGGCACATATCATACTTGTATGCGAAAAAGAGTCGGGTCATATAAGGCTATGACATACTTTATGAGGACTTTGAACATTAAATTCCATAAAGTGCACAGAATGACAAATTTGTCAGTAACAGAATATGTCTTTTCACTCTCATTTTGCTTTAATGACTCTTTCTCTATCTGCTCTATCTGATCTCTCCACAGTGTTTGAGCTGATGCAGAAGGGGTGAGTATTCTGTGTGTCCACTTAGACCTATTTTGTACATAATTTATGATTTCCCCACATTATCTTTCATCCTCTGTCGTTCCATTAATCACTCCATTCCTCCTTCATCTCCTGCCCTGTCTTGCATATCTGTCATCACTTAGATCTGACTCAGTTTTCCCTGTTTTCCTCCCTTGTTCCAAAGGGATTAATTAAATGCTTATGTTTTCACTTTCTCATTCAGGCTCTTATTTACGTCTTTTTCTAGATCAGTTCTTTTTTTCCTTTTTTTGTTACTGAATAGACTTTTCTCTCTGCATATAAAATAATTTCATTGTTAATCTTTTCTGTATTACTTCTGTTACTTGTAGTGTTTATTTATTCTGTTGCTTTCTCTGCTCATTTAAAGGGCAACAGTCTTCCAGTTTATTATAAGACCTCATTATTATTATTATTATTTTTTCAAATGTGACATTTTACTTTGGTTGAATAAGAGTTTCTGCCAAGGGCCTGGCTTTGTTTTGGAGAGAAATGTGTTGTTCAGTATCCCTGGTGTTTGTGGGCTTCTGCCTTGAAAAGAGCAGATTAAAACTTACTTTGCATAATTACAGAATGGTCTATTTTCACCAGACCTGGCTGAATATGTTTGGCCTTTCTGCTCAATCGTGATTCACTGCCTGTGGGTAATGAATGAAATGGCCTTTGAGGACCCTGTTTTGTGCTAAGTGGTTTTTGTGATTGGTTTTTATGTAAATCTCACAGTCACAGTTCATTTTGAAGGATTCCATCCACTGTGTATGTAGTCATGTGGTTTCACAGCATCCTCTGTTCTCTCACTGATGTCTCTTACTTGCCCAGTGCTGTGACAAGGGCTGCCCCGTAATAATCGTCTAATCGTTAGTCGACTAGAAGAGGCTTAGTCGACCAAAAATTTGTCAGTTAGTCACAGAAGAAAAAAAAAACTTGTGGCGAAGTCACGCAGATCGTTAACGGCAGGTTCTTGTGGTAATTACAGTATATCGGGGAGGAAATCCAAACATTTGCCTATCATCAATCGACCTCAAATATGGCTTATCGTTTGAAACATGTAAGTACAACCCCTGGCAAAAATTATGGAATCACCACACTTAGAGGATGTTCACTCAGATTTTTTACTTTATAGCAAACAAACAAATCACAGATATGACCCAAAAAAGGTTTTGCTCAATAGCTTAACATTCTGGCATCAGGAAACATACCTCAAACAAATCCACTTACATTTTTTTATTAATGGAATCTTTTTCCAGAGCAAGTAGAGGAAAAAAGTATGGAATCACTCAATGTTGAGGAAAAAATTATGGAATCATCAACAAAAAAACAATTGTTGCTCCTCCTCTGGCTTTTGACAGCCTAAATTCTTTGAGGCATGGACTTCATTAATGAAAAACAATATTCCCCATCAATCTGGTTCCAACTTTCTCAAATAGCATTTGACAGCTCAACTTTGCAGGATGGAGCCTTGTCATGGACCAGTGTTTATAATTTCCACCATAAGTTTTCAGTTGGATTGAGATCTAGACTGTTTGCTGGCCATGTCACTGAGTTGATATGCCTTTCCTGAAGAAAAGCTTTAACACTCTTTGCTCTGTGGCAAGATGCATTATCATCCTGAAAAATTATTTCATCATCACCAAACCTATTTTCTATCGATGGAATGAGAAAAGTGTCCACAAATTCAATGTATACCTGTGCATTGACTGTTGTGGTAATGATTTCCATTTCCCCTGGTCCTTTACCTGACATGCACCCCCATATTATAAATGAGTTTGAAATTTGATTGTTTTCTTCAGGCAGTCATCTTTATATGTTTCATTAGAATGGCACCTGACAAAAGTTCCAGCGTAATCTCCTTGGCTATTGTAGATTCTCCTTGGCTATTGCAGATTCGCGATTCTTCACTGAATAACGCTTTCATCCAATCATCCATAATCCATGATTGCTTCTCTTTAGCCCACTGCAACCTTGTTTTCTTCTGTTTAAATGTTAGAACTCATTTTAATTTGGCTTTTCTATATGTAAAGCCCATTTCGTTCAGCTGGTTTTTTTACAGTTCTGTCACAAAAATTGGCTCCTGATTCTGTCTGTTTTTCTTTTGTTGTGCATTTTCTATTGTAAAGGCATATTGCTTTGAGATTTCTATCTTGATGCTTTGACGTCTTCCTTGGTCTGCCCATATGTTTTCCTTTATGACCTTCCCATTTAGTTTATACTTGCACTAAATTTTAGACACAGCCGACTGGGAGCAACCAACTTCTTTGGCCATACTCCGTATTGAAATTCCTTGTTGAAGGGAGTTTTTTAATCCTTTCCATTGTTTCAACTGAGAACTCTCTTGTTGGGGCCATATTTCATTTCAGTTAGCCAAGTCCAACAACCCGTTAGGTGTGTAAGCGCTCCCTTTTAACTAGCATTTTTAGACTTGTCCCAGTATTTGTTTTAAAATGGAAATTAACAGATGATTCCATATTTTTTTCCTCAACATTGAGTGATTCCATACTTTTTTCCTCTACTTGCTCTGGAAAAAGACATGCCATTAATAATAATAAAAAAAGTGGATTTGTTTGAGGTATGTTTCATGAAGCCAGAATGTTAAGCTATTGAACAAAACCTTTTTTGGGTCATATCTGTGATTTGTTTATTTGCTATAAAGTAAAAAATCAGAGTGAACATCCGCTAAGTGTGGTGATTCCATAATTTTTGCCAGGGGTTGTAGTAGCAACTTTACATGGCTGCTTACTCTAACGTTAACCTAGATAAATGTGCACTATTTTTAGGCACATATCCATCCAAGTATAGTGCACTTACTGCAAGACATGAAGGCTCTGGTGCGATCAATTGCATTTTTTCTGATAACAGCGGAAACATCTTAAAATACTGGTCATACAGATAAGAGTAATACATCATTAGAAACTAAAGGGTCTACTTTTATTTGTGTAAACTCACAATAACAAGAAAACATTGTGCTTGTGCCTTTGTAAAATAAAGAAAACAAACAGGATGCACTTTCTGCCGTCTCAGTCTCCCTGAACTGGAGTGCGTCACAAAAAATGAACAGAAACTCAGCGTATAGGCTACTTGCCTCACACAGACATGAGAAATATATCTATAGAAAGCTTGAAATGTCTACTTTTAAACTAACCAATTCAAATCTAAAAGAAATGCTCTCTGCTTATGTATTCCGTATGAAAGGTGCATTTCTCTCTATAGGCATGTTCACTATACTGCGGAGATGGCGAGGCAGCATCGTCAACTTCATCTTTGCAGCCGACACCGACTCAGAAAACACTAGTTTATTAATAAATAGTTAAAATGTCTCCTTGCTATTTTTTCCCTGAATCATTACTTTTGCCAGTGCTTTGCGGCAAACTTTATTCGTGCACTTGAGTGCGGAATAGGCAATAAGTTGCGTATATATATTAAACGCTTATGATTTAGTATTCTCCTCAGTATATATTTAAGTAATTAAATTAATATAAATGTGCGATTAGTCAACTAATGGCTTAAATGAATGACTAATAGTCGACTAGAAAAATCTTTAGTCGGGGGAAGCCTTAGTTATACTGTCTTGCTAACTTAAAGGTACACTATGTAACTTTTTTTGTTCAAAATTAACTAAATTTAAATAATGAGTAAATACAATCTTTCTTCCAAAATGTGTTTTTGTCTTACCCTGATTCACTATGGTATAAGCCTGTTGTTTTTAAGTGTTAATATTTTAGACTTGACGGGATGGTTTTCACAGGAAATTGCGTACATATATGTCACTCACCCGCACTTGTCTTGTCATATCCATAAATAGAGAAAAATATTTGAAGTGATATTGTTATACAAGGAATACATTTTTTTTCTGCTGTAACACTTTACAATAAGGTTTCATTAGTTTACTACTGTACTTTAGTTAACATGAACTAAGAATGAACAATACTTCTACAGCATTTATTAATCTTAGTTAATGTTCATTTAAATATTTGCTAGTACATTATTAAACTCAAATGTTATATACATGTTGTTAATAACATTAGTTAATGCACGGTGAACTAACATTTTTATTAACTAACATTAACAAAGATTAATAAATACTGTAACAAATGTATTGCTCATTGTTAGTTTATGTTAGTTAATACATTAACTAATGTTAACAAATGAGACCTTATTGTTAAGTGTTACCTTTTCTGCTGCATTTAAAAATAGATTGCTAAAAATAAAATCGATCATATTTTTGTGGTTGGGCCAGTAAGCATTTTTGCAAGGTAAGTAAAAAAATCTGAACTACGTCAGAATATGTTATTATTCAAGCTGGTTTATGCTGAAACCGCATCATGGAGACGTTTCAGACATATTGCATCAAAATGATTTTGTGACCTCTTATACAGGTGCTGGTCATATAATTAGAATATCATCAAAAAGTTGATTTATTTCACTAATTCCATTCAAAAAGTGAAACTTGTATATTATATTAATTCATTACACACAGACTGATATATTTCAAATGTTGATTTCTTTTAATTTTGATGATTATAACTGACAACTAAGGAAAATCCCAAATTCAGTATCTCAGAAAATTAGAATATTGTGAAAAGGTTCAATATTGAAGACACCTGGTGCCACACTCTAATCAGCTAATTAACTTAAAACACCTGCAAAGGCCTTTAAATGGTCTCTCAGTCTAGTTCTGTAGGCTACACAATCATGGGGAAGACTGCTGACTTGACAGTTGTCCAAAAGACGACCATTGACACCTTGCACAAGAAGGGCAAGACACAAAAGGTCATTGCAAAAGAGGCTGGCTGTTCACAGAGCTCTGTGTCCAAGCACATTAATAGAGAGGCGAAGGGAAGGAAAAGATGTGGTAGAAAAAAGTGTACAAGCAATAGGGATAACCGCACCCTGGAGAGGATTGTGAAACAAAACCTATTCAAAAATGTGGGGGAGATTCACAAAGAGTGCACTGCAGCTGGAGTCAGTGCTTCAAGAACCACTACGCACAGACGTATGCAAGACATGGGTTTCAGCTGTCGCATTCCTTGTGTCAAGCCACTCTTGAACAACAGACAGCGTCAGAAACGTCTCACCTGGGCTAAAGACAAAAAGGACTGGACTGCTGCTGAGTGGTCCAAAGTTATGTTCTCTGATGAAAGTAAATTTTGCATTTCCTTTGGAAATCAGGGTCCCAGAGTCTGGAGGAAGAGAGGAGAGGCACACAATCCACGGTGCTTGAGGTCCAGTGTAAAGTTTCCACAGTCAGTGATGGTTTGGGGTGCCATGTCATCTGCTGGTGTTGGTCCACTGTGTTTTCTGAGGTCCAAGGTCAACGCAGCCATATACCAGGAAGTTTTAGAGCACTTCATGCTTCCTGCTGCTGACCAACTTTATGGAGATGCAGATTTCATTTTCCAACAGAACTTGGCACCTGCACACAGTGCCAAAGCTACCAGTACCTGGTTTAAGGACCATGGTATCCCTGTTCTTAATTGGCCAGCAAACTCGCCTGACCTTAACCCCATAGAAAATCTATGGGGTATTGTGAAGAGGAAGATGCGATATGCCAGACCCAACAATGCAGAAGAGCTGAAGGCCACTATCAGAGCAACCTGGGCTCTTATAACACCTGAGCAGTGCCACAGACTGATCGACTCCATGCCACGCCGCATTGCTGCAGTAATTCAGGCAAAAGGATCCCCAACTAAGTATTGAGTGCTGTACATGCTCATACTTTTCATGTTCATACTTTTCAGTTGGCCAAAATTTCTAAAAATCCTTTCTTTGTATTGGTCTTAAGTAATATTCTAATTTTCTGAGATACTGAATTTGGGATTTTCCTTAGTTGTCAGTTATAATCATCAAAATTAAAAGAAATCAACATTTGAAATATATCAGTCTGTGTGTAATGAATGAATATAATATACAAGTTTCACTTTTTGAATGGAATTAGTGAAATAAATCAACTTTTTGATGATATTCTAATTATATGACCAGCACCTGTAGACTAAATGTTTGAGGTTATTTCTCTACGTGTCATTTCATTCACAATTTCTCTTCATGAATCTTTGTACTCTGTTACTGTCTTTTATTAGTACCTTATCAGTTAACTTACAATAAAGTGTGTCCATTGGTCACCAGCCCTGTGATGGAGGTCCCCACCGACAGTCCATTCAGTGAGGACCAGGCCCGCCACTACTTCAGAGACATTGTTCTGGGCATCGAGTACTGTGAGTCACTTCCTTTATTTTAAAAGCCATTTTCAAATTGCCGGGTCAACCTCGCTGGGTTCCATTCTTAGTTACTAAGGAGACCACCTTGACTTGGTTTTTGTAACAGAGCATCTGAAGTTCAATAAATCCCAGGAGAGAAGAGGGAAGCAAACTCCTACAGATGAATGGCTGACATTAATCATTACTTGTGTAAAAATAAAGACCCAAGAGAGCTCTGTCTCAAGGAACATATCTGTGTTTGTTGTTCTAACTCATCATGGCATCCTGTTAGGCTAATGAAGTGAGCGAATGTGGCAGTGCGCTCGTGTATGCGTGCGTGGGGGAGGTCAGCGTTTCCTGATGAAAACAAGTCTGTGCTATTTCTAAAGGCCGTTCTGATCTTCTCATCTGTCAAAAGAAGAGACATGAGTTACGAAAAAAATAGATATTATTTTGCAACATAAAGATTCCATAATGGTTAAAGAAATATTCTGTGTGAAGTAAAAGTTAAGTTCAGTCAACAGCATGTGGCATAATGTTTAATTATGTGGCAAAAATTAATTTCCAAAAGCAAAAATCTAGGTAACATTGAACAAACGAACAAAACGTAAACAATATGTGTGTTATGGTTTTTGTATAAAGAAAAAAAGGCTTACTAACCTTTTCAGTGTAAAGTTTTATCAAAATGTACAACTTTGTTACCATGACAATTTAAACAGCTTTATACCTCAAATTGTCACGTCTTGTGTGGTAGCAGCTCACGATGAAGATGAGAGAGATTACAATAACAGTCTTTATTAAGCTTTACAACTCAGAACAAACACTAGAATAATCTCAGGAACAAAAATGGCACCATATATTAACGAGAACCGACAAGGAGTAACACAAACACAGGGCTTAAATACACAGAGCAAACAATGAAACACAGGTGAAACTAATCAGTAATTATGGAAACAAACTAGGGCATAATCAGTAACCTAGGAAATTAACAATAGGTACATTTACATGGAGCATTGTATTCTGATTACAATCGTTTAAAAGTCCAATCTGATTGAAAATGCTCCATGTAAACACCTCAGTCGGAATAAAAATGCATAAATTGATTTAAATTTTAATCGGTTTGAAAGGAGTGGGATAAACCTTTTCTAATCCGTTTGATAGAACATGTAAACACTTGATTGGATTGAGAACAGAAATTGGAAAGTTTTGCGTATGTGCAATGACTAAGAAATGGTGTTATGACGCACAAAACAAGCTCATGTTTTTATTGAATATAATAAATGACTGTCGTGTCAATCTAAAATTCTCCTTTCACCCATCGTCTGTGAAGTAGTGCAGGACAACGTTGTCCTACAAGTGCTTGCTTCGGACTCTCAACCACAGACGCCTTGTTTTGAACGTGGGAATGGGCTTTTTTACTGCTTGATTAATGTAAGCATCATGGCACAAAGCTTTGTGTGCTCGTCATCTACTAATATGGACCCAAAATAGATAAATATTAAGTCTGCTTTTTAAAACAGAAAAGGAGGATGGTTAGTATGTGACAACAGCGGGAAACTGTTTGTTCAGTGTGCGCATGATATGAAGATATGAATCTTGTGACATATAAACGTGCACATAAACCCAACCACTTTATTTAGTATTCACGTAAACACTATGTTTGGATTCATCAATCGGAATGACTTCATTCAAACAAAAAGTGTCCATGTAAACGTGGCTACTGACTGGGAACAGGAAAACAGGAACAAAACCAAACTAGAACACAAAGAAACTAACAAACTCCTGACACAAATAATACAAATAAGTTTTAACAGAAGTATTAATGTTAGCGCTTTTGCAAAATTATAAACTTCACATTTTTGCCTTTAAATTCTCCAACACTTGGCCCTATTCACTTCTATTGTGACATCGTAACCTAGTTTTTTGCTTTTTTAAAAGAAAATGAGGGCCGAGTCGAAATAATTTTTAAGTTAATCAACATATTTGTTGATTGAGCTTAAATTGTATTTAACTTTTAAATGAGATGGTAGCTCGAAATAGGAGAATGAGCTAAGCTGAGTTGATTGCCAAGTGTCTGTTCTGCTTGAGTGGAAACTCAGCTTTCATCAATTCATTTGAATCCTACTAACCAGGCAACACTCGCTGTGGCAACCGTCTGGATGGCAACAGGCCATTTGCATGTTTCACTGCAAATTAGTCTGTGTTCACAACGAACACAGACTGTGTGTCTTTAATTTGTGGACTGCAATCAGAGTATGCGTCTATATCCTGTTTATTTTATTAGCACTATGCTAGTTACCTCAGGGAACCATGTCAATATAATTAATAAATAGTTATCTAAAAAAATCTGTATGGGTGTATTATGATATGTAATCTGCTTGAGAGACACCTTACATAAACTGTGGCATACTCTGTTACATTCACCTTGCTTTGCTGACTTTGATCAAATAATTATATGCAGTAACCTGCTAATACTTTGAACACGTCTTTGTTCCTTAATGGATTTTCTTTTTTCATTACCATGCTTGTCATCTGAAGATGTCTGAGACGTGGCTCTTGTTGTCGCATATAACCAGTAATGACACATGACAAAGATGATAAGTGGTGGGCAGGTTAGATTTGATTGACCACTTGAGACCAGAAGGCATCTATTAACCAATCAAATTCAGCTTCTGTGTCCTTAGGGTGACCTTCTTGATCCTTTCTACTGTCCTTAGTTAAGCTGAGACCTCCTGCGGTCAGACACACTTGATTTTGTACCTCCTCTTCACTTGCTATGCTCAACCTAGTAGCTTTAACTTGTTTTGACTTAAAACTGACATTTTGGTCAAAATTATGTACCTTGTACAGTATAAGTATGGATTTGTATTACATTGCTGATATTTAATTTTTTTCTGATTTTACGCCAAGACACGTGATCACAATTAGGCATGGATGGATCAGTTCTGAATTATAAATACTTTTTGATGTTGCATTGAGAAGTCTGATGATCCTCACATAATATAATAATAATATTTTGAGATTTAAAGCTAATCATCAGTAAAATGAATGAAATGACTCATTTTTCTCATTATTCTTTTAGATGATATGCTTGAAATATTATTTCTCATTCCTTCTCTGATATTTTTTCTCTTGTTACTCAGTGCACTATCAGAAGATCGTTCACAGGGATATTAAACCATCTAATTTATTACTTGGAGATGACGGCCATGTCAAGATTGCTGATTTTGGGGTCAGTAACCAGTTCGAGGGTAGCGATGCCTTGCTCTCCAGCACTGCTGGTACTCCTGCATTCATGGCCCCAGAGACATTGTCAGACAACCGCAAGAGCTTTAGTGGAAAGGTAATGCTTGCCTTTGGTGATTTTGCAGATTTTAGACTGATTTTGTGAACCATATCATTGAAAAATTAGGCTTAAAAGAACATTTTTTTTATGAATGGGTCATCGCTACTGTTCTCATGAACTCTCATGAATGTGTCAAAGGGTTACACTACTGTTCAGTAGATTTTTTAAGAAGTTTTTTAAGGCTTTATTTGATTAAATACATTAAAACAGTAATATTGTTAAAAAGATTATTACAATTTGAAATGTGCAATAATTAAAAAAAAAAAAAAAAGGTTTTATTTTAATATATTTCAAAATGTAATTTATTCCTGTGTTGGCAATGCTGATTCTTCAGTAGCCTTCAGTGTCACATGATCTTTTAGAAATCATAATATGCTGATTTAATGCTTAAGAAACTTTTTATTATTATTATTATTATTAATGTTGAAAACAGTATGCTGCTTAATATTTTTGTGGAAACTATTTTTTCAGGATGTTTTGATGAATAGAAAGTTCAGAAGAACAGCATTTCTTTGGAATAGATTGTTTTTGTAACTTTAGAAATGTCTTTACTGTCACTTTTGATCAATTAAATGCATCTTTGAGCAATAAAATTACTGTAATATTTTCTTTAAAAAAAAAAAAATCTAACTGATCCCTCACTTAGTACACATTAGTCTATTCTTTAAAATATTATTTTCTGCATTCCAAGGAAGAAAGCCATAGAGGTTTGGCATAACACGAGAGTAAATAAATGACAACAGAATTTAAATTTTGGATGAACTGTCCCTTTAAGGAATTCCATTTATCTCAATAGCTCCTGCATCAGTATAACAGAAGTTGTGTCTTGTTCAGGCTCTGGATGTGTGGGCTATGGGAGTGACCCTCTACTGTTTTGTGTATGGGAAGGTGAGTCGGCTCATGTGCTGATATGATCAGAGTGATAGCAGTAATTCTTCATTGTGGGATTATCTATCAGTAAGATCAATGGACGGGCCAGTGCGCTACTGCAGTGACATTTGTGTGATTGATGATTTTGATCACTCATCCATCTAACCTCCCCTCCCTCTCCTTCTCTGTTTTTCTTCCTTGTCCTCCAGTGCCCATTTATTGATGAGTACATTCTGGCACTTCACAATAAGATCAAGTGTAAGCCGGTGGAGTTCCCCGAGACGTAAGTCGCCCCTCGCTGTGTGTGACGCATCTGCCGTTCCACAGATACAGAGAGGAAATGTCAGAGATGTTTGAGTGTATGATGATGTGAGATGAATGCTATTTTGAGGCGTGTTGGTTTAGAAATGTGATATTTGTGTATGCTTGTGCAGGTCTGTTTAAATGATATGTTGATGAAGTCTGTTGTCTGTGTGTGGAAGGCCAGAGGCCATCCGGATGCATGTCATCTGGTGCATGTGTTTGGACAAATTGTCAGCAAATGAAAGAGCGTCTCTCTCACACACACACACACACACTCTGGTCCCTGATGTCATGCTGCAGTGTTCTCAGTGGCTAAACTAACTGCCAGATATCACAATGTCATCACTGTGAATCAAATACAGTGTACATGACCAGGGGTCCCCAATATTTTGTCAGCTGAACCCTTATGATCAGAATTTTCTATGATCAGAACTTGCTATACATAAAATGACTAGTTGCAAGACTAGTTACTCTTTTATAATATATTTATTTAATGGTAGTGTGTTACCTAATCTGATATTTCCCTGCCTGGCGACAAATAAAATTAAAATAAGTGCTGTACTAAAACTTTACTATGTCTTACTATAACATACTGTGTGGTACTTTACTATACCTCTTCTCACACATCTCGACTCACTTTTTGGGTTTCTTTTCTAAGTGTAAACCGCACTGCATTTTGTTAATTATATGCTTAAAACAAGCAAATAAATTAAGGGAATGAGGAAAAATAATTTGAGAGATTCCACCTAATCCAAGAGCAAATTTTACTATATAAATCCATTTTGTTTAAAGTATGTTTATATTTGAACTTGAAAAAAGACAACAACACTGTAGTGTATAACTGTGCTCTTCTGTACTACTGCTGTACTCTATTGTACTACACCATTTTATTCTGTTGTTCTCTATCATACTCTATAACAGCGATGACATTAATTATTAATTCTTCAGTCTTACTGTACCCATTTAAGGTGCTGCAGTGTTTTTTCTTATAAACTCAGCAAAAAAAGAAACGTCCCTTTTTCAGGATACTGTATTTTAAAGATAATTTTGTAAAATCCAAATAAGTTTTACATATCTTTACATATTGGAAAGGGTTTAACAATGTTTTTTATGCTTGTTCAATGAACCATAACGAATTAATGAACATGCATCTGTGGAACAGTCCTTAAGACTCTAACAGTTTACAGGTGGTAGGCAAAAAAGGTCACAGGAACAATAACTTAGGATACTAAAGAGACCTTTCTACTGACTCTGAAAATCACCAGGAGAAAGATGCCCAGGGTCCCTCATCATGTGTAAACATGCTGAAGTCCTGCTGTAGGAGGCATGAGGACTGGAGATGTGGCCAGAGCAATAAATTGCAATGTCCATAATGTAAGACGCCTAAGACATTGCTACAGGGAGACAGAAAGGACAGCAGATTGTCCTGTCAGTGGCAAACCATAAGTAGCCAGTATGTCCTCTCAGATGTGTTTGGTGGAAGAGTGGAGGAACATCTCACAGCAGGAACTGGCAATTCTGGCTCAGTCCATGAGGATCAGTCCCCCAATCTTTACACATAATAAGAAATTTGCTGGAAAAAAAACAGTTGAAAGTAAGAGAATGATTCTTTTTTTGCTGAGTATATATTGTTGTTGTTTTTTCATGTTTGCAGAGCTTGTAAGTTAATTAACTCTATCCATTCTCCTCTTCTTTTCTGTTTAGTACAGTTGAGCTTGTCAGCCCTTATGATTGTTACAGAGGAAGTGTGACAGTCAGTGGGGGTTTGAAGCACTGTTTCTTCTGTCTGCAGTGTCTTACCTCTTGTAAAAGCATACTGTTATTGTCTAGCAGTACCATCAGATGTTTTGGGTTTGAATTTTCAGCTGTTTGCTCTGTGTTTCTGTGATATCTCAGGCCAGCTGTCAGTGAAGGGCTGAAGGACCTGGTATCACGAATGCTGGACAAAAACCCAGACACCAGGATCACCGTTCCTGAGATCAAAGTAAGTCTACATAAGACGGAAAGGAGCATTTCTTAGATTGAAAGTGGCGAGTAATCTCTTCCACCTTCATCTTCACAACTCTGTATTGCAAGATATTGAGTTACTGTTCACTGAGGAGTGCATTTACACTGAAATTATTGTCAATATTTGACTTGTTGGCTTTGTAGCATTATTAATCAATGCGTCTATCCTTCAGAAATTACCTCAATTTTCCTTCCTGCATAGCATACCAGCAAGAGAGTTCAACATCACTCAATATTGAAATTATAGTCAGTATTTCAAAAAGAAATGTCTCATTAGTCTTTACTCACAATAGCTCCAGTATTTCTATCAAAGACCATTCCTGAGCCACATTCAGGGATAGTGTGAATATGACACAATATCTCTGATAGCTTCTGCACCATCTAGCAGACTTGGTGTTTGGACAGAAACACATCAGCTAATCCCTATGGGAAAGGATTTTGGTTCAGTTCTGGAAACTTCCATCTGCTGTCTCAGTGTGACAGTGAGTGTGAATAATTAGCACACACACATTCGGCCGTCAGAGACTCCTGCCTGCATGTCATTACCCAGAAAATGTTCCATTAAAGCAGCGATCCCCAGAGCACACGTTAATCAGAGCTGCACGGCCTACATTTACTCAACAGCTCTACCCTCATATCCTTAAGTCTAACTTTGTTTTTAGGACAAATATTTTATTTCTTTAATGATTTTCTGATTTGATGAATGGTTAGATGGATGGATAGATGAAAGGTTTGATGGATGAACAGATTAATGGAATGAAGGATAGAAGATTAGATGGATGGACCAATGAATAGATGGATGGACGGATGGGTGAATGTAAGTATAGATGATGGCTTGATGGATGAAACAATATATAGATGGATGGAGATACAGACGGACAGATGGAGTGATGAATAGATGGATATATGATGGCTGGATGGATGAAACAATAGATGGATGGACAAATGGATGGATGTAAGAAAAGATGTATGGACTGATCTGGAAACATGGATGGATGATGGATGGTTGCATTGAAGGATGGATAGATAGAATGTTAGATGTAACATCTAACATTCTATCCATAATATGTAACATCTAACATTCTATCCATCCATCCTTCAATGCAACCATCCATCATCCATCATCCATCCATCCATCCATGTTTCCAGATCAGTCCATACATCTTTTCTTACATCCATCCATTTGTCCATCCATCTATTGTTTCATCCTTCTATGAATGGAAGGATGGATGGACAGGTGGATAGATGAATGGACAGATAGATGATGGCTAAATTGATGTAACTGTAGATGGATGGATGGATATACAGATGATGGATGGGACGGACAGATGGATGGATGGATGGATAGATGCATTGATGGATCTACAGACATATAAATGGTAGGGTGGATTAATGGATAAACAGATGGTTAGAAGGTTAGAGATTGCCAGGATGGATGGATGGGTGGAAGGATAGATGATAGATGGATGGACAGACGGATGGATGGATGGGTGAAAGGATAGGCAATATGAATGGACGTAATGACAGTCTCTGTGATATATGTCTGTGTGTGTATATCTTCAGGTGGACCCCTGGGTGACTCAGGATGGTACAGACCCTTTGCCTTTAGAAGAGGAGCACTGTACTGTGATAGAAGTCACTGAAGAGGAGGTGCAGAACTCAGTGAAGTTTGTCCCCAGTCTATCTGCTGTGGTAAGTGAAACAGAGAAATAACAAGGGTTTCTATGTGTAAAAAACATGAGCTACTGAACTTTAGTTACATGAACACACACAAGCCAAACGTGTTCAGTGCATCATACTGCTGTCAATGAGTGGATGAACAAGAAGGTTAAGACACAATTGACCTTAACCAAACAAACTGAAACCTCACCACATGTCAAACTGACCTTGCTTCTGAACTGTAAGCTTTTCCCTGATGACTTTCCTGGAATTAGTCCTCCTCGCCATCATGTTTCAGTAAATGAAAAACGTATTTTAGCTGACCACTATTCTCTCATTTCTCTATTTTGTATTTGTGAATGTTGTATTTCTGCATGCCCTGATACTGTATATGTAAAGTAAGTTAAATCTTTTTTCTTTTGATGCTATAGATTTTGGTGAAAGCTATGTTAAGGAAGCGTTCCTTTGGGAATCCATTTGAGTGTCCCAGCAGGAGAGAAGAGAGATCAATGTCTGCTCCCGGCAGTCTTCTCATGTAAGTGTTCCAAACTGACAAACTACAATGCAACCGAAGACCAACTGGAAACCATAGTAATATAGCTGCACAAATACAAATGACTCTCCTTTTCGTCAGAAACCTTTTGTAAAAGGCTGAAATCTTTCAGCATTTCATCTCTTTCATTCTTTGCTTTTTTCACTCTCACATTCAAGGTCGCAGCATGATATTTCAGACTTCATGTTTATCTATTTGAACAGAAAGGTGTGCTAATAG
This sequence comes from Mylopharyngodon piceus, assembly GCA_039654765.1. Classification (NCBI taxonomy): domain Eukaryota; kingdom Metazoa; phylum Chordata; class Actinopteri; order Cypriniformes; family Xenocyprididae; genus Mylopharyngodon; species Mylopharyngodon piceus. Next base: position 16,133,478 of record CM077443.1, read on the forward strand.
TCACCCATTACTTCTCCTGCCGCCAACATACGTTTCCATAGTAGCATGATTCAGTCTTTTTTTCTCTTGCAGTAGCATTCAAAGCTTCAGGACTTGATGTTTCCACTATTCCTGTCTAGAACTTTCTCCTTCTCATTGCACTGAGGAGATGGCTGACTCCCTTATCAATATATATATATATATATATATGTGTGTGTGTGTGTGTGTGTGTATACAGTACCGGTCAAAAGTTTAGAAACATTACTATTTTTAATGTTTTTGAAAGAAGCCTCTTATGCTCATCAAGCCTGCATTTATTTGATCAGTCATTTCTCAAGAATCATGTGACACTGAAGACTGGAGTAATGGCTGATGAAAATTCAGCTTTGCATCAAATAAATAAATTACATTTTTAAGGATATTAAAATAGGAAATCATTATTTTAAATTGTAATAATATTTCACAATATTACTATTTTTTAATAAATGCAGGCTTGATGAGCATAAGAGGCTTCTTTTGAAAACCAAACTTTTGACCCTTTATATATATATATATATATATATATATATATATATGAACATTATTTGCATTTTTTATATAAATATATAAATTTATAGTTATAAATGTAAATTTCAGTTTGTCATTTTCAGCATTTATATGTACATATATACAAGTTCTAAAAAGGTCACAGCAATAATTCAGTTCTTTTGAATTCCTCTGGATGTTGTTTGCACCATCCTTCCTTTGACAGTTATTCTCAGGGGCTTTTTGCTGATAATGTATCTGCCCACTAGAGTGACAGTAAGTGTCTCCATGAAGTCATCTCTGTCCCCGCTCTGCTGCTTTTCCCACATTAGTGGGGGTTTGTTCAAGGACAGCAGAATGTTCTCTCACTCTTCCTCTCTGTGTGCTGTCTGTAAGATGCCTGTCAGAATCAGCAGAGGGTTGCTCTCTGTCTTCTGAATGCCCTGGATCAATACAAACAGTCTGGTGGTTATCTCTGTATGCATCCCAGATAGACCAAAGTCAGCCTTGTGAATATTTTAATGCAGTGGTGAATGCTCTCTGTTATAGGTTGTATTGATTTTGTTGTTTGTTTTTTTTTCCCTGATGTGCCATATGCAGTTATTGTTCATATAATCAAAACTAAAAGGTTGTTTGATTATCTGTAAACAAATTACATGCTTGTTTGGTGTGGCCTCTCTCTGTTGACAAAGGTGCAATCTGATTGGGAATTAGGTGGATCAATATAGTGACTCAGCAGACCGGTGACTTATTTTCCAAGAGGCAGTTGATTGTATTTACCTCTATAATTTTTTTATTAGGCATTTGTCAGTTAGCTGTTCCCTCTGAGTTGTAGCGTTTCTGATTAAATGGATAAAAAGCAGCAGTGCCCCCACTTGGTAGAAAGCCATCATCGTAATTTTGAAAATCCCTACTGCATGTCCCTTTAAATCTCCAGCTGTCAGGGGTGCCCATTTGCATGTCATCCATAATTTAGTGTCAGGTTGAATACACTACCTCCCACAACGTTAATAACCTTTTTCATCTAAACACACACTTACTGTACACACCAAACACACACTCTCCCTCCCTTTCTCAAGCATTCATGCATACTCAATTGACTGCAGTTGTTACTCTGTGAAGGCAACAAGTCATTTCTTGTGAAACTTATGAAGATTGCATTAATTATTTCTACATCTATCTTAAATATTCATTTTGTCTGAATATTGACAATTTAGTAACCTGTTTTAGCACAGGCACAATATAATATAGTACAGGCACCATATCGGCTAGTGATCGATATTGGATATATATCTAATACATGACATTTCATTGTTCCTGCTCAACCTATTTTTCTGCCATCTAGTGCTCACTTAAAAAACACTGTTAAATGAAATCTTTAACAAATCCATCTTTTATGCTTTCAATTATAATGTAGTGATGCCTTTTTATATGTGTGTGTATATGAATACAATGCCTATAGAAAGTCATCAGATCCTGTGAAAATCTTTACCTTTTTTCACATTAAACCCTGGAAAATAAAAAAAAAATTAAGTCTAACTTTTTGTAGCTGAATGTACACATTATAACCCTCATCATCAAAGTGAAAATATCATTTTAAAACATTCTGGAGGATTATTAAAAATGGAAAAACTAGAATAACAGGGTTGGAAAAGTCATCAGTCCCCTGATTTAATACTTCATAGAGCCACCTTTTGCTTTAATTACAGCCATTAATCTTTTTGGAGATGTCTGTACTAGTTTTGCCCACCTAGATTGGGGAATATTTGCCCATTCTTTCTTGCAGAATGACTCTCAAGTTCAGTCAGATTTTGTGGTGAGTGGCAATGGACTGCTTTTTTCAAGTCCATCCACAGATTCTCTATCAGATGCCATTCAAGGACATTCACCTTCCTGTCCTTAAGCCATTGCGTTGTTCTTTTGGCGGTATGTTTAGGACCTGCCCATCTTCAGTTGTCTAGCAGAGGGATGCAGGTTTTCCTCAAGAATTTGGATGTAATTGGCAGCATCCATTTTCCCTTCCCTTATATAACCTCAGAATGATTAAAGGCTTATTGGTTTCAGCCAGGTCAGGTTTAATATCAGTGCATTTTGTCAGCCTATAGTTTTCTGTTTCTGCTGGATAGCACCGCCCAGCCACTCCAAAGCTGTATATTAAACGAAATATGTTCTTATTGGTTGTCAGTTTGTTGCATTGTGCCACATTTTGCTTTCTGTGTAAAAGTTGTCGCTTCAGGCCTGGTTAGGACACGGTATAACGCTATACACATCACTGGACCAACCCTGTCTGGGAGCATGGGGAAAGAAATTGCCGTATCGCTACACATTTGTTGGATGTGATGAAAATGTGGCTGCACATTATTACATTTCAGGACTTTTTTCTGGCCTCCAGCACCTTTAAAAATCACTCTAATTTTTTAGCCACAGAGTGCAGGTTGAGTGTGGGTAACCTATTGATATGCTTATGAAGCACAGACTGGAGTTGGTAATATTTCCTGTTGGTGTTTGTCATATACAGGGGTTAAACGCTGTCTCTTCTGAGAATATATTTGCATGGCATTTGATGAGTTTTTTAAAAAGCGTCTGGCGCATGCAAAGCTAATGCTGTCCATTTACATAAACTGAATTTATTGAATTATTGCAGAACTCGACTTAAATGTAATCTAATGTCGACTATCGATGTAATTGCCATTCTGACCAGCAATAACTTACCGTCGTCTCTATAATGACCTGGTTCCTGCTGCTTTACTTCACATGAAACTGCTGATGCTCTCCTCCCTTTCCTCCACTCTCTCTCTTTGCTGCAGGGACTCTTGGCCGTTCCGGCCCTCTTTTAAACTCCAGCCCTCGTTAAGGTAACTCATTGTGACAGGTGGTCATTGTCATTTGTCACTCAAGCCCTGTGTCAGATTCCCTGCCCTTCTCCATGCATTCCCACGGGTCAGTGAAAGAGTCATATCAGCCTCCATCCTGTCCTTGTGTGGCATTTCTCTTACTTCATGGCAGTGAAAGTATTTGGTATAGTCAAAGCCTGTGAAACACATCATGTTGTGGTCTTTCATTGAATCCCATTATGTACACTCTGTGTGCAGTTGTGTTTGCTGCAGAGAACCTTCCCATGTTCATCTGTGTTTCCTCCAAGATTGTTTGTCAATGTGCTAGTTTTCTAGTTTTCAGTGTTTAATACTGGATAGTTTCAACCACAGATGGGCTACAGATGCGTCACTCCTGTTTAATGCATGTAGCAATTTTTGGTTTTATGTTATAAAGGGACAGCAATGTGCTTTACAATCATATACTGTTTCAGTAATGTGCTTTATTTAAAAAAAAAAATTAAAAAAATGGCTGAATTAATTTGGCAACAGCTGGCAGAACTTTTCAGTTTTGTTCTATTCAAACAAACCATTTAAAATAACTGTTTCCTATTTTACTATTTTATATATATATATATATATATATATATATATACAGTTGTGCTCAAAATTATTTATACCCTTGGTAAATATGACCAAAGAAGGCTATGAAAATAAATCTGCATCGTTAATCCTTTTGATCTTTTATTTTAAAAATCTACAAAAATCCAACCTTTCATTGGAGAATAAGAATTTTAAATGAGGGGAAAATCAATGAGGGGAGATGGTCAAATGAAACAAAAAAATGAGCTTTTTAACAGCAAACACTCAAGATGGATTTGGTGCACACAGGGGTAAAAAGTACCCCATGTGTACAATGAAATATACTGCTGTATCTTTAAAGTTGTGGGCCTATTTTTCTGCTGGAGGTCCTGAACATCTTGTTCAGATACATGGCATCATGGATTCTATAAAATACCAACAGATAAAAAATCAAAACCTGACTGTCCCTGCTAGAAGTCATATAATGGGCCGTGGTTGGATCTTCCATCAGGACAATGATCCAAAACAAACATCAAAACCAACACAAAAATGTGTCCCTGAGCACAAAATGAAGCTTCTGCCATGGCCGTCCCAGTTCCCTGACCTGAACCCTAAAGAAAATGAGTGGAGAAGAAGCACCAACATGGAGCTGGGAATCTGAAGGATCTGGAGAGATTCTGTATGAAGGAATGGTCTCTGATCTCTTGTCAGGTGTTCTCCAAACTCATCAGGCATTATAGGTGAAGACTCAGAGCTGTTATCTTGGCAAAAGGAGGATGCAAAAAGTATTGAATAAAAGGGTATGATTAACTGTGAGCAATGTGTATTAGAGAAAAACATTTCTTTCATAATGAGATTTTCCCCTCATTTAAAATTCTTATTCTCCAATGAAAGGTTGGATTTTTGTAGATTTTTAAAATAAAAGATCAAAAGGATTAACGATGCAGATTTATTTTCATAGCCTTCTTTGGTCATATTTACCAAGGGTATGAATAATTTTGAGCACAACTGTATATGTGTGTGTCAAAGTTGAATTTTCAGCAGCCATGAATCCAGTCTTTAGTGTCACATGATCCTTCAGAAATCAGTATAATATGCTAATTTGATGAATAGAAAATTCAAAAGTATGTAATTTTTTTTAAATCTTTTTTTTTTTTTAATCCTACTGTTCTCAACCTTTTAAACAGTAGGATTTAATATATATTGACCCAAGCTGCTACAGTGACACTTTCAAGGTAAAACTAATAACTGTTTTGAAGTTTTCAAGATTTGTGTCATTAAAAATATTAATTTTTGCTTGAGGGACTTAATAACAACTAAATAGATATTCTCAAGCACAGTGTCTTTGAAAAAAATCTATACTTGTTACTTGGCCAGACAAAAATCACAAAGTATTCATATATTTTCTGCTAATTTCGTCTGTTCTTTCTGTACAACCATTCACAGTGCAGGTTTTTTTATTGTTATTGTGGTATCATTGTTTTCCTAAATGAAATGCAAATCTTGATTTTGCAGTCTCTATCTATCAATTTTATTTCTATTAAATTTAATTGCCTTGATATTTTTTTTTATTTTTTTATGCCAAAGCGTCTGTGATTATGTGGGCAATTCTTGGCCTGAGTAATTTGTATAGTGGACCAGACATTATAGACTATAGTTAGTCAAAAGTCTGGCTTTTCGAGATAAACTACTGGATCAAAGCATGGATCATTTAGAAAGATAATGATTCATTTCTCTCTCTGTTTTTCTTTCTCTCTCAGAAAGGGGAGCAGTGGAGAGGCTGGTAGAGAAGTCGAGCTCGAGGACTTGCATGAGGACGAACCACCCACCTCTTGAGTGTCTCCATAGATCCTGAAGCGTTCCTCATTGTCTGCACTTCTCCATTCAGACACTTCCAACCCTTCGAGCAGATGACGAACATGACCCATACCACTAAACTTACACTACACTCTGTTTCCACTGACTTGAGGCTCACCTTGACATTGAACTGGATTCAGCTATTGCTTGTCATTCAGGCTTTTCACTTTTTTCAGTCTTGCACAAGAATCACTTTCCTTGCTTTTTAAGTCTCAGAAAACCTGGCCTTGGTAATCCATCGGAAAACCATACTTTCTCCTTCACACAGTTTGGATCTTTTCACCTTTGTTCTCTTATCCTGGCTAAACAAGTAGATTTTGGGAGGAATCTACAGTGGGCCAGGTTTGTTTGAAAGACAGACTATGTCATAAGCTTTCTAAAGCAAAAGACTACAGCATTTACAAAAGATGCTAAAATATTAACTTGGTACGGCACCTCATAAAGCTAAAACAGTGATGGCATTGTTGCAGTGTGCTGCCATTATAACGTTTGTACATGTGTATAAAATAATAGCTATGGTGTCTTGCCTTTGTATATGTTAATGTGCAATTCCCTTTCCGTCATAGCATGCCTGAAATATGGCCTTTTCCATATTATGGTGTTTCCATATCTCTGTTGCTTTCCATTTCTTTCATACTATCAAAATGTTCTCATTTCATTCAGATACAATTTATAAACAGACACACACACACACGGTGTTGTAGTGTGAATCAAAGGGGCTTATGTAACTACTAGACACTAAAAGAGCTCTTGATGTATAAATGTCTGTATATTCAGTCAATTCTAGCAAACAGGGCTTTCTCATGAAACATACAGCATTTGGTATAAGCATTATCTAGAACAGGGCTTTTTCTCCATGTTTGTCGATGTCAAAAATCCCACATTTGGATCATACCGGATGCAGGGCTCTCGTGTTGCAGCGCTTTGTCTCTACAGGAACAGAATGTGTCATTGTTTACCAAGTCTTCACATTCCAAAAGGCCTATTTGTCAGTCAGCAGTGCAAATGGGCGCTCCAACAAACATGCAAACATGCCACCGAGGCAAGCGAGTGTGCACTGATGCGGATAGAGAGGGAGTCAGTTTCACTCAAAACAGACAAGCCAATTGAGGAAAGGATCTGAATATGGTGGTTAGCAGTAGAACGAAAGTGAACTGCCATTCAATGTCATCACGGTCCCTCACGGCCTGTATTAACTCTGTCCAAAACAATACGCCCTTGTTTACATGGGATCGTCTGCCAGGCGAACCCATCATCCTCTTTTTTTGAACCGTGTATTGAAAGTACAAAGAGACATTGTAAATGCACATTGGTGGTCGAGATATTTAATTACAAGCACAGATTACTCATATTAATTAGATTTTTATTGTGAAATCATCACTGAGTGTGTTTCAGTTTTAAAAGGACAGTTCACCCAAAATGTAATAATGTTATCATTTACCAAAGGTCTGTTTATACCAACACAAAGGCTCGGCACAAAACTCTGTCCAATTTTCGCATGCAGTTTGTCTGTTCAGACCAATGTGTTAGAAAAATGGTAGACCAGCTGAATGAAAATTTGCAAATTCACATTCAAGGTAATGCTTTTAGTAAGCAATAAGGTACAAGAGGCTGTGCTGTATCGTGGATAGGTCACGGCTGAAGGGCGTTGCAACCCCTTCAGCCGTGACTTATTCATGATACAGCACTAGCCTCGAGTACCTTATTGCTTTTATAAAACGGTTACCACACAATACAAGTATTAAAGCCAAAAATATGACTATCATTAAGTAAACTGTCACTAAAAGCCTTCCTTCCGCCGGAAAAAATAGTCCCTGACCGTGAACAGCAACAGAAGTTACATTATTACGCCATTAGATGGCAGCAAAGACTGTCTTTATGAGTGTGTCAGTCAGTAGCGAAGACTTTTACATTGAAAAGATTGAATTGTTGTGTACATGGAACTAAACACAGCGCTAGCGCTGTCAGTCACGGGAAAACCCCTTAACTGTTAAAAGGACAAGACAATACATCAGACATTTAAACAGATTTTTTATTATGAACATAGGACTGACCTGAAGGAAAATGCTAAATCTGAATGCAGGTAATAAACTCGCTCACTCGATCTCTTTCTCACAATTCTCTTCTACGTAATACAGTAAGCTTCAATGAACAATATCAATTGAGAACAAACAGTTTACTCTGCTAAGAGTGGTTGCTAAGGGTGTTGTGTAGTGATACACAGAACCGTTGGGTGAAGCGGTCATAGCCGTGTTTTATCATGAATAAAACACAGCTATTGACCAATCAGAATCAAGGACAGGAACTAACCGTTTTATAAAAAAGAATAAAAACCCCGTTTACCTGTTTACATGTCCTATTGAACAGATTAGAAAAGGTTTAAACCACCCCTTAAATCCGGATGAAATTCCAATAGGATTTGGCAAATTAATTCCGATTGATGTGGTTACATGTGACTAGTAGTAGGCTACTAGTCCGATTACAAACAGATAGGGTCCATATAAACACAGCTGAAAGAGCAGCTTGGACTATTTCGAGGTGAACTGTCCCTTTAATTCATTTTAAGAGAATAAAACTTGACTTAATTAGGTCAGCTGGCAATTATTTCTAGTAAACAGCAAGTGCTTAGAGGAAACCTTTAACCGATGTCAGTCATTTAGATGACTCATTATGGCTTATATGAAGACGGATTGATAAACTGCAGTGAACCGCTTTCATTATGTTTTCACTAATATCCTGTGCAGATGGTGGTCAATTTTTCTGACTCCTACACATTATTCCCTTGTTCCCTCTCTTCCCCCATCTCTCTCTGACCCTCTCTTATGCACATACCCCTTCTAGATTGGTTCTTGCCCATACTATTTTCTATTTAAACTGAATTACACAGGAAAACCATTTTCAGTGCCAAACGACTAGTCTTTTTTTGGTCTGTTTGTATAGAGTATTTGATTCAGGCATTAAATGGAGTCTCATTTCCATTGTGTATTGAGATTCTGTATGTGGTACTCAGGGTCTGGACACTGCTGTTCTGGAAATACAAAGAGAATGGAGTAGCATATTCTGTGTTCAGGAGCTCTAAGGTGTGTTTACTGTATGTGTATAATTTCATCGAATTGTTTTAAATGACCCCCCTTCTTCTCTTATATGTGCAATCAATCGCATTTGTCCGTTCTGTCTTAAATGTGCAGTAGTCTTGTCAGTTACTTCTTGATGTATGCTATGCACCTGTTAGTGTCTTGATGTACGGCATGTCCCTTAACTTGCTATAACCTTTACAATTCCTTTTGATATCTATGTGATATTTGATATCTAAAACAAATAATGTCTAAAACCCCTTTAAATTGTTTCCTGCAGGACTTTTGTATAAGCTAAACATATGCAGCAAAATGCCATACCTCTGTCTGAGCAATCAACTCAAGTTTGAAGGCTTTATTTCCTTTTCCAGGTTTCAGCTCATGTGCAATAGATGAGGTTTGATCATTTGTCTACCCACATTTATAAAGGTTTCTGTTGTTTGACAGGAGTCTCTTAAGGAAGTGAGAGAAAAGTGGCCATTTTGACGCACTTTGTAGCTGCAAAACATTCTTGCAATCAAAGCTTTATGCTTTTTTAATTTCCCTTTCTTACAAATGTCGATTAAATAGTATATCAGAATTGATTCATGTATATAAATTGTCTCGCTCACATACCTGCAGTTTGAACTGCCCAGTTATTCGTGTCAGAGTGCCTGATATTGCTGGTTATTTATAGACGTCTGTATTCTGCTGCATTGATCTGAATGTAACTATTACAAAAATTCAAAGGAAATATACAAAAAAGAGCATGGCCCGAGAAAGCACTGAATGCAACTCTTACTATGTAAATATGTACCAAACCATATAAAGATGCTATTTTTTGCATGCTTTTTGTACACATAGACATAATCAAAGACAATAAAGATATCACAGGTGACTCTGGCCCCTTCTTCATATTTTGTCATTTAGCTTTTTATTATCATTGTTTATGATACAAATGAGCATGGAATCAATCAATGAAAATGAACTACTAAAAATAATACATATAACAGTAGTATTTCGTACACAACAAAACCAAACAGTCCTTCATGGTCTGTCTGATTTTCAAACTGTTCAAGATTGTAAATAGTTTCATAAAAAAAAAATCTAAAATCTAGGTAGCTAAAAACGAAGTCATTGTTGCAAAATAAACCCAGACAGAGTCATCAGGATGCCAGTGCTAAGCGGAGGGGGGTTTTGTATTATCCTGAAAGGGTTTTATTTTGATTTGAGATTAAATTATTTTATGTCAGAAGAAAGAGACCAATTGTCCAGAAATTCTGAACTCTAAGTTACCTGATCAGTCTGTCTGTTTTTTTTTTTTGTTTTTTTTTTGCAGCAATGACTGCAGAACTACTTTCCAAAGAAATAAATATAAGGGCATGAAATGTTGATACTTTTAGAGACAGAACATGAGCACAGCTAAGAAACAAATTTCCTGAATGAGTGGTTGGGATGAGTCGTCCTATGTTTCTTGGCTCAGTATTTTGTGAATGAGCTAAAGTAAAAACTAAAGGCCTAAACCACTCAACATCCTGTCTTTTTGGATAGTTTAAAGGGTTAGTTCACCTAAAACTGAAAATTATGTCATTAATTACTCACCCTCATGTCGTTCCACACCTGTAAGACCTTCGTTCATCTTCGGAACACAAATTAAGATATTTTTGATAAAATCCAATGAGGTCTCAGTAAGGCCTGCATTGCTAGCAATAACACTCCCTTTTTCAATGCCCAGAAAGCTACTAAAAACATATTTAAAACAGTTCATGTGACTACAGTGGTTTAACCTTAATATTATAAAGCGACGAGAATACTTTTTGTGCGCCAAAAATAACAAAATAGCGACTTTATTCCACTATATCTAGTGATGGGCGACTTCAAAACGATGCTTCATGAAGCTTCGAAGATTTGCGAATCATTTGTTTCGAATCAGTGGTTCAGAGCGCCAAAATCACATGATTTCAGTAAACGAGGCTTCGTTACATCTTAAGTGTTTTGAAACTTCAATAGTTCACGTGACTTTGGCAGTTTGATATGCATGATTTTTTCACCCAAACCAGTTCAGCGGAAATCCCGCCCTGGAGCCGATTCTAAACATTTAATTGGCCATGTCAATCACAATAACGATTGCCTACACCCAACCCTGATCCCTAAACCTACCCGTCACTGTAACCTCAGCCAATGAAATTGGTTGCAGGGCGGGGATTTCCGCTGAACCGTTTGGGGGGAAAAAATCACGCGTTTGATACGCGCTCCGAACCACTGAATCGAAACAAAAGATTCATAAAGCTTTGAAGCTTCATGAAGCAGTGTTTTGAAATTGCCCATCACTAGATATTGTTGAATAAAGTCGCTATTTTGTTATTTTTGGCGCACAAAAAGTATTCTCGTCGCTTTATAATATTAAGGTTAAACCACTGTAGTCACATGAACTGTTTTAAATATGTTTTTAGTAGCTTTCTGGGCACTGAAAAAAGGGAGTGTTATTGCTGGCGTTGCAGGCCTCACTGAGCCATCGGATTTTATCAAAAATATCTTAATTTGTGTTCTGAAGATGAACAAAGGTCTTACAGGTGTGGAACGACATGAGGGTGAGTAATTAATGACATAATTTTCATTTTTGGGTGAACTAACCCTTTAAGCCTCAGATGATTCATTGACCATCTAAACCTTATTTCACACAAAAATCAGAGGGTCACAGTTTGCATCACAGTCTGACTTGCTACAAGAAGAATAAAAACCTGTACAAAACACCTAATAGTAAAATAACTCTTTTTAGGCGATACAGTATCTAGATTTGTACAATATATTGGTGACATATCCAGACATTACCCTGTTTGTAAAAACAAAAATAAAAATTCTGTAAAAAACTCTGTACACCCTGTAAACACCTCATAAACTTTTTTCTTTACAGTCCTGAGCTTCTCAGTATTAACACACCCAGTGGAGATTAGCTGTCTTAAATCAAAACAATGATTGAATATGTTTTCAGTAGTTTGGGGTAGAAATGTAATTTAGAAAAGAAAAGTGATGTTTGACAGTTCCTTCAGGCCGTCTTGAGGTGTTGTTTTTTTCAGTGCAGTAGTCGTCATGGCAGCCGTCTGACTTCACTCCTGTGCACAGCAAAAATCTGAATTACTGTGACCACAACTAAAATTGAAAAGTTGTTTATGGAGACACGCTATAATTCTACAGGGACCTGTGGTTGAATGATTTAAATGGTATGTTACCTTCGGTAGCTCTTTTTCTTTCTGTGACGGGGGCAAGGTTGGATTCTGTGGATGGGAAAATGCATATCTGAGATTATTCCCCTGCTTTTATCAACCACAATGTTTTTCTTTCTCAGAGAGCTGCTAGAGTGGGAGTCCTGCTGGTTAAGATTCCCTCACTTTATGGTTCCCTCACTTTTTCTCCATAACAGACAACTTTGGTCAATTTGCTGCGTTGCTACGGTAACTATCACTGCAGAGATATCTACAGGAAGCCATGGTGTTGCATGGACTTGAATGCAGTAGTTTCTCTAACTGCCCACGTGCATACTGATCAAAAGTAAGATATTTGCTGACGCATGTGTAGTTGTACTTTTCCTCCCCCCCATACACACACACACACACACACACATGCACACACACACATGCACACACACACACTGACTCCATTAAGTTCAAGTGAGGCGTGCTTTGTATGCCATATGAGGACATCTGAATTATGCGTATCCTGGATGTTTCCATAATGACACTACGGGAATGTAGCTTGATGTAAATGTTTGGAAACAGCACTTAATCTGCATTCGCTCAAGTAACAGTTTTCTTGCATGTCATCTAACTTTGTGTCTCTGCTGCCATCTAGTGTATGGGTTGTGAACTAGCATTAGTAACCAGCAAGTACTGTATACTATCTGTATAAAGTTACTACACACCAGCAATCACAAATCCAGGATACTGTTTATTAATTCAAAAGTCAGCACTCACCTCTTCCTGGACTTCTGTATGCTTGAATTTCATGCTTTTATAGAAATTTCTCTTTGGAAGTAAATATAGAAGGAGCAAATCGCACACAACGGTGGCCTTAAAAAAAAATAGAACAAATATTAATTCACTTCAGTAAACATATAGTTGTTGTTGGCATTAATTGTATAATGTTACAAGAGATTTCTGTTTCAAACAATTGCTGCTATTTTCTTTTCATCAAAAAATCCTGAAAAAAACATTTCCATAAAAATATTTAACAGCACAACTGTTTTCAACACTGATAACATGAAATGGTTCAGCATATTAGAATGTTTTGAAGGATCACGTGACACTGAAGACTGGAGTAATGATGCTGAAAATGTAGCTTTGCCATCACATGAATAAATTACATTACATAAAATATATTCAAATTGAAAACAGTTGCTTTAAATTGTAATATTTCACTACTGATTTTTGATCAAATAAATGCAACCTTGTTGAGGATAAGAGACCTTTTCTTTTAAAAGAATAAAAAAAAAAAAAATACCAACCCTAAAGTGAATGGTAGTGGATTTATTTATTTACAAAATTATTTGGCCACAGAGTACCAAAGTGGACTAATCAGAATCAAGTATTTCATAGAACTGTGTAATATAGTTCCACATTAATGCATCTTTTTACATGAACAGTAGAACACAAAGATTTTCTGTCATGACAACTCTCAGAGTGTTTGGCATGGTAATAGATATGAAAATGTTGTTTGGTCTTGGTGGAATAGATCTGCTACACTGCTGCTGTTATTGTTGCTGCAGAGCAAGTACACCACTCACCACTCCAAAGATTCCTACTCCTGAACCTATGGCCGTCAGCGTTGGGATGATATCAAATTTTCCTGCCTGCGAGAAAAAGTGTAGACACAAATTGAAATGTGCATGTGCCGTAATTTCTTTGTAAATGATCTATAAGAAAAATATGCTTACCCGTCCGTGAACAATGATGTCTATCCGTACACCAAACACCTTCATTAGTGTTCTCTTGTCCACTTTATCCTCCACATAATATTTAGCATATCTGAAAGAGTCAGTAGCACGGATAATTTTTCAAGTAGGGAATCCAGGCTTTGATAAGATATTAATAAAGTTCTTCAAAACCATTTTTTATTCATTTTTTTTTTAGAGATCTCATCGAAGTTCACAGGCTTAGGAATAACACAGTACAGCAGGTTTGACCTTTTCTCAGTTTAGCTCTAATTTTACCTTTAAGGGAACATGAACATTGGCCAATAATCTGTGATTATGCAGTGAAAATAAAGTATTTCATTATATAGCCATGTTTGTCTCTTTTACACATTTGCTTCCAAAAGGTTTGTTGTTTTCATAAGGGGATAAACTTTCTAACCCACCTAAAATTGTATCCCAATGATGGTTTCTCCTCTTTGTCGTTTTTCCCTGTTCCGTAAAGACCATAGAATTCATACTTTGGTTTGCAGTGTCTAATATTCAGGTCCAGATTGCAGTCCCAGTCAATGAGGACTCCTATAGCACCACCCTAATACATCACACAGGAAATATCATGAGGATTATCATCTTCATCTGTCTTCTCCAGTCACTACAACAATAATAGTCTTGTAAACCTTTAATAAATAATGTCATAGTAATAACTGAATGTTGGGTGTGTTTGAATAGATGTATTTGTAGCTGGAGGAAATTAGCTTTTTCAAGCCATAGGTTCCCTGGGAATTTCCTACATGTTTTTAGAATAGTCATTATATGATATATAAAGAAACAGCGAGAAGTTGCAATTGCAAGATGTAAAGATGCATTGCATGACATAAAATAACAATTATAGAACAAAATGTGAAAGCCTCTACAAGTTTTGTTGAGCACAGACTTTAAGACCAATTCACACTGCACTGACAGACACTGACAAGCAACAGCCACTTTGTCAGGTTTTGTTGGATCTGTGTATTATTAACCCTGTCGGTGTCTGTTGGTGTTGTTTTTGCTGATCAAACATTTTCACAAACTGTAATCTGGTAATTGTCCTTGTTGGACGTCAGTGCAGTGTGAATTGGCCTTTATTGTTTGTGTAAAGCACCAGTGTTACTAAGAGTGTGAGAGGGTTTGTTCGTGTGTGTGTGTGTGTGTGTGTGTGTGTGTGTGTGTGTGTTCTTGTATACATGGTTTATGAGGACATAAATGTGTATAATGACATGGGTATTACAACGTAAACATGGTTTATGAGGACACTTCCTGTGCCCTTGTGAACCAAATGGCTTAAAAAACATACTAAACTGTGTTTTTTTGAAATTCAAAAAATGCAGACAGTTTTCTGTGATGGGTAGGTTTAGGGGTAGTGTTAGTGTAGGGGGATAGAATATACAGTTTGTACAGTATAAAAACCATTACGTCTATGTAGTGTCCCCGTAAACCACATATACAAGTGTGTGTGTGTGTGTGTGTGTATTTACAATCATCAATGACAAAAACCTACCACACGAGCTATCTCAGAGAAATTGAACCCGGAGAGCTCAACAATGTCTCCTAGTCTGAAGATAGGACACAGTGGATCAGTCTGGCTGTGATACAAACACTTATTGATGTAACTCTGGTTTACACTTTCCACTAAGTTACTCCTAGAGAAAGAAAGAAAAATGTGAGGAGAACGTTGACAAAACTTATAGATAAAACAGAGTGTTGCATTTTAAGCCTGTCCTTCAATGTGTAAAGGACCATATTGACGTATGTACTGTACAAACATTTTTTTTTATGTTGCTTATTGCAAATTCACTAAAGTTCATTTGATGTTAAACAATAAATGAAGGCTTCCTACAGTGCCTCCATTGAACCCCTTGTTAAAGACAATTGGTTTATAAGAAAGGCACTTTCAAAATAATCTTTTCTAAGTTAAAAGTTTACTTTTTGTTTTCATATGAGATATACAGTTTGAATTCATTTGTTAGGAGTCGCCAATATACCACAAAGAACATTAAAAGTTTGGAAAAGAAAGCATTTACCTTACTACATTAAACTGGCGAAAAGTAATGGAGTTTTTGATGAACAGTGTGTAGTTTTCTGCTGTCCGCAGGATTGGAGGGCTACATAAGAGGGACAAAACAAAGTTAAACGGATCAGACTGTGGGCTGATTCAAAACAATTTTAAATACAATTTGTCACATGCTCCAGGTATAATAAAACATACATTTATGTTTAAGACAACTGTGGCATGTAGATTGATTCCCTTGTTCCCAAGATTTCTACATGAAGTTCAAGCCATACAGAAATGGTGAGTGTTTGTTGTTTAATAAACAGTAACAAACATTTTAGTCAAACTATAACACATTGCTGGCCTATGGGCAACCAAACCTTTTTTGGTGGGCTTTTAACTGAAAAGATGCCACATTTAAAGGTGCAGTAAGTGGTTCCTGAAAATCATTGTTGAACACTGTTGATATCTGAAATCAACCCAAACAAACACATCCCTCCCTTCATTGCTCGGCCCCAAAACTGCACAAACATGCAATGCAAGAGTGGATGTCTCTTTTATCATAGCAGAAGCGAAGCAAAATAAAGCTTCACGAAAAATAAAGTGAAGACGACAAACGAACGACAAGGAAGAACAAAAAATGAACATACAGTACATGAGCAGCACCCACTCAAAACCAATGTTACTCATATCTAGAGCAAAAACAACGCAACCTTGGCATCCGTTTTCAGGCCTTCCCACACTGGAAAGCTTTTCTAATATTAACACGGATCCTAAAGCTCTTGCCCTATCATAACATTTCTTTTTCCAGTGATATTTCTGACCTTTTCTCATTTGTAATGTCTCTCAGCCATCTCTTTTTCTGCAGTCTTTCTTCAAATCTCCCTATTGCTCACTCTCTATGCCCCCTACTGCTGATTGGCTACAAGTTTGTTGTGGTGCTCGGTCCGATCCACTTTCAACAGTGTTTTTCAGAAATCACTTACTGCATCTTTAAAAAAAATGGACAATAACCCGTCCAGAAGTCCAGTTCTGTCAAAGTCGTGCCACATTGATTATTTCAAGTTACTGTTTGACACCCCAATGTGATTGATCCAGTTATTCTACAATAATAATAAAATAAGCATCCATACTCTGGTATTTGACGGTCGTCTTCAACAGGACACCAGGAGTAGATCTCACAGGTACTGGTGTTAGTGTCACACTGGCCCGTCATTTGCCCTGAGAGAGACCATAATGTCATAAGGGAAGGCGGAGTATTTGAGGTTTGGAGTGGATCAGAACAGACTGAAACAAGAGCTTGATCAAAACATAATCACATGCTCCAAAGAGGGATGGCAGAGTATATCATTGAATCATATCTGATTTCCCTTGTGAAAATGCTTCGATTTTGTATTTTTCTAATTGAATAAGATAGGTAGACAGACAGACAGACAGACAGATAGATAGATAGATAGATAGATAGATAGATAGATAGATAAAATTAAAAAATAAGATACATTTGTGTGGGTAATACACATCTATTCTTGTTAGTAAGTGACTGTGAGATTTCAGTGAGGGGCAGCCATGACTTTGATGTTACTAAATTAACTTTTCTCCGAATTAATGAGCATGAAGGACGATTCCATCAGTCCAGCTATTTAGGAATGCTTTCATCAGATTGCAGTTGGTCATATGTTTGTAATTTCAGTCAGACTCTTTATACATTGCCAGGAACATTTGCATTCAAACACTGAACTTGCTTTGGTGGTAGCATAGCATTGACAAACCTTGTGTCAAGGATTAAATACACATAACATCAAATACACATCAAAGACATAATGATACAATTAGCATGAAATAAAATGCAGTCCAAAGCATGGCATGGTTGTGTGTTTTCAAGGAAAATGACTGAATTGTACCCTGAGGCACCGTTTACACTAGTGCGTTTTTGTTTTAAAACGGCGTTTTAAAATGAAAACATCCTCATCTACACTGGCGTTTCCACAGCGTTTCAGAAACGATCTCCGTCTACCCTACACGGCCGAAAACACGTCACATGACTGTTCATGCGCGTACAAGTGTAAACATTTGCCTCTTGTGCATGTAGGCAGCTGCAGTATTTAAAAAAAAAATGAAGAGTTTAACTGCACAATGGCTGCTAAAAATTACAACAAAGCCAGCAAAGATTGCAGTTCAGTCTCCATGTTATTGTTTACATGGTCGTCAAGGATACGCAGAGCGAACGTGGGCAGCCACGCCATCGTTTACAAAAGTATCCGTTTTGGTCCGTTTATACTGAAACGCAACCCCGGCATTTTCAAACTAAAACAGGGTCTGCAGCGCTTTCGAAAGTCTCCGTTGTCGAGGTTCGAAAACGCCGGGGTAGTGTAAACGACAGGCATAGCCATAGCACAACGTATGCGTTTTAAAACAAAAACGCACTAGTGTAAACGGGTCCTGAGTTCACAGAGTCGGGATTAATACAGGTGCTGGTCATATAATTAGAATATCATCAAAAAGTTGATTTCACTAATTCCATTCAAAAAGTGAAACTTGTATATTATATTCATTCATTACACACAGACTGATATATTTCAAATGTTTATTTCTTTTAATTTTGATGATTATAACTGACAACTAAGGAAAATCCCAAATTCAGTATCTCAGAAAATTAGAATATTGTGAAAAGGTTCAATATTGAAGACACCTGGCGCCACACTCTAATCAGCTAATTAACTCAAAACACCTGCAAAGACCTTTAAATGGTCTCTCAGTCTAGTTCTGTAGGCTACACAATCATGGGGAAGACTGCTGACTTGACTTGACCATTGACACCATGCACAAGGAGGGCCAGACACAAAAGGTCATTGCAAAAGAGGCTGGCTGTTCACAGAGCTCTGTGTCCAAGCACATTAATAGAGAGGCAAAGGGAAGGAAAAGATGTGGTAGAAAAAAGTGTACAAGCAACAGGGATAACCGCACCCTGGAGAGGATTGTGAAACAAAACCCATTCAAAAATGTGGGGGAGATTCACAAAGAGTGGACTGCAGCTGGAGTCAGTGCTTCAAGAACCACTACGCACAGACGTATGCAAGACATGGGTTTCAGCTGTCGCATTCCTTGTGTCAAGCCACTCTTGAACAACAGACAGCGTCAGAAGCGTCTCGCCTGGGCTAAAAACAAAAAGGACTGGACTGCTGCTGAGTGGTCCAAAGTTATGTTCTCTGATGAAAGTAAATTTTGCATTTTATTTGGAAATCAGGGTCCCAGAGTCTGGAGGAAGAGAGGAGAGGCACACAATCCACGTTGCTTGAGGTCCAGTGTAAAGTTTCCACAGTCAGTGATGGTTTGGGGTGCCATGTCATCTGCTGGTGTTGGTCCACTGTGTTTTCTGAGGTCCAAGGTCAACGCAGCCGTATACCAGGAAGTTTTAGAGCACTTCATGCTTCCTGCTGCTGACCAACTTTATGGAGATTGCAGATTTCATTTTCCAACAGGACTTGGCACCTGCACACAGTGCCAAAGCTACCAGTACCTGGTTTAAGGACCATGGTATCCCTGTTCTTAATTGGCCAGCAAACACACCTGACCTCAACCCCATAGAAAATCTATGGGGTATTGTGAAGAGGAAGATGCGATATGCCAGACCCAACAATGCAGAAGAGCTGAAGGCCACTATCAGAGCAACCTGGGCTCTTATAACACCTGAGCAGTGCCACAGACCGATCGACTCCATGCCACGCCGCATTGCTGCAGTAATTCAGGCAAAAGGAGCCCCAACTGAGTATTGAGTGCTATTCTACTGAATTTGGGATTTTTCTTAGTTGTCAGTTATAATCATCAAAATTAAAAGAAATAAACATTTGAAATATATCAGTCTGTGTGTAATGAATGAATATAATATACAAGTTTCACTTTTTGAATGGAATTAGTGAAATCAACTTTTTGATGATATTCTAATTATATGACCAGCATCTGTAGCATGTGTTGTATGGTGAAGTTAGTTGTAAGTTTGTGCCAGTCGCCCACGACTGAAAGTCAGGGAACTCTGAATTACTGCAATATGAGATAGTGTTGTTTACTTATGCCTGTGTTCTTGGAGTAAATCATTCTGCTGTGCTGCATGTGAAACAGTCAATATTTGAGTATTTGTGACCCACATAGAGATCATATCGGTCAATAATGTGGGTTTGATTGCATTTTTCACAAATCAGCTTTTTGCCAATCATAATGATATCAAAAAAGGCACAAAATTCATTTAACATGAGTTTAATTTATTTATGTTTGGGTAGCTCCTGTTGTAAAGGATCAGGTAGAATTTGGCTACTGAGAATGTTTTCTTTCTATTCCTTTAATTCAGTTTTCTTTGTATCTCAAATGTTGCTGCTGCTAGTAATTATTAAATTAAACTTGGCAAAGTTATAAAGGAACTGCTAGTGAACTGAATCTGTGTAAGAGCCCTGTGGAACTCTGGGAATTACAGATATCAGTGAGCAAAAGGGTAAAATTAATCAAAGATGTGAAAGCTAAGAAAAAAGCAAGAGAGCAAAGCATGTTAGTTATGAATGTTAGTGACTTACGGAGACGACAGCATGGCTGATGTGCAGGTTTGTTAGTTAGAAGAGCATTAGGCCCCCAGCATTTCTGAGTGGAACTGAAACCAAATGCTTACATGCAAGTGCACCTATTTTCTTACCCCATGATTTATTTGAATTTTGCGGTACATATCTTAGACCGCTGGTGCGCTGATTTAGTTACCAGTCAAGGTCAAAGGGATTATACAATGCCCATGAGAAGACACTCAATAAGTGATCTCCTCTGTCCCCCGGCTGCTGCTAGTAATTTGAAGTTAGTCTGCTGCGCTGGTGCCTTCTGTCGGAACAAGTAATGGTTAGAACTTTACCATTTCCCGTACGTTTGTATTTTCCCTCATCACAGTCTGTGTCCGAAGTGCACTTGTTCTTCCCATCCGGCAGCTGAAACACACACAAGATGGGAAATGCGCTTTAATTTCTATTAGTGTCTAATTAAGCCCAAATTTGCTTGCTTGAAAATATGCAAATGTGAGATCCAAATGAGACAGGATGTACAGAAGGGGCAGAATAACCGCAAAACCTAATTCTTGAGACTCATTTGTTTAAGCAAAGCTTTGCAGGTAGGGCAATAAAGTCAAATAGAGATTCAGGTGAAAGACAAATAAGACTGAGGTAAACCGAAAGCATGAAAATGAATTAATAAATGGACAGGATGTCTAGCGATGTATAAAACAACATAGCTGAAAAGTACAAACAGATCAGATCATCAAACACAGGTTGTATGTGTGTTTGCCAAGTTCAGCAGGAGAAATACTTTATTTCAATCGACCACACTGTAGCAAAAAAAAAAAAAGTCTACGCCTCATGTGTATTAAAGACTGAATTAAGTGCTAAAATGCATTTGAGATAGTCTCATCACTAAATTGAATATGTTGTAAAAAATAAATCAATTTTAATATCATACTAAGTGTCACACACTATTACACGCATATCGATTTGGCTTCTAAGTAAATTTTATTTATATAGCACATTTAAACACAGCAAAGCTGACTAAAGTGCTGAACAGAGTATAGAAAAAAAATAAAAATCAGAATAAAACAACACCTTAGAAAAACACTATAATTGTTTTTTTATTTTATACATTTTAATGAGCAATGCAATAAATCCACTGAAAAATATGAAAAATTTCAGCATTTACAATAACATTCCAATGAACAGAATGACCAAATGTGCAAGTTGACATGAGTGTGTTTAACTGATTCAAAAGCAATAACTATACTGTAACACGTGGTTGAAATCAAAGACTATTCTAACAGAATCCAAAACAGAAACTCAGGAAACAGGCAGGAACAGGCAGGCAGGCTTGGTACTTCGGTACCAAGTCGGTACTGAAATTTTGAAAATGTGACGATTCCAGCATTTCTGTAGGCTAGTAGCCTACCGGTAGTACAGAGAATCCGGGTATATTCCGCACCCACTGATAGGACTGTGGCAGTATTTACTTGAATATGACACGAGTGAAGCACAAAGCTTTGTTTACAAAAGAAATAATAGGTTAGCAATTAAATGTGACATCGCAGCCATGGAAACATTTTGGTTCATGCCGAATGAGAGAGGTACGTGAGTCCATAAATTTAAGCTTTGTATTCTGTTTTAAGAATCGCGATCTGGTCACCCGATAAGCAGAGAATTTAACAATATTCCATTAGCCTAGTTATTCCACTGAACATGGAATTTCTGATTCTTTTCCCAAATCTTCATTCACGCAGGGGATTATAAACGTTTCTTCCTTTCGTTCGCTTTTCGGCCTATTATAGGCTATTCGCATTCTTTACTGTGGTAAAGTAGAAAAAACACCGTAGGACAGAAATCTTTTTGCTTGCACGTCAATTTCTATTTAACAAAGTTTGTGCTTGTTATTAGACTTTATAAGGCGCGTCAAGTTTATTTGTATATAGCGCGTTTCACACACGCTGGTGATTTTTACTTTCGCTTTCTCTGGCAGCGCTAAATCAAACATAGCCTGAATGTCTTGGCCCTGCGGAGGATAAAACTCGCTCTTCAGACCTTTTACAACAAGTGTCAGTTGCTTGTAACATCAGGAGATAACATGAAGATATTATAAAAGAGAAATGGTCTCTTTCCTGCTAGTGTCCCTCATCCCTCTCAAAGCGCAGAGGGGTAGGCTATATGATGCATCTTTGTGTGGAAATAAAAAACGAGGTTTTTTTTAAATAATATTTAACTTTCTTATTATTTAGGTTACCATTATTTACCGATATTTATTTCATAGTTTTACAGGCTGTAGTGTGTCGTTTCACTGACGGAATAGCTAAAATAAACACGCACGTCTGTTAGGCTACAAAATGGATGTTTGAGCATTTATTTTTTATATATTTCAAAATTTATTTCATTGAGGTATAGACACACACGCTCCAAATATTTATATGTATTATTACCATATTTAATATGTTTTTAAAATAGGCTATATAAAATAGTAAATAAGTTCCAACAGATTTTGCTGTGGTACCGAAATTGGTACCAAGAACCGTAAAATTTTTATGGTATTAGTACCGACTACTGGAATTTTGGTACCGTGACAACACTACACGCTACCATGATGGTGAAATTGTTGCCTCTCTCAAACAGAAGCTTCATGAGGTAGCCTAGTCAGTCAGTTCATGGCCAGCCAACACCAGGCTTAGGCTACTGCTGCTAGATCCATGGTAGGTTAGTTCTTCTGTAACACGTGGTTGAAATCAAGGAGGAAGCAGGATCTAAACGCAGCAGTGGTTTTATTCTAACAGAATCCAAAACAGAAACTCAGGGAACAGGCAGGAACAGAACAACAAAGTATACGTAACAGAGAACTGACAACTGAACAGAACAAACATAGGGCTTAAATACACAGTGAACAGAAGATCTAACAAGACAAATTAACAAGACACAGCTGAACTCAAACACTAATCAAATCAGAAACCATAGTAACAAACAAGTGGTGGGAAACTGAGAACAAAGAGAACATGTGACCAAAGAAAAACAAACTCTAGACATGAACTAAACAGAACACAACTCAAACCGTTACATATACAGTGTTTTCAACTGTATTTCAGGTGACGCTAAAATATGGGACAAAATGCATTTCAAATGGATTTTATATGAACAGAATTCTGTTCTCTTAAAAACATAACAATTCCATATTATGTGGGAAGATTTTGTATTAATAGGCCCAAAACAAGCTGAATTCATGCTTCATCTGGCATTTCGACACCACTGACAAACTGCCAGGAGTTTAATGAGGCAAAGAAATAAAGGTAAAAGAGGGAAGATCACTGACAGAAACATCATGCCCATTCAAACTGATCCAGCACGTACGTACACCCACATATTTTTGAATCAAGTGAATTTTGAATGCAACAAAAAATTGTATTAATTGTATGCAGGTATCCATGCACACTAAATGAAATCTGGGTAACACTTTACATTAAGGTTCCCTTTGTAAAGGGTTTATAAAGGTGTTTGTAACTTATTTACAAATGCATTATAAGTCATTAATAAGGAGTTATAACTGTATGAATAAAAAGGGTGACTTTAACGTAAAACCTGCCAAATAGTGAGCCATTTTTAACTCACATGTTATAAATGCTTAATAAATGTATTTATTCACACATATTTTACTCAGAACCAGATTTCTGGTTATTTCATGATGCAGCGAAAATATATTGTTATGGTTAGACTGAAGGGTGATTTATTTGTGGTTTTCTCAATAATATCTCATGACTTATGCCACTTTTCTCACTGTTGCTCATCAGACTTTACTCTGTGCATTACCCATGATACTCTGCAAAATGGCCATGATGCCTATTCAGAGGAATGTATAAAAACTGATTTCATGTTTATCAAGATAAAATGATCATACTTTATTTTGGAAAAAAAAAAAAACATACAAGCACAACCATAACTTGATGAGATATTAATATAGAAAAATGTAATTAGATTAGTTACCTGTGAAATCTAATGAAGGGTGAACCATTTATTCATGAGTTATAAACGTTAGTAACCTGTGAAAGTCAACCTTAATGTAAAGTGGAGACATGTGAATCATGTATTTATTTATAACATTTATAAATCATGAATAAATGGTCCACAGGACTTCACTTTAATTTAAGGTTGACTTTCACAGGTTATTAATGTTTATAACTCATGAATAAATGGTCCACAGGACTTCACTTAACATTAAAGGGGTGGTATAATGCCACTTTTACAAGATGTAAAATAAGTCTCTGATGTCCCCAGAGTGTGTATGTGAAGTTTTAGCTCAAAATACTCTACAGATAATTTTTTTATAGCATGTTAAATTTGTCACTTTTTGAGGGTGAGCAAGAACGCTCCTGAGGGCTCACAACGTTTTTGTGTGTGTCCCTTTAAATGCAAATGAGTCTCTGCTCTCAAAAGGGGGCGGAGTTTCAGGAGCTCATGTTAGCACTTAGCAGTGCCTCACATTACCTCACGCAGACACGCAGAAACTGTTCTGCCTTTTATGTTCAAAACGGAGTCGGACAATGATGGGGGACTCAAGAAGAAGTGACAACATGTAGAATGCAACAGGACGTTTCTGAACGGTTAGTTGATGAATTTATCTTAAAGTCATTGATTAGCATATTCTGTCATGATAATCTATAAATCGCTTGTGTGGGAACTGTTGTAAAATAGGGTTTTATGTAAATTCTAGGGTTAGAGATGTCACCAACCCGTGAAGAGGCTTCTTGTAGTCCCTACCAGCCATTTGTTGTAGTCCTTAAACGGAGAATTCTTTAAAAGACAATATCTCCGTTTGCATTTAACTTTCAGTGCTGTAACTTTGCAGATACTGTTTATGCTCAAGCAGCAACATTACACACTAACTAAAGTTAAAAAAGTGAAATCGCAATGAACCACCCCTTCAAGGTTCACTTTCACAGGTTACTAGCGTTTATAACTCATGAATAAATGGTTCACCCTTCATTAGGGTTCACAGGTAACTAATAATGTAATCACATTTTTTACTATTAATATCTCATCAAGTTATGCTTGTGCTCATATGTTTGTTTGTTTGTTTGTTTTTGTTTTTTTTTAAATTTGATCATTTCATTTTGATAAACATGAAATCAGTTTTTATACATTCCTCTGAATAGACATCATGGCCATTTTGCAGAGTATCATGGGTAACGCACAGAGTAAAGTCTGATGAGCAACAGTGAGAAAAGTGACATAAGTCATGAGATATTATTGAGAAAACCACAAATAAATCACCCTTCAGTCTCACCATAACAGTATATTTTTGCTGCATCATGAAATAACCAGAAATCTGGTTCTGAGTAAAATATGTGTGAATAAATACATTTATTAAGCATTTATAACATGCGAGTTAAAAATGGCTCACTATTTGGCAGGTATTACATTAAAGTTATTCATGCAATTATAACTGCTAATCAGCGACTTATAATACATTTGTAAATGAGTTATTAACAAACACCTTTATAAACCCTTTACAAAGGGAACCTTAATGTAAAGTGTTACCGAAATCTCCACTACTAGCTTTTAATGCATTAAAGACCAGATAAGTTTTAGCAACTGTACTTTAACGGGGGGGGGGGGGGGAATGGTCAGGAAATGACTCATATAGAGATATTAATCTGAGAGAAAAATCACAAACATCTATGAGTCACAACAATAAAAGATAATAGAGATGAGAAAAGAAGAGAAACATGTTTTTACCTACCTCAGGACATTTGCCCTGTTTCTGTCCCTCAGTGGAAATGTAGTTCGTCATCACAACAAAAGACGAGTCACCCTAGAAAACAGAACAGAAATGACTTGAAGGGAGGAAATTTCAATCCCTAAACTCAAACCGGCATGCGATGGGTTACAGAACAGAGCCAGAGTGCCACAATGAATTTACATCCTTTCTCACTGTATTTGGTGATGCAGTGGTTGCCTAAGAAATGGAGTGTTTGAAGATGACTGTGCATGCATGACTTCAGGCTACTGTTTTTGACACCCCTGTGTGACATGATGAAAAAACTAAACGCCAAAACAAACCGCTAAAAAAAAACTCTCTGTACATTGGTTTATTATTAAAAGCTTGAATTACACTCTTTGAAGATAGGCATGGATATATTTTCAGCTCACATCAATGTCAGAGAGGCAGGTGTGTTTGTCTGTTGCTGAATGTAATGTTTAACCTCAGCCTCAAATAGCCAAAGTGTCATTCCATCTCTCGTGTCTCTGCTCTGCTAGCACTTTTAGCTCACGGTGTGACTACAGCAACTTGTAATCATTATCAACAGTGCCTTCCTGTCTTATTCTGACAAGTGTCAGGTAGCATTAACATTATTACTAATCAAAAGACATGTAGTGTATATATATATATTTTTATATGATAAATAGTTTTCTGAGTTCAAATGGTCTAGTGACAATTATTCAGAATCTTAGAATGTATAAATTACACTTATAGAATATGTTTTGGGTTGGTACAGCAAATAAATATTTTAATATCTATTTTAATATATTTTAAATTTAATTTATTCCTGTGAATCTTAGAATATAGCATATATATATATATATATATGTGTGTGTGTGTGTGTGTGTATGTGTGTGTGTGTCACATAAGGAAGAGCACAACGAAGAGATGGTTGTTATTGGTTTTGATTAAAGAATCTATAGGCACACTCAGAGAAACAGAATAACAACCGTTTAACACTGACAACACCGAACAAAGAACAGAATGAAGACTGAATGAAGACAGGACTTAAATGCACAGAACAAAAGAGCTACTGAGTTAATTAATAAGACAAAAGGTGAACAGGATAATTAATCAAGGGAATAAACTGGCAAACGCTAAGAAACTGGGTCACACGGGCAAACAGAACTAAAACACAATGAAACTAAGCCGAAACAGAATAAAACATAATGTAACCATATGATGGCAAAGCTGAATTTTCAGCATCATTACTCCAGTCTTCAGTGTCACATGATCCTTCAGAAATCATTCTAATATGCTGATTTTCTACTCAAGAAACATTTCTGATTATTATCAATGTTGAAAACAGTTATGCTGCTTAATATTTTTGTGGAAACCATCATACGTTTTTTAGGATTCTTTGATTAATAGAAAGTTGCAAAGAGCAACATTTATTTGAAATAGATTTTTTGTTGTAACTTTCCTCTTTCTTTCTTCTGCTGAACACAAAAGAAGATATATTTAAAAAATATATACTTATATATACTTTTATATATTCTTCAAAATATCATCTTTTGTGTTCAGCAGAAGAAATTCACAGGTTTGGAACAAATTGAGGTTGAGTAAATGATGACAGAATTTATTTATATATATATATATATATATATATATATATATATATACATACACACACACATACATAAAGGAATATATTTGTTATCGCAAAGAACATTTTGATGTTTACTTTTTTGGACATACTGTATACTATTTGACTATCAAGAAGCTCCTGGAGCCACTCCTTTAATTGCTGAGTGATGACGTGTTTACTTCTCTGTCAACAGTTGGTCTGCTTCTTATTGCACTGGATGATTTCTGCGAAATAACTTTACATTCTGAAAATGCCACAGGCTGTTGGCGTAAAGTAAATCATGAAAGGCATTTTCAGATATTTATTTAAAATATATATCTTTATGATCAACTACGGTGTCATATTGTTCAATGTGTTTGTCTGCTTGATGGTTTCCCTTCTAAAGAGTGAGTCACAATTTAGATGTTTACTTGCCTTGACAATGTTAGCACTTTGAGTGAGAATAACCTGAAGCAGCGTGACTGCAAATGTTTGCACACTAAGAGTACTTTATCTATGATTTGGATCAATCCACAGCCATAATGACACCAATTCCAGCTTTTTGCTGGATGGGCCATTACCCGGTGAATAGCCTATATCTGCATTCAAATGTCTGCATTTAAATTTTTCTTTAAATGATTACAACCAATTAGAAAGGTCGAGAAAGTACCAGAGAACAGTCCAGTAAGGTGTGGGAGTCACTATCAAGCACCATTTGAAGGTGGGACATCCTGTTCTGACACATGGTCACATAGGAGCACATGGTGTGGGAAGAAGGCAAGATTATTTGCTTTAGTAATGTTATTTAAAATGACATGAACTGTACATAAATACATAAATATGTGTGTGTGTGTATGAAGGTGTAGAGAAGATTTTTGTCAGGTTTTATGAATTTGTTTTATTTTGCATGTTCAGAAATTCAGTTTTTCTTTCCGTTGCCTCAGGGCAACGTTGTGCGATAAGGGGTACTTTTCGAGGATGTTTTGGACAGTACCTCACATTGGCCATAATGTGTTATAAGAAGGGAAGATGTAGGGTTCCTGGGTGTGCAGGAACACCCAAAGTGATGTGCAAAAATTGTAACATACACCTCTGTTTCACAGCAGAGAAGAAGTGCTTTTTGAAGTTTCGTACAGAGTGAAATCTTATTACATGAAGTACATTATATGGCATGACACACTACATGATACAGACCTATGCATGCATGTATCAAATTCAATATATCAATGTCTTTCAAGTGTTTTTCCCTTTTTATTTAATTATTTCTTGACATTTTTTTTTTTTTTTTTAAAAGTGATTTTGATGATAATTTTCTCTATGATTCTGTACCATTGTTGCACAACGTTGCCCTGAGGCAACGAAAAAATATTTTGGGGTGGGGGGTCAAAAAAAAGTGAACCAAAAAATGATGTGGAATATTTTTTTTTTTTCATGTGCCATCAACATGTGTGCAGTAGAGGGTTAAACAATATATACTTTTCAAACATTGAGTATTGAGGCCAAAATTAAGAGACACAACCCACCTGTTCAGGAAAAACATAATCAGCTACATCCCATATCCTCTCCTTTCCACTGATGTTTGTGTAGGACACTCCCTTCATCTTGGTGAAGACGGAGCTTATGGCAGTATCCACTGTCTGGTAGCCTTTCTCATACATGAACACCCACCTAATAAAAGCAAAAAAACAATCCATGAACATTACTGCTCTGCTATAGAGATTTCATTCACAATCTTTTTTGTGTATTCAGTAAACCATAAATTAGAGGTACTGTAATTCAAAATGATAATTATAGTTTATGTATGGTTTCATTCAGTAGCCTGAATGGCAAATTGCATTAAAAATCAGTCTCTTTGTGCTTTTACAAAAGATTTGTATTATTTGTTATCCAAATACATGAGGTTTCATGAAGCCATAAAATAATATACCACCTTGTTACAGAATACATGAGCAAAAGATCCTATTCTTTGATAAAGGATTACACAAAGAAATACATTTTGTTGATTGTGGACTAATCTTCTTGCTGACAATATAGAAAATATTTTACATTTATTTTTATCTAATTCATTTTTTGAAACATTTTATTTGATTCTGATTCTGAAAAGCCATTCTTTCTTTCTATTCATGAAGTCTCACAACACACAATTTGTCAATATTGAACTTCTGTCTACAGTGACGTCAATCAACAGCAGATGATACTGGTGTGACAAAGCTGGGTTTCACTTTTTGAATTTAATTTGATCCTAATAACTCCCAGAACTACTAGTAATCTTTTGTATTGTTTACTGTTTGATAGTAACAGTACAAAATATATTTATAACTGCATTATTTTATTTGGGTAAAAAGTATACTGTATCCTCATGATATGCTCTATTAAACTTGCCCAGAAGTTGGAAAACTTTTATATAACACAAGGCTGTCTTATAGCTTGCGTTTCAGAATGTGTGCATGTGTTCACACATAGTTGAGCCATATTGTGTCATAAAAGTGAAGCAATAAGATTTTGGCCTCATGCCCTCTAACAAGACACGGCAAATGGTATCCTTCCCTTTGAAGCGTGACTTGAAGCCTTATCATCTCATCTGACGTACCTAAAGATGCAATGGCATATTACTCAAGACAGACCAAACTGGCAAAACCGATGCTATTGCACAGTATTTATTGACTTGATCAGTTTGGTTTATTCAGATTACCTGACTTCAAAGACAAACAACTTCTACGTGACAGATAACAGAAGCCCCTACACTTTAAGCTGCACGAACAACAGCTATTGAAAGACGACATGCAGGTTTTTAGTGTTTAAGGTTTTTTAGCTTTGAATTCCAAAACAAATACTTCTGTCAGCCTGCTGTTCTTTGCACTAGAACTTCATTTGATTCATTAAGGGTGATGTTCACTGATAAACTAAAGGGAGTAACAGAGAGGGATGAGAGAGCAGCACAACTTTTAATTTGTTCTATGATCACTGACATTAAAGTAGGTTATTTTGTGTTTTTGCACAAGATTAATACAGGGGAAGATGTGTTATTGTTTAATGTTCTGTTATTTAGGTATTTAAATGTGTTTCTGTGATGCTGAAGTTTTGTAGGGTTACCATCGTGGTGAAGAGTAGTGCCTGTGGTTAGGTTGAGAATGGGCTGCAGAACTTTAAGGCTATAAATACTGCATGTTGATTAACAGTTCATGCAGGTAAAAACTGATAGTCTCTTTGATGGTTATATTAGTGCATGCTGTTAGCATGTAGTGCTGTTGCTAAGTAACACTTAAAGGGTTAGTTCACTATCAAATGAAAATTAGCCCAAGCTTAACTCAGCCTCAAGCCATTCTAGGTGTATATGGCTTTCTTCTTTCTGATGAACATAATCGGAAAAATATTAATAAATATCCTGACGCATCCGAGCTTTATAATGGCAGTGAACGGGACCAACAATTATGAGCTGAAGAAAGTGTCTCCATCCATCATAAACATGTGCTTCGCTTCAGAAGGCCTTTATTAACCCCCCGGAGCCATGTGGAATATGTTTATGATGGATGGATGTGGATGGAAGCACTTTCTTCAGCTCATAGTCATTGGTCCCGTTCACTGCAATTATAAAGCTCGGATGTGGCAGGATATTTATTAATATTTCTCGGATTACGTTCATCAGAAAGAAGAAAGTCATATACACCAAGGGTGGCTTGAAGGTGAGTAAAGCTTGGGGCAATTTTCATTTGAAAATTTGTACATTTGAACATTGTTCGTCGGAGTGATGAGATAGTTAGCAGATTATCATCACTCAATGGCTGGCTGTCTAAGTGGTGTCCGCAAAATAATATAGGTTTCATAGACAATTGGAAAAGTTTTTGGGGCAGACCTGACCTGTTGAAAAGAGATGGTATTCATCCCTCCCGGGATGGTGCTGCTCTTCTCTCTAGTAATATGGCACATAGTCTTAGAGCTGAAACATGACAAACTGGGGCCCAGGTCAGGAAGCAGACATACTGGCTAAACCGACCGTCTGCTAGCTGCCTCACGTTACAGAAGTCAGATAATTCAGATAACTCCCAACACATAGAAACTCTTACACCTAGATATTTTCAAATAGAGACTGTGTCTGTACCCCGAATTAGTAAAAACAAAAAACTTCCAAACCCATTTAATGGTAAAAATTTAATTGATGTTCAACAAATAAAAAATAGAGATAATAATGCTAAACAAATGATAAAACTCGGGTTGTTAAATATTAGATCCCTTTCTTCAAAATCACTTATTGTTAATGATATTATCAAAGATAATAATCTAGATGTGCTGTGTTTGACAGAAACTTGGCTAAAACCGGATGATTACATTACTTTAAATGAGTCTAGTCCTCAAGGTTATGATTATCGACACAATGCCCGTGAGAAAGGCAAAGGGGGTGGTGTTGCTGTAATCTATAGTAATACTTACAGTATTAGTCAGAAGTCTTTCAAATATAATTCCTTCGAAGTGATGGTACTTTACGTAACATTATGTAAGTTGACATTTGTGCTGGCTACTGTATACAGGCCACCAGGACACCATACAGACTTTATCAAAGAATTTGCTGACTTTCTATCGGAGTTAGTACTAGCTGCAGATAAAGTCCTTGTTGTTGGTGATTTTAATATCCATGTAGATAATAAAAAAGACACATTAGGATTGGCATTTGCAGATATTCTAAACTCTATTGGTGTTAGACAACACGTGTCAGGACCCACTCATTGTCGTAATCATACTTTAGATCTAATATTGTCACATGGAATTGATATTGATGCTGTTGAAATTCTGCAGCAGAGCGATGACATCTCTGATCATTATCTAGTCTCGTGCATACTACATTTAGTCAAGGCGGCTAAACTGCCTCCATGCCATAAATTTGGTAGAACCATCACTTCTACCACTAAAGATCGCTTTATAAATAATCTTCCTGATCAGTTTCATCGCCTTAGCATACCAGAAAGCTTAGAAGACCTCGATGTTGCAACAGAAACTATTGCCTCTGTCTTTTCCAGCACATTAGACTCAGTTGCTCCTTTGCGCTTAAAAAGATTAAGGAAATTAATCCAATGCCATGGTATAATGAGCACACTCGGGCCCTAAAGTTAGCAGCCAGGAAAATGGAGCGCAGCTGGAAGAAAACAAAACTAGAAGTATTTCGCATTTCGTGGAGAGAGAGAATGATTGAGTACAGAAAGGCCCTAAAATCTGCTAGATCTGCCTATTTTTCAAAACTTTTAGAAGAAAATAAACACAACCCTAGGTATTTATTTGATACAGTGGCTAAATTAACAAGAAATAAAGCTTCAACTTCTGATGTTTCCAAAGAGCACAGCAGTAATGACTTTATGAACTTCTTTACTTGCAAGATTGATAATATTAGAGAAAAAATTATAACCATGCAACCGTCTACTACAGTATCGCGTCAGATAGTGCATTGTAGTGTCCCTGAGGAAAAATTCAATTCATTTACTGCTTTAGGAGAGGAAGAATTGTCTAAACTTGTTAAATCATCAAAATCAACAACATGTATGTTAGACCCTATACCGACTAAGCTATTGAAAGAAATGCTTCCAGAGGTTATAGATCCTCTTCTTAATATCGTCAATTCATCTTTATCACTAGGACACGTACCAAAAACTTTTAAGCTGGCTATTATTAAACCTCTTATTAAAAAACCACAACTTGATCCTAGAGAATTAGTCAATTACAGGCCGATCTCAAATCTCACTTTTCTGTCAAAAATACTAGAAAAGGCAGTATCATCACAACTATGTTCCTTTTTAGAAAGAAATAGTATCTGTGAGGATTTCCAGTCAGGATTTAGACCGTACCATAGTACTGAGACTGCCCTCATTAGAGTTACTAATGATTTGCTCTTATCATCAGATCGTGGTTGTATCTCTCTATTAGTGTTACTGGATCTTAGTGCTGCATTTGACACTATTGATCACAATATTCTTTTAAATAGACTCGAAAATTATGTTGGCATTAGTGGAATTGCATTGTCATGGTTCAAATCATACTTATCTGACCGTTATCAGTTTGTAGTAGTAAACGAAGAGATGTCATATCGATCACAAGTTCAATATGGAGTACCGCAAGGCTCAGTACTAGGACCGTTGCTTTTCACTCTGTACATGCTACCCTTGGGAGATATCATTAGGAAGCATGGCGTTAGTTTTCACTGTTACGCTGATGATACTCAGCTCTATATTTCTTCGCGCCCTGACGAAACTTACCAATTCACAAAATTAACGGAATGCATAGCTGATATAAAAAATTGGATGACCAGTAATTTCCTACTACTAAATTCAGAAAAAACAGAGATTCTAATTTTTGGGCCAAAAACTTCATGTAATAACCTAGAATACTGTCTAACACTTGATGGCTGCTCTGTTAAGTCTTCGTCGTCAGTTAGGAACCTGGGTGTGCTCTTTGATACCAATCTTTCATTTTGAAGGCCATGTTACTAGCATCTGTAAAACCGCATTCTTCCATCTTAAAAATATATCTAAACTACGACATATGCTCTCAATGAAAAATGCAGAACAGTTAGTTCATGCGTTCATGACCTCAAGGCTAGATTACTGTAACGCTTTACTGGGTGGTTGTTCTGCTCGCCTGATCAATAAACTACAGCTCGTACAAAATGCAGCAGCTAGAGTTCTTACTAGAACTAGGAAGTATGATCATATTAGCCCGGTTCTGTCAACACTGCATTGGCTTCCTGTTAAACATCGTATAGATTTTAAAATCTTGCTAATTACTTTCAAAGCACTAAATGGTTTAGCTCCCCAGTACCTGAGCGAGCTCTTAATTCATTATAGTCCTTCACGTCTATTGCGATCTCAGAATTCAGGCCAGCTGATAATACCTAGAATATCAAAATCAACCGCAGGCGGTAGATCCTTCTCCTATTTGGCACCTAAACTCTGGAACAATCTTCCTAGCATTGTTCAGGAAGCAGACACACTCTGTCAGTTTAAATCTAGACTAAAAACGCATTTCTTTAACCTGGCATACACATAACACATTACCAATTTATATTTTCAAATCCGTTAAAGGATTATTAGGCTGCATAAATTAGGTCAGCCGGAACCGGGAACACTTCCTATAACACATGATGTACTCGTTACATCAGAAGAAGAATGGCATCTACGCTAACATTAGTCTTTCTGGTTATCCCGAGGTTCACCGTAGTCAACCGGATCCGGGCCGTATCCAGGTGAGACCGAGGACCTGCGCCTTGACACGACCACAACGCAGCCCTGAAGTATCAGCAGAGATTGAGTCAACTAGATCATCCACTGTGAGGGCCTCATCGACACGACAGCCACGACACAGTTCCTCAACAACCGTCCATACCGGCGTGATGAATACGATCCTCAATTGGATGGAACTGGAATAAATACTTTGAATGCTGCGATCCTATTGGACTTACGATGGCAACCTGAATCGTAACAAAGCACTGTTGGCCAGAGGAGAACTGGCCCCCCGACTAAGCCTGGTTTCTCCCAAGGTTTTTTTCTCCATTTAAACACCTATTTGCCACTTGTCTGCCACCTGATGTCACCTGATGGAGTTTGGGTTCCTTGCCGCTGTCGCCTTTTGGCTTGCTTAGTTGGGGACACTTGACATTTGACTTGACATTTGATATTCAACAGTGCTTTGATCTACCTGCATTGACACTATTCTTTAAGAGCTGCTGTGCAGCCAAATAATGTACCAGTTATCAATGTAAAGCTGCTTTGACACAATCTACATTGTAAAAAGCGCTATATAAATAAAGGTGACTTGACTTGACTTGAAAGTGAACTAATCCTTTGACCATAAAGATTAGGTGTTAGTTTATTCAATATTTCATTTAAATTGTAATTACCGAATTTGTGTAGTATAAAATATATATTTTTTTAAGTTCTACTAAAATAATCTTTGAGTTGTTTACTTAAATGTTTTGAGTATTCTGAACTTATTGGGTTATAAAACCACTGCATCAAAATAATTGAAAAATAAGAAACATTACGTATGGTAAACAATAGTTTTAAGTACAGTGGACTTAAACATTAAATAAAATTAAAATTACATTTTTTTAGTTTGACTTAATTGTTACTTATAATTATTGTTTACTTTAAAAATTTGAGTTACTTTACTTAAATTTTTTTAGGTTTTTACAGTGTACCACCTAAAGTGGAAACAGTTAAGTGTTGCTATATTGCTGGCACTTTTCCAAATATTGCTCCAATGGCTTTATATACAGTAATCATTTATTTCAACACACTTATTCAACAATTATTTGGTTACTTTAAAAGCAAATTGTATTGCTTAGAGCAGGGGTTTTCAAATTGGAGTCCAGGAAAAATCTAGAGGAAAAACTGTAAAAATATGAATAAATGAATGAATGAATGAATGGTGTGATTAAAATAAAAAAATCATTATTAATTTTATTAAATATATTAAATTAAAATATATAAATAAAATATATAGTTTAACAGTACAGTACCACAATGAGTAGAAAAAAATATAGTAATGTAACTAATTTTAGATATATAATATACATTTTTCAGTGTATAAATGTGGTGTTTATAAAAGATAGACGCCTTTAAAGTTTATTAAGTGGGCCCCTCACATAAGGATGATCATATTTGGGGGTCCGTGGCATCTAAAGGCCCTGAAAACCCCTAGCACACAAATGATAGCCACATAATGACTGTACTGGTGCTCAGTCACTGCACAATACAGGTTTGATTAACTTAAGAGGAAATACTAAGTGTTTGTTAACATCTATCCAAGTCTGTTTTTTCCCCCCATTAATGACTACAGCATGACATTTAACCGCTCAAACAAATGTTTGCTTTTATAAACATGTCTGTATCGACGCTCATATCATCAGCATCGCATAAGTGTAGCCTATCTTTTACACAGATGCCAGTTATCTAATACACACTGAGGGCCAGCTGTTAGCTCTGTGACTGGAACTGAGCTGAACTGAGCTAAATCAGACACAATGAAAAGCATGTGGGAACAGTTTTAAGGAAATCAAGCTCACAAAACAAATCTCAGCTTATTCTAATGTTCGTCTGTCTCTGTTTTGAAACAATAACAGTTTTATGGTGTACTGCTAGACTAAGCAATGCATCATACTAAATGGTACATCATGACTGCACTTAATTGTGCAATTCAATACAAGGCTGGAACCGTTAGTTTGTTTACATTCTGCACATTTTTTGCTCTTGTTGAAGCATGTTCTGTTCATGCTCGGTTTTTCCTCTGCTTTTCTTCTTCAGTTTTTTAAGAATACAACAAATCTCTTACCCAATGATGTAGGATAAAACACCCAGCTGGATGATTCTGCACACAACTGCAACTCTTCTGTTCTTGACCAGAACCTGTCGTGGAGTTTCATATTCAAAGAAGAAGTCTGAAAAAGATCTCTTTATTACGGATTTCATTTTTTTTTTTAAATTGAAAGGAAGGGGTAGAAAGATGTGATAAATCCTCCTCTCTGTCTTCACAGTGTTCTTGAGATGTCCTGGAAAACAATGTGTATAGAGTGCTGATCTCTGACTTCCTTCCTCCCCTCAGCTTTATTTGTCTCTCTCTCTTTCTTTCTCTTACTCTTCTAAACCAAAGACTTCTTGTTAACCGCCCACATTGCCTTGTCTTCATACCCCCTCCTCCTGTGGCTGTAATACAAATTCATGTACAGGCGGATAAACTTCTTAAGGGTGGAGTAACAACTCAGAGTCCAATTGCAAATAAAGGCTTAACATCTGTGACGTCCCTGAAACATCCTTCTCTCTCTCTCTCTCTCTCTCTTTATCAGCACTCTTCATGCACTCTTTGGTCACTGCCTTCCTGAATGACTGCTAAAGATAAAACCCAGCACAGTTTATTTTATGTATATACAGTTTCACAGAATGAATCTTAAGCTTAATGAAGCATCTCAGTTTCTGTTGCTTTATACAGTTATGGTAACCACCATTAGACATCAAACCAGAGAGCCGTGGATCAATGTCCAGCCAAAGATGCCTGCAGTGATATGAAATTTCTTGATTTAAGGATTGAATATCATTAAGTGCACACACTGACTTATGTACTTATGTAAATTGCTCAACAATGTGGTATGCATACAGTAGCTTATAAAGAATAGATCACTGGTCAAAAATATGCAAATTACATAATTCAAATTGCATGAAATGTAGTGGTTTGCACAGTGCAGGGATTTTAATGTGTACATTTTTATTGTAATTCTTTACTTATTATTACAAGATGTTACATTTCCTTGTTCAAAAGTAAGTAGGCTATAGCAGGTATTTTTATCATTCCCATTTTCTCTTTTTTTTAATGGCCAAACCCCCAGAAAAGGCTGTGAAAATACTTAAAGTCAAAGCACTTTACTTAAGAGATTATTTTATTTTATTTATTTTGGGATATTTTAGCTATTTGCATATTTTAATTATTAAATTATATTTTATTATTTATCCTAATTATTGCTGAAATACTAGTAAAATGAATTTCACTCAGAGCCGCGCAGTCATCGAGCACCTGTGACAACTGAGAGCGTGTTCTTTACTTATGGTGCGTCACCACTAGATGACGCAATTACGCTGTAGTGTAGGCTACTTTTATTCAGCGTCTTTCTCGTACTGTTATTAAGCCTGCTTTTGATGAATGGCACTTTTTTTTTTTTTTTAAATGATCCATTAACAATCAAGCCATTAGCATGGTCTGAATTTAACACCGTTAAAATTCCCTTTTCCATAATGTGGTGTTAAGCACATACACGGGTTACGGGTTATGTTTTTTTTTTTTTTTTTTTTAAATTGTACAGTTGATATCGTCTAAACAATAATGCGTAAGTTATATACAAATATCATTCATTCGTTGTATTAAATAGTCTACATTACATATAGAAATCCATCTTATAAATATCCTATTAAATATACATATTTTTCATTGCTGCAAATTCCCGTAGTTTTCTTTGAGAATGTTTCATTTTCACTGCAGGCTCTGCCTAAGGGTCTTATCTCCGCAGTTTTTTCAACTGTTTTCTTTCTTTTGTCACTTTTCAAGACAGCTCATTGAGATGTCAGTTTTGAGGCTCCTCCTCACAGTCGTATGATCGGTGCAGTGTTACGTCAATCTTCATGTAGCCTGCGCTCTGATTGGGTGGGGGCGTGGCCGTGGCCGTAGTAGGCGAGGTTTACAACTGTCAGTCCCGCTGGAGTGAAGCCGTGCAGTTCACAGCGCGAGTGGACAAGTGGAGACAATTGGATGAAACACAGATTCGATAGTAGGAAAAACTGTCTATAGAACTAAAGGATACAATTGAAACGTTTCACATGGGGAGTTAAAGAACAAAATGACGTGTATGCGTTACACTATGTTACTGTTCTCAGTTTTGGAGTTATTGTTGTTTGGATACACAGCTGGTTTGTCGCGTGCTGTACGTCGCCTGAGCGATGAGAACGCGTCTCCAGGCGCGAGACTCCCGCGTGCTGTGCTGGATGAGACGTTGGAGACGACCACCATCCCAAACCACTTACAGGAGGACGACAGAGACTCCAGGTTTTCACCTTTCACAACCACAATGACCATCACAACCAGGAATTTCAAAACAACTGGTAAAACTAACCAACTACAGCCCTTCTGGCTGACCACCACGGCAGCGCTTCTGACCAAAACAATGAGCCCAACCTCCAAAGGCAGTAAAATCAAAGAAAACTCCACATTCTCCACAACACTAAACATTACAGTAAAACCTACTTCTTCCTCTCCAATTACTGAAACAAAAAACACAACACCACCTGCACTGGATACTGCAAAGAGTTCATGGACAGTGAAAAGCACCTCAAAGCCTCTTGTCGTGACCACTGAGAAAGGTAGGTTCGGTTCTCATTCAATTTTCCCTTTTCAGTGAAATGATGACGAGTATGTAAGTTTTCCAAATGTGCCTTCAATTTGGAGTGTGTTCCTCAACCAGCTACCAAAAAAAGCAGGCCGTAGTGTGTCCTTGAATTTCTTTCCCAGCCTCTGCAAAACAGATTTTGAGGGGTTGCAAGAGGTTTACACCTGCATAAGCTGTTCTAGTCTGCCACATTCATTATTTTATCTTCGTTACAGCTCTCTGACAAAATTACACACTATTTCTTCTATAAAATCAAAGCTTAATAGAGTGGAGTGTCAAACTGAAAGTGTTTTAAAATATGTAGTTGTTGTTCACTGCTTCTAGAGGATCAGTTACAACAAACCAGTAGCCAACCATCTTTGTTCAGATACTCCTTTGTCTCAATTCTCTTTGTAGGTCTTGTGGTAATACTGATTATTCAGCTGTATCTTAAATGAATTGACATATAAATACTTTTCACAAACCAGTACTTTACAGCTGTGAATCTGAAGGACGTTCGAGATCAGGCCAGTTGCACAGAGACAACCTTCTTAATTGCTTTAATGTGATTAATTACCATCTGACTGCCAAAAGAGGAAAACGGTCATAAATCTTAAACCTTCCACTCGTTTATCTTGAGTTACATGATTCCAAGCGAGCTTTGAAAATAAGGATGATTAATTTTCATTAAGGTAAGTAAGGTCATATCCAGTGTTGTATCAACACCTTTATGTCTGCTTTATCGGCTTAATAGAATGAAATGAATAGATTTATTTGTCTTAGGCTATTCATAATCTTTAATCTTGACAGTTTCTTACTTGGAAAAAGGGTGAGAAATTACTCTTTTTCTTTTTTTTGGTATCATTAAATTCTCTCAGTTTGAACTTGGACATATTCAGTGACAGCAGTGGGATGAAATGCAGTTAAAAGAAAAGTGAACCAGCCATATGAGGTATAATCAAACGTTCAGTTAAGACTGTATGTGATCTGCAGCCCTCTGGACTTCATTGGAAGTGATTGTACTGTGCAGGGAGACAGGTGTTTGAGATTACAGTAAATAAAAACCATCGCATTCTGTGTAGCAGCCCAAAGGCGACCGGCTCTGTGTCTGTTTGGGATTTGTTTCTGGATTTTAGCCCTTTGCTGTTTATTGCAAGTCTTAATTCGCTTCCACAGAAGAGCGGATATGTCACATTAAACCCACTGATTCAGCAGCTTAATATACATATGAAGAGAAAATGAGAGTCATTATATTATAAGGCATTTTGTGCCTTTGTTTTTTCTTTTTTTTCTTTTTTTTTCTTTTTTTTTTGCCTTGAAACATTTGTCATGATTATCTGATTTATGCGTGGGGTGAAGGTTTGAAAGGCTAAAATAGCTGGTGTTTGACTTTTGTTCCTAGTGTGTTAAGTTTAGTGCCCTTGTTTCCCCAGACATTGATGACATAATTTTAGGGTCAGAGGTGACCTGGATAGCATCTTATTAGAAAGATTAACCTAGAATCATGCGCATAATATTCAGGATCTGATCAAGACGTTGTGATGTTAAATATTTTGTTGTGATGACTGAATAAGAACATCTTTGGAATTTTGTTCTGGCAACTGTTCTTTTAATCTACAGTTTGTGCATGTTTAATGTTAGCAGTGATATGGGGAACCTTAAAATATTTACCTCATTCTGTCAAAAAATAATTTCAGACTCAGATTCATTCAAATAACACCTACACAAGTTATTGTAAAAACAAAAATCAAAGCACCTTAACTTGAGCTACATTTCCTTTAATGTAATTTACCCCATACTACAGATCACCCAAAATGCAATTTGACTTTTTATTATTACAAATGTTAATAAATGATTGTCTTCTTTATTGTGTTCCTACAATGCATAGTGATCATTAATCAGTCTTGTAGCACTAATGCACATTATAGCTCTTGGACACACTGGTAATTGTCTCATTTTAGTTCCTTCCATTATATTCTCTTTTTTGCTCTGTACAATAGGTCTGTTTCCACAGTGGCGAATAATAGACAAGCAATGAAAAAAAAGAAATAAGATTGGGGTGAAATCATGTTTCATCTTTATGCATGTGGATGGACACAATATTTTATACAGAAATTAAGCTCACCAAAATTAAAAATAGTTGCCATTAAATTGCATAACAACTACAGTTGTCAGTTTAGCCTAGTTTAGAGACAGTCTGAAGTTTAACCTAGAAAGACATGACAAAAACTGGGTTAAAATATGAAAAACTATTATTATCAACCACTATTAAAGATGATTAAAGATTTACAAGAATGCACTTTACTAGCAGATTTCAGGATTTAATAATGCTTATAAAATTGACACATGTGTTATATTTAGGCCTATTTAACAAGTGCAGGATTAGCCCGTAAACAAAACAAGAATATGAGCCCGTATTTCTCCAGAAAGAATCTTTAATTTGAACTTTCACACCTTCAATGACTCATGTAATGTGTTGTTTTTATTGCATTGCAAGCAGGAAAAATCATTTCCCAGTGATGCTTGTTTATGCTGTGGTGGTCTTAGAAGGGGGTCTTTGCCATATACAAGCTGAGAACAGCAAGCAATATCACACTTTATTTCATTAAAAAGAAATGCAAATGGTTCACAGAAATGCCTTGAGGAGATGAGATTGGTTTATTGCTGAATTGGTATGTGGCGAACTAGATGGTTGTTTTTTATTTAAAAAAAAAAAAAATGCCAATAGATCATTTGTTAATGGGAATACACGCCGCACCACTGTACCTGTGATTCAGAGTTATACTGTAGTGCTCATATTGCATGTCATATTGTGCTCTTCGTGTGAGCAGCGTGTGGCTTATTAAAACACATTTCAGACAAGGACGGTGAAAGTCATTTCGTAAATCCCCAGGACTGCAGGACACACACAGGCTTGTACGATGGATGTTTTTCAGCTACTGTCCTGTCCTTGCTCAGCAGTTTCATGAGCAGTTTCATTGAAGTAACATGAGTTCAAACAAATTGCTACCGTACACATTATAGATAAAGTCTTCAACTGTGTTAATATCTCTTACAGTACAGTTTTTGACTAGATTTTTGTTAAACCTACTGTAGTAGTAAGTCCGATGTGTTGCATTTTCAAAACAAAATTTATGCTGTGGTCTGAGCTTCCTTTTAATATTAAAAGCATTCCACATCATGCTC
Source organism: Mylopharyngodon piceus (assembly GCA_039654765.1). Classification (NCBI taxonomy): domain Eukaryota; kingdom Metazoa; phylum Chordata; class Actinopteri; order Cypriniformes; family Xenocyprididae; genus Mylopharyngodon; species Mylopharyngodon piceus. The sequence continues at coordinate 16,176,161 of CM077443.1, forward strand.
TGAATAGAACGAACTACTGTGGGTTTGCTTGGGTTTGGCTGTTTGAACATTTCTAAGTCTATTGACTTTAAAATTCAAACAAGTCGTTTGATTCATATAGCACTTTATACAATACAGATTGTTTTAAAGCAGTGATAAACAGGAAAATAATGATCAGTGATGCCAACAGACTACAATTCTTCTGTATTATGATTGTAATGGTGGTCTAAAGCTTCTTTTCTTTGAATATGCAAATGAGCTATAAGAGCAATTAATTTAGTTTTCTAATGTGCTGTGTAGCACATATTGATTTCCACCTTATTTGTGGATTCCCATCTGGGAGTTTTATAAAAGCACTGCTCTGCTATTGCTTAGACTGCCATTCTTAATAGAGCTCCGGGCCTACAAACACCCTAAATCCAGTTCTTTTGTGAGGAGTAGACGCTTCCAGACTCAGCACAGATTTATTTTTCTGGCTGATTAAAAACTCTCAGGAGTCCTAGAGCCACAATACACAGATAACTGCCCTTCTGCCTGTGTTTGATAGCCAAGCTCTTACTATCCTCTGCCTCAACCATTTGAAAGTCAAATTCATAATGAATTTAAAATTTACTGGCATAATAAATCAGGCATACAGTTTGAGTCTGTTTTCAGATATGTCAAGAAAACCTCATTGCTAAAACACAAAGCTTATAATGTGTATATATCCTAATATTATGTCCCTGTGCAATTTCCTTATGCAAACAGTATGCCAGCTAAGTTTATTTTGCCTATGGTATTAGGCCAGTGATTGAGCTTGTCATTGTTAAAGCTGAATTTATCTGATTTACAACCCTTATATAAAATATACATCCCTAACATACCCAACACAGTGCATTTCTCACAATATCTAAAAGTGCACATATAGATATTGCTCAGATGTTTATCTCTGCCTTACACTCTGCTCGCCAGCACACTAAGTGCTCTGATGAAAATGAAGACTGTCAGTTTTTGGACTGAGCATGCAACAAAGAGCAGGAGCAAGAATATCAGCACATGCTTAACTTGGTGTGCATTTACAGAGCTTTCACAATGTATGCATGTCTTTGAGACTAAACTGATACCCCACCCAGGCAATTAGATAATCAGCTTGTTCAGAAATGAATTTTAGGACCGGTTTATACTTGTCATTTTTTTTACTAAGAAGTAATTCTTATTACACAACCATGTGCCTTGGAGACTCAAAAGAATGAAGTTTGAACGTACAGTTCATTTGGTTTCAAGCTAAGACTTTACCACTAAGCCACACATATTTATTGATTTGGTTGAAAGTAGTTGTATTAATTCTGAGCCATGCTAATTCAACAAATATAATGTGAAACACATCTATCATTTGCCAGGCCTGTTTGTGGTCTTTCGCTTACAAGTTTCTCCTGTCATTTAGGCACGTTTTCTCGTTTCACGTTTTTTTTTTTTTTTTTGGCTTTCTCATTGAGCATTACAGCTCCGTTTTCACACTGAACATGACTGTATGACAGTGCTCATGTATTCTGCTTCTCTCGGTGCCAGTGCCACACAATTTGTCATGTGGCATAGCAGGGTGACAGCGGCCCCATCACCCATGACACCATGCTGCTCACCCCTGAGGGTCAGTATGTCGTCTCACGGGCCTGTGTCGGGCCACGGTTATATAAGTGTCCTGTAAATTTCTTACATAACAACGGCAAAGCTACTGAATTTAATCATAGGCATTTGCCCAAACATGTTACGATTATGTGTGACATTCCTGCTGATCACAAACAAGGGATACATTTTTGGAAACTATGCAACTGATGACTAATATTGTTACTGTCTGCTTATCATCACCTAAAATAAAGTTGTTAGTTGAAACCACATTCAAGACTAATCATGTAGTAATAATAAATGAACACAGTCTAGGGTGTAGGCTCATTGTAAGTACATGCCTCTACCTACATTTTTTGCAAAAGTCCAAAAAAATTACCCACTGTATATACTGTATAATTTACTGCAGTTTCCAGCTGAAATGAACATTAGGGACAGTAAAATGTCACCCAAATTATGATTATGATATTTTTGCACAGTTCCTTGCACAATACTGTTATGACCTAAAAGCACTTTTGCTACAGCGCTTCAAGAAGTTCAAAGACTTGTAAATGCAAAACAAAATGGCATGGTTGCTTGGAAAAATGTGTTTTTATCTCACGTTTGCTTTTGTTAACACTATCAATTAGGTTTAATGTTGGGTTTAGAGTAGGTTTGTTATTTTTAAATGCCGTAGAGCATTAAGCTTTGGATTCTGGATAAGATTTTTTTTTTGTTTGTTTAAAACAGAGATCACGATTGTCTGACGATTCTAAATAGACAACTAAACAAAATAACATATAATTTACTAGAGGTTCTGAAAAAATGCTAATTACGGCAGTCTAATTAAAAATATTGAATTAATTTGATCTATCTATCTATCTGTCTGTCTATCTGTCTGTCTGTGTGTATATATAGATCAGCGACAGCGCGAATTATCACGTGTGTTTGAATCATGCATAGAACCAGAATAGAACTTTAACATATTCATGTTCATCTGTTTCGTATAAATGTGCATTTGGACATACTGTATCACTTTGAAAGTGTCAAGAAACATGCAAGATGTAAAATAATTTTGCAGAAATATCGCCACAGGCAATCATTTCCAATGAGCCTGGGTTGAAAAGTGCAAAAATGTTTGTTGTTTTTAGAGAATAGCTCAATATTTATTTGATACTGTAGAGATATTGTGCATGCATCAGTTTTTTTTCCCTTTTTCTCGTTTTTTGATTTCTCAGACTCTAAGTACTGGGATCAGTGTGTGAGTTAGCACAGCTGATAGCTTCATTCACCATCTCTTTGTCAGCTCATCGATCAAGACGAGTCTTTAGCTGCTTTCGCTGTCAACCTTCATTTTACAGTCTGGAGCCGACCTACGGTCTGCCATGATGGCTTTAAAGATGGAGTGAGACCCTCATTCAGACATTTGAACCTACTCAATATTTTATTGTGAGGGATGAGTACAAAAAAAAACAAAAAAAAAACAAACAGATTTGGAGCAGGAATTTCCAAGAACGTGCCAAAGGTGAATTTAGGTCAATGCTCCCAGCCCTGTAAGATATGTAGCTTTTAAACGAAAGCTTTAATCCTCATTCAAACAGAACAAAGCTGTGACCTTTACATGTTTGTGTAAAGAAAGCCGATACCTCATTGTCAGGTGTCTTTAGCTGACTTCAGTTTCTTGCATTCTCTATGGCTACTCAACATGGGGGATCACCTTGCCGATGTCCTACCACAAATACTCAAAACGTCTTGTCTCAGCATGTTTATGAAGAAGGATTTCCATCCTTACATCCATAAAGAAAACCACCTTACAAACATTAAGCACAATACAAAAAAGAGCAATTAGGATAGTAAATAAAGTAGGATATTATGAGCATACTAATTTACTGTATTTAAAATTACGTACTTTAAAGTTTAAAGATATGGTAGAATTTAAGACTGCACAAATAATTTATAAAGCAAAAAATAAACAGCTGCCTGAAAACTTACAACAACTGTTCATAGATAGAGAGGAGGGTTATAATTTGAGAAGGGCTTTAAATTTGAGACAGCAGAATGCTCGAACAAAGCTCAAAAGTATGTGCATTTCAATTTGTGCGGTGATTTTGTGGAATAGTTTGAATAATTCTATCAAAGAAAGTGTAAATATCCTGCAATTTAAAAAAAGGTATAAGAGATTTATTTTTGATAAGTACAGAAGTGGGGAGGGAGAGAGATAATTTAGTTGTTGTTAATGCTGCTTTGGTTTGTTCTTCCTTATATTAATTATTAGATATGGTAGGATGGAAATTGGAGTAGCATCTTTGTATTAGTCAAAATGGTATGTCGGATTTATCTGGTTTAACTGTGATTTGGATTTGTTAAGTACTGGGGTAGGATTTATTAAGCCTATGGCTTCTACCTATCCCTATTCGAACGGGTTGAGTATTATTATGTTGAAATTTTGTGTTGTTTATTATGTTATTGATTTATTTTTTTATTTTTTCAATATATATATATATATATATATATATATATATATATCACATTCACTAAACTACTATAAGACACGCTAACGTTTGGAGTCAGACTCGATAAGATTTTTTAAATGTTTTTGAAAGAAGTCTCTTTTGATCACCAGGGGTCAAAATACAAAAAATACAATAAAACAACAATAATATTGTGAAATATTATTACAGTTTATAACTTGCAGTTTTCTATTTCAATTTTAAAATATTATTTATTCCTGCCATGGCAATGCTACATTTTCAGCATCATTACTCCTGTCTTCAGTGTCACATGATCCTTCAGAAATCATTCTCATATGATGATTTGGTGCTCAAGAAACATTACTTGTTATTATTAATGTTAAATACAGTTTTTCTACCTAATATTTTTGTGGAAACTTATGCATTTTTTTCAGGACTCTTTGAGTAGAATATTTTTTATCATTTATTATTTATTTGAAATAGAAATAATTTGTAACAGTTTTTAAAAAGTTTTTACTGTACTACTTTAATGCATCTTTAATGCATCCTTGCAATTGTATGAAAAAAATCACACTAACCCCAAACTTTAGACCGGCAGTGTATCTGTATTTCTATTTAATGATGCCTGCTCCCGTGGGACTGTGAGAAGTAGGCTAGGAGTGAGTCTTGTAAGACGATACAAGACAAGATAAGATGGATACTTGTAATTGTTCCATTAAGAGACAAGTAAAATGTTTTCTTTTTGACTTTGTCTGGCAGAGCTCTCCTATTGTGTAATCTGCAAGGTCACCTCTGATTCAGATCAGATTGCCCCCAGTCAGCTACGGGAACTGTACACGCTGAGAGCTTCTCCTAAATATATCACAGCGCTCCATTTCTCTCACTGCATCAGTGCACATGTGTATATGTGTGTGTTTTTTCACGTGTTCACACTCGCAGGTCCATTGGGAGGTCACTGTAAAACAATGATACACTGCAGGAATGGCCCCCTCTGGATTTATGCATGCAATATGTTAGACAGTTTGAAGAAAAGGAGCATTTTCTGAATTTAGTACCCACCAGATGTGTTCCCTAACTTCCCTTATGGAACAGTGTTATTTCAACCCATCAAAATGTGGTTCTTAAGATTTCTTTTAGTGATCCAGGGCTTGCCTTTGGCATTTTGTCAGGTAGACAGTGCAAAGAGATCCTAAAACGAATATTTTATCCATCATTCTTTCCTTACTCTGCCTTTTCCTCTCACACATTTCACTGAAACTATCATCATCGCAAATTACAGCTACTGTGCTTTTCTTCTGGGAGAAAGCACCTGCTCCCTTTTTAAAGAAAAAAACACAGCTGCACTATATTTGAACACTGCATGTAGTAGTTTCTCATCAGATTAGCTCTGGGTTGCTACAAAGCACACTAATATTGCAGCACAGTCTGAAGAAATGTGCTTTAATAATGAGGTCTCTTTTTTTTCTGCTCAGTTTTCGACTTCTGGGAGCAAATAATTTCGCTGACAGCCTCTTGGTGACCTCTGTAATATTGCTGATCGTATTAGATGTGTTAGGTTACTGCTGCTGTAGGTGCTAGAGGCTTTTGAGTTACTGAGCAGGCTGTTTTTATAACAAAAAACTGTTTACAGAGGTGTTGATGTGCACAGGAGGGAACAGTTTGTACTGCGAGAGCTGATAACGGGACAGGCCAGGCTCAAGTCCTCTCTAAATCCTACAAAACATTCCTTGAAACATTCCTTGAAGGCAGTAGCCAAGTACAGGCTGTTTTCATCAAGCTGGTGTATTTCAGCACATTCTCAGAGCCCAAAGGTTCAGTGCACCCCTGGAGGTACAGTCGCCCCACTGGCTATGAGACGTGCACTTTCCATATCATTTCTGTTAGCTGCTTGAATCATAATGTTGTGGTTTTGCTCATACTGTTTCTTTTAGAGAGATTTTAGCACCATATTTTCTGCCCTTGTGCTATTCCCCTACTGTGACGGCACTGGAAAGTGGCAACCTGCAGCTCTGAATAAATTCACACTTTCTTTGTGCCATGTTCCGATGAAAAAAAAATAAATAAATCTTGCAATGTGTAGAGGGCCAAATGAGATTTACAAATAAGTATATCTAAACAACAACAACAACAACAAAAAAGTAACAACAAGCAAAACTACATAGGCTAACAACAAACACAATGACTGTCATCTTTTACTCACCTTCATGTCTTTTGAAACATACAGGGGTGCACATAAGTGGTACGCAGGTGCGCATGCGTGGTAAAAATAAACGTTGCGCACCAGAAAACATGGAGGGAAGCTCTTTTGAGTACCAACATTTTTGGGGACCGGCTCACAGGGACACGTTTACTTACTGGAGTAGGATTTTTTTCCATCTCTGGTAAGATAGCAATCATGATGATAAGTGTGTTCTTTAATTATTAGGTGTGCAACGGATCGCAGTTAATCCGTGATCCGTACGGAAAAGGTCCAACGGTTCGGCACGCATGTGATTCGCGGATTAACTGCTAAATTTAACCATCATAGAGTGAAAGTTTATCATTTGGACGTGTTTTGTCTCACCAATTAACACATTCAAACAATTTTAAAAGCGGAAGAAGAGGTGAAAATCGGGACTCGCGAGCTGTTATATGTGCGCACAGCCTCACCCCCTCACCCCCTGACAATGATTTTTATCTTTTTTAAACTGAAATGAAAGGCAATGTGGATAAACATTCACAGCCACGATGTACAGAACACCACACAAAGATATAGAAGAAAATTGCCTGCGCGAGCAAGCTTTAACTCTACAGCGCAACATCGATGCACCGAAAAACAATCAAAAATTTATTTACAGAATTGAATTAGAACAGAATATACCATTCTAATAAATAAAAGTAATTTTAAAAAAAATGAAATAGTCATAATCAAGTCACAAGTGCAAAATACCTAAAGTGCAGGGAACATATATTCAAAACACAAGCCACAAATAGTTAAATTAGATAACCCAGAGTGATCAATAAATAAATTAAAGTTAAAGAAATTATTAAAATAACGAAAGTATAGCCAGAATTGTCAACTTTGCAAAGACAATAAACGCTAAACTGGAGTGGCAGTCTTTTTAGCTAAACATGTTCACAGCATCCAAAAATCAAATTAGAACTGGCTGAAATGTTTGGAAATCACTTGTACCCTACCTGACTGAGAGAAAAAAAATCCAGTCTTTCACATGAGTGCATTTGTGTCTTTTCAAATAGTGCACTAGTCAGCTCGATAACGTTGGCCGGCAGAAGCGCGCCGCAGTGTTTGTTGTTGTTGAGTGGAAGGACATGAGCTGTTGGCACAACTCGCATCTTACGTTTTTTGGATCATCTTTTACCATTTAAAAGTGCATCCAATTCTACACTTTAGATTTTCTTATCCCAGACATTGTTAAAGATTTAATCCCTGCCGCCATGATGCTCCTCTGTCGGTCACGGATCTTGAAAGTGAAACTTAAATCTGTCACGGGGTGGTTGGATTTATTCACGCACATTAAAAAAATATTTATTAAAAGCTTCTTTCTTTTCACATTTTTATTTACAGCATTATCATAATAGGCTGTATATTAACCTATTGGGAGAGAACCGGTACATCTATGTAAAATCAGATATTGAGCACCCCCATATCTCGTCTTATAACACCTCTGCGAAGATTCCACTGTGAGATTTGTAGTCGAATCAGGCTCCTCCTATCGAAGCTTTGAATCGTTTACTATTCAGGGTCACCCGTAGTACCAAGCAACATCTCCAGGTGCTCCTTTGAGAACCAGACCAAAAAAGGTATGTGCACCCCTGAACATGTATTACTTTCTTTCTTCCATGAAACAAATGAGGAGTTTGACCAAATGCCGTTCTGACGTAGAACTTGGAAGCGCTGAACGTAAACAGCATACAAGAATGACACGGAAGAGAAAAAATTGTTAAATAAAGTCGTTATTTTTGTTTTGTTTTTGTGCACAAAAAGTATTCTCGACACTTCGTAACATTAAGGTTGAACCACTGCAGTCACATCAACTTTTTTAATGATGCATTTAGTACCTTTCTGGAACTTGAAAGTGGTGGTTAAATTGCTGTCTACGGAAGAGTCATATACCTCTCGGATTTCATCAAAAATATCTTGATTTGTGTGAAGTTCTTACGGGTTTGGAATGACATGAGGGTGAGTAATTAATGACAGAAATTTTCAATTTTGGGTAAACTAACCCTTTAATAAACAAACTTTATGCGTCCATGCTGATAGTTCAATACATGAAGACCAAGACCACTGGGGCACATAAGAAGCCGTGAAACATAAGACAAAAACTTTACTGAGCACACTTTTAAACATCATTGTTGCAAAAACATTCACATGACTCGTTTACATAGACAACATTTTAGCTTTTTTTTCCAATCTCTCTTCTCTCCTCTCTCGCACACAGGACCTCAGTGCAACTGTAGTGCTGAGGGTTCAGAGGACCCGAACACCTGTGAGTCTGTCACGGGTCAGTGTGTGTGCATACCTGGATACACGGGTCAACATTGTGATGAATGTGAGAATGAGTATTTCACCAACGGTACCAGCGGCTGCCAAGCTTGTGACTGTGACTCCTATGGAGCCGTAAGCCGACTCTGCAATAGGTAAGTATCTGCTCTTCTCACACCAATCACATCACCCTTGTTTAAGTCGGTACTATGGATATCATGAATAATTGATGGAAAACTTCCTCAACAAGCTCTTTACAGCAGAATATAGGATTTGAATAGCAGTAATAATAGGACTGTGTGCTCCCAGCCTTAGAATTTGTCACATGCAATATGAAAGTGTATTGGTCAAATACAGCACATTGGAAAAACTTCCCTGATCTGAACTTGCAGCATCTGCGTGGTGATGTTTAGCAGTTATGTGTCTTTGTTTTCTGCTAGTATTTCATGTTTCATTTCCTGTGTCTGTCTAATTCTGGCTTTATTTACTGTATGGCTCATGTTTGACCTTAATTTGACATCTGCATGAATGCAGTTAGCAGGCATGGAGAGATCACTGCACTGCAGTAAAGTTGCTGCTGGATTTTCCCCACCCTTCGACTTTGTCAGCTTCCTGCCAAACTGCTGCAATCATGTCACTTATTGTATTACTGTAACAGGATGTCACCTGTCAACCGTTTGTGATTTTTCCCAGTGAGACTCTTTATGATATCAGTCTCTGCGTAACCTTCCCCCGAGTACATTTCCCTGCATGTATCCTGTCTGTGCGTTTTTGTGGGTGTGTCATACCTTGTCATTGACAGTATAAGGTTGTGCACCTGTTGTTCGTATTAGATTGCAGGAATACAGAAAGCTAATATTGTCATAGCAAGGCACCACACATTCTTAGAAATGTGACACCTTTTAATGTACAACATTACACTTAATCACATTACATAACCAACAGGACAGGGTAATATAATATTTATGTAAATATTTTTATAATGTCAAGTAAGTCAGTTTTATTTATGTATATAGCAAAATAGCACTTTTCACATTCGACATTGTTTCAGACAGCTTTACAGAAAAAAGCCTATACATCTCTATCATGATACATTTATACAACAATAAAACAATGAACAAGAAGTTAATATTAAGAGAATCAAGAGAATATAACGCTCAATGTCTTCACGGGTATCTGTATGTATCTGTGCGTGCAGTGTACTAGTATGTTGACAATGTCTCTATGTAGAAAGATCTGTATGTGCAAACAAAGAGGACATGAGAATGCAAGGGTAAAGTTAGTGACTCCACACGCTGAGTAATTATAGCTTTCCCACAGCAGACGGCTGCAGATGGAAACGGAATAGCCGCAGTCGTGTGAGAGTCAGCCATCCGCTTGTGTTTGATTTGGAGCGGACTCAAAGACTGCAGTCCCCCTCTGCTCCCCCTGACATGGAGAAAGGCATCATAATTCACAGCATTCACACTCTCTCTCAGAACACTGGCTGTAGATAGCTTCCATTACAGTATCCAATCCGTCATTCATAAAGTCTTGCTGTATTCATCGTGTTTGTGTAGTATGTGCTTTTTAGGGTAAGAAACATGCTGTCTAAATTAAGACATTCAAGAAAATTGCATATACATGTTATTTAGTTTGTATGATAGGGCATAATGTGATATTTAGAAATTAGACACTGGAACTCTTGCTAGTTAGCTAGCATTATTACTGTGTGTATGCATGTTTGTGTCATTTGCTACATAGTGATTAATGAGACCATGCTGGGTAGTACATTGCCACACTTAATCACTGATCATGTCATCTATCAGAATGCAGAATAAGAGTGACCGGTCATTAGCTCAGGGTGCTATAGATGTATATTTCATGCTGTAGGCTTTCATGCTACAGACACAGGCATACAAGACACCCTTGTAGCCCCATGGTGGGGGCCCTGGCCCTAAATGGGAGGGGGCACTCACAGCAGGTTAAATTTGCCTATGTCGGACTATTCTGGTCCGCATAGAAGCCGCATAAAAGCATCATGTATAAAATATGTGGCCTAAATGTATTTACAGAAGTAGGAAACAATCAATGCATCACACATTTGAATGTTTATTATTGATTCAGACAGAAAACGAGAGCCGTGTTGATTGATGTGACCGAGAGACAGTGTGAAGAAGGCCTTTGTCAGTCCAACTGCTTCCCTGTAAAGCAAAAGAAAGATTAAAGAACAGTAATCCATTCTAGAATTGCTGCCCTCTTGTTTGTATCATGGTTTGACTGGTTTAATGCTTGCATCGTTTGAGCATGACGTCACTACTTGTGGACAGGGCTCCATCTCATGATTCGTGGGGGAGGGGGAGCCCAAAATTTGTGGCACACCCATTAGTCTAGATGTTACCATTTGACAAAGAAGCTAGTCTAGTTGAAGCTCTCCATTTGTGGACTGTTGGCAAACAGTGCAGTATTGACCAGTAGCTGCAGGAAATGTTCCTCTTAATCTGAGCACGCCACTTCAATGGCCACTTTCGATCTTGATTCATTTTGATTCAGAAGAGGTTCATTTGGATTTACAGTACATGTCAAATTTCTCTCAACTAACTAGCTGTAAACTATGCAGGGAAGATACTGTATAGATATAGCAATTGTTTTTGTCAAGTAAGTATTACACAAAATATTCCCTCTTTAAACCGGTATCAAAAATGAAATTTTCCCTCATAACCAGTAAAACCAGTACTACCTGCTACCATGGCAAGTCAAAACATATATTTGGCAAAATGCTCTCTAGAGAATGTTTTTTGTTTTTTTGACTAACAACCTATATACATTGAATGATATTCCTGAGGTAAATGTAGCATTACATTACAATTTATTTTATTGACATCTTTCCATGGTGGAAACATTGATTGAGCGTCTACATGAGACATGATACATTTCAATATACGCTGTACTGTTTTTTTTTTTTTTTTTTTTTCTTTTTTTCAGAATACCTTCTGATGTTCATTCATGTTTATTTCATACTATAACTAGGAGTAAGGAGGAAGAGATGATCGATTCACGTGCATTGTTTATAAAATGGACAGAATTTGAAAGCTGAGACTTTTTCATATCAAAAGTTAAAAAGCAAAGCTTATTATGATTAGGCAGGTGTGTTACAACACAAAACAGCATAGACTAAAAGATTAGAATTCATATAAGAATTCATAATCAATACTATCAAACCAGCCCTAATTATTATTATTATTATTATTAATACATTTGGTCATGATTAGGAAAAAATGATCAGACAGTCGTGGCTGAGTACAATTTTCTTTCTACATGTAGTGTATCGTTTTTCTGTGTTGGTCATTTGTTCTGTTGCAGTGACTGAAGGCCGAATAGCTTAAGACAGCTCTGCTCTGGTTATGGTCCAAACCTCAAGCCATTTCCTGAGCTGTAAGACCAAAGGCAAGCTGAAACAAAATAAAGAGAAACTGCTCACCCTGATTTGGTTGTGGAAGTCTGATCCTGTGGAAATTGGTAGTTTTCACATTCCTGGCTGCCCCGGAGTGTTTGGGGAATGCTGATTGAACCAGAGCTCATGCTTTTTTGCTCTCACTCCGACTCTGGACCGATATCCTCATCCCAGTATGTGATTTCCACCATTGTAAGAGAAACCACGAAACTGGTCTCTAATCAGCCAGTTTTTAAAAGACCACTTATAATGTGTTGTTGCTTCTTGACAGCGCTCCACTTTCTGACACGCACTGCTGCCATTAGGTTATAAGGGACATTTTCAACCACAAATATTTACAGTGAGCCTCGAATCATTATATTAAACTCCACTGATATAGTATTGACACACTATAATTAGATGTAGCCTATATGGAGCACAGACAGACGAAAATCTGCTATCTGAGGGTGCTGCGGTATGCTGTTTGCCAGACAGATTAAGAAAGTAAAGAAAACCTCCCTATAATTCGGTCACATTGACAGCTGTAAAGCTGTGTTGCCTGAAAAATCATTCTAGACTGAAAGTGGTTGTTGTTCAATACAATCGAAGTAACTTTAGTTTTCAACAGTCTTTTCTGTAGACATAATTTTTCAATTTAAATTTTTTCTTCACTCTGTTCTTTTAAATATAACCTATCTAGGACTGTTGTGGAAAAAAAAAAAAAACTGTGCTGTTGATTTTTTTGTGTGTGTCTGGCCTGCTTTACCACAATAGCCTGCTGTTGCAGTTGTAAAAGGAAAAACAGCATTCAAAGATTAAAAAAAAAAAAGTTGTTGCACCAAAACCAGTTCAGACATTTAGTAACACTGAGACTCTGGTGTGTCACTTCTTGTTTGCAATTCTGCTTCACAGAAAAGTACTCCAGTGTAGTCTTTGTGGATCATGTCAGTGTCTTTCTGATGCCAGCGACCCTTGTTTTCCTTTGATGAATGTCCCATGGGGCATTTTTAAAGTGCCAATCCACATTTTCTGGAACTGGCAGACTGTTGGTGGTACTGCAACAACAAAAGCCTTCGAGCCCTTTGTTCCCATGTAACTCTATGCTCATTCTTCCCAGATATTTACAACCACTGAATTAGTTTCCAAGGTTCACTCTTCATTGATTACAGAGTATACCTTGACCAACATTTCTTCTGCTTGGCTGTTTCTGTAAATAGCAGTGAGAAAAAATGGTTCTCCTGAAGCTACTTAAGAGGAAGGCAACGCTTTCAGAAAGTCAACACACACACAGTCACACACACACATTCACTTACTCATCAGACTTATGTATATGCAAATTCAGGGACATATTCATAAATCATCATTACACATTACAAGAAACACACTAAGCAGACGTTAGAAGAATGTAGCAGAATTCAGTGTGTTGAAGCCTATAGAAAATTACAGAGCGATGTATATAAATGACATGCACAATTAAGTCCCGTCTGAGCATGGAGTGAGTAAATGAGATGAGCCCTGCACAATATCACCTCTGGCATTCAGAGAGACTTCCTCGGCCTGCTATATGTATACAGCTTACCTGAAGCCAGACATCAGCAGAAAAAGACCATACAAGGCAATTGTGATGGAGTGTTTGTGTGCCACTTTAGTACATGTCAAAGAGGTAGTAGGAGAGAAAGATTAATGATTGCAGTATTGGGACTTGATATTTTTTAGTTCCACTGAATGTGTTTACAAATTAAAAAAAGTATTGCATATTGTTCATTGGCACAAGACGTTTCATCTCAGTGTAAATGCATTTGTTGCATAGCAACTAAAAAGGGAAGAACCCCCTGACCCAATAAAAAGGATGAAAGGCAAACGGGAAAAGGGTGGAGGTAGAAGTATGGGGGGACCACCATCTGTGAGAGAAGTCTTTGGAGCAGAGCATTTGGCAGTGTGTGTTTGTGTATGTATCTTATTGGAGCATGGAAAACAGGAACTTGAACCTTGTCTAATGAAAGTAAAAAGAGAGAGAGAGATAATTTTGTCGTGATGTCAATTCACATTATCAAACATTTAGCCTCTGAACATTCTGTATTTATCCTCTCCTCTGGAGAGACAGGGATAGCTGCAGGTCGGAGTAATGGGTGTGCCAAAAGGTGAATTGCTACAAAAGAAACTAACCACTAACCCTACCCCACACCCTAACAGCCAGCTTTCGCGACCAATTGTAAAGACCTTTCGGCACGCCCATTACTCCAACCTGCAGATACCTACACTTGCCTCTGGATTTATGCTGCCTTCATTCTTCTATAAAGAATACCAGTCCCAGCAGCAATCGTTCCCCACTACACCACTACAGTACAGTACGATTCTGGACTGTAAACCCTGATCCGGCTTGCATTTCCACTGCCAACAGTACCTTTACTTGTTAGGCATGGTGTATGCCGGAAAGTAGCGATTAACGGCATTGTCACGCGAAGAAGAAAGCGACACAGTAAACAACAATTTCATTGCATTAAAAAACTAATTAGTAAAGCAAGTGGCATCTGTACACAAATGATTTTAGACCATTTCTCAGAACTCATAACTGGTGTCAAGGTGATTTTTAGTAGATGTAGATGTAGATTAATTATTTTCTACTAACATCTGACCACCGAAATGACCACAATTCTTTTGTATTAATTTTGAATAAATATGAGCTTTTATAGACCTAAATATAAACTTTCTTTGGTCAAGTGTTTAACTTCAGAAGTGTGTTTGTGCTTTGTTTCTTCTAATAAGAAAATAATTGCCACTTGGTTTGATATTTTGTTATATAGGAGTAAGGCTAATACTATTTACATATTTGATTTAGTATGTGTATTTGTGTCAAATATTAACAGTATCAACCTACTGACAGCATCCAAGGCTCTTTTATTTAAATCATAAACCATTTTACATAGATATTTACAAATATTTAAGAATATTTTGATGTTTGCAGAATGTTGTATTCATAGGTTGATTTAGTTCTAAATATGTGTAACCTTGTCACGTTTAATGTTTTTAATGCACTTGCATAATTTATCATTGTAACAGTTAATTCTGTTCTTGGGTGATTTCTAAAGAGTGTAACCAAACTTACAAATATGTACAATGACCTATGAATGCAAATAAGATCCCCTTGGATATTCCACTAAACACAAAGGGGTCAAATAGGACTCAAAGCAAGTGTGTGATGCTAGTGATTGGCTGGGCATGACACGTCTCTGTGCTTAGACAGACGGCCAGACAGTGGACAGAATCAACCGCCCATGACCCACATTCACACACACTGCTGTGTTTGCCTGTGGGTATCCTGTGGGGAGAAAGTCTGCATGTTTGAGTGAATGAATGCATTTAGTGTTTCTGGTGTGGATTTGTGTGTGTTTGTTTCCATGAAATGTGCAGAAATGTTCCTGAAATCCTGAAAATTAATAGTAATTTTTTACATTTTAATTTGTGTTTACCACTGTTCATGTAGAAAGCTTTATTTCAGTCCTGATAGTTATTCCTCTTGTGCACCCACATAACCTTATTGGCAAAAGTACCAAACCTTCACTACAAGTAAGTGAAACTTAATTTTCTTCCCTTTTGCTGTTGGTGGTGGTGGAGTGTGTGTGTGGGTTACTACTTTTTTACCTACAAATGTCCCCACAAGATAGTAACACCTGAAATTTTTGACATTAAGGGGACATTTGGTTGGGCCCCACAAGGAAAACAGCTAATATATCATACTAAATTATGTTTATTTTTTATTTTATTTTTTTGAAAATGTAAAAATGCAGAAAGTTTTCTGGGATGGTTCTGTTTAAGGGTAGGGTTTGGGGATAAAAAAAAGATCTTTAGTTCGGTATAAAGCCAGTACGCCTATATACATAATGAAATAACAACAAGTGTGTGTGTGTGTGTGTGTGTGTGTGTGTGTGTGTGTATGGTTTGAATATACTGTGATGGTTGTAATGGATCTAATGCCAAAATCCGAGTGTGACAATTACTGCCACCTTCAAATATGCGCAAGAGACAGACATTTGTGTTAACTCGCCAAGATATATTGCTAGTTTCCTCAAACAACAGAATACTACAGTAACTCATCTGTTTCATGAATCCATTTGGAGGGAAATCAAACTGTCTGAAGACAGAAAGTCTTCAGTCATTCTCCCTCTGTGCTTCTTTTCTTTCCTTTTTTTTTTTTTTTTTTTTTTTTTTTTTTTTTTTTTTTTTTTTTGATGAATGGGCTCATTTTACGTAAGGCCTACCTCACAGTTTTCTACACACACATATAGTACACACGCGTCACACACTACATTTGAAAACATCACTGCGGGTAATCCACACTTCCTACTCTGTCTACATGTTCCTGAATTCTGGGTTAGCCGTCACCTTCACTTCCTAACCTCAATAGAAATGTTTCTTCTGAAAATAAGAAGCCAATTACAGGAGCTTCACTCGCCTTTAGCTCACATGTCAATCACCTCGGCCACCCTAGTGGACTAAAGTCATAACACTAAGTCACATTGGCCCTGTCTTAATTTAGGAAATCATTAATGCAGATCTTACTGTACTCTCACATATAGCCAGAATTCAAACTATCGACATAAACAGCTAACTTAGACAGGAAGAGGCTGTCTGACTGGCATATAAAGCAGTCAACCATTAAATTTACTATATTTATTCAGTTAGAAGAAGTTTTTATTCAAAGTTGGAAACTTCAAACAATAACAGCCTGGTACCTTTTTTTTTATAAAACTCAAAGGTCCACTGGGCCATCAGGCTTTACATTTGCTTTTGAATCTGAATCATAATCATGTGACTGGTAGGACTGAAGCTGCATGAAATATGATCTATTGTGTGACGGACCAAAGTGCAGCTAATTATGCTAAGTTGTGGGTTGCAATGTGAACATGCAGTTCCTTTTTCAAACATATTAGGTCATATGAATGTATCTGTTCATATGAAAAAGGAAGCATATTTTTAGCACCTTTAAGCCCCTGTGTTTATTTTAGTTTATTTCTCTGTAGAGCTGAGTAGCAAAACAAGACAAACACATGGGTTCAAAAATACATTTTAATAAGGGGATTTAAAAGACATCTCTGTCCTGACACAATCTAGTTAGGTTCAGAGACAATAAAACATCATCTTAGAAATGCTGCAGTGCACAAAACAGCAGCTAGTCCCCAAGCTGCACATCAAGCGGATGGATGCTGAAGTATGACTGATTAGCCACAAACAGGATTACACATCTAATAGTCTCAATGTAGCACGGCTGTTCAGAGGGCTTTTTAGTAGAAATTACTATGGCTATTAGTCTTTTCTGATTTCCACTTGCCCTTTTAGGCTTGCCTTCAACATAATGATGATTCATTCATACAATTAATACTCAGTATTGGACATTTAAATAGAGACTGTGGGTAATCTTTATCAATTTTTATTAAGGAAGTGAATTTTCATTGATCTTTTGAGATAAGAGATTTCCCAAATTTGGGAAAGCTGAAGTTTATTTTACAAGGACCCTGATCATTTCAGTCTGACCTTACTCGTTTGTGCGATGCATCAGATTGTTTTGTGAACCTGCTGAGTTTACCACAGGCTTTGCAAAGCGGCTGTTATTTGAAAATTAAAAACTATACTTGACACAACAGGAAACCTGCAAGCAGATCTAGAGAAAACTCTAGCTCATTCCACATTCAACGTTTCTTAAAAGAGCAGCCGTGGAAAGATTGACTGTTTTAGGGACAAAAAGAGGGTAGAAAATGATCATGTAAAACTCCACTTTTGGTTGTTTTAGAGACAAAAGCTACTTGCATAAGTGGACTCAGGTGGAAAAATTATTTTAAAATGTATGATATGACCCCTCTTAAATAGGGAAAGTCTTCTCTTTTCTTATTCTACAAAAGCTAATTGTTTCTCCAAATGAATGTGGAGTAGTTCAGGTGTGAGGAAAAAGAACAAATAAATAAATAAGCTGCAAATTGCTGTTTGTGACTCTAGTCACAAAACAGATCATAAATTTGTTTCATTTTATTGCTGTTGTTGCTTCTGTGTGTGTTTGGTGAAGGCTGAAAATAAGAAAGAATGTGAGGCAGTGTTGTGGTGAGTTTTTGTGACTCTGCATCCAGTGTCGCTCTAGTATTTATAGCAGAGGTCAAGACTCTCTTCCCTGATAATATGGTGTCACTTCTCAAATGACAACTCGAAAAGTTTTCTTCAGAATAACACCACATCCTGTCCCCCTTCTTATAACTTCTCACTTGTTTCGCACCTTCCCATTTTCATCCCTCCTATTTTTGTGTTCTTTCTCTCTCCACATCTTTGTGACATGCCTTTCAACCTTTTGAACTAAGAGTGTGCCAAGAGTAACTATGAGTAGCTATGTTTCCATCCAAAGTTGCGTAATAGAATATTGCATAAAACATTTGGGAATAAAGCACCGTTTCCATCCAGTTAGTCGAAGAGAACAAAATAGTCACTTCCTGATAAACTGCCGTTAAATATCACTAAGAAAAATGGAAGTTGCTGCAGTAGTAGAAGACACTGTGGGCCCTGTCATACACCTGGTGCAATGCGACGCCAGGAGCGACGCAAGTGTTTTTTTGCTAGTTTCAGTTATGCAGTTATCATTTTCACGTCCAGCGCCCATGTTGTTTAAATAGCCAATGCAGTCACGCCCATCTGTTCGGCTTTTAAAGGGAATGGGTGACACTTTTAAAGGGAATGATGACACTCTGATTGGTTTATTGGTCATGTTACACCCAAAACACACCCATGACTCATTAAGAGACTAGGTACAACCTTTTGGACCATGCGCCTGGTCTGAAAACGAGGTGTGTTCAGGTGCATTGTTGGCGTGTTGCTATTTTGAGGCAACTGAAAACGACTGCGCCATTGACCAACAAAAACAATAGGTTACTGTCGTAACCCCGGTTGGTTCTCTGAAACATCGAGTGGAGAGATCCACCTATGGGAAAGGGCATCCGTACCTGACCTCTGCAGAAGCATCAAATTGCACCAAGTCTGGCAAGACAGACAGAAGCGCGTAGCCAATGCCAGGTAAGGCCCCTCCCCCTTACCTGAGAGCATATATGGGCTGCACGCGCTGCTATTCTCCAGTAAGTATATTCGCTTCTTGTGCGGCAAGTGGGGCAAAGCTGGTGGATCTCTCCACTCGATGTTTCAGAGAACCGGGGTTACGACAGTAACCTATTGTTCTCTTTCATCACCTCATGTTCGAGATCCACCTATGGGAGAGACATGGACAGCTCCCCGATTGCCCAATATACTCACAGTGAGGTTCTGTAAGCCAGAGAAGGACAGTCACCCCAAGGGGGCGGTGCCTGACACGTCCCATAATCATGCACCTGACAACCCTGACGCACACACATGACTGCTGTGCACAGGCAGGACATGAAACATGTATGAGGCCCACACATGTAAATAAATCCAGCAACACATACATACACACCCTGTAAATGCATACTAGGTGACCTGAATGTGCGTGGCCTGCCAGCCCATTCACCCCTTGTTCCTTTATTACAATGTGTAAATAGGAAGGGAGAAAGGAAGATAACAAGGTGGGGCTATGAAGACCCCACCCCTAAAACAGAATGTGCTACCGAGGTTCTGGTGACATCCAGTAGGTAGTATAAGGAGAAGCCCAGCTGGCAGCAGAGCAGATGTCCTGCAGTGACACACCCCTGAACAAGGCCCAAGAGGTGGCTAAGCCCCTCGTGGAATGAGCTCTGATGTTTCCTGGGGGCTGCATTCCCATTGATTCATATGCCACAGCTATAGCTTTCACAAGCCAATGTGAGACGCGTTGCTTAGATATTGGACTCCCCTTGTGAGGGGGCGCCCATGAAATAAAGAGCAGGTCGCTCTTCCGGAAAGCACTGGTTTGTAATGCATGGACAGGACACAGAGCATTCAGCCTCTGGTCCTCTACGGAGGAAAAAGGTGGAGGGTGAAAAGCAGACAGCTCCAACACCTCCAATGTGAACGCAGGGAAGCACTTGGGCATAAAAGCCAGGTTAGGCTTAAGAAAAACCTTATCTCCACTAAGAGAGAATTTAGTGCACAAGGAATGAACCGAGAGTGCATGTAGCTCACTGACACGTTTAGCTGAAGCCAAGGCCAAGAGCAAAGCCGTCTTGAAGGACAGCAGCTTCAGGGAAATACTTCCCAGAGGCTCAAAAGGGTATTGAGACAGAGCCTTCAGCACCATGGAGATGTCCCATTCAGGAACAGTTCTCCTGATGACTGGCAAAGAACAACGGGCACCCTTCATAAATCTGCGGATTAGAGGATGCTGCCCGACCGTTGAGCCCTCAAAGCCCACATGACAGGCAGAAATAGCCACCAGGTAGACCTTAATAGTGGAAAACGACCTGCCTTTATCCATAAGGTCTTGTAAGAAACACAAAATATCAGGAACTGAGCACTGATATGATGTGAGACCACGCCCATCACACCACCCTTCAAACACCTGCCACTTACAGCCATATAAAGGCCGTGTAGAAACGGCCCTGGCATTCTGTATAGTGGCAACCACATGCGAGGGACGCCCTAACGCGTTTAAGTTTGTCCTCTCACGGGCCAGGCCCAGAGAGCCACTTTGTCCGGGTGTGGGTGAGAAATCTCCCCGTTCGCTTGAGATAATAGATCTGTGCGGAGGGAGAGGAGCCACGGCTGGGCATATAACAGAGGGATTATCTCTGCCAGCCACGGTGCTTTGGGCCACCTGGGTGCTATCAGAATGAGAGACAGGCCCTTCTCTCTCACCCTGGCCAGTGTGAATTATCAGGCACAGGAGAGGAAAAGCATACAGCAGCACTTGGGTCATGGGTGGGCCAGTGCGTCTACCCAAAGGAGCGCGTCCATATCCATCGCAAGAAGAACATAGGACAATGGGTGTTTTCGTGCGAGGCGAATAGATCAACGGTTGCCTGTCCGAATCTCATCCATATTATGCCCACTATCTGAGGGGGTAGGAGCCAATCTCCGTAGAGTGGGTTCCCCCTCGATAGAAGGTCCGCGCGCCTCTGTTCAGAATGCCTGGAACATGAATCGCGCCTAACGACAGAGGAAAACCGCCTGCTCCACACCAAAAGCTTGTGAGCTAGAGGGTGAAGTTGCGATGAGCACACGCCGCCCTGGCAATTGATATTGTGCCACTGCTGTGGTATTATCGCAGCGTACGAGCACATGATGTCCCTGCAGGCGAGGCAGAAAATAATTTAGAGCTTTCCAAATGGCCATAAGCTCTAAATAATTTATGAGCACTGAACGTAGTCTGCTCGGCCACAAACTGTTCACCGTTCTGCGCTGCTGAGTGGCACCCAGCCTCTTAAGGACGCATCTGTCGTAATGACTTTCCGCAACATCACCGTCCCCCGAGGGATTCCCTGTGCGTAAAAGTCTGCGATCCTCCAATGGCGCAGAGCTGCCGTGCAAGCGCGCGTCAAGCAGAGAGTGGCAGAGATCGCGTAACGGGCTGAAATGTAGTGACAAAACCCATTTCACGAACGCTCTCATTCTCAGAAGTCCCAGAGGCAAAACTTTCGCTCCCTCACTGAACTACGACACAGTTCATTAGAGAGAGAATGCGCTCTTGAGAGAGACGCGCTCCTATGGAGACTGAGTTCAGCTCCAAACCCAGGAAAATCACACTCTGACTGGGTGTAAAATTGCTGTTGTTCACATTCACCTTGAATCCGAGAGATGTGATGTGTATGAGCACATGGCAGGTGTCTTGCAACACTTTCTCCTTCGACTTGGCCATGATGAGCCAGTCGTCTATGTATGTCAAAATCTGCAGACCTGACATTCTCAGGGAAGCTAAGTCTGCCTCCACACACACACACAAGTCTGGGGGCCGAGTGAGAATCCGAGAGGAAGAACTGTGAATTCGTAACATGTGCCTGGATAGGCGAAACAAAGAAACTTTCTGTGTGGTGGATAAATGCTTATGTGGAAAAAAGCATCTTTCAAAGCGATTGATGTGAACCAATCGTTCTGTTTTACTGAACGAGAGAGATGACAGTGGGTTAACATTCTGAAATCGTGTTTCCTCAAATGTTTGTTCAACACTGAGATCCAGAAAAGGACGAAGACCGTCATAATGGGAATTAGACAATGAGAGTGAAAACCCTGCTCATAAAGATGCAGAGGTACTACTCGCCCCGTCCCTTTCTTGAGAAGAGATCTTGTCTTTCAGAATGTGAAAGATAACTTCTGTGTGAGAAAAAATAACACAGCTGAAAGTGGGGTTTTCTGGCAAACTGAAGTCTGTACCACTGTATAATCGTTTGAATTACCCATTCGAGAGTCGACACAGACAGCCAGACTGTCACGTGACTCATGAGAGTTCCCAAACTCACCGGAGAATTGCTTAGAGCTGCCAATTCAACCGGGTCGTTCATTCGTGATACAATGGCGCCATCTGGTGGACAACTTAGGGGCGGCATATGGGGTTGCTGAGAGATGTTCTCAACATCCAGACCCGCAAGACTGTGTTAGCGGTCAAACGGGACTACCGGCAATGTTTAATGTGTTTAGCACAAGCAAGGAGGATAGGGAAAAACTATCTCTTGGGCCGGGAGGGGGTCCCAGGAGTTTTCCGTCATAGACGTCCCGCTCTGGTCAGAGGAACTTTGAAGGGCCGGCCATTCGATGTTGAGACGAGCGGCTGCTCGTTCACAAACCTCAAAGAAGACCGAAAGCAGTGGGAGCGTTCGTCTGAGGCATCACAGATTTGGGATGGCATCCTCGTCTTCTCCATATACGTACCCGGCAGCCAGGTGGCTCATCCATAAATGGGGTTTTGACACTGCAAAAGAGGCCGCACCGCGGGAGTCCCCCGTGTGCACACCTGCATTGCCTTTTTTCCCATCAGAGTCAGACAGGGATAATCAG
Organism: Mylopharyngodon piceus; assembly: GCA_039654765.1. Classification (NCBI taxonomy): domain Eukaryota; kingdom Metazoa; phylum Chordata; class Actinopteri; order Cypriniformes; family Xenocyprididae; genus Mylopharyngodon; species Mylopharyngodon piceus. The sequence continues at coordinate 16,198,998 of CM077443.1, forward strand.
AGCGCCATGCTACAGTGCGCGGAGAAATCAACAGCCTCTTCGGCGTGTTTACGGCCCATACACACAACACAGTAAGGATGGAAATCCCTAGCGGCGAAAAGGGCGCCACACTCGGCCGGGCAGGCACGAAACTGGTAGTCCCCGGGGGGCCGTTGTGGGTTTAGAGAGAGCCATCAAAGAAATAAATGCATAATCCGACAGGCGGGCAGCCGTAGAACAGGGGAAAATAGCGAAGAGAGCGAGGCGGGCAGCCTGCTAAACAGTGTGAGCATGGGCTGCTTGCAGTAATTACTTCAGCTAACCTGGCTGATAGGACAAACACGACCAGCGGAGGCTGATCCCAAAAGATGTGTCCTTCTGCAGACAATAGTGAAGTCTATAAAACCACGAGCTAAGTGTACAATATTCCAGAGGTCGCGAGAAGCGAATGTCAACTGGAGAATAGCAGCGCGTGCAGCCCATATATGCTCTCAGGTTAGGAGGTGGGGCCTTACCTGGCATTGGCTATGCGCTTCTGTCTGTCTAGCCAGACTTGGTGCAATTGGATGCTTCTGCAGAGGTCAGGTACGGATGCCCTTCCCATAGGTGGATCTCGAACACGAGATGATGAAAGAGAACCTGGTTTAAAGTCAATGGCACACTATTTTTTTAATTTTTTTTTGTTATTTAAAGGGCGCGTTAGTAATATGCACCTATAGGCTAGTGCACAACGTGCATACACACAGGGATGCGCAGCAGCACACAAACATGCCAAATATTAAAAATGAAAGGATTATAATGTAAAAGATTATTGTGTACATAAAGTTAAAAATGCCTACATGTCATAATGTCTGCATGCCTAGATAGTCATGACATGTATCAGAATTACCTATTTGCAGTAATGACGAATGAAATTGGCTAATTATTTGACCAATTGTGGCAATACACGCATGTATTTAAACTGACTCGTCAGGTTGAGGGTGTCTATATTCCGCCATGTAAATAGCAATCCGCCATGGTGCAACCGCACCTGGCTTTTAAAGGGAATGGGGGATGACACTCTGATTGGTTTATTGCATGTTACGCCCAAAACACACCCATGACTCATTAAGAGAGTAAGTGCAACCCTTTTGGACCATGCCCTTGGTGCGCTGACCATTTTTTTCCATCGTTAAACTAGCAAAAGTGGATTTGGACACCCCCTTAAGTGCACCTGCACCATGCGCTTCAGACCATGTGCTTTGATCGTTAAAACAGGGCCCTGTATATAATTAATTTTCGTAGGCTATATTATAACAACCCCAACTCTTTACAAAAGAGTTGAATCATTATCACAAGGGGTTTTGACTACTGTTTCCTTTTACTCACTTGCCAAAAATGTAAAACACAGAAACAGCATGATTGCAAACACATCAAAGTCCCCAAACAATACTGTATTGAAAATATGAGTCAAATTAGACGCTGTTAGACCCATGCAAACATAACACAATCTGTTGATTCTTTTTATAGACCCAAATGAAAGTTCATGAGTGGGCTTGTTGCCCACAACCCCACAGTTCTTTACTGTCCAGCAAAAAAAAAAAATAAAAAAAAAATAAAAGAGATGATACTCAACAGTCCTTTCCTGCTTTGGGGTAGGTAGGAAATTTAAAGTCCTGATGAAAAAACAATGTCCCCAAAAAGAGAAAAAATATAAATCCACTGGTTCAAGGCCCCACAAAAAAAACGGGTTATCCTCCAGCTGTAAAAAGTCCCCAGAGTATAGTCCAAAAACGTATATCCCAGACCAGAGCGTGCCCATATGAAACGGCTCCAAAGTCTAATACACAATGTCTCTCTTCCCAGAGATCACTTTGGACAATTACACCGAGCTAGGTTAGCCAAAACCAAGCCACCTCACCAAACACGAAAAAAAACTCATTTTAAAATGTCCGCCCTTCCCTCCTTATGGGTAGGCCCACCATAATAAGAGTCCTTAGAGGCCAACAAAAGTCCCCCTCAAAAAAAAAAAATGCATGTGTAAAAGCTCAAAATTAACACACATTCAGAAAAAAAAAACTATAAATCTACAGGCATAGCACATATACATAAGCAATGACTTTTTTACTTAAGTGAGCATCATGCAGGGCTTTACTGTGGCAGTGTCACAATATAAACGCAATAAATGCAGTCATGTTATCTTGCTGTCGGAGGCAGATGCCTGCTGTTTGGAAACGCCGTCATGTAAAACAGTTCTGGGAGGTAATTATACCAAATGACTTGGATGACAGACTTGGCTTAGGCATTTCAGAATGACCAAAACAGCATTTCAACAACCATATATATCGTACCCTAGCCTGCGATCGACAAGCGCGCAATGTGAAACGCTGTTATCCCTCCTCCTCCCCAGCGCCACCTGTAGAGATCTGCTACGGGGTTCTACCATTCTTGCAGCAGCCTTTTCTTTGTTGTTTTATTTGACTAAGCTGAACAAATTTGTATTTGCTCAGCAGCAGCAGCAGCGTAGCAGATCTCGTACGCCAAAATCATCAATGTATACTTCATGCCCCATGCCAATAAATGCTGGTTGAATTTAATCCACTCCGAGAGTTGTCATGATTGAGATATATATATATATATATATATATATATATATATATCTATATATATATATATATATATATATATATATATATATAAAAAATAATTTTTTTTTTTTTTTTTTCATAAGTGGTGGTGGGGTTCAAATCCTTACTAGTAAAACTTTTTTGCCTTTTTTCTAATTGAATACTTTTTTTTCATAAAATATATTGTCAGCATAACAATTTAAAGGAAAAGTAGAAATGAAAAATTAACGTAGATATTTGGTAATGTATTTGGTTTGTCCTCTTTTTGTTTTAATAACAGCTGCACTCGACTTCCATTAACTCAACAAGTTGTGTGTTCAGCATGATTTGAGATGATCCAAACAGTATCTGTGCTGCAATGGAAGCAAGAACATCTGACCATCTGTAAAAAATGTCACATAATCAATGTCACAAATGTACTTATTTAATTAGTGACTTGGAAATAGTTCAGAATCTGAAATGTTTCTTTTCTGCTTTGTTTTAAACTTGATTTTAAATGATTTGATGAAAGTTTGGAGAACGTATTTGCAGCTTGTAACTGCTGATTAGACAGCATATTGAAGTACACAGGTTATAAGTAGACATTTACACTGAGAACAAATATGTCACCCTTGTAGTCAATCAGCCCTCCCTGCTGTTCCCCAGCAAATGCAGCCGTCAACACAACACTCCACACCTTTTTTTTTTTTTTTTTTTGGTCTCTCCAGCCTTGTGTTCTAGACACTGCAGAAAAAGCAGAGGCTGAGATGGAGGTTTGTGCAGATCAGTTACCTGGGGATCATGTTAGAGATTCATAAATCTGTGATAAATCAATCAGACTCTGTAAAGCCCAATGAGAGCGCACTTATTTTGTGCCGGAAGCAGAGCAGATTCAGACGCACTAGACTGGAGGTAATTGGGTAGGGATTATCTGTGACACCAAAGATCAAGAACTGGGGTGGATGCAGAAGTGGATTGTGGGATAGAGACAGACCTTTTAGCCTCAGCTGTATAGCCATTACAAGACACTCAATAACTGATTAAAGCTGTTCTAATAAAAAAAGATGTAACAAAACCGTTCAAAAGTTTGGGGTCAGTAAGATTTATAAATAAATATGTTTTTATTCAGCAAAGATGCATTACATTGATCAAAACTGACAGTAAAGGCCTGTTACAAAAAAGCTTTTGAACTTTCTATTCATCAAAGAATAATGAATGGTCCACAGAAATATCAAGCAGCACAACTGTTTTCAACCTTGGTAACAATATGAAATGTCTTTTGAGGACCAAATCAGCATATTAGAATGATTTCTGAATGATCATGTCATGTGACATTGAACACTGCAGCAAAAACAGGTATTATAAGTTGTAATAGGGTCAATGACAAAAATGGTGTGGCAAGATGAGAAATTCAAAAATATTTAAAAAAAAAAAACAAAAAAAAAACCTGTTTTAAAAGCATGCATCAGGTACGTTAAAATGTATATTTTGTATTTATGTTGATTTTATGTTAATAAAAATGACATTTGCACAATTTTTTACTAAAGTTAAAAATGAATGTACCTGAAAATGTCAAATGGTGTAACTGCCAAAGAATGAGAAATATTAAATATTTTATCCACCTAGATGGCATGTAAGTGTACTCATAGAAATATATACTTCAATTTAAAATATCAAACGAAAAATAATTTTATTAGTTATCTTTTAATGTAAATTTTAATGTGTTTTTGCAATATTTGGTGGGGCATATGCTGAAAACACTTGTTTTCTAAATAATCTTTGACAAATTACGTAAAAATTGTTAAAATCCATGTTATTACACTAAACTAGATGATTACATTTTATTCCACATTAATTTTTCTGTATATAATTATATTTTTTATGAAAAATACTGGTTACGCCAATTGACACAAACCAGTTACACCACCTGACCATGTTGCTTCTACAGCCAAAGGCCATTGTTTGTTGAACAAATTGACACTGAAAATCTAGCATGACAGTCAACAAGTTAAGTTAAGTGGTTTCAATGATGAAAAACAACATCTGGCAACAAGAAATAATCATAGTAATGAACAGTGAAATCATGTCTCGTATATTTTACAGTTTAAGGGTTAGTTCACCCAAAAATTAAAATTCTGTCATTAATTACTCACCCTCATGTCGTTCCACACCCATAAGACCTTCGTTCATCTTCAGAACACAAATTAAGATATTTTTGATGAAATCTTAGAGCTTTTTTTATCTCCCATAGAAAGCAACGAAATTACCCCTTTCAAGGCCCAGAAAGGTACTAAAGACATTGTTAAAACAGTCGATGTGACTGCAATGGTTCAACCTTAAAGTTATGAAGAGACGAGAATTCTTTTTGTGTGCAAAAACAAAACAAAAACAGCAACTTTATTAAACTATTTTGTCTCTTCCCTGTCATTCTCCTATGTTGTTGACGTGGTAAACGCAGTGCAGCAACTCCAGGTTTTATGTCAGAACACCAGCTCATTATTGGCCGGGTCCTGCGTCAGTATCACACGCATGCGCTGTGCTGATCACGTGATGAGCTTTGGCCAATACTGAGCCGGCATTCGGACATAAACACAGAAGCCTTCACTGTGCTTACTGCGTCACCTGCGTAAGGATAATGACAGGAAAGAGAAGGTATTGTTAAATAAAGTTGCTATTTTTGTTTTGTTTTTGCGCACAAAAAGTATTCTCGTCTCTTCATAACATTAAGGTTGAACCACTTGCAATCACGTTGACCGTTTTAACAATGGCTCTACAACCTTTCTTGGCCTTGAATGTGGTCATTTCATTGCTTTCTATAGGAGATTAAAAAAAAGCTCTCAGATTTAATCAAAAATATCTTAATTTGTGTTCCGAAGATGAACGAAGGTCTTACATGTTTGGAACGACATGAGGGTGAGTAATAAATGACAGAAATTTCATTTTTGGGTGAACTAACCCTTTAAGGAACAATATCTGATAACAAGAAATCATCAAAGTGATGAACAGTGAACTCATGTCTTGTATTGTAATTACAATTAAGAAAAAAATATCTGATAGCAGGATCAGAATTCACTTGTGCTCTGTGATGAGCCAAACTATATCAATTTATCGGGGGAAAAGGGTCTCAGTTATGTCGTTTTAATTATAAAATATTAGAAATTTAATGAATTGTATTTTATAGATGTAAATTGTAGTCTTTCGTTGAATACACAATATGTAAGATTTTGGATTAAAATATCCAAAAACCACTAGAACAATGTTATATATTTTGTTGACTTGTGTACTTATATTATGCCAGATGTTTCCAAGAATGTTTAAATCTAGAGAAATATGAAATTATAACCAGGATACGAGCTGTGTCCGTGCGTCGCCTATCAATGACATCATACCAGCGTTAACCTCGGTTTCCGGTTTTATTTTGTAGAAACCATGGAAACACCAAAGACGCTTTAATATATTATGTGTTTTATTAGACAGGTGAGCAACTGTTTAGATACATTCATTGACAGAAAATTCATAGCAGCCGCCAAGCGAACGCACAGTGTAGCATTATAACAAATTTCAACACACAAATGTGTCTAATATGATAAAACAGCGCCGCTTTACCCCACATACACTTGACCTGAAGAAGCAGAAGCGGCGACTGCAGTGTAATAAAAGCTCCACTGTTCTCGAGACGTTTGTCGCGCTTGTCTCTCATTAGCAATCGCTCCATGATTTTCTATATTGCTTAAATTTTTAAGTGAATGGAATAGAAATAAGCATTGAAGCTAAACATTTCAATATTAAACATTAATGTTCTAAACATTAATGTTGTGCAACATAATTATATTTTATTGACTTACAGAGCTTTAATAATAAAGTTGTGGATAAAGCACCACTTTCTCAAAAAAAATAAAACATTGAACATTTGAAAATAGTTCCAAATAGTAGGTTAGTTTATATTACATCTTTAATCAGCATCATAAACTAGTGATTTTTGACTAAATTGGCCCCTAACAGAAAGGCTTGTAATAGGAGTCAAATGGTGTAACTGGTTACACCATTTGACATTTCAATTTAAAATCAAATTTGACAGGTATTATCATGGACACCTATGTAAGCACATGGCCTTGGTGGAAATATAATTTAAATGTAATTTTTAAAGTTAATACACATTTTTATAATAATTATGAATTATCAATGTATTCATGGGGTCATACCATTTGACATGTATACCTAAGAATACCTTACCATACCCTAAAAATGTCAAATTATCTCATATTTTAAAGACAGTTACTAACCTTTGCATGCAGCAGTTAGTGTCACCAAGGGTCCTTCTCTGTGATATAATTTCCTGTCACATGGTTTTCTTGCACAATATTAACAAAATGGCTCCTTGAATGGTGGTTACACCACCTTGATACTTCAGGAATTTGACTTGACTCACATGATTCCCCAAATTGTTTATAATATTCAGAACAATGGTGTTAAATTAATTTTTATTTACTATTAAATTGTTCTAATGTAAGATTATGCCAAACTAGCTGATATGGTGTTTTATTAAGAATTTCACCTTTTTTAAACAAGATCAGTTATTTGGTACTAAGTTTTTACGGTTACACCACATTGACATTTTTGCAATCAATCCCAAATATTCTCTCAAAATTGATTAAAACCAGAAATTTTAGACTTGGTCCTCAAAAAAGAGAATGTATGCAAGTAATCTGCTAATTTATTTTGCAATTTTTACCCTTTTAAATTTAATTAAACTATATGGACACAAAAAAATGAGCGTCACGTCATCGACCCAATATTAATATTTCACAATAATGCTGTTTTTTTTATTGTATTTCAATTAAATAAATTCTGCCTTGGTGAGCATAAGAAGCTTCTTTCAAAAACATCTTACCAATCCCAAACTTTTGAATGGTAGTGTATTTTGCTTATTGTGTCAATTAATAAAGAACATTGTGTATATAACCTAGCCTGGTCTTTTTTGGTTTCCTTGTTTCCAAGCGAATGAAATTTGCTTTAGCTTTACTTTAGATTTGGTCAGTAATTGTCCTGCTAGAAGCCTCTTTATGTTGATATATTGGGCAGTTGTGACTTCATGGTGGAGTACATTGATTATGAATTTTGAGAGAGTGGTGTGGGAATATAAACAATGACCATAGTGCAGGCTAGCCTAATATGAGTCCAAAGTGGTTTAACCACAGCCCACAGTGCTTCCACTGTCTTCCAGATAGCAGCACATATGTCTACTGCCTGCTTAAACACTATATTCAGACATGCATTTCACAGTGTGTATTTAGACTAAAGGTTTTGGAGCTTAGTCATAAGATGTTTTTTAACACATATAGTCTGAGCTTGGAAAAATTGGACTGCTTAAAGATACTAATGTGTCTGCCGTCAGGGATTATGAAAATATTGTGACAGGATTTGGATGCAAGCCTTGTGGGTCACAATGGAGGTATTACAGTGAGGTCATATTTTGGCATTTTTCTGTTCTGCTGCTGTGTAAGTGACTTAAAGTGTGTCATCGTGAGAACATTTGTTTGTTTATGAGCTGTTGCATGTGTTGGTAGAGTAAATTATGTGGTTTGAAGAGAGCTGGCCCTCCTTACACAAACGTGACCTAACACACAAACACAAGTAAAATGTGTAAAAACACACACACACACACACACACACACACGTTTGTTTTTGTGAATTGTGGGGACATTCCATAGGCGTAATGGTTTTTATACTGTACAAACCGTATTTTCTATCACCCTACACCAACCCTACACCTAAACCTACCATTCACAGGAAACTGTGCACATTTTTACTTTCTTAAAAAAACTCATTCTGTAAGATTTATAAGCCTTTTGAAAAATGGGGACATGGGGTAATGTCCTCATAAGTCACCCTCTCCTTGTAATACCTATGTCATACCCATGTCATTATACAAATGTGTGTCCTGATATGTCACAAAAAACGCACGCACACACACAGGTTTGTTTTGCTATCAAAGTGAGGACATTTCATAGGTGTAATGGTTTTTATACTGTACAAACTGTATATTCTATCCCCCTACACTACACCTACCCATCACAGAAAACATTCTGCATTTTTACATTTTTAATAAAACATTGTTTAGTATGTTTTTAAAGCTATTTTAAATATGAGGACTCATGAAATAAACATGTCCTCATATTTCATGTTTACGTCGTAATACCAGTGTAATACCCATGTCATTATACAAATTTGTGTCCTCATAAATCATGAAAATAAGCGCACACACACACATACACACACACACACACACACACACACACACACACAAAACATGAAATCTGTTCATTATATAAGAATTTATTAACTTCTCATAAAATGTATGGAGTGATGCATGAAAAGATAAGATGTCAAAAAAGATATTGCTAAGTTTTAAGGGATAGTTCAAGGGATTTTTAAAACATTTTTCAAAATCAAATATTTTATGCTTCATCACTACCCAATGCCTTGAGTGTTTTTGAAGCATCCACAGATCAAATCATTCTCTGGCATATGATACGTATCCATCATGCTTGAGTATGACAGCACAGTGATTGACCTAGACACATCTGAGAGCTTGTATAAGTGTCCTCCATCTCGTCCTATAAGCCACATCCTTGAACTGCATCATTTATCTGCCTCCATGGCCTGCAAAATCACCTTTGATGGTTTTCTGCGGTTTCAAGAGGCCATTTTAGAAGGTAATGAATCCATAATGGTTAAAGTGGATCATCATGGCCTGGTTTTCATGGCCAGCTACTGACAAAAGGACAAACCTCTCTTTAAACACCTTGACTTAAATCTTCAGTGCGCCGTCTGGTGTACCTTCTTTATCTGTGTTTAAGTAACTGTGACTAAATCTGTTTGCTATGATCTCATTTATAGACTTTTGATTCCAAGCACAAATAATCTTATAATCATGATTATGGGGATTATATCTGCATAAAAATGGAATAATTTTGATTTAATCATCTGCTGTAGCATCTGAAGGCTTGGCTTGTGGAAAAGATAGCAGAGGCAGTCACAGAGGGTTTAATGGAGATCTGAACACAAAGACTGGCACAGCAGAGAAGACTGATAAATCCCTCCCACATAATGCCCCTTCAGCAATCTGTCCCCATTCTTCTGCAGCATTGGCTAGTCATGCTCAAACAGCATCTTGTTTATTGGAAGACAAGGGAAAGGAAGCAGAAAAATGAGGAGGAGAAAGACCATTAAAAGCTATGTGATACTGTCCATGTGTCTACTTCTGGCAAGATCTAGTGCTGGTCCTATACATCTGAATGTTTTTTTCTTTTGGAGCATAATCAAGTCTTTGAATACAACACAATATAACATATATGCACAAAAATAATGTATTAAGACTAATTACCACACAATTCTGAAATAAATACAGTACGTGATAGCAGGATTTATTAGAATTCATGTTGTAATCTTTGCTGCCATATTTTGATTGCTGTTTTGTTCCTTGCTCCTTGATTTTGTGGGGGTTATTTTAAAACCACTATTGGTTTGCCAAGTAGGGTGTATCATCTTTTGATTGGTCCTGACTAACTAACATAGTTCTAACCCCAATTAACTATTATTTACTAGACCATCAAGGAAATATTAAGAAGAATGTTATTAAAGCCTCAAATCTAACTTTAACTCAGAACCTAACTCTGAAATTTGATAGGAATGTTGTTCCAGGACCAAAAAGGGTGTTGATCCAGGAATCCGTCCTGCTTGGTGAAATCCCGATAAGCACTGAAGGAAATGAAGAGGAATACGTCCAGTAAAGAGATTAAATCTGGAATTCTACTGCACTATTCATAATTGAGCAGTAATGTTTTTGGAATGGCAGCTTCATCATCTCCTGAGATTCCTGTCTTTATGTCTGTGAAGTCTTTTCATAGTTTTCTGCATGTCACCTCTCACCTCTTTCTGTTTCTTTCTTTACTTTGAAAGAATTGTCATTCTGACCAGTCTAAGACTCACACTTTCTCTATTTGGTGTGGTCTTATATGTTAGACACACACTTCCGTCACATAATGTGCACGTTGATACAATCTTGGTATGTGTGGCTGTTTCTCAGGCAAAGTGAGAACAGCATGCATGGCATACCAGGTGGAAACATTAGAGATAGGTTGGTCTGCATTCGTCTTGTGGGTTACAAGACTAACTGAGATGCAGGTGCTCTGTGCCGGAACAGAAGTGAGGCATTATACCCAGGAACACTTTGTTCTTCTGTTCCTGCTGTTAGAGTTTGAACCCATGTTTTTTCCCATCATCTCTGTTGTTCCTGAAAAGATACAGAGAATAAATCTAGTGAGGAAAAAAATCTCTTTCAGTAGATATTTCTCCCTCTGCTCTCTGTTCTTCATACTTTTTTTAACAGACATCAAGGGTCTTTTAGTACATTAACCCATAAAGCAAAAATTAAAATATGTTTTTAGATATATTTTAAATATATAGCATATACAAAAAAGATATACAAATAGCCAAAATTACACTACTTATACTTACTTACTATACTTGACTGTATATATAATATACAGTCAAACCAAAATTTATTCAGATATCTTGAACATTTCATTCATTAATACAGTTTATTCACTATAGTTTAAAAATGGTAATAAAATATGACAAGATCTCAGAGTTAAACTGTGTCAGATTAATTTGTGATCAAATTAATCCTAATTATGTCAGATAACACTTAAGCAAAACATGGTCAGGTCAAAGTATCTGAATAAAAAAAAAAATTTTGGTTCCAAATCTTTATCAATTTTACTGGTAGTCCACTGTATGAAGAATTTTTGGGTATAATATGTCACAGTTTACTTTATTTTACTATCCTCACTTACATAAATGAACTATATTGTCCTGCACCCAATAGTAAAAATATACCAAAAATATAAAAAACGTCTGAATAATTTTTGGTTTGACTGTATATACAGTACATGTACATATTTTTTATATATATATATATATATATATATATATATATACACACACACACATACATATTATACACATGTATGTATGTTATATTCGCATTTTGCAATAACCTAAAATGTATTTTAAAATTGGAAAAAAAAAAAAAAAATGTATTTCCATGCCCTTGAAGTACATTTTGTAATACATTTTGGCATTTGAAGGTTTTAACAAATATATTTCCGCTTCACTGTTCACATTTTTTTTAATTTAATTAGCATATATTTAAAATATATTTTGGCAAAAAAATGCTGTATGGGAATTATTGTTTCCAGGGTGGACAATTGTTGTTGTAATGCCAAAATATAATATAATCTAATGATATTAAATGAGACCTAAACAAAACAGTGGAAATTATTCAGCATTTACTCAATATTCAGAAACATTTTTGAGAAAAATGTGCATTATCCTTTTGATAATGTTAAAATTGAAAAAATTACCAGTGAAAATGTCCACTTCTATTAATCAACAATCATGCAAAATGAAACTGTATCAGCAAAATATTGGCTGATTAATCAGTACTGCTGGTATATTGTTATATATATGTTGTCGGCATTATGTCTATTATTCTCTCCGTCCCTTTTTTTCTCTCTCCCTGTTCCTCCCACTCCTCTTTGTCAATTTTGGTTTAGTCTGCAGTTGGGTTTAAAGGCTCTATTCATGAGCCATGGAGAGGTAATGGTGTGAAGTTGTCTGTATGATTGCAGCTCCAGCCCTCGTCCTACAGCCTGGCCTCTTGCCCGCGGTAGCTCTCTGTTCCCTGGGCGCAGCTACGGCTGTGAGCGATTGAACAAGCCCTGTTTGATATCATCTGAAAAGGCTTTATTCATGCCAGAGGACAAAGAGAAAGGACTGGTCAAGACATGACCTTCCAGGGATTGTCATCCAATCAGACAACTCTGTGTGCATGGCTTCAGAGGATCTGATCGAGGCAAGACGTCAGTGGCCCTGGTGGGACGTTCCGCTATTATGCCTCAGTAATTGTCGAGAGAGTTCCAGAAGAATGAATCATAATGCATGACATTTATTCATAATTAAACCCATTATCTTCTGTTTTACACACAATTTAATAGACATTTGTTTCTTGACATTTTTCTCTATTCTCGTTTGCATTTTTGTGGAAAAAGAGTTCTGTCTTTCATTGAGCCCTCATTAGAATCCCCTTTTTCAGAAAATGAATATATGAAAAAGCCGGATTCAAGAGCTTTTACACCAAGTTAATTACTGATTACATGGAGCCCATGCTACTGTAGTTACAGAGAAGTCAATTTGTGTCCTCACTACAAACTGACATAAGACAGACCTTAAATTTAGGAGATTTGTTGTGGCCTCTAGCTATATGAAATGTAACCGTCTGAGGTGTTGGACTGATTAAACAATGATATTGTAATGCCAAAGCCAGTAAAATTGCCACTGGTGGGAAATCAACGCTACTGATATGATAGGATGCTTGAGGCTTTCCGTTCCCTCACATCTCATATGCAGACCAGTATTTGATCTTGTGGGTGCATGAAATAAGATTTAACTATTTAATTATTCAAATGATATTGACACAGTTCGTGCTGGCCTGTCAATCATTTTGAAAGCCCTAAGGCTGGCTAACTATACAAGCATGCTCTGTTGATGATATTGGTTGTTGCTGTCGATCTAAGACCAGTCTATAAAATAACAGGTCTGATCAGGACTTGGCATAATGAATCAGGCCTTTAGTTAGGGCAAAAGGGCAGTATCTACCCAAAATATGGTGAAATAACCTGTGCCTGCTGTTCTATTTCACCATATTTTGAATATATTATATAAAATGTTTAGATGAAAATCATGGAAGCCTGAGCATAAATTACAATAAACTAGCTGGGTTTTGAATATTTTTTTCACCTTTAGGTGGCATAAGGGAAGTATTGGCACAGTTTGGAAAAAGCTACCTTCTAGGACACAGTGCATTTTCAATGAGAGGGGTGTGCAGACCTTTGAGTGGGGCATAATCTCATAAAACTGCTGTGAATGTGTGATAGGCAAGTTAAGTGTAGTCTGAGAGCTGTGGGGGATGCATTTAGTGCTGCTCTAAACAATGTTGCCTAAATCACCAGTTTAAATCCTTGTATATTTATGCTATATATAAATGTGGTCTTGATACTGCAAATGGACCCACCCACTAGGAAACCAACACCAGGATATGCGCTTCCCCTTTAAAAACCGGAGTTTCGCCAATATTCTTTTATCACAGAGAAAACTTATCCTACACCAGCAGTTATGGACAGCTTTTGTCTCTAAAAGCAATCAGAAGCATGGAAGCTTGTTTCCGCCATAGAATAAAAAAATAAAAATAAAAGATAATTGCGACTTTTTATCTCACATTTCTGACATTTTCTCACAATTGCGAGTTTAAAATCTCACAATTCTGACTTTTTTCTCACAGTTGCGAGTTTATATCTCGCAGTTGACTTATTTTTTCAGAATTGTGTGATCCAATCTGTTTCTCACAATTCTGACTTTATAACACACAATTGTGAGTTTATATCACGCAATTCTAAGAAAAAAAATCAGAATTGTAAGATGAAAAGTTGCAGTTACCTTTTTTTATTTTTTGTTTAGTGGCGGAAAAAAGCTTCCATAGTAGCATCAGCAGGCGGCAAATGAATGAGAAAAGCCCGTGGCCAGGGGACGCCTTACCCAGCCTTACGCATACTCCAACAAATTTCTGATTCATATTTCTGAAGATGTGTTATTTAAAGTTAATGGAAAAAAAAGAAGTGTGAAGTCCGCACACTGAAAATAACTGCTCCAACAGATTTATTATTCAATGCAACGTTTCGACCAACAGGTCTTCATCAGGCACAATACCCATGTGGAATACAATCAACTCTTTATAGACAAACTGACTCAAGAAACAGGTGACAATTCAAATCATGTGAATTCAAATCATTTCACATGATTTGAATTATTTGTCACCCGTTTCTTGAGTCAGTTGCGGACTTTACACTTCTTTTTTCCTTATTGCTATTTTGTTGTCCTGCACCTGAGCCCAGTTAGGGTGTTTGGGATGTGCACACCTATTTTATATTTTTGATTCTTCTTGTGTTATTTAAAGTTATCTTTGTAGAGATTAGTGTTCCTGTGAGCTACCAATCGCTATGGAATACGTGAATCACCAAATCCACAGAATTAAGGTTTTTTTTTTTGCTCTCAATAGTAAGTTAGCTGAATGCCCATACAATTAGGGGGGCACGTTGTGTCATCTGGGGGGGCACTAAACCCCCCCCCCCCAAGCCCCCGCCACCCCTTAGCGACATAGTTTATGTATAGTTTAGTTGTCAAAACAATCAAGAAAGGTTAACATGGAGCACACTAAATCTCGAACCTCCGGGGAATCACCCGTTTGAAAGAAAAAAAGAAAAAAAAATGCTGGTCAAAGGAGAGTCTGCTGGCAAAAAGAGAATCCAACACAGCTTGTAATAATTAAACGAGAATCAATATTGGCTTGGCTTGGCTTGGCTTGGCTTTTCGGACATGGCGAGAACAGGGATTTGAAAAGTTGTAAAGGCGACGCAGAGATGTCTTTTTTATTATTTTACAGGTGAGTAAGGTATTTTATTGAACAGATAAATTGCCTTATGGCTCTCTAACAGAGTTTGTTGTAAAACTTTATCTATTGTGAATGGTCATTTCATTATGGTTGTTGTAGTGCTGTGCTGGAATTAATTTTCAAGGAAGTAGCGTGTCTATTAATGTGTATAGCTATATCTAGCTATAACTAGTCAGCTATAACTAGCTATAACTATAGCTAGCTATAACTAGCTATAACTATAGCTATAACTAGTCAGCTTGAGATCCTTTCCATCTAAACTGGTTATATCTCTAGTAGTGCACATATTACATGAACAAAATACCATTTCTGCTAATCAGATGAGTGGGCAAGTAGTATTTCGTTCATGTAATAGTTTTGTGTACGCTACCAGCAAAATGTATGGCCACATCTTATCTTTGCATTTTACCATTTCCACATTTTAGAATAGCAGTCATTAAAGGGATAGTTTACCCAAAAATGAAAATTATTCCATGATTTACTCACCCTCAAGCCATCCTAGGTGTATATGACTATCTTCTTTCAGACGAACACAATCCGAGATATTTAAAAATATCCTTAGTCCTCCAAGGTTTATAATGGTTGTGAATGGTAGACCAAATTCTGAAGACAGAAAAAATGCATCCATCCTTAAAAAAAATGAATCCATACGACTCCCAAGGGTTAATAAAGGGCTTTTGAAGCGAAGGGATGCGTTTTTGTAAGAAAAATATCCATATTTAAAACTTTATATATTCAAACAACTATTCAAATTTCTCATTTTAAACTTCAAATTCATGACCAGTGTTTTGTTTTGCTCTATTCTCTGCGCCTCCGCGTGCATCATTGCTTCATCGCGTCAGGTCAAAGGTTGCTCTTCCGCCCAATTTGACGTGCGCAGTATGCGTACGGTCGTCCGCCGGAAGCTCGTTATTTGAATTTATAAAGTTTTAAATATAGATATTTTTCTTACAAAAACGCATCCCTTTGCTTCAGAAGGCCTTTATTAACCCTCCTGAGTCGTATGGATTACTTTTTTTATGGATGGATGCATTTTTTCTGTCTTCAGATTTTGGCCTACCATTCACAACCGTTATAAACCTTGGAGGACTAAGGATATTTTTAAATATATCTCAGATTGTGTTCGTCTGAAAGAAGACAGTCATATACACCTAGGATGGCTTGAGGGTGAGTAAATCATGGGATTATTTTCATTTTTGGGTGAACTATCCCTTTAAACTCATTAAAACAAAATGCAATGTATGGGAATTAAGTAGCAACTAGGAATGTGCGAGACTATTTGACTAGTCGATTAAATGATACTTCAGCTGATTTGAATAAATATGCCTAAATTGGCTAACATTGCTTAAGTGAACTCTTAAGTTTAATATACAATGATAATGCAATGCAAGGCAAGCACATCGCATGTATCTGACTATTTTTAGCAACAATCAGTATGGGATTTGACTGTTCATAGATTAAGTAGTCTATTTCAAATAGATTGCATATACAGACTGTCTTTGGGGGGCAAAGGGGGGGTGGAGATTTAGACTAGTCAGTTGCAAAATTTCCATTTAAATGTTTATGAAATTCATTGCGCACATCCTTAGTAGCGGCCATATCAGTCGTCCACTACCACACACAGTGGTGGTAGAGCCCTGTTATGCTTCTCACTAATCTTGTTACGGAGGATTTTATTCCCATAAGATCAGAAGTGTGAAGACACTGACACCCAGCAGCGTGAGCCTAACTAAACAAAGCTATAACACACCCTTAGAGCACTCTTTACTACAGAGCATGGGATTACTTCTTTCCTTTTTCCATTTGCCATTTTCCATTTCGGTTTTTATTTGGATAAGTTGAAATGACTTGGCTTCTGATATCTCTTCCCTTTGAGGAGGATTAGTTTAGCCTGCTGCGTGGCCTAATCAAAAGCCAGGCAAAACCTTGATGCTTGCCAAAGGAAAAATAAGATCAGCGCAATGGAAGGGTTTATTTTTGATAGGGAGGAAAAAGAATTGCTCATCACACACCGTTAAATGCTTCGTCTGTTCACTTTTGTAGAAATCAGACTTAAAGTGACTATGGGTGAGAGCAGAAATGTTTAACTTTCTTTCTGCTCAAGTCTTGATGGTGACAGGATTGAAGTTGCTCTGATGTCTCGCCAGACGTTAGAGAACTGTGAGGGAGTGAAAGCGCTAATCCCATATGTGGGGTTTGCACAGATAAATTGGCTTAGATCCAGCTCATTCACAAACTGTCCTGCTTAGATTTATGAAGAGCTGCCACCTCTCGAATCAGCATGGACCTCAAGGAGTTGACCACTGTGGCATTAATGCAGAGCACCCAGCAGACTTTAATCTCACATAAATTAAACATTCAAATGAAGGTCTACTCACAGAGCGTGCCTCCAGGTGAGAGCAAATATTAAAATGGAAATTTCAATACAAAGTTTTTCAAGGAGAAGAAAATTTAACATTGTCCCTACTGCAAGTTAACTTGCAATTTTGAGTGTGTGTAAAAAAATTAATGCTTTTATTCAGCGAAGGCAGATTAAATTGATCAGAAGTGTCAGTAAAAACATGTATAATATTGCAAAAGATTTTTATTTCAAATAAATGTTGTTGTTTTAAACATTTATTAAAGAATCCTAAATATGTATCACGGTTTCCACAAAAATACAAAACAGCCAACACAGGCTCATTGGAAAAATATACCTGTGTAAACATTTTTGCAAAACGCAAAATACTTACCAATACGTACATATCACTGCAGTTTCTAACAGAAATGAACACTAGAGGCAGTAAAACAGCACCTTTAATCGTTTTTACACACAATTATGATTACAGGGCCAGATTATGGATTAATAAAGACTTGTTTTCACGCAGCTGCTTGCACAATTATGTTATGACCTCAAAACACTTTTTACCATAGTGCATGATTTGTAAACGAATATATTTTGGAGTTTGCATCACTTACCCAGCTCCATATGTTCAGTTTTACTGACATAATAAGCTTGCTCGGTAGCTCAGTTGGTACAGAATTGTAATTGCCATGCGAAGAGCTTGGGTATGAATCGGGTAGGTTTAGGGTTTAGTGTAGGTGTAGGTGTACGTTATTAAATGTAATGGAGCATTAATCTTTTAGCGCCACTCACCGGACATTTCAGAACTGTGGTGGTACGTACAAACTCCAACGTAATAAAACGTTGCCATATTCACGTTTATCTGTTCTGGAAAAAACTAAACACGCTTTTAGCGCCACTCACTGCACA
Organism: Mylopharyngodon piceus; assembly: GCA_039654765.1. NCBI lineage: Eukaryota > Metazoa > Chordata > Actinopteri > Cypriniformes > Xenocyprididae > Mylopharyngodon > Mylopharyngodon piceus. Next base: position 16,217,386 of record CM077443.1, read on the forward strand.
TTTCACTTTGAAATTGTTGAGAAACGTGCACGACACAACGTATTTTGCGTTTTGCAAAAATGTTGACACAGGTATGTTTTTCTAATGAGCCTAGGCTGAAAACAGCACAACTATTTTCTTTTTTTTATTTTTGTGTCTTTGTGTGGCCCTTTTTTATTGACTTTTATTGTTTTATTATTATTCTTTAATATGCCCCAACACTAATCCTAGCTTAACCCTCACAGAAACCACTTTGCATTTTTAGATAGTAATTAAAACATTTTAGTATGATTATCAATCTATTATATACTCTTATTCAGCACTTCCTTTCTATAATATCCTTCTTTTTGGTCTGTCTCTCCTCGACAGCTCTCTGTGTTCACTCTCACCAGCTCTGGTCTGTAGGCAGAAGGGGTTATTAACAGTCTCCAGCTCTGCTCCAAGCACAGTGTGGCTTTGTTCAGTCAGCCCTCCCACTGCCTTCCACCCAATCAGATTTTTCACTGTGTAAACAGGCATTTTTAAATCTTATGCTTTTTTTATCAGTATGGGGCTGCAGTGGAAACCCTCACTCCAAATTACCTGGCATGCGCTTCTGCTAGTTAATGGTGTTTTCCTACTTTTGGACAAACAACCTTTGGCTCTTGGTTGTTGTCCAGAAGCTTGGGCTAGTTGCTTTGCAAAAGATTTACAAGTTGAAAGGTTCCAAAACCATTTGTCCTGTTATCTGTAGCACAAGCATTTAGCGCATCAGAAGTTTGGGATTGGCAAGATTTTTTTTTTTTTTTTTTTTTTTTTTTGAAATAAGTCTCTTACTCACCAAGACTTCATTTACTTCATAGGCTATAGCACTGAAAATCACCAACAATAATATGCTTAAAAATATATTGTCAAATCAATTTAATGGATCCTTGCTAAATGAAAGTATTAGTTTGTTTTAAAGAAGAATGGTACTGACCCCAATTATTTGAATGGTAAGTGTAAATATAATAACAGGCCTAATTATAATCAACATTAATATTCAGGAAAGACATTTAGACTACATTTTACTTGATGTGACATAGATAATGGGTATGGGGCGCTGGCCCAAAAAAAGGTTGAGAACCACTGCCCTAAAATATCTCGGTGATATATGCTGTCACGGGTGGCTGTAATGGACACGCATGACGAAGGAGATGGATAACAAAAACAATCTTTAATATTTCCAAAACAGAACACTTAGGATATCACAGGATAATAACGTAACATAACCACATTAAACACTGATGATGATGACAGACAAAGAACCGAACAAAACACAGGGCTTAAATACAAGGGGAGTATAATCAAAGATAAAACGGAACAGGTGTGGGAACTGATTAACAGCCAGGGAAACTAACTAGAGAATTAAGACAGACAAAACAGGAACAGAACACAGTGAGAACCAAACTAAAACGGACTACACGTTAAAGATGCGCATAATTTTTTCAGACTACTGTAATTAAAAAAGATACTGTCATCCACCATTGTACTGTTACTAACTTTCTGTTACTCTGGGTCATTATTCCCAAGAACTCAGACTATTTTTGGATGAGATTGTGGCAGGATAGTGACAACTGCATTCAATGATATAATGAAGAATGAAGAAAGACACCACAATAACAGAATCAAAGAGCAGTAACATGTAGTGAACAGTCTGCTTTACAAAAATTAAACATTGTTTTAAATAGAAATAGTTCCTATCTGAAGTATTTAAAAGAGCTTTTACAGTATTTCTCTGACAGAAGTGAGTGAAAGTAGACCAGAAGATACCCAAATATTGCACCAGCTCATTTATGGCCTGCCTGTAATGACCCAGGGGATGTGTGCCTATTTCACTCGGCTTGAATAAAACCTGAAATAAAAGAGTGTGAGAGAGAGAAACAGAAAGACTGAAATTCATGACATCTGCAGCAGGTGCTGCTATTGGGAGTTTTGTGGTGGTGATTTGGCAAAGCTGAAATTTCAGAAGCCATTACTCCAGTCTTCAGTTTCACATAATCCTTCAGAAATCATTCTAATATGCTGATTTGGAAACATTATCAAGATTGAAAAATGAAAAAAATGTGCTGCTTAATATTTTTATGGAAACTGGGATACATTTCTTTCAGGATTCTTTGATGAATAGAAAGTTCAACAGCACTTACTGTATATGAAATAGAAGTCTTTTGTGACAATGTAAAAGTCTTTAGTATCATTTTAATCATGGGCGTAATTTGCGGGTGGGACATGTCCCCACCACTTTTTGCCAGGGTTGATATTGTCCCCACCATTTTTTGAAACATCTCGCAGCATGAATGTATCTAATACAAAAGAAACATCTCTAGTTGATTAGCAATTCATTCGTTTGTGTTAAATAATAGGTGATCTGGTGCTGGGATGTGTTGTTTTTGAAATCATGCTGAGTGCTTGTTGCTGCTGTTATCAGTGGCGCATCAATGAATATTCTCTTAGAGCGCTTCAATCTATCGCTTAACGCTGCTGCGGAGACTCTCTATTCGTTCCGGTGAAGTCACAAAACAAAATACACATAAATGTGTCCCTGCTCTTGATATACAATCACTGATGAACATTTTTGGCTTTAATAAGAAAAAAATAAAATGCATTATACAAGGGCGGATTAGAACCCAGAACCTCTGGCACGCTGAACAAAAATTCTACCACTAGTCCACCAGGACAATCTGACATTAAACACGGAACCACGTGTTTATTGACTAATGTAAATACTCTTGAGACTAACAATATATTGTATTATAGTATATGTAAGGATGAAACTATCATTTTAAACATGAGGTTTATGTCAATAAATTTTGTGCGTTTATTATTGTGATAATAGAATTACAATACACCACCCCACCACACACATTCCTGTCCCACCCACTTTTTAAAACAAAGTTACGCCACTGATTTTAATCCATTTAATGCAGACTTTCTGAATAAAAGTAATAATTAAAAAAAAAAAAGCTTATTATTAAAAAAAGCTAAGCTTATGATAAAAAAAAAAATCTTATGGCATGCCTGACAAGGATGGACTCTGTGTTCTTCAACTGAACATGACAGTGAGCTTTTGCACCACTGAAGCACAGGACGCCAAGAGCTTTCAGAAGGTTGTTTAACTGCTCTGAAAACCTTTGGGTCTGACCATATAATTCAGAGATCAGCATAACCCACTACCGCAATAAAACTGGGTTATACATTAGAGGTTCCAAACCACCCAGGCCTCAAACCGCTCTGCCCTTAAATAGTTTGAAAGGAAGTAGCCAAGTACTAAAGCAGTGACCACCAGATTTCCCTAGATAGTGTTAATGCCAGCTACTAACTAACTGCCCTTGTACAAGTGGATTTCATTAAAACATCACATCCCCAAATAACCCAACATGAGTATTAAGATACACAATAATAGTGTGAGCATATCACCGTTTAATTTCACTGCTGCTTTAAAAGAGTTAATATATTCTTACTATTTTCCCCCTTATTAGTGGGCATAAACCATGCTGTGCCATCAGCATTTCCACAAATTGCTAAAACGATTCATTAATTAATCTTGACAAGTGCAAAGGCTGCATGATTTACGAAAGGTTGTAAATTTGCTTCCACAGCATATTTAATGCTTGTCTTTTGTGTGGGATTGTTGCCCTGGTGATTATACTATAATAGACTTTCAGTTTAATCACAGCGGGGTACTTGTGATCTGAGGTGTTGTTGCCATGGAAACCTCAACATTCTTAGACCCTCAGGGCAAAGTCAGCTAGTGTATTCTCACAAATTTTTTAGAGTTTAAGATTTGCGACAAGTGTAGTTCTGGATTATGTGATTCTACAGGAATATTGTGTTGCTTTTAAAGGCCTAAAGCTTAAGTGTGCAGTAATGCATTGTAGAAATAATTACTGTTTCCAAGTTGGTTTCCGAAATTTCCCCTTCATCTTCCATTGTTTGGCCAAGCAGATACTCTTACCCCTAAAGCAGTTACTGAATGAGAAGTTGACACATTGCTCTGCTCATTTAAACATTTACTTACTGTATAGTTCTGCAAATTAAGCTGGCATAGAAAAATATATTTTTTAAGCATTTAAAATAAAATAAAAAATAGACACAGCAGCTCTAATTATAATATCTGATTTTTTTTTTTTAAATGGCTATTCATCATTCAATTCTAATATTTAGGAAAGCACTTTCAGATTAAATCCATTGAAATTCACTGGATGTAAACCAGCCCATGCCAGAAGCACGTTGCTCAAATGAGTCTCTCTCTCCCTCTCTGTACTCTTCATAGACAGTGGATGGCATACAGTCATAGCTCAGTTCTCTCTAGACGTGACTGTGAGGCCAAACATCAAAGTTATTGACTTGTGCTGTGAAGGATCATGGTGTCAGCTAATAGCTCAAACAGACCGACTGAAAGGCCTTTGAGATGCTCTTCCTCAACACAGTGAATCTGCTCTGGGATGCTTGCTTAATCATTCTCTCTCTCTCTCTCTCTCTCTCTCTCTCTCTCTCTCTCTCTCCCACTTGCTCTTTAACAGATTACATCCAATAATAAGGAAGAACCTCAAGACTTTTGACTATTCAGTGTAGTTTTTCTGAATCTGTCTTTGTGTGTCAAGCTGTGACTCAAGGGTTTCATTCAATGTCAAATTTTGTTTTTACGAATGACTTTGTGTGTTTGTTTAACCTGACAGCAAACAATACATACATGGTGCGATGAGGCAAGATTTTAGACGTGTGTGTGTAGGTGTGTGTTTGTAGGTTAAACTTCCTTCATTTTATAGGGATTTTCCATTCAGAAATACAAATTCCCAGATCTATATGTCTTTCTTTCTTTTGTGGAACACAAACGAATATTCATTCTCAAAGCTGACACTTCAAAAAAAGATATGACGTAACCCATAAGACAGTGGATGAATCAATGTCTTCTGAAGCTAAATGATTGGTGTGTGTGAGAAAAGTACTAATATTTTAAACTTCTTATACTATAAACCGTCAAATACACATTCATGAGTTCACATTTGACGTAAAGGTCAGCACATTGTAAAGTGTTATGTAAGTGCGTTGTGAAGACCACATAAAATTGACGGTCCTCTGTGCTTCTACATCACTTCTCACGTGAGCTTCACAACGCGCTTACATCAAGCTTCATTATGTACCGACAGCTCTCATAAAAATGCATATGACAGTTGGCTGGAAGCAATGCGTATTTATTTATTTATTTGCTTATTTGCTTATTTATTTATGTGATGGGGCAAGAAAAAGTAGTCTAATTACTCTGAGTATAAGCAAAGACAGAGAGTTTCTGATTGTACATGTGGAGAGTACAGAGTGAGCCGAGAGTGAGTGTGTGTGTGTGTGTGTGTGTGTGTGTGTGTGTTTGAAAGAAATAATTGCAGATATGTTTCATAGATTTCACAAGCCTCTCCCATAGGAAATCATCCTTCTGCATTTCTCATTTGCTCTTCAAAAGACAGAAGTGTGTAACAGTATAATCAGAAGTTTTCTCATATCTGGGAGTTTCTGTTCCTTTTCATTTTAAACACTCTGTTATTGTTACACTTCAGTTTCTCATGTACACCATATTTACCCCGCTCTGTTTCTCTTCCAAGTAGTACAAAGAGATTTCATTACATGCAAAACCACTAATGACTAATTTACCTGTGTGTAATCATTTTTCATGTAACCCAGGGCAGGAAAAGGACTGAAACAACCATGGTATATCGTGCCTGCTGCTAAATCTAATGCAAATTAAATGTATTTAAGTATTTGTTGTCCACAAACCTTGGTCATTTTATATTATTTATTCCTGAGAATAATACTATAATCAATTAATCGGATTTCCATCAAAAATCAATGCATCCCAATGTGTTATTACACCTCTAGTTTACGGATGTTGTTTTAGCTTTCATTGAGCGGTTCTGTTAACATGTGATGGATGGGAAGGAGCAGCTATCCTGGCAGTTCAGAGGGAACCCGGTGTTTGATGTGGACAGAGGTTTTAATCTCTCTATGTCTGGCTTTTGAAGGATTCTGTATGGTCCTGTAAGAACAATTGGTCTTTCATTTTTGTGCTCTATTACTCTCTCTAACTCCAAAAATGTTTATCTGTGCTTTTCTGGCAGTTCAGGCATGTGCATCTGCAAGATGGGAGTGCATGGGGACAAGTGTGATGACTGCCGCCCAGGTTTCTCACACTTCAGCAGCACAGGGTGCCAAGCTTGCCAATGCAATAATCATAGCAGCTACTGCCACCCACAGTCAGGTGAGCCACCCACATGCACACAACATAAGTAGTAAAGAAGACAGCACACTGTTTTCCATTTGCTCACACAGAGATCTATCTTTGGATGGTAGTTGAACCTTAGTCTCTTGAAATTTCATGTTAACTATCTAATTAGTCATTTAGATGGTGCTTTCGTCCAAGTACGTTTATTATTACAGTGATAAACCCCCAAACCCCTGGAGCAAAGTGAGATTAAGTGAAAGATTAAGGCTACGTTCAGACTGTCAGTTCAAATCCGATTTTTGTGCATATCCGATTGAAATCTGATGAGATTTAGCAAATCTGAACGGCCAAAAATCACATGAAATGCGATTTTTACAAATCTGTTTCGAGCTACATTCATATTTGGTTTGAAATCCTTTTCAAATCGCATTTTTGGAAATCCGTTTCCGTCTGACTGCTCTGATCGGATTTCTCATGGTTTATTTGACTTTCATGCCATGTAAAATGTAAACATCAGACGTTGTTATAGGAAAGATGCTGAAAGTCGCTGCAGAAACAAGGTTGTGTTGTTGCAAAGTGTCGGACGAGCAGAGTAACAATATAATGGAGACATGTTTGAGACCGGCAGAGACGACAGCACAGAATAAAGCCACGCATATCAGCCTTCTATGTTTCTGCCGTTGCCTCGTGTTGTAAATATTGCAAACCCCTCTATGATGTTGTTGTTGTTGTTGTTGTTTTTGACGTATGCCTACCAACGCAAGATCATTGCCATAGAAACCAATGCAGATCTTCCGGAAAACGAAAGAGCGGCATGGACACGTAAATCGGATCTGAACAGTTGTGACACACAATGTGCAAGTAAATTATTTTAGATCAGATTCCAGTCAGATACACAAATAATCGGATTTGGACTGACAGTCTGAACGTAGCCTAATAGTGATAGTTCATAGATCACCTCTTGCCAGGTTTGAACTAGTAAAATGTATTGGCCAATCAATAGTATCAGCTGATTTAACCCTTGTATTATGTTGGGGGTCAATTTGACTCATTTCGAATTTTTTTTTCTTGACATTTTTTGACTTTTTCTCATTTAGAGTCATGAGCATATGTAAAGTGATGATAGTCTGATGTGTTTTGAAATGTACACACAATTTATGTTACGATTTTTATGTTTGTTGGTCAACTTTACCTGGATATTTTCATGTTTTTTCTCTTATAATTTTGTGACTTTTTGTCATTTAGTGTAATGAACATGCAAAGTGTGGATACAATGATGTGTTGTGGATGTGCATACATCATTTTTATACGATTTTGATGTTCGTGGGTCAATTTGACCCACATAGGCAGCTGTGCAAAGGAAGCTGTACAGACCCAAAATAAAAACGTTTCTTTGATGTATGTTAGGGCTCTTCAATTCCAGTCCTGAAGGGCTAGTGTCTTGCTGAATTTAGCTCTAACCCTTACCAAACACATTCAGACAAGCTAATCTCAGTGTTCAGAATTACTTACAAATTATAGACAGATAAGTTAAATTGGGGTTGGTACTAAAGTCTGCAGAATACTGACCCCTCCAGGACTGGAGTTGAAGAGCATTTAACATAATGACATTTCCAACTAAAATTGATATAAATCTTGAATACTTTGGAGTACATACTTAAGTTTTCTCTTTTTAAAGGAGACACTGTACAGATTATTGCAGAAGTAAAAGAAACATTATAAATGTTATAGAAGTTTATGAAAATATTATTTTTTATTTTTTATATAAAATATATATTTTACAAAACATATCAGACTTTAAAACTGCAAGAAAATCAAAGCCATAAATGTGAACAAGTTGTGTTCCAAATTTTACTTTTAAGATTTTGTTTGGGCACAATACCAAACTTTTCCATTAGATGACATCCAGGCTCCACTGGTGACCATATAAGAATGCACCCATTTCCTTATGGTTTGAGTGATCTGAATTTTCATAATAATTATAAAGCAGACATCATATTCAGTGGATTGTGCAGTTTGGTAATATTTAATTTGAATCAAATACAACCTCTAACAAACACAAAGACATACAGAAAGAATCTGGGTGTGCATTGTAGTTCAGCGATGCATCACAAATGGAGAATCTATCGCTATCGACCTATTGCTCTGTCATTTCTATCAAAAGTCAGTCACCAAATATGAAACAAGAGTCTGAAAGCTTTTTAAATGATTTGAACTGTCAAGATTACTTTAGGTGTAGACTAAGATACTATTAATATAAAATGTTATAAAAAAGCGTCCCACAGGTGAGAGTTTTAAAAAATTGTGGTTAAAAACATTTTTATAAATAATAAGTTCTGATATTTATTTATTTATTGTAATTTGTATTGATATTAAAAGTTTACTGTTTGTACCTGACTCTTTGATGTTTTTCATAGTGTGATCAATTTGACCCTCTCCAACAAAATCGTACCCAGAAATCGAAGATAATACAAGGGTTAAAGTAAATTTTTGCGCTATTGGACATCGGAAGACTGTCTAAAAACAGATGATGATCCTATGTGATTATGTGCTGTCTATCTACCTTTGTTCGGGAGTTTTCTGTATTTATACAGATTTCCATTTTTTTCCAGCCTGAGAGGTATGACCCACATGAATGATGAAATGGCACTTAAACAATTACCAAACAAACTGCAAAATGCTTTTCTCAAATATGTTTATTCCATGCATGGCTTGATTCCGACAGCACTGCAAAAGCTATCAGCGCCAACTAGTGGCTGTATGCAGGACACCCTTAGCATCTCAGCCAGGGTCCAAAATTAAAAAATTATGCCAAATGTGAGAGAAAAAAAATCAGGCATTGGCTAGTATATGAAACAGTGTTACTTGCCAGTTGGTGTGATTATCAAATCGCAATTGCTGCGCTTTAATTAAATACATATATAGTCTGACACTCTGGCATTGTGTTCTTTTACATGCGAGAAGCTCATGATCTGGTGTTTTCAGTTTCTCTACTCCACACAAACTCAATTTCTGCAAGCTTTGTGACTTTGGGTCCTTTGTAACGTCTGTTTGAAAACGCAATACGTGTTAATCATCTTCACAAATTTGTAATGAGAATCATTTATAAATCTATTGACAACAAAGAAGCTTTAAAGTCTCCAAATACTTTGAGAGTTGAAAATTAAAACTGAATGGTTTAACGCAGTAGTTCTGAACTCCGGTCTTGGGGACCCATTGTTCTGCACATTTTGTCTTCTAGTTAACACATCTGATTCAGATCATCAGCTCATTATAGGGAGGGTGGGTCTCAATCAGCTCCCTGGCTCCCTAGTTCATGAATCAGTATATCGTGCACACTAATTCAGGCAGTGGTAAGGACAGTAATGACCCTGGCTCACTACACTTTGGGACACTGATGATGACATAACAGCGACTGATATTTTTCTGACATTTATGTTTTTAATGTTGTTTAAAGTTCATTATGATAAATACTTTGATTGTTACATATACCTGCAACATTTCAGTCGTAAATTAATTATAAATGTTAGGTAGATTATGTTCAGTACCTGTCTAGTAATGTATATGTAAGCTAAAATATAATTAAATATTAGTTTTCAAAATATCTATCACGTGTCATTGTGTGGCTCGTGTGGTGAGTTTTGTGTGGTGAGTTGGCTCGTGTGATTGATTTATGTTTCGCACTTCAGAACTTCCGGTAAAGGGAAGTGAGCATTGATGCTTCCTGGCTTGCACAGTGCATTGTAGGACTTTTTAGGGAGCAAACATTTCAGTGCACTGAAAGGATTTTGCGATTGAGACAGCGCTTAAAATGGCTGACAGTGCCCCTGACTACTGAACCTAGGGAGCTGACTGAGACACACCGTGTCAGATAAGAGGACTGGAATTGTAAACCTCTGGTTTCATATTTGAAAGCTAAAAAATTGAAGACAGCCATAAATATTAGCATCTGTGTGTGCGTGTATTTGACTAATTCAGGCGCAAGGAGATCTGATCGCGCGCGCGCGACAGAGACAGAGCGCACGCGAGAGAGCGCTTCTGTTGTGTCATTCAGCGCGATTCCGCCGATCCCGCCTTCACTAACTGCAAGTTAATCGATAACGAATTGTGATCGGATTGTAATTTTGTGCTACGACGAGCTTGGCTACCTTTCATTAGGCTGTAGGCTGAAATTATATTCAACCCGCCAAAGTGGCTAGTGGGAGTGGCTGTCTTAACCGCCATAGCTGAAATCTACCCGCATTTGGCGGGTTGGCGGGTGTTAATGTCAAGCCCTGGTTATTAGTATTATCTGTTTTACAGTACAATTGAGGGTGGTTGATGTTTTCCTTGTTTTTTTTTTTTTTGTTTGTTTTTTTGTCAGTTGAATGAAAATGATAGTTCCACAAGCCTTCTGTTCCATTATAATTATTGTTGTGTCCTAAGAATTGTTTTCATTAAGTAGTTATTATATCTTACGCAACCCCGGTCGCCCCCGCAGTCCAGTGCAGTAACCAAAGACTGGTGTTGATGCTGATGCGCAGGAGCCATGTCATCACTGTAACTCAACAACTGCACATGAGCACTTCCTGCTGCTGTATGCACTGACAGCACTGCAGAGCTTTAGCTCATTCTCTATCCCTCTCACCACACAGGCTCCTAAGGCAGGGGTCCTCAAACTCCAATTTGAAAATCCCTATTTTAAGATGCTTAATTCTAGCCAAATTCTCAGGCAGTATTGTATCCTTCGAGAAGAAGGCAGTCCCAGAATGCAAAAGCTCAGGGGACAAATACCTTCAAGATGGCAGACGAGGTGAAAAATTCTTTGTGCTCTGTGCATACTGTGTTTTCATTTATTAGAGTATTGTGTTGATAGCTTAGCAGCATGGTGTTTTGTGTGACACAAAGTATCCACATATCACAAATATTCACATATTTAATTTTACAGATGCTTTTTATTTCTAATACTGGTCAGTACAGCAAGTATTTATTATTCAGTGCTGTAATAAATAAGAGTCCCTTTCACATGAATTGTGTCAGGGCTTCAACACACCAGTCAACAAGAAACATGTTTGACCTCCACATGAAAAGCACACATTATGACATTAGTAGTTTCCTTATGACTATGGCACACTCATTGGATCTGGAGACCCACAGGATCAGTCTCTCTTTAACCTTTCTTTTTTCTTTTTTTTTTTTAATTTTTATGTTAATACCACTCACACAATCAGATGTAATTTTAAAGGGCTGTTCTATAAAAATGAATATTTTGTCATCATTTACTCACCTTGTGATTCTAAACCTCAGGGAACTACTTGAGGGTTAGTAAATGATGACAAAATTTTCATTTTATAATGATAATTTCAAACAGAAGCCTAATCTCAAATACTTTAAGATTTTTTTTCCTCTCTCATTTGATATTTGATGCATTGTCCCTGTAGCTGTCTGTGCTTTTTCCCTAGCGTCCATTTGTGGCAATCCAGCAGTGTTTACTGTTCCTGTCAGCATGCTCTCTGCTTCCTAAAAGCCAATAATGTACATACACAGACAAGCACAGAGAGCTTCCATTACCTTTCTGCCATTACGTCAGATACCACAGCAGGAGTCAAACTGTCCCTACCAGCCCCTCCCAGCTAGTGAATCTCGCCTCTCATATGTATGTCCTTGCAGTGAGACGAACGGATATTGTTACATTAGTTCAGCACAATTTGAGCTGTTGTAAGCCCCTTGGATGCATATATTCTATTCTGTAGCTGCACACGATTGTTGGTGAACATTTCATCTTGTGAGACCTAAAATAATCCTGTTTCTTGCCTGTTTTCCCAGATAAGTCATTGTCAGTATCTTGGCGAATTCATTTTACATATCCAAAGCAGAGATTTCAATTTCAGAAATGGCATTTCTGTTGACTAGGAAACTGGTTGGGAAGTCCATTTTAGTTTATATGGCATTTGTTAACAGACAATCTCTCACACATAAATCTTTTTCACTACTTATTTGTTTTCTTGTGAACTGGCTTTTCTATTTTTAATTACTATTTTGCTTAAAGATTGTTGAGTTGAGCCCTCTGGCTAGAACTGGCTAATGTTTTTATCTCCCTCATGTCTGCTGGTGAAGTTAAATTAAATACAAGACTTTGTTACAAATGCTGTTTGTTATACATTGAAAATTTTTATAGATTTGAAATGCAGCTATTTAAAGTTAAACTCTCAAGCCTGGGTTTTGTGCATTTGGTTTGGGCCTGTGCATTTCACACAAAGCTTTGAAACAAATTGTTCAGTTCAGTAAATAGCTGCCTAGTCGGTGAAATTATTCAGTCCAGATTGAAACAACAGTGTTGACCCATTCAATCAAAACCTTATTCAACCCAGCTTTCAAAACACATTTTTGTCAATTGGCTTATGGTTTTTGCAATGGGGAACAATATTCTCAGGACTCAGGACATGTCGCAACTTGCTCTTTTAATGATTTATTGTTGTCTGTGAACTCTAAAATCTTTACTAAACCTTAACATTGTGTTGTGTTCATAAGTGAATTGTATTGTGGACTACTTTTTCTTTTCTTGAACAAAACACAAATTAACAAGACATAGCATCTTATGCAAAGTAAGAGACCAATGACACATATATGCACACACATACAAATAAAGGAAAGGGGGGAAAAACAGAAAAAATATATAGATGTATAGCTATACAGTAGTGTATACAGGTACAGTGATAAGTTTAAGCAATAGGTTAAGTGTGATATAATAGTAATCATTATTATTCATTACATTTTACTGGTGATGTTGTGGAGAGAGAATACTATTTTGAAAGGAAGTCTGAACTGTTGTGTAATGATGTAATGTGTGAGAGAACGGAAGTGAATGAGTAAACAAGATGGATGAAGTTCACTACTCCTGTCTCGTGTGCATGATTTGTTTAATAACTCCTGACAGATACTACACATTGCTTTTGACATAGTCAATCATGCTATTCAGTGTTGACCCAGTGTTATTTTAGTATTATTTTCACACTTAAAATAGTTAACCCTGGGTCATTGTAAAGCCTGGGTAATCAAAATCCTGGGTTATCTTGCTTTCACATTGTTTAGCTAATTCTGGGTATTCATAAGCTGATTTTTAAACTGTACTTTACTTTCCTAAACCCAGGGTGTCCTTGTATAGTGCTGACAGTACTATCAAGATTATACTGAATGGACTTTTTGGACTATAAAAGTAAGAATGAAACTGTCTCTTTTCCAATTGACGTACTTTCTGTCATCATTTGACGTGAATATGAGGCAAGCGATTGACTGTTGCTAAGTATGTAGCTGTAACATTCTAACACCACTTCGTTTCACACTGTACACGTTTGCTACCACAGCAGAGTTTCATAACCTCTGGAAAAAGCGGTGCTAACCCCGCTTTGTTACGGTAGTGCAGGTAAGAGGTGAGGATCTAGTTGCAGCAGTTTGTTCCATAAACACATAAGCAAAGATAATCCAAACGAGTATGAAGGCAACAATAAGATAATCCAAAAAGTAGACAGGAATGCTTTACAAACACAAGTAAAGACAACAACCGACAGGCTAACAAGACAAGTTTTTAACGTTTAAATTTGTAATCTAATATTTGTAGTTTATTATATTTCAGCTTTATTTCAATTACTGAAAATGATTTGTAATAGTTTGGTTGACCTGGTCTTTCCCAGCAAGATCACCATCAGCCAACTAAATACACCCGGATAATTTCACATGTGCATTGCTTTTTCTCCATGTTTCACGTTTCCTTTTCTTTTCTGACCTGTTCAAAGTGGTGACCACTAGGGGTGAAACGGTTCTCGGTAAAAAAAAAATCGAACCGTATCGTCCTGCACACTCGGTTCGGAACGCACTTGCACCGCGGTTCATCTCATATCTGACGACGCATACGCATCTATAATATGGTTTGTTGAAAATAAATAAAACAGACAGACAGAGTTAGACTACTGTATGTTTCTGTCGATGGATACGCATTCTGGATTCCCCTTACCTTTGTTCACTGCTAGCGCTGTATGCTCTATAATGACCAGTCATTTACGACCAGTCATTTCACCCGGGTGTTGATAGCGGTCAGGTGAGACCTGAACAGCACACGTTGTTATCTGTGTTTAAACTAAACTCATTTAAGCCTTGCCAATTTAAACATTCGAGTGCAAGTCGCGAAAGAGAATTTACGCGCGCGCTGTGAGAAGATTTGTGCACTCGTTCGAAGCGCGCACGCGGAAGCGTGTGTACAGCGCGCAAATATTGAGGTCTGTTTCAAGTCTTGTGCTTGAACGGACAAAATGTCAACATGCCCGTCTTGGCGAGTATCCTAGCAAGCATAGTCGGTTATGTCTTAAGTGAACTTAAACACTCGAGAAAGAACGCATGTGTTCAGTATCCGTGTACTAATCCGTGTATTATGTCTTAAAGAGACAGCAGCCCTTGCATTCCTGCTGTCTGAATGTGTTTTTAATGTTAATCAAACAACAAAAGACAAGGAAATCACTCATTGCTCATGACTGAATAGTAACTTAATAATTAATAATGATTGATCTTTATTTAATTTATACAGTGAAGATTACATGCAATGTTGTTTTACATTTTATTAGCTACTTTATTCAATTAATGTACCTGAAAACTGGATACATGAAGAACCTGAAAAGCTTTATTATTTGTATCTTTGCTTTACTGTATTTATTTGCGCTGTTTGATTATTTGTTCATATTTTCATTATTTTTATTTGACAGTAGTAATTTTTTACCTGAACATAGCACATACCGAACCGTACCGAAACCATGAGCCTAAAACCGTGATACAAACCGAACCGTGAGTAATCTGAACCGTTGCACCCCTAGTGACCACCTACTGCATAATAGTCATTTTCAGCCACACAGTAAGCCTCTCTTTGGCCTTTTACTCATTTACAGGTTATGCGTGTGTTTGAATACGCAGACACTCACACTTATTAATGTGAACACTCATTATTCCTCTTCCCAGTTCAGTGAATTCCTCACCACTGTAATAATGGTGATTTGTGGACTCACATTGTAGACTCTCAGCTGTTGATGTATAAGCTTTCACTACAGTTTTCACAGTCTTGCAGAACCAACTGCACTTGAAGTTCTTCCACCAGTGTATCTATTCAGTAACAGTGTTGCAATTCCCAAAGAAATTATATTTCAGCTGAGTTGACAGTTTTCAGACTGAATTGAATTTGATGAGATGAAACCGACTGGCTATCACAAAATAATACAAAGACAATAAACAGACAACACGTCTTTCTATTGTACTGTCTTTGCTTACTACACTGTAACCAGCGTAGTATGAATCACAAAGAACTAAATAATTATGAGCGAGTTTAATGAATCAGTCAAAAACAGAAGAAGAATTGTTTGAATTACATTCTCAGTCCTTCAGAGCAATTACTAATTAACATCTGACTCGCTTACCGACTAAATATGTATATAATTTATATGATGTTTAGTTACAGATGTACATTCACAAATATGGGGGGGGGGGTATGGGGGGTCCCCTTTGATCGTCAAAGTGAAAGTGCCCTTTGCGGACGCGTCGCGGTGCCCCCGTGTTCCCGTTTCTCCCACCCCTGGAACACGATTTCTACCGAGGGGGACCCCCCACCCGGAATGCGATTGCTATCGAGAGGGTGATTCACTGATCTTGCTTCCCACTGACCCCTGTGTCAGTCTCCTGTTATGAGATGAAAGAAGAGTTAGAGCTGGACCAGGGGGAGTGTTTTTCATAAGGCTTCATCTGTGGACAGATATCAGTCTTCAACACAGGGAACACCATTTGAACACTAATGATCCTCCTCCTACTTTACTTTCTGGCCCTTGAGACCCAGTGGAAAAACAAACTTACACACGCATAGTCGAGTGGGTCTGACAGCAGCCCATCTTTTCAAACACGCATACACAGCCTCTTTGATCTGTGTGCTGTTGGCCTTGAGTTGGATCTCTCTAGTGTTCACTTTGTCTTGCACTCAAAGAATGTTTCTGCTTTCATCCCTGAAGATTTTTCATGCTCTTGATGTGTCAATAGATGGACAGACTCTTGAAGTCAGCAATTGATCCATGCTATTGTAATTTTATCCCATGTTCTATCCGATGGCAGTTTTGATAGGCAGCTCCTGTAATATAATGAGATTAATTCTATAAAAAGTATACCAGAATTTGACGTTTGAATGTGGGTTGAATTTTTTTTTTTTTTTTTTTTTAACACAACATTAATTTATCACTCAGTTCTGTTTTTTTTAGTGTATTTATTTTTATATTCTTTATTAGTGTTGCTTGCTGAAGTCCAGTCAGATGTTTGTACAATGCTTTGAAATGCCTTAGGGTGGGGGTGGGGGTGGGGGGGGGGGAGAATCCATAAGATGTTTAGCTGAAGAGGAAGAACAACCTTGGGGGAAACCATACCTGGGTTAGCTGGGAGAGGCCATCTTCCTCTGTTGAGAAACAGATTACAATAATGTAAAATATGCCAAATAATGTCTAGTTACATATGTTCAATGTCTGGTCATATTTCATTAAATAAATTAAATTATTTAATATTTTATTAAGACAATAATTATATT
The DNA here is from genome assembly GCA_039654765.1 of Mylopharyngodon piceus. Classification (NCBI taxonomy): domain Eukaryota; kingdom Metazoa; phylum Chordata; class Actinopteri; order Cypriniformes; family Xenocyprididae; genus Mylopharyngodon; species Mylopharyngodon piceus. The sequence goes on from CM077443.1 coordinate 16,234,176, forward strand.
GTAAAGAAGTGGTGCATGGCATGTTTGTGCATACTGGAATGATGCTTCAAATCTTGAAGAGGTGGACTAGTACTTTTCAATCAGATGAGCAATTGGCAAAAGAAAAAAAAGAATACCATAGACTTGCATCTTGGGACAAAAGAAACTTGGGAGTATGCTATTTTTCCCCAGGCCAGTAAGTGATCATCTAGCAACCACCAAGAAATCGTTAGCAATCACCTAGCAATGCCCTAGCAAAGTGTTTAGAAAACACTAGCTGTAGGCATTATGTTGGTGAGTTTTGAACAGATGTACCACTCACATTTTCTTCAGAAAATGTAAAAATCTACAGCAGTTAAGCAGTGTGTTTGTGAAAAGCAATTTATCTTTGCCTGCACGGCCAGACAAGACAAATAAACCCGAAGAAAGAAATCACCTTGTATGACTGTCTGTGAAATTGTTGGATCAAATGATATAAAGTTAATTCAGATAGTCATTAAATTCCAGACACAAATGCAAATGCAGGAATCTTTATCATACAGATGATCAAAAAAGCGTAAATGTTTGTGTTGATGACAGCTATAAAGAAACTCATAGTCAGCTGATTACTAGTGATGCTGGTTACACATGTGCGATGCAATTTTTCATCAGTTGACTGTTGCCTGGATAATTTGTGTCATTAATCTTTCTCTGTCTGAGATAATTGCTTACTGAGCACTGCAGTGGTCCCAAAACATATTTAGACATTGATGCCGCAATTAAAAATGTTTAAATGTCTTTGCATTAGAATACAAAAAAATCAGACCAAGAGGCATTGGCAAAAAAGGAAGTTAACTTCAGTTATCTTAATCATTTTTGCAATCAGCTGTCAAGTGTCATTTAAAAGGGACAGATCACTCAAATATGAAAAATGACTGAATTATTTTGACTTCCTTTCTTCTGTGGAACATAAAAGAAGATAACAATGTCCAAATGCTTTTTGTCTTAATTTTGAACAGACATCTTTTGTTTTATAACTTAGGACCGTGTGAAATATTTTGCTTAATGTGTTATATTTCTTGGTTTGATATTCTGTTATCTAATACAGTGACATTCATCTTTGACCAGAAGTGGTGCTTTGTTAGAAAAGAAGGATAAAAGAACAGCAAATGCAATAAGTCTGATGTACAGCAGAGAAATCACTTTTGGACAAGAGTTGCACAGGTGTTCATCAGCATGTGAATCAGAGAATCATTGTCACATGTGAAAACACGGCCAGATCCTGTTCCAGCTCCTCAACAACAACATTCATTACTGTGCAGTATATTTGCTTTTTCTCTCATGCTCAGAGAAAGAAATCATGACTCCCATCACTTACAACAGTTTTTTTGACACTTTTTCTCCAATTAGAGACTCCGCTATTGCTGCACATGTCAGGTTGGGCTTGTTGCATAATGACCAGAGGAATTCCATTCAGTGCATGTGTGTGTGTGTGTGTGTGTGTGTGTACGTGTCTACGTGTCTATCGTACTTCCTCTGTGAATTATGCAATCACTTGTTGAAGTGTTCTGTTTTCACTTGGCTTTCAACGTTTCAAATCAATATAATAAAAGCAGTTCAAACCACTCCCCCTGTAAAGAGTTCACTTGAATGTTATTGGCACACACAAAAAGATCCTATTCAAATTTTATTTGTTTTCACAACCCCCTGTTAGCATTTTGTCATTAGATTTGCACATGCTCTGGCAGGGTCTGAGGAAGTTCCTTTCTTGTTTTCATGCATGCTCCCTAGAAATACGTTTGCTCAATCTCTCCATTTCTTTTTTTTCCTTCACATCAGTCTTCTAACTTCAGGTTTGTTATGTCTACCTTGTTTAGCGTCGTTGAACTCTCGTCCACCTCACTGGACCAAAGTCCTGTCAGTCAGAGCTGTGAGCTGTGTTTACTCAACCCTCTCTCCCTCCCCCTGTTCTCTCAGGCATCTGTGTGAACTGCCAAGGCAACACCGAAGGACCCAGTTGCGAGAACTGCAGGTATAATTTCTACAGAAAGCCCGGTTCTCCCGTGACGGACCCCTGCATCCCCTGCCCCTGCTCCAGTGTCACCTCCACAGGCAGCTGTAAGCTGGGTGAGTCCTCCTCACACGCACGTAGCTCACATTAGCGTAGCCTGCTAACTTTATTATTGAGCTCCTATTGGCCACAGCTGTAGGAAATTCTGAGGAGATCTCCACTTCTGGGAGATGTGGAGTACCCCCCTCTCATCTGTTTTGCATCATTCTGGCCAACTGCCTGCTGCCTGAATTTCTGAGTGGGTGGGCTGAGACTTTTAAGAGAAGATAGCTTTATTTTACGTGAAAGTGAAACTGGAAACTTTTTTCTCTCCTCTCTGAGCCTCCACTCTCAACAAAACCCTCACAGGATATGTTTATGAAATGTACTGTAAAGGCGTAAAGGTATGGGGTCTTTCTTGTGACTTATTCAGACAGTGTTTTGATCAGTCCCACAGTACTCTGTCTCTGTATGCTGATTTTATTTGGCATATGTTTGTGAGGAATTGTGTGATATTGTTTTGTTGATCTGTGGATGGGTTTCTGGGTTTGCTGACGGCAGCAATGTTCTTGTAGCCGTGCAAGCTGATTTAAGGTAGGACCTGACAATGGAGAAATACCACACAGACCAGCAAAAGGGCAGGTGTGTGTTCAGTGTTCCCAGATATTACAGTAAGGTACATCACAAACGTAGCCACACAATGCAGCTGCTGTTTTGTGTAATAGAGGAGTAACCTTATGACATTCACTAGAAGAATTACTCAGTATTACAGTCACAATCTTTTTGTCACACATTTTTTAAAGATACACTCATTAAAAAATACAGACTAAGAAAATGTTTTGTTGTTGTTTTTACAATTTAAAATGACTCTTTATTTTAATATATTTTAAAATGTAATTTATTCCTGTGATGGCAAAGCTGAATTTTCAGCAGTTATTACTCCAGAGTGTCACATGATCCTTTAGAAATCATTTTAATATGCTTATTTGGTGCTCAAGACACATTTCGTATTATAAAACCGTTGTGCTGTTTTTGTGGAAACCGTGATACTTTTTTTTTTTTTTCAGTTCAAAACAGCAGCATTTATTTGAAATAGACTTTTTTTTTTATAAAATTTTATTTTGTATAATTATGTTTTTTTATAATGTTATTAACTATGTTATATATATATATATATATATATATATATATATTAATTATAAAAATGCACAAGTCTGTACTGTCACTTTTGATCATCCTTGCTGAATACAAGTATGGTCATACTTTAGATTAGGGTACAATTCGCACTATTAACTAACTATTAACTATGACTTTTGCCTCAATAAACTCCTAATTACTCCGTATTAATAGTTAGTAAGGTAGTTAAGTTTATGTATTTGGTAGGATTATGGGTTGTAGAATATGGTCATGCAGAATAAGGCATTAATATGTGCTTTATAAGTACTAATAAGCATCCAATATCCTAGTAATATGCAAGCTAATAAGCAAACGCAACTAGTTAATAGTGAGAATTGGACCCTAAACTATAGTGTTACCAAAAGTATTAAGCCTAATTTCTTTAAAAAATAATCTTACTGATGTCACACTTGAAAAGCATATGTGTATTTGAATTATATATAAAAATAAAAATTACGATTTTAGGAAGTTGCGTTGTACAGATTCATATTTGCATAACTACCAGTAGTCTTATTCCATTAAATACTGTAGAAGTTCAGCTGTGTGAACAATTTTATCTTAGTTCTTGATGTTTAATTAGCATTGCAACCATATTTGCATTGTTTGTAGTTGTACCACTCCTTTATTGTTTCTGAGCAACTGTATTGTACTTATACAGACACTTACATTTTTCTTCTTGGTAGAGGCTTTCCTACATTATGCACTAGAAAATGCATGTGTTTTATAATTGTCAGTTTGTTGCCAGTTATATTTATGCAAATGCTGCCAACTAAGGCACGAGTAACTGTATATTAGAAGCTTTATTTTGCTCTCACATGTGATTGAAGAGCAAGCTAACATACCTGCCCAGAACTAGTGCTTCTTTCTCTTTCTATCTCTCTCTCTTTTCTGGCGTTTCTGCTGTTGATTTGGAGGAGCAACTGATGAACAGCATTTTAAGATTATACATAGTCTGCCAAAACTTTTCTAATGCATAATTAGCGTGTATTAAATCCTGATTCGAAAAGTACAGATTCCTGTCATAGTATTTAATGAGAAAAGCATGTGTAGGAAAGAAGGGAGTGCTCATCGTCATGCCTGCATCCGAAAAGGCGCCCACACTAAAATGGAAGTACAGGTTTTGAGGATTAGTGATTATGGTAATGGAATGCTAATAACCAGCACAGTCAGGACAGCAGCTGATTAGCCGACAGACCTTATTTTCTTCCGCCCGTAAATCCCTGATGATGCTGCCTGATGAGGTACAGGGGAGCACACCAGTGTTAAATGAATTCCTCATTTACCCATCAAGGCCACACTTTTATTAACAAAGTTCCCTGCAGAGCTGAATGTATCATCCACCTGCCTCTAGATTACACTGCAGAGCCACTGGATGTCTCTATAGAGCTTAATAGGGACACTGTGTTTTACTGGGACCTAAACAATGAAAATATATCATAATGTCAAAGCACCAAAAGGAGGATGGAAGTGATTAATTCACACATGTGCTGTTGTAAAGGTCACTCAGCACTAGAGCAGAGCACATGGCTTAGATCATTAGTTTACATCCCGCACTGCACCATGGGCGGCATTATCTCTGCCGCTGTGATTGAAGGGTTGCTGGTTCAAGATTTAGCATCTAGAAATACTGATGTAACTCTAGGTGGGTTGCAGGTCTAATAAGCAGTTGTTGCACCCATTTGCACACTTCCTGCCCTACTGTAGCTGTGTTCTTAAATAAGAAACTGCTATGTAAACCCTGAGTGCCAATGCCATAACCCAAATAAGGAATAAACCTTTTAACCTGTGGCTTGGCGAGCCTTGTACAGCTCTTTAAAAATGTAAGTGTTGTGGATCAGTGCCAGAATGGTTCCTTATCAAGTTTTCGTCTACCTTTTTTATTGCCCTGATCATAATTAACACTACATATTTTTGCTCTGAGGTGGTGTGATATCACAGTTTCAAAGATCAAATTTAAAGCAGTGACATGAAACCAAAAAAACCAATATTCAGTATTAGTGAAAGAGAGGAAAGGGCAGACAGCTCATAACATAACTCCTGTTTGATTTATGTAGTCCAGTTTTAGTCACCGTCCGGCTGGTGCTCAGGGACTCTTTTTCTCTCTTCCTCTCATTGTGTCCATGGTCATCTACAGTCTGGATGCATCCCTCAGCACTCACAGCCAGAAGCTCTTTGCTTAGATCTCATCACAGCTAACACCAATGTTGAGTATTTATGTAAATATGTTAGGTTCCCCCCCCCCCCCCCATTCCCATGGTGTCACATAGTATTAAAAGTACTGTTTTTTGTATAAGGCAGTCCACAATGGAAAATTCTACTAACAAAATACAAAATACAGTGCTTAGACCATTTTCAGAAAGAGAAGAAATTTAAAAAAGGTTTTCTCTTTGTATGTGCAGTACATGTGCATTACTGTTTGTTGTCTTTGTATTATTTTTAATGCAAAATTAATAGTTTTTACTGTATTTAACTAAACAAATAAATGCAGACTTGCTAAACATAAAAGACTTCATCTGTATTAAAACATCTTACAGACCCCAAACTCTAGTGGATAGTGTACAGTATATTGGTTAAAATCAAACATTCAATACATTGTTGTTTATGTAATGTAAGCCATTTATTATATTCTTACACTAAGTTCTCTTACTGCTTTAGACTTAGTGTCCATTACTCTTTTTACTTCTTTGCTCACCTTTTCTTCTTGTGTAAGCAGTGAAGTATAGGCTATGACAAGAGGCTATGACTTTATTCACAATACAATGGTCTTGTGTGCCTTAATGTTTCTATACAATGTCTACTATGTAATACAATTATTAAGGACACATTTTATTACGTAGTTCATGAGATGTAAAATATGGATAATAGTTGGCATCAACAGGTGCAGTGATATACACAGTAGATGTTATATAGTAGCTGTGTATTGTAGTACCACTTGAATGCTGTATTGACCCCTTCTGCAGTATCTGAAATGTATGTTTTATAAGTTTTATAAGAGTATTAGTGAGAGAGTAAGATTAAGCTTTTCCATTACGGTTAGGGTCTCTGCATCAGGAAAAGAAAAAGTGCTTTTGAAGTTGCTTTTGTGAAATCAGTCCTTGTAGAGCAAACACTCTGAAGTCAGCTATTTGATCTCAGTAAATGGCTGGATTTGCTTTGCTTCAATAATTCTTTGTTTGTCTTTGTCTGAATTAACAGATGTATGTTGTCTCAGTGACTGAGTGAAATCAATTGTATTGAACAGCGAACAAGTCACTGTTAGTACCTCCTATTGTTACCGTGACGTGGCCTTGACACTTTCTGTTGTGCATTGTTAAATCAAAACCCATGAGGTCTCCAAAAACACACACACATGATTTGTTGAGACCCAAGTAGAGCAGAATTGACAGGCACAGATGAAGCTCTCACATCTGCCATTATAAATTCATGTAGTCATGTAGTGCTTATTGTGTGATAAACTAAGGTGGATGAGTTTTTAAACTCATCCTTCAAACTCTCTCATTAAACTCTTTTGACAGCTCAGGGATCTTGCAAGTCTTCATCTTTTAATACTGTACATATTTAACCATATTGTGTCCCTTGGTTTCATAAGGTCGTTCTCACTAGGTTTCTCCTACAGAATGTCTCATGAATATGTAAATGCCGTTGTGAATGTCTGTTCCAAACCAGCTGTCAGTCATTATTTGTAAGGTTTCATGGGAAACACAGACCTTATTTGATCTGTCTAAAGTTTGGAGGGGCTTTATAAGGTAGATGCAGCAGAACATTAAATGAAAAATTATTCTATCAAATGAATTATTTATGTCAGTTGAAAGAAACATACCTGGCTGCATCTATTCGCTGCTCAAAAATAAAAGCTTTTAATGTTCTATATATTTTAATATTTTGTTGAATGTACTGTGTGTGTATGTAGTTTTTTTATTAATATTTTTATTCAGCAAAGATGTATTAAATTGATCAAAACGATAGTAAAATCTTTTATATTGCTATATATATAGCTTTGATCACAGGAATAAATTAGCCTACATTTTAAAATATATTCAAATTGAAAACAGTTATTTTATATTGTAATACTATTTCACAATATTACCGTTTTATCTTATTTTTGATCAAATAAATGCAGCCTTGGTGAGCATAAGAAACCTTTCAAAAACAAAACAAAAAAAATCTTACAGGCCACAAACTTTTGAATGGTAATGTATGTATAGTATGTATGTACATTATATTTATTTGTCACAAGCAGTGTTGGGTAAGTTACTTCAAAAAAGTAATTAATTACTAATTACATCATCAATGTTGTATTTAAAATATTTTTTCTAATTACTCTGTCTGAAAAGTAATTTAATTACTCAATAAGTAATTAAACTCATTACTTATTACTTATTAAAATACCTATAAAGCTTGACTGGATAGACAATAGAAAGGAAACTCTTCTAATAATTTAAATATGAATCAAACATGTAATAGTTTAGCCTTTTATAGCTTTTTAAAACATTTTAGCTTTATTAAAACATACTATAATACTTAATTTTTTTTAGTAACAAATAGGGATGTCACGATACCAAAAGTCTAGTAGTCAGTACCGATGCCACCAAAAGTGCACAATACTCGATACCAAAGTCGATACCACGGTAAAAATATTTAAAGATACAAATAAAACAATGCTATATATTTTTTCAGGTAGGTCTAATAGTAGTAAGTAAAAATACTACAGAAATTGAATGATCAAATATAAAATAACTCATAACTGTATAAGTTAAATATATATTAATCCTTATTAAAGCTTTTCTTTTGTTGTTTGATTATCATTTATAATACAGACAGCCAATAGTAGACAGTAGCATGTTTTAAAGACAATATGCTGTTACACATGCTGTTCATATTCACATAACCAAAGCGAATATATGTCAAGACGGGCATTTTGACATAACTGTGTGTGTATTTGAACATTTATGTGTAATAAACCGCGAAAATCTGACACTCGCGAGAGGCGCCTATGTGTGCGCTTTGGTTGAGAGTGCACTGACTGAAGACCGTCTCTCAGAGAGCGCGCGCAGTTTTTTCTCCCTAGGACATAGCTTACATTTTACCGTAATGTTCTTGCCTACCTGTGTCAAAAGTGAAGTAACTGGAATATTTCCATTCTGCAAAACAGCCACTCGCTTCTGCCGACATCTTCAGACAGCGATTACGCAGCCAAGTGGTGCGAAGTTGCGAACTCGCACAACTGCACTACAGCTAACGATTTTAAAGAGGCAGCGTTCACTTTTACCTTTAGATGACAAATTTAGATTTGTATACAGAACTGTTGAACTAATTTACAGTATGTAACGCAAGTACATTATAAGTAACTGTAATTAAATTACCTAAAAATGAACAGTAATTCCTTACTTTACTTTTTCAGTGGATAAGTAATTTAATTACAGTAACGCGTTACACCCAACACTGGTCACACCCAACACCCAACACTGGTCACAAGCTTGTAACATCATCCAACACTCCCTCTTTACAGCTACTGTGAACGTCTCAAGGCAGAAATAATGTCGCAGTAGAGTTTAAGTGGCATGTGCGTGTAGTTTAGATACTCATCGAATCATTCTCAACTGAAATGTCCTGAGCAATTTGTGTCCTGAGCAAAAATGTATTTTTTCTTTACAAGTGGCACAGATTTTCTCTGCTCTCCTTGCTAATGCTAGATTTCCTTAGTGAAGTCATGTTTGATTTGCATATGCTGGCTAAATTTGCATTGGAAATGACTTAGCACTGGTTGGCTTATCTGCCACGCAGTGTCGGTTGCTATAATTTTGATGAAGTCGCCAGCTTTGTTCCACCAGAGCTTCAGCTTTGATTCAGCAGTCTGTGAAAAAGTCTGTTATTTGTCACTGCTGTTTTCTTTCTGTCCACCCTTGTGATAGACAGATGGTGAGAGAGTTAACATACACAGTGAGCTGCTGAAATAAGCAGATATTTGAAACGTGAAAATATACGACAAGAAATCTTCGTATATTCATATATAATGTAGAGAGCAGAAGAGTAATTTGACTCACTCTGTGGAATTATTATTGTTTACTGTACATTTAAATTTATTACTAAAACCATTAGGTATTGTCTTTACTCTTAACTATTTTGTATGTTTTTTTATTTGTGTGTTTTTTTTTAATTCTCACTTTGGTCAGGAAGTGTGAAAACTGCTGGAACGACTATAGCCGTGAGCATGTCCATACCTGTTTGGGATGGTGCGTCAAATGTTGCGTGCGTCTGTGTGCCTAGCTTGTGACGCTGAAAAAACAACTCAAAAGTCACCACACTAAAGAAGCTAGTGCGGGTGCTGTAATTATGAGATGGTTAAACATTGACTAGCCTCATTTTAGACATTATAGTCACGAGTCAGAGTCACAGCAACATGAGGAAGCATATATTGTGTTGTCGCCGGAAATCTTTGTATGCTGTAACATGTTGGGACATATGCAGAGCTGAACAGTTCTGAATTTTTTGGCAAGTTTTTGTTGTTGCCGAAACAAGCGGAAAACACCTTTTTGGAATGAATACATAAAGGTAAGACCAAACAAAATGAGCCTTTGTGTGTGTGTGTGTGTGTGTGTGTGTGTGTGTGTGTCTGTGTGTGTCTATGTGTGTCTGTGTGTGTCTGTGTGTGTGTGTGTGTACATTGATTTCACTCTGGCCACCAACAGCTCAAGTAGTCCATTTATTTTGTCTTTGTTCTTTCATTCTCTTGTTCATTTAATTTGTGCGAATGTTCTTAATTCTGTATTGGGATAATAGTTTTAAGTTCAAAGAGCTCAGAGAGGCTCAAGCTCTTTGTCCCTACATGGGTGTTTTACTGTCGTGATGATGTATATCTAAATGGGCTGTTTTCTGCCTTAGTCTCTTTCCGTCCTTTCATTGTGTCATTATCTTACCATGATGGTTATTGCCCTCATGCTTGAGAAATGTGGAAAATTGGTCCTTCTAGTGTAGTAGTCCCTGGGTGTACATCACTGCCTGGAGATTTGGGTTTTATATGCTGCTGTCGGTTGTATGCAGGTGCTGAGTCTGGGCAAATGATGATAGGAGGGTCATAGTACTCCCTGATTCACTGCCCTTCTCCGTATGTAACATAAAAACTGCCTCTCTGCTAGATATATTTGATTCACAGCAGGTACTGTATACCGTCTGTCTTATTGCTTCTAGCTCAGTTTTTTTCTATGGCTCAACATGGTTTTTGCTTTAACTGTCCCTTTCTTCTTCCCTCCTCCTCCTTCTCAGTTCTCTCTCGCTCTGCAATTTAAAATGTTGTACATTACACTACTGGGGACTGTATCGTTTTCTTTTAAAGAAATTAATAATTGTATTTAGTAAGGATGCATTAAGTTGATTAAAAGTGTCAGTAAAAACATTTATAATGTTACAAAACATAGCTAAAAAAAATGCTGTTCTTTTGAACTTTTATTCAATAAACAGGCCTGGGAAATATATATAAGCAGCACAACTGTTTTCAACATTGAAGATAATAATAATAATAATAAATGTTTATTGAGCACTAAATCACATCAGCATATTTAAATAATTTCTGAAGGATCATGTGACACTGAAGACTGGAGTAATGGCTGCTGAAAATTTAGCTTTGCCGTCACAGGAATAAATGACATATTAAAATAAATTTTATTTAGTTATTTTAAATTATAATAATATTTCACAATATTACTGTTTTTTTTTCTGTATTTTTGTATATAAATACAGTATAAATTCTGTATATACTGTAAATACAGCCTTGGTGAGCAGAAGAGACTTCTTTCAAAAACACTAAAAAATATTACTGAGCCCAAACTTTTGAATGGTAATGTTTATAGTTTGAAAACGCTTTTATCTAAGAGTGCACCCCAAATCAGTGCAGAAAATGCAAAAAAAGTTTACAGATTCTGTCTGGGCCTGCCAATTCGTTTTGCCAAAAGGAAGAGAGAGAAAAACATGTTTGGTTGAATCTGTTGTGCTCATTAATGATTTTAAAAATCTCCTCTTCTGGCTCATCTCTCCTTTTTCTCCACAGAATGTAATCACTTCGAATGAGCTACTAATTTCCTTAGTGTCAGACACTGAAATGTCTCACAATGTGATATTGCTCTTGAAAATAATCTGTCTCACATTTGCATTCAAGTACTTTAGAATACACATATAGTATACTATAAATTTATCAGTAGTTCCTTAGTACTTTCCCAGTAGTCATATAATCATCATACTGATTTTATGATGTCACATTTGGTTGCAAGTGGTTTAATTGCAGTGGCAGGCCACTCTGTACATCTATTTTCACTTTACACCCTTCATGTGACATTTCTGTCCTATGAATACAGAACAGCAACGTTTTTCTGCTTGGTGTGTTAGAAATGGAAAAACAATAGTTATGCATTAATCATGTTATCTTGTGTTTTAGCACTATTCCTAGTGGACAAATGTAAAATTTCTAAAACATTTTTTTTTCACCCTTTAATGTGACAAACATCATAGTTATGTGATCAGACAAAAGGAAAGATGTTTATCTACAGTATGTGTTATCCTCAAGCAAAGCAGGTTTCAAAGTGAATGTTTTTATTTACTGTACAGTTTGTTTGTGTACTTCCTTCTTTTAGTTACAGATGTGCTGTTGAAGGCTTTAGGCTGTAGTTTGTGTGTGTACATGGGGAAGAGTGTTTTCACATCATTTCACTTAAGCTTAAGAAATTACCAGACCTTTTCAAAGCCCGGATTTTGCCTGTTGGTCATTAACTTGGTCTGCAATCAAATGCAAAGGAAATACCACATTTCTAGAATGATAGAAGGTTGCCAAGTTCATCTGACAACTCAATATAGGCTAATATAAACAAAGACCTCAGTTTCCCTTCATACTGCCTTCAGCATCCTTAAAAGATTCTGCCATCTGGTGGTCAAATGAACTCTGTGTCTCTAAATGTCTTAGCAGAACTCCTTTGGCAATTTCAGTGAAAATGTCTTATATACTTGATATACTTGAACATATTTGTTTGTTTGTTTTTTTTACTAGCAGGTGTGTCTGGTTCCTCTAATTCACCCTAAACTTTCTTTGTTTCCATATGTGTTTAGACTCAAGCGGCCAGCCTTTCTGTATCCAATGCAAGCCGGAGTACCAGGGTCCCAACTGTGAGCAGTGTAGTGATGGCTTCTACAACGCCGACAGCATCTGCCTTCCCTGTAACTGCAGCGGGAACGGAGACCCCCGCTTATCCCCTCGGATCTGTCACCCGGACACGGGCCACTGTCTGAGCTGCATCAACAACACTACGGGCCCGCACTGCGAGCGCTGCGCAGAGGGATTCACGGGGGACGCCCTCACCAGGAACTGCACTCCTACAGGTAAGAGCCAAAGCCAATATGTTTGGGCTAATATGTGTAAAAAAAATCTAGTGATAATAATGGATTCTTTTTTGCTACAGTCAGGGATATTAGGGCTGTGCCAATTCAGTCATTTATTAATATATCGCAAGTTTCTTTTCTTTTTTTTTGTTCACAAAATTACAGCTGTATTTAAAATTCTTTTTTTTATTGTTCATTCATGTCATTTTCAACAATTCAATTAAAGATGAAGCTGTAACTCTAAAACTATTATATGTCAGTGCAGTTAGAGCCACTTCTACACAACTGCATAATGAAGAAAAGTGAAGTGAACCAGTTGAGAGAGTTTGAAACTGATCCCGCAGGTTAACTCTCTCTCGTGGACACTTTCTCATGCGTTTGATGCGGTTTCAGTTGTGATCCTTATTGCAATGCATTGAATATATCATGTGTCATGAAGACCTTGATGTTACCCAGCTATACAGTATATACTGTGTGAAAAGGAAGGAACTGAACTTGAGATATTAATATTTTTAAACACCTATTTTAAGGGGTGATTAAAAAGATCTTACATGTTAAGTGACTGTGGTTTTCAAAGAGGGGAAAAGATGTGTTGTAGAATGACTAATCCCAGATCAGCGTTCTGACTCAGAACATCCGTCTGTATGCTGCTGATTCTATCAGTGGTGTACTGTAAAGAGAACTGATCGTACATTCCCACAGGCAGACTGACTTGGGCTGCCAAACAATAAACAAGGACCACAGGGTGAATATATGAAAGAGAGAGGAGGTAGAAAAGAGTGATTTATCACTCCAGTAAGTCAGCCAAATCCACTCTCTCTTTTCGTCAATCTTTCCACTCAGCCAACAATAATAAATCCTTCTTTTTTTTAACCTGTCTGAGCTCTGTTCCAGATGTTCTGCTGCTACAGAACAACCATGTTGCCATTCACTGATGATAACGGTACTGTAATGGAACTCCATATGGAAATGATGTTGACTTTCCAACAATGGTTGAAAAATCTTTAAAATAGCTTCTACCATAATGACAGTGTTGTTATCATTAACTAAAACTAAAACTTTCCAGTTTTTGGTGATTGAAATAAAGCTGAAATAAAATAAAAATTTAAATTTATTAACTTGAACTAAATAAAAAAAAAAATGTTGCCTTGGTAACTGAAATCAATAAGTAGTAGTTGAAGTACTAAAATAAATTAAAGCTATATAGATTGTTTTTTAAAAAACAAAGTAATAAAAATGACAAAAACACAAAATTACTAAATGTACAAATAAAAGCTAATTCAAAATATTAATAAATGCTAGAATCATATATAAATAATAAACCTAAGATGTTTTCTGAGGTGAATGGCTGAGGTGTGTCTGACACTGCCTCTTCTACTGAACAGATGGATTCACTCTTGCCTTTGAATCTTCTTCCTGTGTGCAGCATCTGTTCTCTACATTACACTAGATCAGGGCTCCACATGGGTCTGTCTTGCTGCTCTCACCCTTTTTTTATTCTTTTACTCTCTTTTTTTTGTTCTCTCTATCTTTCATTCATAACCTATATTGCCATCTGCTTGTAGAGTACTGTTATAATGTTCACTGGCAGTGATGTTAACTTTTAGTGTGGAATGTTAACTGTCTGAAAATACTATCCAAGGTGACTAACAAAAGAGGAACTTGCAATTCAGTAAAGGATTTGTCAGACTTTTTGAATGATTCATTAAAAGAACCACGAGAGGCATTTGTTTGTGAATGAGACTATACTGGAAATGTTCAGGGAATTTTTTTTTTTTTTTTTTTGCATGCAGCACACTAAGACCATATAGAGTACACAGCCTTTTTATCTCATTACACTCAATACAGGGCTGCAAACTCGCATTCACATCTCATATTCAGTGGTGCAGGAAACACTGCTCTGCCCGCCATACCCTTAGAAAGTCACTGGAGTATAATTAAATTTTGTTTTTGGGATATTTGGTATTATTTTAGATGTGTGTTTTCTCAAACTTTCCTTCTCTTTCTTTTGCCTTCTATTTAGTCGTCCACACTACTCCTTCAACCACTACCCACTGGTTTCACTACACCACCATGACCTCCAGCCCCAATGCTACAGCACAATTCACCACCTCCTCTACCACCCTGCTTAGCAGCCTGGGCAGCTCCACCACCAACACCACCACTACCACGGTGACTCCGCTCCCATGGAACCAGTTCAACATCATCATCCTGGCCGTCATCATCATAGTTGTGCTAGCTCTCTTGGCGGTGGTGGGTGGCGTGTACACTTACAGGGAATACCAAAACCGCAAGTTGAACGCCCCGTTCTGGACCATTGAGCTGAAGGAGGACAACATTAGCTTCAGCAGCTATCACGATAGCATTCCGAACGCGGATGTATCAGGGCTTTTAGAGGATGAACTTAGTGACGTGGGCAACGGACAACTTGCTTTAACGGGCCCTGGTAGTTTGTATAAGGTGTAACTGATTTTTATGCAGAAGCTGGGCTGCTACACCAGCACTGGATCGACACTGGGCAGATTGTGGACCTATGGATATGTGGACCCCCGTTTTTTTGTGTTTTTTTTTTTTTTTTTTTTTATGCTGATGAAAAAGGACATTGTTTTTCTCTTCAGACATAATGAAAACACTCACACAAGCACTCCAAAACAAGAAGAGCCAGTAGTAAATAAAGAACATAAGCAGTGCATGTTGAAGACCTTGGACAGCCCAAAGCTGAAACATGTGGTCTGGCTTTGAAGAAAGAGAAGAGATGCAGAAACTAATTTGCTAACAGAATACTAGACAGTGAAGCATGTCTGGTTCGATCAATCTAATGCATCTGCTTATTAACATTATTTGCACATTTACATACGCCCATTCACTCGTTCCCTATGTAAATGCTGTGGATGATTTAAATACACAGAGACATTCGTTTTCAATAAACTCAGGATGGATATCATTTTTGTTGTGTAAACCACACCATTTTAGTGTTGCTTCAGCACAAGGATACCATACATGCTATTACATGTGCATTACTTTAGGGGGCACCATTACACTGGACCTGACATGGAGACCAGGCCTGTGTATTATCCAATGGAAATAACTAATACTGAATGGTAGATGCTGAATGAACTTTTGCTTCTTTTTTTTTTTTTTTTTTTTTTTTTTTTTTTTGCTTTTTTTGGCAGACGCTTTCTTGCCGAAGCAAAATACAATAAGGGATGATTTATTTTTGTCAGGCCAAAGAGGATCTGTGTGTCAGTCTCAGGAGGAGAGAGTCTGGCTATTTCTTGTCACAGTTTTACAATGACAAAAAGGATTTAGAAGTTTCACAATGTATGGAATTTTACTTGTTTTATTTATTTTCAGAAATTTATTGTCAATCCGCTTTTCTTTTGTGACTTATCACCGGCCACCTGTTGAAAGGTGCCTGCCTTGTTGTGTGGACTGGACACAACAATATGTCTTAGAGTTTATGTTGGGAGAGTTTAACAGTTTTGGCTAATTTATTTGGGCGAACCTCTCTCTCAGATTCATGGCTTAGAGTCAGTTTGTGTGTCACAGAGGAGGGAAACAAATACTATCAGATGAGCAATAATGCCTGTTGGTTCTTACAGCTATACTGGACAGAATTAATCACTGCCATTTGTGGAGCACAGGCTAAAACAAGTTGATCGAATGGTTCAGTGAATGACTAAGTGCATGTGTTTGAGTGTGTGGGTATATGTGTGGGTGCTGAGCATTGTAATCTAATATATTACTAAGTGAGTTGGATATATGTCAGTAAAAGACATGAAAGGGTTTGTACATTCTTGGTAGGAGATGACCCGAACTTGAAGAAAAGAGCAATAGTTCATCTCTGTCTGTTTCTCAAATGACTCTTGGGATATCTTATTTTAGCTCCCTCCCCACTTTCACAGTCTTTTCCCGGGGTGTATTGGTACAAAACTATGTAAATATTAGATGTACAGAATGGTTGTCTTGAGGAGGCTGCTATTAAATTGGTACATGTGGCGACAAATTTTGTGTCCAACATACTAGTTGCCGCACATAGAGACTGTTGTCGTAATGGTGTCTTAATCTTACATTGTATGCATTGTGCAGTATGCATGGTGCACCACATTCACAAGTAGCTCTGTGAAAGATTTCAATAAAAGTTTTACTATAATTCATGCTTTCATTATTATCATTCTTATTCTTATCATTATATCGTTGTATGTCATGTAGTTCCAGCCACTGGACCGCACCTGACCATTTGATTTATCCTTAACACAAAAAGCACTTGTGAAAAAGTAAATTATGTCAGGGCAGTGGCATCAGATCTTTGAAAGATGTTCAGTTGTGTTTGAGGCATTGTAAATCTATTTTACGTTGGATGCTAACATTTTTAATGTTTATTTGTTAATATGGGAGTTTGAAAATGAAAAGTTAAAGTTGGACCCTTAGGGTTAGACACCTAACAGATTTGGGCAGAGGGCATGGTGTTTTTTTTATTATTATTATTATTATTATTTATTTATTAATAAAATTTATTTAATATAATTTAATAATATATAATAATATAAATTTTATATATATATATATATTTGTTGATTTAATAATTCATTGGGTTATTTAATAATTCTAAGAATTATTAGGTGTACATTTCAAACATCTTCATTATTCATCATAACTTAAAGTCCAGTTGTCCAAACTCATTTAATATGAATTCAGTCTGTTGCTATTATGACATCCCTTCAACAAAAAAATACAGGCCTGTATACAATTTGTATTATTATATTGTGTAATTCAGATATATTTCTTTAACTAGAATTCTGTTTAATATTCATTATTCAATTTTTCAAACTAAACTAAATGCCATACTACATTTATCAAAATGCATGAGCATTAGTATTTAATGTTAATCACATTAATCTGTTATAATTTTAACCTCATATAACTTCAATCTGATATAACATCCTCCATCCTGTAGTGTGCATGCCAAAGTCATCTCTAAATATGTTACAAATTAGCAGCAAGTGCATAAATTTTTTGTATGTACGTATATATTTATGTTCACTTCAGTTTGCCATGTTCCTTTAGTGAGATAATATCAAAGGTTAAAACATGACTCCTTTTTTACATTTACATTGTTTCTCAGATCAGTTTCTTTTTTTCTGTTCAGTATAATCATCACTTTCATCTAAGGATGTGTTTCTGATGCCATTATCTCTGTCAGAATTGTGTTACATTCAGTTAAATTTAATGAGTGCCATGAAATTTAATGAGTGACGTTTTGTATCATATAACATATCATTCCTCCCTTACATGACACATGAAGCTGCATGAGGCAACTATTTTAAGTTTTGATTGAGCAATATGCTGATGACTGACCTAAGATCTGTTATGTTCTTGTGTGATCTTGTCCATTTCTTTTGAGCAAAATAATTGGTGATAAATGCCACAAAAGAATTTTTGATTTAGAAGCCCATGCACAACTCCTAGATTTCCTAACATTACAAAAATGTAATATAAATATTTTCTATATGATCTATACCTAGTTGCGGTTACCCCAAGGTGACTTGTCATTGAGTCATATTCCAAACTTCGATAGTTTTACCATACAGAGTGAATGTGTGATCACAAATACTGGATGACACAATCTCCATATCGAGGCATTTCTTCTGGATGTTGTTGATGTTGAAAACTGAGGTGAATAATTTGCTTTCATGTAATCCTGAAAAACAATCCAGTGGAGAATAACTACAAAAGCCCCCCACCCACATAAATGTTCACAACTTTAATTTGTACACTTCTCAAAGGTCAGGGGTAGATAGCTTGGGGAATGTTCCTGCAATCGCCTACACCTTCTGGGTATCCATTAAGGGGTCATACATTCTAACAAATATCACAGAATCTGAGTCACTTTACATACTTTCATTCATTTTTCCTTTTATTCAGAGAAGATTTTAGAAGCAAATAAAAAGAATCCTCTTGGAGATGAATCAGCGAAATAATTCAGTTTTTGTCATCTTCCTCTTACTTAATAATATAATTTGGTTGTTTTTAAAGAATAATAGTTACATTAATTGTTTTTTTGTTTTTGTTTTTTGTGCGAGGGGAATTACTGCAGCCGTTCATGTAAGGCCTGGTTAAAGACCAAGCAAAAACGTCTGAGAGCTCGGCAGTGGGTGGCACTATCTCATCGGCTAGTGCTCACCTTTCATCTTCGCGTTTCGATTTCAACAGAGCTGGTACTAACATGCAATCTACCTGAGAGAGGACATGAGATAAAAGAGACGTCGTCTTTGACTATTGCAAGTTTATGGTGTTAAATACAAATGGATAAAACATTTTATATGTAACTTTTAGCGTGTTCTTAAACTCAGACCTCATTATTGTTAGTCATTTTTCACAGAAACCATGTTTAATGGAGAAATTATAACATTTGAAACCATAAAAAGGGGTGCTATGTACACAATAATCCACCCCTGCATTTGTCACCTGCTCCCTTGTATAAAAAAGCTTGAAGTGTCATACAGAAATATGATGATAGTGTTGATTATATTTGCGATATTGTAAACACGTAGCAGATTCACTGTGGGAGTGATTCAAAACACGACTGATTTTCACTGATCTCCCGTCCCAGTTAACACTGCATTTTTCCATTTAGCTAATGGAGAGCACTTGAAGTGGAAACTAACTGTTGTAGTGAGAGTCTTTCCTTTGTCTCTCTTGTCTTCCTGGAAATACAACTGCCATGACACAGAGAGAGATGTTGAGGTTCTTGTCAAGATCATCCCTTAATCCCTGCAGTGACCCTGGAAATAAACAATTTATGAGAACAATTCGAATACCTAACTCGGATGTTGGTAGAATGTGGTCCTCCTTTAATTTCGAGCTTTATCATTCCCAGTGAATAAATAAAGATCATCGTCCTCTTTAAAATCATATAACAAGTCAGTTACTTCTAGGGAAATCAGTAATGAAAAACAGAAAGAAATGTGAATCATTATTGCACATCAAAAATCCCGAGACATTTAAATCAGTGCAGTAAATGATGCCGGAAACAAACAGCGCTTAGCCAATAGAGTGCTGACGAGTGGAATTTGATGTCATTGTGGCATCATAGAGCCATGTAGGCCTTCGAAATGGAAGACGTTTGCGGGCATTTTCTTTTACTTACTTTGATATCATCTGGGAAACTGCCCTCTTTTGGAAATTTAACTTGTGAGTTCTGTAAATAGAGTAACCGATAAAATGAGTCATATAAATATATATATATATATAACTGGAAAAACATAATCTGTGTCTGAATCAACAGTGAGATGCTCACAAACAGGTTGCATGTCCCTAAAGCGCCCAGCAAAACCTAAACATGCACAGTGCATAAAGACTTTTGCTGATGCTTCTGCTAACACCCACACCCAATGGGAGCACATGTATATGTGGTGACCTTGTTTGCATGATTGATTACAGATATTTCTTTTGACTTCCAGTCAACATTGAGGGAAAATACCAAATGGGTGGTCTCTAAAGTACTTGTGGTCTATATGTGCTGTTAAAGGGATAGTTCACCCAAAAATTCAAAGATTGTCATCGTTCACACAACTTCATGTCATTCCAAACCTGTATGTCACATTTTATTCTGCAGAATACAAATGGAGAAGACCTGGTCAGTGGTTTTCAAGCAATGACAATAGTGATGAAGACTGAAAAAGGATGCAAAATCACTTTTTAGGTCTTCTGAAGCCATTTGATGGCTTTATGTGAGGAACAGTTGGAATTGAAGTTATTATTCACTAATAATATCCTCCAGTAAAGGGTTAACAGCTTTGACCGGATCAAAGAGTTGAATTTGAGAAACGCGAATTCAATGAATGGATGAAACATTTCACTAAAAGATCTGATACAACAAATTAGGTTAAACTGAGTTCTTTCACAAACCAGACATTGCTGCATCTTGTAATGAATGTGCCAAGATAGGACCAATTTTTCAATAATGACTTTTAGGTCTTACACAATCCTCAAGGGGGAAAAAAAAATATTATTATAGGACTATCCGCAGGACAATTATATTACACAAGCAGACTACTTTGTTACATTTACAGTGATTATTGCATCCTTTTGAGACTCAGTATCTCCATTCATTGTCAGTAAATAGAATAGACATTCTTCAAAATTTCTCCTTTTGAGTTCCATGCAGGTTTGGAATAACATCATTAGGGTGAGTAAGTGAGTATTTGTTTTCATATTCACTTGGTCAGGACCTTAAAAAAGATGAGAGATGATTAAACTTCCTTGTCCATAAACTTCTTTCCCAAATATAAAACTTCCTTGTCCATAAACATGGTACCATTTCAGAACGTACTGGCCTCCATTCACCAACCAGAGCTCCATATTTTCGTAGCGTTATTTCATTGACTCTCCAGACAAGTAATCTGATGCACGACGATTAAATTAATGAATGAAATTACAAACATTGCTAATAAAATGAAACAAGATGTTGGCCTAGATTACAACAAGAAATCAGTGAAATACATGCAAGCAACCTTTACATAGTGAAAGCTACGCGTTTACTGTCACCATGATCACATCCACCCTCATCTCACCCACAGGTGATGTTCAGTTAATAGCGCACTGTTGAATGCGTGGGAGACTGGTATCTCATTACAGTCGTCAACTTCATCCGGTACTACAAGAGGCATTTCTAGCGTGAAACTGCAGTTATTTCAGCATCTTAAGGAGCAGGCATGGATACAGCACGCGCAGCTAGAGCGCATATTATCTGGACATCGATAGCTTTGGTCCTCATTTTAATCGTATCATGCTTGACATACGTCTTCATGTCGAAGGTAAATATAACTGGACCTACTGCCTTAGAATTTCAAAATTTGGCCAATAAATAGGCTAGACGCGGTGTTGAAGATTCTGTGGGACATTTTGAAGAATATCTCTGTTTGTACTGGGGTGATTTAGATGAATAATGGGCTAGTACAATCGATAATTTACCATTCCAGTAAGTACGCTGTTTAAAAGAAAAAGAGAGAGAGAGAGAGAGAGAGAGAAAGTTTATCCTATCTTAGTTCGCTTACATAATGCTTCGTAGGCTGAGAAACACTTCCTTGTTTATCAGCTAAGGGCTTTCTCCAGCATTTGTAAACATTAATTCATGAGTCGAGTTGCAGAGGGCGTGTTTGTAAATAACTGCTTCTGTGCAATCAACTCTTGAAATATGCATGACATAGTGACATGTCTTACCGTAACTTCAACAGGTGCCTGGATGCCAGAGAATTAACATCGTGAATGGTAAGTTTATCCTAATAGCCTGTTCTATACGTTTTGGGTTTTTTTTTTTTTTTTTGTTTGTTTGTTTGTTTATTTTTTTTTTACTTTTCTTCGTCTGTTGAGGATGGCATTGCCAATGGTCATTTGGTGCCTCTAGCAAAGTTAGCAAATCAAAGTCAATGAAGACTTGAAATGAAACGTCAGTGAAGGTCGGTTGCATAAACTGCTAAGACTGTCTTAAGTCATCAATTTTTTTTCTTTAAGACTTCATAACTTTAAGTCAGTTACATAAATACGTAAATTAGTCTAATTTGATACGGAAAGGTAAGACTGGTTGCCCTTTGGCTAACTGTTAGTTGGTCATACTAGTTCTTAATCTAAATTTTGTCGCTACTAACATGTTTGAAGCAAACCCCTATTAAATGTATTAAGCGAAACATAATGTACGAATATCCTACCTCTTGTTTTGACTTCGAGAGAGTTCAAACAACCGATAACTCGCACCAAGGTTTTTATTTGATTCCAATAACCACTCACAAAGCACCTAAACAATTCGTTTACATGAAAATTGAACATTTTCTGAGCCATTTAAACACAATTGATTATTACTAAGTTTTGTAGTCAGTAAAATAAATCCAACGATAAAACTGGCAAGCTGATATGAGCCGCCACTGTATTATAAAAAAGAAAACTAAATATAGCAGAAGTGTTCGGAAAACTCTTAGGCTACTGTTTGAAGAATCTCCATTCAAATGTTTTATAGTTTAACGAGACTGTAGTAAGTGTATAACAGACAGAAGTGTTCTTTGTGCATGTGAGTTTGTGGGAGTTTGCTGTTTGGGTGGGGATCCGGGCTGTCTCGCTGTGCGTTTGTCTAAGTGCATTTTTGAGGTCAGCTTCAGCTCATTTTCCTGTTCAGCTGTCAGTTGGACTTTTAGTGTCTTTTAAGTGTTTTTGAATCAGCGTTCGTTCAGTGGTGGTAATCTTACAGATGTTTTTCTTTAATTTTTTTCCTGACAGTCTCCACAATAGAAAGTATGTTCAGACATCAAGTCTCTCGAGAAAAATGGCTTCTAAAAGGTGATTAGTTGTATTTTTTTCAAAAAATATTTATGTAAGAATATGTTTTTGTCTTTATGTAGAAAGAAAATGGTTTCACATAAACATCACATTTGTTGTTCAAAACATTATGTTAAAGTTACATACTGTAGCTAAAGTTAGGCTACATAAAACTTTCTGATTCCATAATGAGAATTTTTGTATCTTTTGTATCTTTATCTTCGTTTTAATTTTTTCTGTTTTTTTTTCCCCCACCCCAAGCTTGCAATCACACAGATGATCGTTTGGTTTGGGATGATGAGTGGGAGGACCACAAGAGTCCGGGCAAGAGCATTCTGGACCAAAACAAAACGTGGTTAGTCGTACAAGAGAATGGGGTTTACCTGGTCTACATACAGGCGAACTTTGAGCTAAAGCCACAGAAGGATACTGTAGAACTCAATCTTCTAGTGGATCTCAATTATGGTGAGAAAACGGAGATTTTTACAGCCGCACATGACACTCAGGTGGTGAATGGCAACACGACTATAGATGCAAAGCTCAACACTTTCCTTCTGATGTACATGCAGTCAACAAACCAGTTATCAGTCAGAGTATATCCAAGCAATTTGGTGAACTATAATCCACGACCCTTCTCCACCTTCATCACTATCATAAAATGGGCAGACTGGTAGACTGTGGAGCATGGGAAATAAATATTGCATAAATGATCAGCTATATCCATGGACCATGTCTAGTTTTTACAATGGCAGCTTAAATTCTTGTTAGCTTTAATTGTGACATTTCAATATGACGCAGTCTCAAGATCAGCTGCTAGAACACCTGAGATTTTCCAGCTGTCATACTAGGAAATGCTCTTGACATTAACAAGGATTGCGTGGGGGTTATGATACTTTCTTGGTGTTTTTTCTTCTTCCTTTCGAAATATGAAGATCACATCTCATGATTTTCTCAGAAGCATGACACATTTTCCTCTCAACCGATATATGAGTTAAGTTTGTTGTGTTTCAGTTTTTGTATGAGTCAAGATGAAAAAGGGCATGATATATGGTTTGTGAGCACTGACTTTGAAGATTCTCATGTATTACGTAGGCTACATAAAAGATGTCATAGCTGCCTGCAAACAAACATTGTTTTACCAAACAGAAATAGTAAGCTAATTTTGAGCAAGTGGGTTTTTTTCAATGAAATGTATGTTCGTGTATAAATATAATCATGTAGTATTTTAATCATCGACAGCTGAATGTAAAAAACCTCATAACAGCAACATATCAGTGTTTGATATAAATGCTCAGCGTGTCATACAAAAGCTATGAAGCAACACTTTATTGTGTAAATATGGGCTTTTTTTTAAGACAAGCAATCAAAATTCTTGATAGGATGTTGTGCCAGTTTTTGCTGTAAGCAGATTCATCTAGCCATAGAAGCACTTATTTGTTCATGAATGTCATGGAATTGTTTTCTGATGGGGGGGGGCAGTGGGGATATTATTTCACATAAATTACCACACTAATCCAATCAGTCTAGCAAGCCATATAAAACTGAACCACATGAGCTGTTTTAATGAGACAGTGGAATGTTTTTTTCTTGTTGTTGTTGTTTGTTTTTCCTCAGCAAGTGGAGCAAACCAAGTTTGGTTTTTTTTTCAGTCAGGAAAATACCATTTATGACGCATACATTTTTGTGTTCAAATGACCCAAGCCAGCTATTCTTTTTCTTAAAATTTTTCTTTGTACTCTTGAGTTTTGTATTCTTTCACAGATAAGCCCTTATACTTGTGTTTATACTAAAGGTAATTGTTCACGCTGAGTGATTTCAATTGACTACGTTTTACTGTTCTCAAATATATAAGCAATATTATATTTATATGCAATTTGTAATATTTTTATTTAAACTATTAATTATAAATAAAGTCATATGCTGTAGCTCCCTCTCCATGCCTCAGATATTTTGTAAGCACTGTACATTAGTACACCACACATAAATATACTCAAGAAAGTATGATGTTTAATGAATGGCTATGTAAAATTCACAAATAGACAATGTAATATCACAAACAAAATGTCTTGCTTGTGTTGCTGTCATCTGAGCTTTAAGTTTTTTAGCCTACTCTGACCTGATTATGCTTTATTTTTCTTGTTTTGAAAATTATAGAGAGCAGCAGCTCAAAAACACTAAATACATTTCAGGAGATCTTTGTGTGACAACCTAATAAGAATTTACACAATAATTATAACAACTAATGGTTATATTTAGTTTTGTTTGTTTATTTACAGTCATGCACTAACATTCCGGGAACCAAAATGTTGGGTAATTTCCCATGTAAAATCTGGGTCCTGAATAAGGATGTCTAATATTTATATAGCAGGTCCTGAAGTACAACAAATGAGAAAGGCTGATTTATTTTATTTGGAGCTAGATGTAGAGGTAAGGACTGCCCCCTTGTGGCAGAGATTTTAAAACTGACGGAGCAGAGTTGAGTCAAGTCTGAAGTTCAAAGGGTTTCAGTTGAGTCATGTTGGGAATTTAGGCTTCAACGTGTTGTTAATGAAGAAATTATGAATGAATAAATCGCGTTTTGTAACTGCTATGACTAAAATAAATGAATAAATGTATTTGGTCACACTATTCGTCTCGATTTACTCCAACGTCCCGCAACCCTTCAGAGGATGATGGATGGATGGATGGATGGATGGTAATACGTTACGAAAAATGCATTTACCCCTTTTGCCATAAAGAGCTCAGAAATAAATAAAGAACTAAATTACTGTAAATTAACTTTTATCAACATTATTTAAAGATTACTTCCTATGTGCTACTGTTTGGAGTAGATGTAGCTAGGCTACTTTAAATTCTGGAGAAGGCAGTAATTGGCAGTAATGTGAAATTATTAAATACAGTTCTGCTGTCGGTGCGGGACATCTCGAAAGATGTTATGTGTATGTTACTCGTGCCATGGTGAATCATGAGACATACGGGGTATAAAAAATAAACTGCAGGGTAGGCTATTTATCGCAAGCCGTTTTTTCATAGGCCTCTAGAACTTTGGTTTGACTATCCATAAATATATTTTAGATAGGTAGGCCTACAATTGTATTTCGACGAGTGATAATTAGAATTTGAATAGAATTATAATTAGAGATATCTGCAATTATAATTGCACTAGTAAAAAATTTTTTTTTAAAAAAAATAATAATTCGAGATATCTTTAAATATCTTTAAATATTTTATTAAAGATAAATTAGAGATATCTCGAATTGAATTTCTTACTAGTGCAATTATAATTGCAGATATCTTTAATTATCATTCTGACCACGTTATAGGCTAATTATGACTCGTCGAAATACAACTGTACCTATCTAAAATATATTTATGGATAGTCAAACCAAAGTTTTATATGCTAAAACAGCTTGCGATAGGTAATTCAGTAAGAGATATCTTTAATTTAATTATAGTAAAATTGTAATTTGAGATATCTCTAATTAGAATTATGCCTAGTACAAAATCAATTATAGATATATTTGATTACAATTTCTACTAGTCAAAACTCACTTGTAGATATCAGAAAAAAATTTTCAGTGGAAGAATATGACTAGTCAAAATCTCCCGCCCCCACCTGTTTTGTTATTTCTCCCGGAAAAATCCCATAATTTGTATGGTCCAAACCTCGCTATATGAATAACTATTATTCCAAGGTTGTCCAGTTTCCAGATCTTGTATGAAACGCATTCTACTCACACAATCGACACATCATACAATTTCAACCCATTTGTGACCTCAACCTGGCAACCTACAACCTAGTTGCGCTGAATTGTACATGGGAAGTTGAATCAATCATTTGTGTTGGACAAGGTGGGAAAAGTGATGTTACTCAGCAGCACATTAAGTCACAACGGCACAATCGCGCAGCGGAAGCACAGAAGGGTACACTGGCCATTTCGACCTTCAATGTAGTGTTAATGTACAAAGTTTAATACATGAAATACATGTGTTTTTGTTACATGTTCCACAGTTATTGGAAATTTGATATCTTAAATGCATATAATGACTAGTCATAATAATATCTTAATTCCAATTCCGACGAGTCAATATTTCAGAATAGATATCTGGAATTGGAATTTTGACTAGTCAAAACTAAATTCTGACAAGGGCATTAAATTCTAAAATGGCTTGGCATTCTTCACGTGCAGAGTACGACCCCCTTGAAGCATCATCAAGCGTCTATGCAGCCGTCTACAAGAAAGAACGGCAAGAATGCTGAAATTTACACTGGACAAAGCCTGCCTGCACTAATGAGTCACACTGGGGGAGTCCGTACGCAAACTGCTGCACAAATTTGATTGTCCTTGCGTACGGAGCAGATAACATTGTTTAGTTTCCCTTTGTCAGCACCTTTATCGAATAGTTTATTACTAACCCCTCATTAAGTTGTCAATTCCATTTCCGGATCCAAGCCTCCACTCGTTTGAAATAAATGAGGGTACTATCTCAACAGCCATTTATGAGCACAATTGATTCATATTATAGCCTACATTTAAGCTTTCATTCTGTCTAATTTCTTGTACTTTTATTGTGTAACAGCAGTGTGAACGGGATCATAAAATCACAGTAGTAGGCTATTTTTTATTTATTTTTTTATTTTTTTATTATTATTACTTTTTTTATGGATGCAACTTTTCAACAGCCCTGTGTGGAACCCACACACAAACTGTACCATACTCATAATTAGGCCTAGGCTACTGCAGAAATCTGCAAAGTTCCTCACAATATTGACGAGCAACAGGGCGAGCTGACGCTTTTCATACTACTGCAGTGGAGCCCTGCACTTCAGCCAATAACAGACAGGTCTGACTCGAATGCAAAACCAATCAAAACTTACAGTTCAGGTGGGGGCCGGGGAGTTCAAACCGCGTTTTGACATGTAGGGTGCTTTCACACTTGGTTCGATTGCCTGAACCGAACCCGAGTTCGATTGCTTCCCCCTCCCCCTGCCCCCGCTGGACTGTGTTCATATTATATTATTTGGGTCCGACCCACGGTTCGTTTGCGTCATCAAACCAGCAGCTGTTTACTCCGTTGCTTAGTAACGACGGCGCAGGAGAAGGCGGCAAAATGCATAACGTTGCTCTCCTCACTTTTATATTTTTGTTTTTGAACCGTTGGTTTTGTTCATAACGGCACTTGCGTCTGTCTGCCGCAAATGTAGAAGGCTGAAGTCAAGCAGAAATTAGATAGACTACACTACAGCTCTCTGCTTGCAGCACGTCCGTCACGCTCGTCGGGAAAGTGAGCGAAACACACACAAACACACATTTTTATCAAATATTACAGCATTAATAGCAGTTTACTTCCGCAATTTGGTACGTTTGCGTGCATATCAGAAGCGAACTGTACCGGAGTTCACTTGAACCGCACCCCAGACCACCCTTTTTAAGCGGACTTGGGTACGGTTCGCGGGTGCGCATCCGAGTTCAGAAGACAGTGTTCACATCATCCAAACGTACCGAACTCTGACGTCAATTGAACCCGGGTGCGCACCAAAAGTGCTAATGTGAAAGCACCCTTAATCACTGGCGCTCACGTTTTGAATCAGTATCGTTAACGTTTCAATATTTTAGTGAATGTGAGCTACGCTCATATTCTGATTTTAAATTGTAATTTTGGCAGCTCCTGAAATGGGTCATACCATTGATAGCACTGAGCAGTTGAAGTAAATAGAAAACTTGGCTAATACAAGGACGCAGTTATTAAGCTGAAATAACCTCAACATTATCAACAACAGTGAAATAACATTGCATAATTTATCTGTCAATCAGATGCACGTAAAAAGTGTAGTTCGTTACTATAGCAACAGTGGGCTCCAGGCACATTTTTGGTAGAACGAAAAAAGAGCATTTTATTTAACATGTTAACAAGTACCCCACTTTATTTTTTTACTGGCACTTTTCTATTCATACTGTTTTAATCCCTCATTTCTTTGATCGGACCTCTCACCCTTCTTTGCTTTTGCCCTTCTTAAAAAACATTCAAATTATTTTACGTGGACTTACTTTTCAAAATTAGTAATAAAACTATTGCTTTTGGCAACAGGGATAGCTAGTACGTTTGCTTAGCATAGCGTCAATATCAATATGAGTCAAAATTGATCAGCAAACATATGCAGAAGCTCAACCAAACCTGCTACACGTGCAAGAACAAACCTCTTCCGGAAGCTCAAGCGTGCTGCATAACACACGAGAATGAATCTCATTTGTTACGCAGCATGTTTGAGCTTCCGGAAGTGGTTTGTTCTTGCGCGTGTAGCAGGTTTGGTTGAGCTTCTGCATATGTTCACTGATCAATGTTTATATGGGAGTAAAAGCCTAAATTAAATCTGTTCATCATATAAAGTGATTCTCTTCAAAAAATTTGGACTAAACCACTCAATTCATATGGATTAGTTTTCCGATCTCTTTATGAAGTTTTTGAAGCATCAAAGTGGTAGTTGCAAAGGCAGTCTATGGAAGGAAATCTGACAGCATTCTGTCATCAAAAATATCTTAATTTGTCTTCAGAAGAAGAACGAAAGTCTTACGGTGTAGAACGACATGACGGTGAGTAATAAATTACATAATTTTTATTTTGGGGTAAACTAACCCTTCAAAATAAAATAACGTGTAACCAGTTTGGGCAAGTAAAATGCATTACATTCCTAAGCATTAAAGGGTTAGTTCACCCAAAAATGAAAATTATGTAATTTATTACTCACCCTTATGTCAAAAGATATTTTTGATAAAATCCGATGGCTCAGTGAGACCTCTATTGCCACCAAGATAATTAACACTTTCAGATGCCCAGAAAGGTACTAAAAACATATTTAAAACAGTTCATGTGAGTACAGTGGTTCAACCTTAATATTATAAAGCGACGAGAATACTTTTTGTGTGCCAAAAAAACAAAATAAAGCCTTTTCAACAATATATAGTGATGGGCGATTTCAAAACAGTGCTTCATGAAGCTTCAAAGCTTTACAAATCTTTTGTTTCGAATCAGTGGTTCGGATCACGTATCAAACTGTCAAAGTCACGTGAACTATTGAAATTTCGAAACACTTATGACGTAACAAAGCCTCATTTACTGAAATCACGTGACTTTGGTGCTCCGAACCACTGATTCGAAACAAAAGATTCGTAAAGCTTTGAAGCAGTGTTTTGAAATCGGCCATCACTAGATATTGTTGAAAAGTCATTATTTTGTTTTTTTGGCGCACAAAAAGTATTCTTGTCGCTTTATAATATTAAGGTTGAACCACTGTACTCACATAAACTGTTTTAAATATGTTTTTAGTACCTTTCTGGGCACTGAAAGTTTTAATTTTTCTTGCTGGCAATAGAGGCCTCACTGAGCCATCGGATTTCATCAAAAATATCTTAATTTGTTTTCCGAAGATGAACAAAGGTTTTACAGGTGTTGAACGACACGAGGATGAGTAATAAATGACATCATTTTCATTTTTGGGTGAACTAATCCTTTAACAACAAGAAAAAAAAAGTTATATGGACATTTGTTTAAGGTTAGGCCTACGTGTTAATATGTTTGTAAACATTTCATGTCTGTTGAAGTGTATGAATGTTTTTTTCCCCTGTACAACAAGTGACCAAGACATCTGTTAGGCTTACATAAGAAATAGCCTATCTGGAAGAAAGTTAATAAAAAACGACAGAGAATCATCCTCTGTAACTGTGAAAAACAGTTTCCTCTAGGTCATTGCGACGTTGACTAACTTCAGATGTATCTCCCAACAGACTCTGACTGCAGACGTGCAGTGAGTAACTGTGTGTTGTCTCCCGACGGGAGAGAGGGCGGACTGTGCCGAACGTAGGCTACGTAATCTGAAGAGCGTAACTATATATAAGATGGCCACTGACAGACTGACAAAGTAACGTGGTTGCATTATCCGTGGACATGTCTCGAGTTGAGATGTTTGAGTTTGGTGTGGAGCAGGGACAGATGATGCAGGTTTTGATCCGGCATTGTCAAACCATGAAGCGTCAGGAGACACGACTGCGCTTGGCCACTGCCGCGCTGCTCGCAACATTCCTCGCGACTTTGCTGTGGCTACAGTTTAAACAACAAACTACTAAGGTAAGCTAACATACAAGACCAAATTACACGATTTTGATTTTAAACGTATAAAATTATTAATTCATTGTTAACAGCCTCTATCATTCAGGTGTAATAAAAAAGGGTAGACGTTTTGAAAAAAAATCTCTGTAGGCTAACTCATGTAGATATTCTCCTGTTTTTCCTCAGGATGCATTTTCCAATGCCCATTCAGAGGCTTTGAATACTGAAGGACCACCAGTGAGACACTCTGTACATCTTGAAGGTACATTTAATAAGTGGTAAATTATTTGATTATACTATCGAGTAATAACACTTGATTTATGCATTTGCAATCTTGTATAGCCTATTGCCTTTCTTTAACACTGTCCACTTAATAAACACTTCAGACAAATACTGTGTAATTAGTATGAGCATTAGGCCTATTAAGTCTGTATGTCTTCTGTAGAAACATTTTTACGACATAAGGTTAAATTACTATGGAAGCTTGTTTCCGCCACTGAATAAAAATAAAAAAGGTATAATTGCAACTTTTTATCTCACAATTCTGACTTTTTTCCTCGCATTTGCGAGTTTACATCTCGCAAATTTGACTTTTTTTCTCAGAATTGCGTGATATAAACTCACAATTTCGAGTTATAAAGTCAGAATTGTGATATAAAGTCGCAATTGCGTGTTAGTCAGAATTGCGAGTTTATATCACGCAATTCTGAGAAAAAAAGTCAAATTTTATAACACGCAACTGCGAGTTATAGTCAAAATTGTGAGATACTGACTTATTTTCAGAATTGTGAGTTTATATATATTTCCTCAGAATTGGACTTTATAACTCGCAAAGTCAGAATAGTCAGAATTGCGAGCTTATATCTTGCAATTGCGAGAAAAAGTCAGAATTGGGGGGGAAAAGTCAGAATTCTGACTTTATTTCTCGCAGTTGTGAGTTTATATCTCACAATTCTTACATTATAACTCAAAATTCTGACTTTATTTCTCGCAGTTGTGAGTTTACGAGATGTAAACTCGCAATTGTAGAAAAATTTAGAATTGTGAGATAAAAAGTCGAAATTACCTTGTTTATTTTTTATTTATTGGCGGAAACAAGCTTCCATAAATTACAATGTAGATGTGTGTTTTGTAAAGTCTTGGTTTGACTTATGTTTTCTCTCTTAATCAGCTAGAAAACAGTTTGGTGATTGTTCAGAAGAACAGCCCATCAAGTGGATGCCCATGGATGACAACAATGACTCCCAAAATTTTAAGCTGGAAAACCAAACAGTCCTCCACGTCTTCACAAAGGGTCTCTACTTGATCAATCTAAGGATCTCTTACCGTGTAGCCTATAATCAGTGTGATCCTAATTCAGAGCTTTTGACTTTAGAGGTCAATGTCTCACAGAAGCATAGCAACTATGAAAAAGAGAGAGAGGTTATAAGTGGTAAAGAGTCTATGTTTTGTAGAAATTTTTGGCTGCAGTCAATCACTTTGAATCGAGTTATCATGCTGGAATCTGAGACTAGTCTCAGGGTAAAAATTAACAAGAAGAGTTGCAAGTTTGTCAACTGGGTAAGAAACAGTCACTTGGATGTCACTAGCATTGGCTTTTACTAGGTTTTACTAGCCGATGCCATTAATGCGCATTTGAGGTTTGTTAGCATTAAGCAGGTGTGCTTAATTTTTAATGACCTGTTATTTAGGTGCGCATATATATGAGAATATATAACCACTTTAATTAATTTTCTAGTTTGAGAGGTTTACTCTGAACCATAATGCTGAAATTGTTATTAAATAACTTGACTACACATGTATGTACTATCCACAAAAGAAGCAGTAGTGAATAATTAAGTGTTGATGTCCCAGCTAAATTGCACCAAAATGTTGGTAGCTAGCGAAACTATGTGCTTGTTTTATGTTAAAACATTTTGAATGTGCATTTATGAACTTATTCATGAAGAGACTTTTTGTTGTCATTTGATTTTAAAAATCAGATCTGTTAATTTTTAAACTTTTCTAAGTTGGAACCCTTCTTGTTTATTACATTGACCTCTATGTACCAATTGTATACATCTCTTTGTGTGGTCATACTCATAATTCTATTATGGTATTACTCATAATTATGTGGTTTTATATTGAAATTCAAATAAATATTTGTTTGTAAATTTGTTTCAAAGAATCAGTTCAGTACTTATAAAATCACTGTCATACACAACAACATAAAATATACGTTGTCAACATAAAATATATGTTGCCAAAAGTATTGGGACACCCCTCCAAATCATTGAATTCAGGTGTTCCAATCACTTCCATGGCCACATGTGTATAAAATCAAGCACCTAGGCATGCAGACTGCTTCTACAAACATTTGTGAAAGAATGAGTCGCTCTCATGAGCTCAGTGAATTCAAGCGTGGTACTAGGTTGCCACCTGTGCAATAAGTCCATTTGTGAAATTTCCTCACTACTAAATATTCCACGGTCAACTGTTAGTGGTATCATAACAAAGTGGAAGCAATTGGAAACACAGCCAAGAAGTGGTAGGCCACGTAAAATCACAGAGCGGGGTCAGCACATGCTGAGGCGCGCAGTGCGCAGAAGTCGCCAACTCTCTGCAGAGTCAGGAGCGCCATTGGCATGGGGGACAGGGGGGTCAGGACCCCCTGCAGTTTTGAAAAGACAGAAATCAGCCCCCGCACTTTTGATAAGGGCTGCTTCAGTCAGCCACAAACAGCTACAAACTCTATCATCTTTTAGCTTAGGATATTTTCTTACAAACGAGACCATTTTCACATTTTTGTGAGCTTTCGTTCGTAAATAATCAACTGTTTTGTCGCAGATGTGCAGAACAGGAAATGTTCTCTCGAACCTAGAAACACGCGATCTCCAAACCATTGATCAAAGCGTGCTAACGTTTTCTGAGGACATGTCGATGGTATATAAATCTTGCCCAGAACTCAGCGTTTGCGGGGACATGTCAATCAAGCCATCCGTCCATTCAGAAACCGAGAAATTTGACACTTCAAGGTCAGGAGGCTGATCTCTCAGATAAGTTCCGGTTGACATGCACGAGCTGCTTTGACTTAAGTTTTCGCGAGTGTTCGTGTGGATTTATAGTTTATGAACTGTTTTGATTTCGATAATTACATCTAGAAAGGGAAAAGCATCGATGGCATTGATAAAAGATATCTTTGAAATCGAAACTAAAGCGATGATTGCCTCGGCCAGCGGCACAGTGGGGAGGACGCGAGAGGAGAGGACTCTGCGTTTGGTATGTATTAGAGATGCACCGATGTATCAGCTAACAATCCGTATCGGCTGATAAAAGCTATTATTATTATCACTATCGGCCACTGGCCGATTGTTTCAAAACTGCCAATGGTCAGGGCCGATTATATCCTGTCGGTCAAAAGGGTGCGGAAAGACGTGTTCAGACTGCAACTCATACATACTGTGTGTGAAGAAAATCACTCTTGCGTTGAATTTTAACACATTAACAGTTTAAAAATAGTAACGTTAAAGCAGGCTCTTTTTGACCCTATGAATCACCCGTAGTTCAAGCCAGGGTTGCCAGGTCTGCGTTTTTTTTCCTACATCAAATATTATTTGTAGCGCTTCCCATCCAATAATCGCAAAAAGATTTGTGCTTTATTACTTCTGATAAGAATTAAAGTTTCAGTTTTCAAATTCTGTCCATTTTATCATGAAATTCAAACAATAAATGGCGTTTTGACGCTCTTAAATGTGACGTGTCAGATCGCTGTAATGCCTCAGTTCAGGCGGCAGCGCGGAGTCTTTTCTTCCTCTTCAATAGTTCGATATCTCGAAAAACATGAATGAACATCAAAGGTATGTTGAAATATATTGTACAACTTACCAGAATGTATCATGTCTTATGTAATCACTTTATTTGTGTTTCAACCGCGGAAAGACGTAAATAAAACAGCTTGTGAACAATATTTCACATCACATCACTTTTACCTCAGGAATGTTTTCCAATGTTCACAGTTCCTTAGCTATCTACATATAAGAAAAACACTAGAGAGGAGCTTATTTACTGTTAATTATATGTTTGTGCAAATTTGCTATGAAGACAAGCGCTTATGAAAACTACCTTATGTGATACTAAGTTTTATACATTTAAGTTTTTATTTGAGTGTTATTATTATATCTAAAAAATAAATAAACAGCAGCTGAATATAATACCTCTGCTGTTAATTGTAACCTCTAATATTGTAGTGTACCAAATGAGAGGGTTCCCTGTATAGTTTGCAACATTATTTGGGAGAGATTTTTTTTTTCCTTAAGAAAAACCAAACTATCGGTATCGGCCGATATCATTCTGAATAATCGACTATCGGTATCGGCAGAGAAATTTAGTATCGGTGTATCTCTAGTATGTATATATACTGTATTACTGCATTTACTATGCTTATACTAAATTTTGATAAACTTTTTATTTTGAAATGTGAAAGCACAGCAACTGATAAACTATTATTTGACAAAAAAAGTCAAAACTACATTTAGGATATGGCAAGGCTGCTTGCGCACCAGTCTGCAAGTATGCAGACTTGAATAAAATTGTCATTTCAATAAATAAATACATTTTGATATATGTGAAATGGATATTATTACAGTATTATTGCAGTGCAAAAACTGTGTGTATAAACAGTAGTTTCTTTGTTTCAGTTGCTGATGAAGATTAGTGAGCAGCAGCAGCAACTGGCACAGCTGGCATCACATCTCCAGGAGGTGATGCTGGGGTGATGCTCAACACAGGTGACAAAAATGATGCACATATAAGGAATTATACAAATCTGGAGGATGTAGATCCTGTTCTAGATTGTAATATTCTTGTCCTGAAACAAATAAAACTGATCAAAATCACAAAACGCCTCTTTTTTTCCTTTTTTTTATTATAGCACACACAACATATACTATAATATATATCACTTTCAGCAGTGTGGTCCGATATCTGGAAATCTGATCTTACTGTCTGGGCTTTTGCTTACAGTTTGGTCCCCCCCACTTTGAAAATGTCTCCTGCGCCCCTGTGCAGAGTCAATAGCTACAGACCTCCAAACTTTGTGTGGCCTTCAGATTAGCTCAAGAACAGTGTGTAGAGAGCTTCATGGAATGGGTTTCCATGGCTGAGCAGCTGCATCCAAGCCTTACATCACCAAGTTCAATGCAAAGCGTC